>BSBM01001265.1:9189687-9803750 GCA_027924585.1 Larix kaempferi
ATCTCCCCAGGATGCTCCTAGAGGAAGTATCAGCTTAGGATTGTGGCGGAAGTCTACGCCCGCATATGGAAACTGCTCAAGAGCTAGCACTTGCCATTCCCACCAACCCCAGAAATCATCCTCATGGTAACAGAAGTTGCTCTTGCCACCACCTTGGTGGAGGAAGATCTCACCCCAATGAGATAACATTGGCTCATGAGGGTTAACCAGGGGAAAAGGCATGCCCAAACTGATAGCAGGAACCCTTTCAAAGAAAAAGGTGCAAAGTATGATTCTGTACCTGAAATTATTCATTCTCCCGGTCTTACACCCCGAGAGTTGAAGCTTCATGTTCGCCAAAAGACTTGAACACCAGTCATATACTTTGTCGTGCAAGCATTCAATACCTATGTGCATATAATGTCTCGAAGCAAGGTGTTGCGTAGCACTCCCTCCCATCCGGTTAAGAATACTCATGATGACTTTGAGGGGGAAGCTTTCAATAGTCGAGATCAGAATTTGACAACCGGATTTCTTAGTTCCCGGTAGGCAGTAGGCATTCACATACTCTTGCACGGACAAGGCACCCATATTGTGTGAGGACCCTTTCAAGTTCACAAAGTTTCCCATCCAAGAGAGAACCGTGATAAAATAGATGTCGTCGATGGTGAGTTCCAGTATTTCACCTCGGATATCAAACACCGATGCCTCGGCATCCTAGTATTGGACAATCCTCTCAAGCAAGCGGATTTGTGCCCGCATGTTGACCATTCTATAAAATTTCAACAATCCACATCTTCGAAGCGCATGGAGAGTCATTGGATCCTGTAATGCTATTCGATCCATGTCCTCATGCTCCCTTTCACGCCATACAAGAACCATCCTGCCAAGTAACAAGTCAAATTTTAGTATTTTTCAACTTTTTACCCTACTTTTAGGGGTGTGCACTACTGTCTGTACTAGACAGTCACGCTTGAATGCTTCTTTTGTTGAACTAAACCAGCGCACTTGGCTAGTATGGGCTACTTTTTCTCACATAGTAGCGCACACGTAGAAACGCATTTTGAACATGGCTAGAAATTGATTTTGACCATGAAAACTCACAAAAAATGCATGAAATTGCAAGTGTGGGAGGAAATAAATTACTTGGTGGAAGTAGAAGATCGATTGGTAGTCCGCTTTGATCGCAATGAATAGAGGAAGATCAAGGTTTTTCTCCACTTTTCCCTAAAAAATCCAATTGTTATATTTGATTTTTCAATTTGAAATTATTTATATAAAATGAACTTTGATTTTTACCCACTTTTTTCAAAAGTGTATAGTTTCAAGTTGTCCCTAAAAGGTTCTATTTAATCACTAATACCTACAAATTTTCGTGAGTTAAATTTAACCTAGGTATTTCAAAATTTCACTAGAAGTTCAAAGTATTAAACCGTAAATGACTTGTTTCCTTTATTGATAGACCAATATAAGTACCATATTGTCATTTTTATGTCATTGAGAAATCTTGTCGATAGTTACTAACTCGATTGTTGAGATCCTATTCTTTGGCAGGTCATGAACTTATGATCCTAGAAGCTGTCTTTTAAGTGGTTTTAAGCTCTTGTTTTGAATATTTAAAAACTAAACAAGATTGCCGAGCAGAATTGTTCTCTTCAAGCTCGTTAAAGGAATTGAAGGTACATCCACTTAGGTATAAGTTTAACCCTTTTCCAGACTTTTGCGGATTAATTACGAAAAAGGAATACTCTAGTCATACGTTGCTAGAAGAGTTCTTCTCTCATCGTTTTAGAATTTTTCAGGGGAGGAGACTAACTGTACGAAAAATGACTTTTGGAGCCTTCTTTAGGTTTTTCAGGCTCTCGAAACATGAAAACACCAAGCGAGCACTCACCTACTCGGGCTCAATGTGAAATCCACGATAGGGTGTATAGAGGATTGTTTAAGTTTTTCAGACTCTATAAATAGGAAAACATCGGCGAGCATATACCAACCTAGGCTCGATATTAAAATCCACAGGTAGGTGTATGGAGTTATTGTTTAAGTTTTTCAGACTCAAAATTGAAAACACCGATGAGAAAGAACAGATCTTGGCTTGATATTAAAATCCAAAGATTAGTATTATAGAGTATTCTTCTATCTCTTCTTTGAACTCTGTAAACAATGAAGAAGGTCCTGAGTCTTCCTTCCATGGGCTCGTTAAACTTTTACATGGTTGGACTTACTGAGTTGTCTTTCTTGGACTCATTAAAACAACAAGAAAGGAATTCTTTTACCAAAAAGAATAAGGGATGAGAAGGGTATATCACATTTATTCAGTTGCAAAGGCAGTTAAGTCAGTCATGTCCTTGACATAGCACCTACTTGAGTCTTTCATGTCAGTTGGGTTTTTAGTTTTTTACCTTAGGGTGAACCTGTTGTCCGATTTTTTACTCCCCTGGTTGGTTATTTTTCCAACCATATGGAGGGTATGTTAATGTCTTTTACATTGCAGGCTTATATCACTTCCCCTTCATGTTGAAAACTGCCTAAGTCACTTTGTGTCATGCTCATTGTTCAAAGATACAGGTTGTGTAGGCCATTCTACAGTTTACCTTGACTTCATGTGTCGGCCATCCTGGTGTCAGTTTGTTTCATCTTGTTACCTGTCCTATTCCACATCAACTCATACCTTTTGAGTGTTCCTCGTGTTGGATGATGGAGGATGCATTAAGGCCTCCCTTCTAGCGGACTTCTTCCCATCGACTTTAGCTTATTATTATCTAGGAACGAATTTTAGAGTTTCGGTTAGTACCTTGGGGATTGCAGTCATCAGTGGCAGTTTCCCTCGCTGTTGAATAATGGGAATACATCAATGTCCCTTATTCGACAAGTTTCTCAGGTGTTCGAATTCAAGTCCATTTATTCACACTTGTTGGAACATACTAGGTACCTTGGACTCCATTATCATTATCGATGGAAGTCCTCGCATTTGTTAACGGTATACATCAATGACCGGTAATCAAACGATACCCCCCATGTTCGAGCTCAACTCATTTATTCACATGGTTAGGGTTTGTACCTTGGTTTGTTTGGATGAAGACCTTGGGACTATGATAGCATCACCATATTTATGTTATCACCCAAGCTGCGCAAGACTGAGCCTCACTCATTTTGGCTCTTCATGAGAAAGAGATGCAATTTGTTGTTATGGCTATGATCTCTCCTTTTGACATGGATCCACGCTTGTATTTTAGTGGCCATGCTATCTATACATCTCCTAGTTATGTATCAGAGATCATGTTGTATCATGCTACACATCTATATGATGTCAAGATTGTAATTGCTCGCTGACCTTGATCATTGTTTCAGGTACTTTTGTGACTTGGTTCTGCAGTTTATTGCTCCTCCTCTGAATTGGAATTATAATGTATTTCGACCATCATTTCCCTCTAGCCTCACACACTACGGGGCATCTGTTATAGGTCAAATATGCACTTCTTCGTCCGTGCTCACATTACTCTGTCGATCACACAAAAGGACAACATGGATTGAAGACCTAGGTTGACCTAGATGACTTACTACTGGAATTACACTCTTCAGCTGAAAATCTTACTTTGTCTACTGATTTCATGACATGTGTGCTACTCTTTGCATAGTAAACCAATGTTATTCACCAACATGTGCATTGCTTTACTCAAGGACAACCAGCGCACACCTTAAAAAATGTTCCAAAGTACAAGAGTTGCATACTGTGCGCTACTCTAGTTGTATGAAACCCGTGCACATCTTAAGATGAAGTCAAAAAATATATTAATATTACAAATTGGGATTAGTTGAAGTTGGTTCTACAACTTCCCCAACCTCCCAATTCAACCACCTCTCGAATCCAACTACCTACCTTGTCCCATAAATACAAGGAGGATCCATGAGAGAGGGACCTAGAAGGAATGCTTTAACTACTGTTACGTTGGAGGAATTTCCAAGTCATTGTGAAGAGAAGGAGCCCAGGACTCGGTTTCATAATCATTTTGACCGATCAGGTATATTTGTACTGATTTATGTTTCTTTGACAATAAAAAGGTGGAAATACCCTTCCTGTCCCAAATCGAATGTCTATTGGATTGTATGTTCATTTGGTTTAATATCGGAATGTAGCTGATGTTTAATCACTTTCAATTTCATCATATTTATTGCAGTCAAGATATGCTAAGGAAGGTTTCCTTTATGTTGCAGATTCATCATAGTGGAAGATCAAGTGAAAGCTAGGACCAGCCATCGATAAAAGGTACATCTTTCGATATCTCGATCTCTTTTCATTTTTAGGAACTAAATGCAATACAATGGATGTATTTACCTGCCACCCCACCTAAGTTGGTAGTGTTTTCTCCTCACTATATGGTATTTTTCCTGCACAATAGACTGACAACTCTGCTGGGGAGTAACCGATTGTTTTTCTGCTCTAGGAGACCTTGTTAGGTTTTTATTCCAGTTTATTTCAATCTATTTGTTCTCTGAGAGGTCTTATAGGTCATTTTTTCCTATTCTTACTGTCTAGACTCATCTCAGTTCACTGCTGCAAAGCTTTTTTGTTTGCTTTTGAGCCTTGTGCACTAGTTTTACCCAATTTGGTAGTGTCTTCTCCTCATTTTGTTTCAGCCATAGCCAGCCCTTGGTATTTTCATTGCAATAATTAATAGTTACATCATTACAATTATCTCATGGCATAGCAACAAATGGATTATCAAAATATCCAATGCTTGGTTATGAAAATGAACATAAACATCCACTAGTGGAGCCTTGGCCTTGAGCTCCACACTAGGGAAAACACACATTGCATTCTATGCAATATTTACATTACATCCAAAACAACCTAAGGATCAGAATGAGGTATACTACATCCTCCCTCCCTTAGAATAACACCGTCCTCGGTGTTCCAACACTTAGGAATACATATACAGTTTTCACATGTACATAATTACAAAAAAAAAATTGCAAGTTTGCCCCTGCATTTTCCTCTTTACTTTGAACTTTCAGGACCAAGTCCTTTGGCTTCCACAAGCTGTTCCTACTGGCTTTGATCTTCCAGCTGATCCACAAGCCTAAAATCTTCATTGATGTTATCTCTCTTGCTGGTTCCTGTTGGGTAGTTGCGGAGGCAATGATTTCCTCCACAATTCCAACATTTCAGTGGATGCTTTTCTTTACCTACTCAATTTCCTTGGAGTCTTCCCACCTAGAACGTTTCTTAGTGGGATGAGTGGATGAATGTCTCTTCATTGGTCCACTACCCCTTCCAATGTTGGTTGTTTCCATAATTCTTTTCACCTCTCTTTGCAGACAGATAGAGTCCTGTAAAGCCTTGTGGTTCATCTCATTCTGTTGCCTTTGTAGCTTCAAAATTTCTACAATATTCTCTTGAGTCTTGGCCATGGTTTGAATAAGTTTTTCAGTGAAATCTAACAGCCTTTGGTCTGCTCCCATGGTCAATCTATGTAGCTTCCCACACTTGCTTGCTAGCACCACTTTCCTTGTAACTGCTGCAACCAATTGTGTTAATTCTCACCTGTGAAATTCATCATTGTAAATCTTGTTAGGCCAAGCATAATATAAACATTAAAATCAGCCAATTAATCACCCAATTGACATGGAGTGTCCACGATTTTTTCATGAGACTTACACACTTTTTATGTTCACCCAACATACACATGAACTTATTCATGTTCATCCTTTCACAGAGATCTTTCTATTTCAGCATTCTTAATTCATTTCAAGTAATCAAACACCATCAATTTATAGTCACATCATGCCTTCAACAATTTTATGTTTTATAAATGCATCAATAAAAATGAAAGAGAGGAGTAATATTTTTATCCTCTTAGTCTTGTTCCAATCCAGAGCCACACCACCACTGTGGTTTCATGCTCCCTAGCCTCTTTCACTTCAATGTGAATTCTTGACTTGCCCTTTCTTGGCTATGACACTTAGTGTCTAAGGTCTATCAAGGCCTCTAATCTAGGGAACCCTTACCATGATTTCCTACAGAACCTTTGGATGCTAGGACCCACACAAGTCCACTAGCACCATTCTTCATTTCTTCTCATACTGAGCTCTCTAGAACAGTTACATGTATCCATGCATCCTTAAGATGCCTTCAAGAATTCTTGCTTCCTACAATGACCAAGGTTTCCAACAAAGAAACAATAGTGTATCATCTTGGTTGTTACAAGACTTATACATGAAATATTTCATTATTCAGAATAAGAAATAGATGACAATTGAATACTTATCTATATTGGACATTTCCTCTCTAGTCCATAGGGTCCTTCTTTACTGTACAAGCCTTGGGATCACCCACGGAATTGGATTTTGGCTATCCCGTAGGCCATTCCACGCCATCCAAACAGTCAATGCCTAGCTAGTACACCGACTGGGTTATCATACATTGATGGTGCCAAAACAATCCCATACCTAGTTTTCCCTCTCCATTTCCAAGCCAGCACTTCCGTTTGGTTCAGAGCTCAATGGAAGGAAACTGCACCATGACCATTTCTAGGTCAAGGCTCTACTACAGAGCCATAGGAATGCATCATACTTTCACACATACAACTACCCTTCATACACATAACAACCATTCATACACATAGCAACCCTTCCCCACAACCCCTCATAACACCCTCTTCACTTCGCTTCTTTTGCGTGCAACACCAAATTGTATCTGTTCAAGATGAAAACACAAGATGGATAAGCAAGTTCCTTAGTACTGCTGCTTTGAAATTGTAAACATATTTCACAACATTCACTATCAAATATTGAAACACCAAGAATGCGTCCATTCCTTTAGGGTGTAGTCAATATTGGAAACCGTAACATAACCCAGCACCAGAAAGTTGTGCACTCCTCCGGGGATGATTTTAAGAACCCCCCCAAATTTATATGTATAAAAAATGGGCGAATCTTCCTAATATATATGAAAATTTGAAGGCGATTTTATCAATAATATAATATGTATATATAATTTTATGGTGAATATTTCATTTTATTATATGATGTGTTAAAATATAGGAAAATCTTTCACTAAATTATAAGATATTATAAAAATCTTGGCCAATATTTCACTGAATTATAAAATATTGTAAATACTTAGCGAATATTTTACTGAATTATAAAATTTTGCAAAAAATTGTTGAATGATTTGCTGATTTATAAAATACATTGAATGGCACTCTGCTTGTTAATTCTGAGTTCAAGGCTTCTTCAAATGTTGAGTTTAGTGTCCTTAATGATGCCTTCATATCCAAGCAAAGACGAGTGGATCTTGTAGACATGTATTCTAAATGTGGGTGTTTGGAGGATGCACATAAGTGTTTGACCAAGTGCCAGAGAAAAAAGAAAAAATAGTTGGTTGAGCAAGTGTTTGATATTGTAAAAGCTTGATAGAAATGCATAAGCAACAACCATATTTGGATTATTACAGGCAGAGTTTAATGTAGTAACAAGACTAGGTGTCATTGAACTCATAGTGGATAAGAATGACACCTCATAAATAGATAAAGATAATAAGTTAATAACTAATAAACGAGGTGATATTCAAGTGTTACTCTTCATCCAATGTTTGTCAAGATTTAGGGCATGTGGGGAATCCACTTGTTATCTCGTCCCTTAATGGTCTAATGGACATGTCGGGACCTGAATCTTGACAAACCGATCAACTGATAGAATCAGACATTATGCATGATTTTGGCCTCCACTAGCCAATGATGCCCGTGGAGGCTAGGAAAATTATGCAATGTAATTATGCCAATTGCACTAGATGAATGTTGGTCTCGTGCCAATAGGTCTCCTACAATCAATGCATAGAAACCTAGTGCATAGACCATTTTTCTCTTCTCTTAGATTTGTATAGCTCATTTATTTTTCTGAATAATGATAAATATTTACAAAGTAAATATATAATCAACATAAACAAATCTAAAAAGTGAAGACAATTAATTCATGCAACTAAAAGGTAATAAAAAATTATTTTCTCAAACCCTAAATCAATGGAAATCAACTAAAACCAATATTGATTCAAGCTACAACAAAGGTTTAAATCAAGCATCAAATGAGAACTAGAAGCATTCAAGGGTATAACACAATATTTAACCAAAATACACGCAAACTCCACAAATTGACAAAATGCTTCAAACAAAAGCAATAAACAAACCATAAAAAATTGTCAAGATATTAGAGATAAACATTAACATGGTTTCATGTACTTGAATGAGATCATTCTTGCTTAGCAAAAGTGTAGTCAAATTAGTTATTTATCCTTTAATGCTAGGACACTATCTATGTGAAGAGATAGCTCCTAGGCCTAGCTTTGTCAAATTCTAGCGTCACTTCCTATCACATACAAGAAAGAGACAATGTAAAAGATAAAATATCAAAACATCAATCTTAAAATAAACTGCATTAAGGAAATGTATATCATATCATCAATGTTACAACAAAAAAGTACAATGTAGAATCTATTTTTAACCAAAAAATAGCTCAAATTCACATATAGTGACCACCAATAAGGGTCCATGGAACACCTATAGAAAAATAAGACTTAAGAGTCCCTCATGTGTATTGGATCATATGCAATCTTAGGTGAAATCCATTTCCCAATTCACATTCTGGGCCTGTTCCTCATTTTTGACACTCTAAACATGACCTTCTCTAGATGAGCCATCATTATGATCCTCAAGAACATTATGTTCCATATCAAGTTCATTAGAGAAATTTGTCATATTGTTTTCTCCCCTTATCTCACAATTTGATCGCCAAAGAGCTAGTGCTCTTTCATATGGAAAATTGTCATCCTCATACTTTGTTACATATAATATTAAGCATGTATCCACATTTTTATCAATTTTGTTCCTCAACTTTGACTTCAAAAATGTCAATGCACTAAACATTCTCTCATCCTCCACTGATCCCAAAATCATGTTTTGACATAAATCTACTAATTTGAAATACTCTGACATTTTTTGCAGTAGAAATTCGCTACCACTGAGTTTAGTCCAATATTGTAATTGCACCATATTCTTAAGGATTCTCCAACTCATAAAATTGAGACCACATTGTATCAGCAAAGCATCGGGCTTGATCTGAATTTTTTTTTCCATCTAAAATACCTTGAATATGTTCTCCTTGTATCTCAGCCTCTCGACAAAAATGGCTCTGCAAAATATTGCACTTTTCTATAAAGTCAACCTTTAAAGTGTCTGTACATTGACAATCGCTCCAATATTGAGGGTATACCACAGACATGGCATCCAACAATTCATCTCAAGGAAATCATTCTCTTATCTCTGATGATAGTGATTTTGCAATTTCTATCAAGTTGCGCCTCATTGAAATCACAACATTGTCAAATTGTTCTCTTGAAACAGGGCACTCTTTGGTGGTTCTTCCTATCTTGTCATTATAATAAAAGGGAACCATATACCCACACACTGCCATACACAGAATCCCTTTTTCATCAAACTTCAATAAATTTTCATCATTTTTTATATTGATTATCTTAGTCCAATTTGAAAATGCTAGAACTGTCAAAGACTCTACCATCATATACAAATTATCTAATGCAAGGCATGTTAATTTTCTAGCATTTGTGTATTCAGCAATATACATCGTGCGACTCTGAGACATCTTCACGATGTTAGTTTTTCAACATTTAATTCAATCTGATCTAGGATCTTAACTGAGAGAACAACATGTACAACATATCAAACACAAGAGACAAGATACACAAAGCATTTCACCGAGGAAAACCAAGAAGGTGAAAAACCCCACAACTTCTTCAGAGATAGAATGAGCACCAATACAAAGATCATAAAGATCAAACCCCACAACAAGAGATAGTCTCCTAGCAGTTGATCCTCCTCCACTTGTGCACACTTCTCCTCTCTCTCACTAATGCAAAGTGAGTGAGTGAGTGAATGAATAGAATGAGAGACACACTCTCTATTTATACAATGACTTGACTTTCCTTTTACTCTAACTGGGCCGACCTCCCTTAGGAGAGTCTAATAAACCATTACCAATTGTCACTGGGATGACCCCACTAGGGTGGTTTAATAAACCTTTAACCCACATGACTCATATAGGGCCGACCCCACCAAGGTGGTCTAATAACCCATCAAATATAAGTTACGACACTTACAATATAACTTGCGACACTACTCCGGGGTCTAATGCCCTGTCATACATTGGAGGATGGACCTCAATGAATTTACATGACTCAAGTACAGTAATGATTTTTTTGAACTGGGAGGAACAAACATCTCCGTCGAAGGTACAACAATAGAATACAAATGACGACACTTCCGATCGGAGGAATAAGACATCTCCGTTAAGGATACAATAAAGTACAAATGTAATACATACAATATACAAGTGAATAACTTCCAAAGTTACAAATACATCAACACTCCCTCTTAACTAGGAAGGTATTCTCTTGACACGCCATCAATACATATAGGCACAAGTCTTCAATTTTGGAGCTTGATCATCATCACTGGATCACGAAGCATCATTGTCACTGCTGCTGTACTCGTCATCTCGATAACTTGTGCTATCTCTCAATTCTTCTCATCATAGGAAGATCTATAGAGCCAACCCTTTTTCATGCTGGTTGTAGGCCTAGCCTCCTGTAGGTATTCATCAAATCTGTCCATCCTGTGGAATCCTTGGGGCTGATTACGTGCATCAACAAAACCTCGAAAGAGCATCCCAGGACTTTTACAAGCTTACTGCTCAACCTATCGGATCTCCCAAGATATTTTACATGTGACCTTCACAAAACCTTAAAAGAGTATCTTGCAACCTGCAAGATCTCTACAGAGCATCCCAGGATCTTTTCCTTGCCTAGCACAACATGTCCGTATCTCCAGGATCTTTTACATGTGAACTCGCAAAACCTTAAAAGAGTAACTTGCATCCTGCAAAATCTCTAAAGAGCATCCTAGGATCTTTTCCGTGCCTAGCACAACCTATCTGGATCTCCAGGATCTTTTCTATGTGACCCTTGCAAAACCTCAAAAGAGTATCTTGCATCCTGCAATATCTCTAAAGAGCATCCCAGGATATTTTGCGTTCCTAGCACAACCTGCACGGATCTTCAGGATATTTTCTATGCAACTACACAACCTATCCACGGCCACAGAGTATCAACCTGATACTCATGATCATAATGATCATCATCATATAGTACATCATCCTGATGCACATCATCATCACATGATCACCCTAATCATATACATAGCATCATCTGGAGCATCGTCCTGATGCTCATCATCATCACATGATCATCCTGATCATATACATAGCAACATCCTAATGCACATCATCTGGAGCATCGTCCTAATGCTCATCATCATCACATGATCATCCTGATCATCATCATAGCATCGTCCTGATGCATATCATCTGGATCATCATCCTGATGCTCATCACACAACACTTACATCCACAGCCATGGGAAGGAACCTCCTACCACCATGCTTGGAATGGCTCTTGAAAATGTGTCCCATCACTTCCTCCTCGAAGTATCTTCGATCTGAAGAACACCAAGCCTCTCTCTGAAGTACTCGAACTTCACTCTGGCTAGTGGTTTGGTCAACACATATGCAATCTACTCATATGTCACAACATACTGGAGCTTCACTGCTCCTCTCCGCACCATATCTATGATATAGTGATATTTGATCTCAATATGCTTCGACTTCTCATGGAACAATGGGTTCTCTGACAACTTTACACAACTCTATTTGTCACAATAGATACAAGTAGCATCCAACTGGAGATCAAATAAATCAGACAATAGCTTCCTTAGCCATACTGCCTCACAACCAGCCGAACAAACTGCAACATACTCTGCTTTGGTTGTACTCAATGCTATGCAGGATTGCTTCCTGCTAACCCAAGAGATCACACCTGATCCCAAACTGAAGCAACACCCTGAAGTGCTCTTCCTATCTACAGCACTGCCTACCTAATCTGAATCAACATAACCCTCCGGGTTAAAATTTTAATTTGCATCATACCTGATCCCATAATCAACTGCACCGCTCAGGTAACTTAGAATATGCTTTACAGCAATCAGGTGAACATGTCTAGGATTTGTCAGAAACTGGCTCAAGGTGTTAACCGCAAAGAAAATATCTAGTATCATGTTCGTTAGGTACATCAAGGACCCAATCATCTGACGATACATTGTGGCATCAAATGACTCTGATGAAGCATCACTCAATAGCTTCAGGTTCGATGTCATTGGTTTTTCCATGGCCTTGCAATCCATCATCCCGAACCGCTTGAGGATCTCTACTACATACTTCCCTTGTCCAAGGAAGATTCCATCTGCACTCTACCAAACCTCCATGCCTAGAAAGTAATGCATCATACCCAAGTCCTTCATCTCGAACTTGGCAGCAAGCTTCCTCTTCGTGTCGACAATAAATCTATCCTCACCTGTCACAAACAGGTCATCCACATACAATTGGAGTATCACTGGATTGCCTTCCTCAACCTTGTAGTAAAGGTTGGAATCCACTTTACTCTTGGTAAATCCCAAACTGGATAGGAAGCTGTCTATCCTGTCATACCATGTCCTGGGTACTTGCTTCAAGCCATACAAGGTTTTCTTTAACTTGCACACATATGACTCTCTGTCATGTGTCTCAAAACTGAGTATCTACTCCACATAAAATTCCTCTTCGACTACACTATTCAAGAAAGTTGTCTTAGCATCCATCTGGTGTATCTTACACTTCATCACTGCAGCCAGGGAAAGTACTGTTCTGATGGAAGTGTATTTGGCTATAGGTGCAAAAGTCTCTTCATAATCTATCCCTTCTTTCTGGGAGAAGCCACGAGCCACAAAACTTGCCTTGTATTTCTCTATGCTGCCATCTGCAGCATGCTTGATCTTGTAGATCTACTTGGAAGTCACAACAGACTTCCCTTCTGGTCTTGGGACCACATCCCAAACATCATTCTTCATGCCTGATTGGTATTCCTCGATCATGGCATCCTTCCATTACTGCATCCCTGATCCTGGGAACTTCAAATTATTCAATATCTTCAATAGGTAGTTTTCTTGAACTTTGTCGCTAGAACAAATGTCGTTGTCCTTCTTTTGTAGGTGATTGTACACGATCTTTCCTACAATTCAAATTCAATTGCATGATTATAAACTTCTCATAGTTTTTCAAAAACAAATTCTTACACATAAGAATGTATGTCATACAGTCATGGAATTATCTTAGCCAATGCTTCAATACAACATTTATCCATATCTCGTAAATTCTAGATGCCTTCCATCTCTACCAGAACATTTGTTAAGAGTGTGCACAACTCCCAACATGTCAGCAAAGAGGTTTCATTCTAGATAAGTAGCAATGGAATGTTGTACAGTACCATAGGCTACTTACCAATTACTTGCATATTAGTAGTATCTTGTTCATTAATGCAACTTTTTCTAATATGCATAATATACATCCTAAATCTAGGAACATAAGCATGTACATGACTGGACAACATCATTTAAGTAAATATATAATAAATGAAAATTCAAATACTTATCTTTGTTTGGTTGTTGGGTGGACTCCCTCTCAATCTTTGCTTCCTTGCATGAACTACTGGAGTGTGCTCCCTCTTGATCTTTGCTTCCTTTATGATATAATCATGATTATATGTCTTTGAACTTCTATCCATCCTAGACCACTATGCATGCTTAAGTGTGCACTAGTGTCATCATTGTGTCATCCTCAATATCTCATACATGCATTAGTATAATATCAATACTTATCAAAACATTATGATTCTAAATAATCTTAATCATGTATGGTCATGATCATTTCATACACAAGCATTAGTATTCAAGGTTTCTGGGAGGACTTCTTTTACTCCACGAGGGCTTCACTAGAAGGCAATATAATATCACGTTCATTCATATTGCGGTATTAAATATTCATGAAAACGTAAAAATTATATTGCTTATATGTTAAGGGGCAAAGGGTTTTTTTATTTAATGTAACAATACAAAAATAATTTAGGGTCTTTTTTATATTGGAGGGCTGACAAATATCCACCAAATGGAGATGGTGGGATCACGGTTGGATGAGAAATTGGGTTGAGGCAAGGCTCGGGCTTACTAGTACGTAGGAAAATCACGTCATGAGGCATGCTTGAGGTCAGGAGTTTCGTGGTGAAGTGGGTTGCTATTCAATCATAGTTGAGAGACAGTGGTCATTGATAGCCAATTGTTACCAATAGCACTCAACCAGTTGTTACCAATAGCCTTGGGAGGCTCTAAGCCTCCAGGGCCTATTATAGGACCTCAATAGGCCTTGAGGGCTTGAATACCCAACCACTCGTGCCTATTACAGGCCTTGGGAGGTTTAATCAGCCTCCTAGAGCTTGTTATAGGCCCTGGGGGATTGGATACCTAGCCCACAACAGGATTAGTCAACGATTAGGGAACTGCAACATGCAATCTAAATGTTGTACTATGTGCATTGGCTCCAGTGACATATAAGAAGTGATCTCCTATCTCTTCATTAGACCATTAGATGTTTCAAATCATAATGATATGTGGTTGAGTAATTGCATTGTGGGTGAAGTAATGTGCATCCACAATATACATCGAAAGAAGCAAGGTGCATTATAGAATGCATGTGGGGTCATAAGAGGGGTATCATATCAATATACTAGGTAGAAATATAAAGGGGTATAAAAAATGTTAATGAAAAAATTGATACATACAATATCTAGTGAAAATAGGGGTTTTTTAAAATTGGGAAGCCATATTGGGAGGGGGTTAAAAAAATGATTTTGGAAGGTATTTTCCAATATTTAGTGAAATTAGGGGTATTGTTTCATATGCCACGAACGAACGTGCTATGATAGAAGCTTATTGAGTGAATCCCCCGTGTTTTACTCATGCATATTTTTATTTGACCATAGGACTCCTCTAGTTTGTCATATCATTAATCAAACTAAGAAGCATAATATGCATAAACCCATGATTGCCCAAACGTATAACTTCATGAATTATCAATCATACCAAGTATAATTATATAAGATCCTGACACAAGTTAGGATTCTAACTTGATATAGGAAAAACATACCTAGATTATCATGCTTGCTAGTTATGTCTAACATACCCACATAGTGTCTTCTTGTTCTCTTCAATGACTTGTGCTAGTAACCCGCATATCTCATAAGTTAACCATTGTAGAACCAAATTATACATACCTCGTAAGTAGAGCTTCTATGTGATCCATGCCTATGGATGAGTCTTTTTCTTCATGTCACCATGGTCATATGTTCTTGATCTAGTACTTGATTTATCTTTCTTGATGTACCTTTTATGTTAGCGGACAACATCATCGTCATACAACACCACAATGCATTAGTACAATCATAAGTGTTAGAACCCTAATCAATAAATGTCTTCTATCATTTACATGCATTCATACTTTTACTAGGGTGATAAGACAAGTCTAGAATTAATCAAGATTGTTACTAACCTCAACAATATGAAGACAAACATATCATAAACTTAATCATGAACAGATTTCAAAACATACCTGTATCTCCTCAAGTCATACCTGTCGGGATTGCTTGTAGACTTCTTATGTAAGGCCTTAGCCTCATCTCCCTCTGGAATTGGAACTTCTTCACTTATGTAGGTGTCAATTCATTCTCTTCTACGATTAACCCAATCCACTTTGATTTGTTGAAGATGGATCTAGAGCTGGATTAGGGTTTGTCAGAGAAACCCTAAAAATTCAAACTTTGAATTTCAAACTTCTAATTGGATGAAAAAATGCGCCTTGTTGAAACGATCAAGCTGGTATACTTCAATTTTGAAATATCCAAAATTTGACCCCTCAAAATTGACTTTGAAAGTTTCGGATTTGTAGCTTCTGTCAAATTCTGGTTTTCTCGTCAAAATCCCGAACTAGGGTTTGATAGAGTCCGAGGTTCTAACCAACCAAAAACTTCGATCTTGGTCTCTAAATTTTGATTTTGATGAGGAGCATCCATCCATGGTCTCAGATTCCAAAAGTTCCAACTTTAGCAGAAACCCTAATTTCCCGCAGCAGTGACAAGCCAAGAATGAAAGTGCTCAGAATCCAATTCTATTTTGACATAAATATATGCCATATTGTTTCTTATGCAACTCTGAAATTTCGAATCCTCAGGGTTTGAAACTTTGGCCTATGGTGGAATTCCCTGTCATATTTCCAACCCACAGATCTGACCTCAAATGGATTCTCCATTAGAGAGATATTCCAAGTGTCACAACATGACCTATTTATGGGAAGAAACAACATAGTGAACTTGTACGGAGTTCCATGTGTCACTATTTCAACTTTGCCCTTTGAAAAGTGGACTTGTGAAACTACAGTCCGTGCCCTGACTGACACCTTTACAGAATTCCATTTGGAGCTTCCTATCCCGAGATATGACCTCTATGCCTAGGTCACCTGTTTAGGGCTTCAATTTGGAAGAGGCAGAAACCATGACTTGTACAGATCATATATCAAAAATTACAATGAATACGAGGCTGAGCTTCGGATACAAGGTACATGAACATTTTATCTTCGGGATGTGAAAGATTCAGATCATGAACCTTCGCGAAAACTGATTTATAGCGAAAGTGCCACGATGACTAGTTTTTACTATATCAAGCCCTAGCTTCCAATTTGTAGCAAGTGCAACAAATGTCTTAAATGCCATACAATGCCTTCCTTCAGGCTAGCTATTATTTCATGTTAGTTTTTCAACATTTAAGTCAATTTGATCTAGGATCTTAATTGAGAGAACAACATGTACAACATATCAAACACAAGAGACAAGAGACACAAAGCATTTCACAGGGGAAAACCAAGAAGGTGAAAAACCCCACAACTTCCTCAGAGATAGAATGAGCACCAATACAAAGATCAAACCCCACAACAAGAGATAGTCTCCTAGTAGCTACTCCTCCTCCACTTGTGCGCACTCCTCCTCTCTCTCACTAATGCGAAGTGAGTGAGTGAGTGAATGAATAGAATGAGAGAGACACACTCTTTATTTATACAATGACTTGACTTTCCTTCTACTCTAACTGGGCCGACCTCCCTTCGGAGAGTCTAATAACTCATTACCACTTGTTATTCGGCTGACCCCACTAGGGTGGTCTAATAACCCTTTAACCCACATGACTCATACAGGGCCAACCCCACCAAGGTGGTCTAATAACCCATCAAATATAAGTTACGACACTTACAATATAACTTGCGACACTACTCCAGGGTCTAATGCCTTGTCATACATGGGAGGATGGACCTCAATGACTTTACATGACTCAAGTACAATAATGACTTCTCTGAACCCGGAGGAACAAACATCTCCATCGGAGGTACAACAATAGAATACAAATGATGACACTTCTGATCGGAGGAATAAGACATCTCCGTCGGGGATACAATAAAGTACAAATGTAATACATACAATATACAAGTAAATATCTTCCGAAATTACAAATACATCAACACATGACGCTATTCATTTCATGAAGCAGAGGAAGAAATCCAGCCAATGTTAAATATGTCTCTATATTAGTTAATAGAAAGAGAAGAATTTTAGCTTTTTCTACACTTAGGCAATGTTCATACATCACCCCTACCAAGGATGCATATTCATCGAATAGTCTTTTAGCTAGTCCCTTCAGTGAGATCCATCTTGTATCAACATCTTTTAATAGTTTGTTTCCATTTGTAACACCATCTGCAAATTTTTAAACTCTAAAAAACTGTTTGGTACTTCGACAAAAGTATGCATGAACCTCACGTACAAGATATTCAAATTTTGAAGCCAATGGAAAGTTGCTCACTATTTTAAATGCAAGATTCATCTTGTGATCCATACAATGAATACTAAGCATATACGGTGAAGCTGAGAGTTGTAGTCTAGCACAAAGGTTGATCCTTTGTCCCCACATTACTAATGCTCCATCTACTCCAACGCATACCAACTTTTTTGCAATCATTTAATGATCCATACCACCAATTTCCTTCAAACTATTAATAACAAGTTCATAAATATTTTCTGCTGTAGAAGTTTTGCTCATTTTATGAATTCCAAGTAGATAGAAATGCCTTATATGGTCATTGACCATATAAATGCTCATGCAAATCCATGAAGTATTATCAACAGCCGTAACCTCATCCAAAGACTGTGACAAAAATGTATCATTCACAATCTTCTCTTTCATATCATCCTTTTCTACTTGAGCTAGATATTTTCCCCATTCCCAACCACTCGTTAAATACCAATGAGAAGATGGAAAATTTGGCACTTGAATAAAATATAGAGATTTCATCATTTTTGGATAATCTGTCATAAAAAGACCATTCAATAGGATGTGAAATACAGTGCTTAATTGTATCGTCTTCAATAACAAATTTGTTTCCATCATCTTTCCAAATTGAGAAGTGATGGTTCCTCCAATTTTCTCCACTTTTCTATTATTTATTAAGAATTTTTTGTATTCCTCTTCATATTGGATATGTCGAAATTGGCTAAGATATTTCCATCTAGCAGTATATTTCTTCTCATCATTTATAGTTTTCTTATCATACACCTTTCCAACATGCTTCTCTATTGTGTCTAGCTTCATTTGCAATTTCACTACCTTGCCAAGTTTCCAACTACATGAAATGCATTTAACTTCTCGTGAGGTCTCATTCTCATTTGATGGAGGCATCGGTTCAATAAATGGGAATCTTGATACCCATTCAGATTGGAATTGTCGCCCGAAGTCCCATTGGCTTTTTTTTATCTTTCGTGAATGGGCTATGTCACCTTGCAAGGAAAAATATTCAACATCTGAGCTATCAATTTCTAATGAAAATGCATCTGCCTCACTTTGATCACTAGAGAAAAGTATTCTACCATCCATTGTATGGATTGCGTATGCATCCTCCAAAGTGTTGACATCTCCCTCACCAATACCTTGCTCAAGAGATCTTGAAGCATGAATATGATGTGGATTATTGGATTGATGTTTTTGAAAATATGATATTACATCCTTTTGTCTTGATGTTTTATTTTTCTTTCCATGATCCATGTTTGACATCTTACCTAATGTTCCACAATTGAAATTCCAAATCAATATAAAAACCAGAAGGAAGCCTGCATGAAAAAAACAATATAAAATTAGTACAATTGCACATTACTAAGTGATTAACCTAGGGGCCACTAGAACATCAGGGAACAAACAACACACCACTATAAAATTTTCCTATGGTGATCAAGACTAGGAAAACAAAGATGAACTCTCTGTTAGGTTTCCCTCCTGGTAAAATAGAGATATTGGCTAACACACAACCAAATACAAGAAGATACACAACAGAATAAATGTGAAAGAACAATGTATTTATCATTAACTAACTGTACATATAAATACAATAAGAAATGTTCCTTGGGTTTCATATTCCCAAGTGGACTCTTGGACTCCCGAGTGACTCTTGGTCTCCCTGAGGATTAGACTCCAACAAATCCCCCCTTAATCCGAAGGGTGTATATGACTCCAAGAAAAAGAAGAGAGTTGAATAAGTGGAAATGGATAGCTACCACCAGCTGAACATTTCCATCTCAAACATCCTTTATTAGGAAGGTTAGGTAGAAGCTTGCACATGCTTCTGCTAAATACAATGGCTCTCTAAAGGGATAGTTTTTAGGCTGACCATAAACCGAAATGGGATAGTAGAAGGCTGAAATATTCTACTATGTGTGTGGTTCAATGTTGACCACAAATGCTTGAACTTGGCGATAACAATCGCTCAGAGGTTCTGTGGAATGGTTGGGATGGGATGACACCAAACCAACATGAGAGCTGAAAATAGGAAGTGAACAACTGCAACTTGTTGAACATTTTCATCTTGACAACTGTTTTCCAAGTTAGTTAGAAGCTTGCACATGATTTTTCTAAATGAAGGTGCTCTCGATACCGGTGGTTTAAGGTTGGCCAACAACTCTGGAGCTCAGTCGAACATAACTCTTCACAAGATCGTTTGTTCTTGTTCTCTTGCACTCGCTCACTTGTTACTGACGGTCTTTATTCCCCCCTCTCGTGAACAATGTGAGGAGAGGAGAGTCTCATGGTGTCACAACTAGACACAAAACACATGAGTACTCTATGCCATGGTTCTCTTATGTCTGAGTGTCTATATCACTGATTCTGACCTCTCAAACTGGATGTGAAACATGCTTGTTTGATCTCACTTGTAGAGGGCCATGGCTGCTTGTTGTTAGATGGAGGCTTCGAAACTTGATGCCCGGCATCATGTTCCCCCCTGTCAGGTACATGGTGAGGATAATATGTCTCAACTGCAAGATATATCAATACTCGTGAATGAAATCTCCAATATGAATTATAAATCTTCTTAGTTGTTGACGACCATTTCCAAGAAGCGATCCACCCATAGTGAATCTTCTCTCTTGCAGGTTTCTTCAAAATGAAGCATCTGTTTGATGCATGCGTACGTTTTCCACAATGCTTACAAGGGTGAAGATCAAAACAATGGTCTTTCATATGGCCAACTCGATCACAGTGTTGGCATGTTGAACTCTGAACTGATGTGGATGAATATGGACTCTCGTGGATGAATCCAACACTTTGAAATTGGATGGGCTTGGAGAGATTAGGAATGTGAAATGTCACTTCCTTGTCATATCCAAGTCTGGTTTTGTGCTCGTTAGGGTTGATCTCTTCCCATGGTCTGATGATAGGCTTGGAAGGAACAAGCAGAACCTCTTCATGCATGTCTTCATCTTCATTTTATTTCAATTTTGATGGCGTGCCACTCATTTGCTCATGTGCTTCTGAAGTGGCATCAATCTGTGTAAGATGCTGAATAGAATCATGAAGGGGATTATTTTGAACATGAGCAGGTTCAGAATGTCTTTCTTCTTGTTGAAGTTGCAACTCAAGTTGTAGGAAATCAAGAGTGTCTTGTGAATTTTTATACAGTCTCGGATGTGAATGAGAGTACTCTTGTCGATCATGACAGTGTTGTCAACAGAGGAAAATAGTAGAGTGTTCAGTAACTCTACAGAGTCATTTAATATTTCCATTGAAGACATGTGATTTAAGGACTCACTCAAATTATGGAGAAGGGCTTCTTGCAATTCCACGCTTTACAAATAAGACTCAAACTCAACAAATAAACTGAACAACTTGAGGGGTGTCGGGTTCAACCAAGAATGCACCCATTTACAATAATTTCAAGTGCAAATGAATTCACAGTTTAAAAATTTGATCATGATAAAAAACTAAATGTTTTACCTTTATGAAGATAGGCCTCTTGATTTGGAAATCTCTGCAATAAAATGTATAATGCAGTAACAACTATCTATGTAAGATTCACTGTATTGAATTCAATCTCTGCAATAGGCTATAATGGTCTCTGCAAACTATCCCAATGCTCCTAATCCACTGTAAAATGTCTTCTACTAACATCTTCAATACAAGAGATGAGCTGCTGCTCTGACTGTGGAATTTATTGGACTACACAATTTATGTACCTCAATATGCAACCCAATAAACGAAACTTGCAGAATGATATGCCACAATTCTCGAATGCAACAATATGCTATGGGCTAGAAACTATCACATCATTACAATGATATTGTCTACAAGCCGCAGGCAGGTCTATAGTCGGTTTTTATTTTGTGCAGATTGGCAACACAGCTTAATCAAGCAAGTTGAAGATTGAAATAAACCTTTAAAATCTCAGCAATAAAAGCTGCAGAAAACTCTTCTAAGCATGCACAAGCTCAACAAAGAAATTCTTCATTCTGAAAATATAAAAATATCTACAGCAACAGACTCATTCAACGTACTCACTCATTGTTGGACGCATAGATCGATTACCCATTGCTGAAGAATCCGGTGAACATGAGAGATGAATTCGTGGAGAAAAGCAAGAGAGCTTTCATACGCATCAGAAGAATAGTCTTCAAAGGAGAGAGTCTTCACACATTCATTGAAAAAGACATACAACACTGTGGGAGAGAGATCTAGGTCTCTCAATGCACAACTCAGTTTATCGTCACACTCTCTTCAAGTCGTAGCACCGATTAGAAAAGTCACATCAACATCAAAAACGCATATAGATGATGGAGAGAATTTTCATACTCGCTGCACCAACGTTTCACATAGTTATAATAGCACCATACATTCTTCAAAATGCAGCTCCAGCTCGAGTTATGAGAGCTCCAGCACTCTCCAGCAGTTTTTGGCAGCTCGCAGTCTTCAATGTGGCAGTTCGGCTCAGCGCAGCTCGTGAAGCCTCAATCCAGCTTAGGTAAGTCGCAGCTCTTTGATGTGCAGATAATAGCTCTCCAACAACATACATCGGCTCCACGATGTCACTTCAATTCACTCCACGAGCTAGGGTTCACGGTGTTATCATTTTATCAATGAGCAGTCTTCAAATTCACGGTGAATGAGCTTTCAGATTGCAACTTCACTCCGTGCAGCAAACAGAGGCGTACAATGACTCCAGCAGTCACTGGTCTTCACAGTGTAGACACACAGAGAAATGGAGGTCTTTTCGAATCCAAAGGTAGGTCTTCACGGTGAAGAGTCTCAAAAAAGGTCTACTCAATGGTCTCATGTATTCAATAACGCATTCGAAAGATTGAAACATAGTACCAACGTTTACTACACACAACAAGTTATTTGACGATACCAGTATTCAAAACAAAATGCGATCTTAGCTCAACATTTTGGCCTTCAAAAGCAGCTCATCGGTGGAGTTCACACACACAATAACAACACGATGAAAAAAATACAAGGAGATGGAGAGTCTCAATGTAGATATCCTTGCATGTATTCACGCAGGTCTTCACGATTGCTCTAAGTGGAGTCACATGCAGAGCTACCCTCACGCTTCAATAACAATTTCTCGACACTTTTATTGTGGGCACTCACTACTCGTGAGAGAGAGCCTTCACGCAGGAGAGGAGTATCATGCAGCTCTCACGTAGCAAGCATGGATTAGGGTTAGGGTTCACAATGTCTCTCTCCAACCTAGAACTGGAAAGTAGGAGCATAGAGAATATGGAAGGAAATGGAAGAAGTGCAGGACTGAGGAGGACACTGAGCATAATATTGGATGAGAAAGGGCGCAACTCCAATAGGTTTTACAGCGTTAATGGTGATTCAATACTCCCAAAATATGGCTCTCATCAGCTATTGACCACAGAACACAGCGCAACCTCTCAAAATGAGAATGCAGCTCTGGAAAAATACGCAGAAGGAAAAAAAACGTGATAGAAATAGTTCTGTAATCAGCATGTAGATGATCTTCACTCAGCTCGAAAGTATCAATGGAAATTGACCCAATGTATTCATGGAACAAAGGCGTTAAACACCAGGAAAAGAGGGAATGAAGCAACATAATCCACAGAGGGAAGTATGGCTGAGTTGAGGGCAGACAATGCAGGACTAAGAAGGCAGATTTGGCAGGGATTGAGCAAGCAGGAGTTATGGCAGAGCAGTACAGGCCAAGGCTCATAGCCTCGCTCTGATACCACTGCTAGGTTTCCCTCCTGGGAAAATAGAGAGATTGGATAACACACAGCCAAATACAAGAAGATACACAACAAAATAAGCATGAAAGCACAATGTATTTCTCATTAACTAACTGTACATATAAATACAATGAGAAATGTCCCTTAGGTTTCATATTCCCAAGTGGACTCTTGGACTCCTGGGTGACTCTTGGTCTCCCTGAGGATTAGACTCCAACACTCTCAAAGGAAAATCTGGGATGATTATGGCCCAGAACAAACTAGTAGAGTAGTGAAGGACAGTTACCCGAGGTCCACAATACAGAGTCTTCAGGTACAAGCGTTTGAATCACCAACAACCCTCCCAAATAACTGCAAGGGATTTACTCCCACGTCTGTCCTAGGTATAGTGGAAATATCCTTCCACCATCACCTGTGTAAAGCCCTAAAGGTCAAAGATATTACTTGGCTACCATAGTTGCAGATAGAGTCCAAGGGGATAGTTGCAGGTTGAACCGACACGTATGGGTAGGGTAACTAAACCCGAAATCCAGAAGCACACAAGGTACTAATGGATCCCCGTACACGTGACAGCTCTGGTAGATGATCAATTGAAAAGCAGGGGGTATCCCTAATAGATCAACCTCACACAACCTCGTGCTTAAGTCCAGTTTGAATGGAGCTTCCTGACACACCTCTACAAAAGTGGAGTTACTTAACGATAGTGTTACTACAATTTTGAGATTTGAACGATCTTGGAAAGTTTAAGATGCTCTATTCCAAAATCTTAGCCTAAGCTAGTTGGTTTGTGTGACCTAAAAAATAAAAGTTATAGAAAATTTTAAATTAATGGTTCTTTTTAAGGTTTTTATTTACTCAAAAGGGTAGTGCATTTGTGTGCATAATGGTTGCAACTCAAAAATAAATGTGTATATAACAGTGAAATATTCACAATTTCTTGGTTTGCTTATCTTTCAAAACATAAAATCCTACAGTAAACCTAAAACAATCTAAAGATTTTTTATATTTTTCAAAGATGATAGTATATACGAACCATTTTAACAAACAATGATAATGGGTAGCTCGTGAGTTTTATCCACCTATTTGGCTTGGCAGAGATCTGTGAATGCTCCCAACAAATCTATAGTAAATGCATTTGCTTTCTCAATCTGCACTAAATTCCAAAAAAATAGTCTTCATGAAAAGTCTCACACTGATGTATTTTCAATTAATCTTAACGTATAAAAGAATAAAAGAATACGGTACAAAATACCATAGGACTCCACCTTTAGAAAGTGTTGGTCAATTTTATCCTCATTGTATAAAAGAATAAACGGCTCTATGTTGCCTTCCACATTATTCCTAATTTACAAAAGCAACATTTGAACCTTTGTTTGCAAGTTGAAGGGTATACCATGTTATGTTCCAATGAGGGAAAACTTATTGATCCACTTGTCAATGTCAAAAAGAAATATATTATCGAATTTGAGTTCTACCCAAAGACCAAAGTCCACTATCACGAATAGTACTCTAATATACACAAAGAAACAATCTTTATTTAGTGCTAGAAAATATATTACTGGGCCTAGAATTCATCACATGTATCATGTATCACAAAAATATTTTACCTAATTACCAATTCCACTTGATGCAAGTTCTCGGTTATCATATGACCACTTCAAGCCACATACATGTGAACAAAATTAATATTGACTAAGTTTTATTTTTCATTTTGTTATAACATGTTAAATGTGAACAATGTGTATGTTGAATATAAACAAGGGAGAAATTCGACATGAAATTAATTCCAAGCAAACAATCTACAAATTACTTGGGGCTCTTACCTTTGATTTGTGCCCAACAAGTTTTCTAACATAGCCTTCTTCAAAATAGATATCACATTAAAGAATGTTTCAATCCCTTCTTCCAAAAGATAATATGTGTCAACTCCAAGCTAGTGCCCCTACTCTCATGCAGTGACCCTCTAGTAAGGGACAATTTGTCATTTATCCACCAACTTTGTTTGCAACTAAATATTGATGTGTAAACATATCTTGTGTGATTGATCAAAGTAAGAAAATGACATAACACAAATTCTCTAAATAACTAACTCAAGTTAAAAATTGTACCATCCCCAAAATCAAGAACCAAAAGAAAAACTTACATGCTCAATTTTTGAAAATGAACAATTTGTTTGTCTAAGTTGAAAGGGAATTACCAGTTGACATTGCTAAAGAAGTTGTAGAATACGACAGTTATATTACCATATCTTTTTCTAGAGCTTGCATGGGATATTGGAATTATTCTTTTGTCCTTTTAGATCTCCACTCTCAACCTTTGACAAATGTGAATGATCACTAGAAGGATGTGCAGGGTCACCAACATGATATCAATGACACAAGAAGGGTCACTAACAACATGCAAAGGGTCAACAATGATATGCAAAGGGTCATGATATTCAATCCATATTCCACTAAGCATTTTTCCAAACTAGTGTAATAGTTCTTTTTGACCTCTTTTAATGTGAGTTGCTTGTAACCCATAATTTTTCCCTTAAGCATATCCTAGATACATGTGTCTTGTTGCTGTTGTTAAATTTAGTCTTGTCACTTTATCTTACTCTCGTGTTGCTCGTGGTCCCTGGTCCCTGTCATATTGCCTTAAGTGTTATAACGCGTGCATGTAAACTCAAATTATTCTCCCCATGCCATTTTAACTCTTATAAATCGTGTACATGAGATTAATTCACTAAAACACATGCGTGTTTTTGAGTTCATCAAATATTCTAGATATTAGGTGTAACATTTGGAATATGGTTCATAGTAACATTTGACTATGCTATGGTTGGAGGTGTAAGTTAGAGATGGTCACAAGAAACTATGTATATTACTAAATGATCACTAAAACAATGGCTATTTTAGTTAAAACTCATGAAATAGGATATGCTACAGTAATCCTTAGTGCTTCTATAGTGACCCATACTGCTGTTACAGTGATCCGTACAGATGCTACAATAACATGGGCGCAATGTGGATTAGTTCCAAATCGATCTGAGAGACGATGCATTGGTTTGTATTGGCAATCATCTATTGTGTAGAAGGGTACATTTTCTATGATAAAATGTGTGAAGAAGGAGGGAACACTTCCAGTGGTCTGATATATACCCTTGCTAAAGGTTATTTTGAAGAAAGTCTACACAAGATTACTGTTGTCCATCAGATATTATAGTTCCCCATTTATTAACTTGACTATTGAGGAAAGGGAACGCTTGGTATATTGTCTTTGAAGGGACCATTCTATTGCTTGTTGTTAATCTCCTTGAAGAGGTCGCCTAACTGAGAGGAACGCTAATTTATCTTGTTTATATCTTCCATCTTGTCATTGGATCAAATAGTGTACCTATGGAGAGTTGTCCATTGTTCCGGTTACTGAAAGCTACGGGAAATCTTCATCTCATTCTACAATCAGTCCCAACGCCTTCATAAATGGACTGCGGGTTAGAATATTGGTAGATCGTATATATTATATAAGAATTTACAAGCAAGGGAGTCACTATACCTTTACAAGTTGATATTTCTCCACTCAGATACAGTCGCTCTTGCATTAATACAAGCCTCCTTTAGTATTGGAGTTCGCTACTGTACATTTTGAAAGGACGACAAACTGGGTGCTGCTACAGATGCATACATTGGTTTGTCACATAGGTATTTAGGATTCCATTAATCAATGAAGAGAAGTTTATCATTGCCTACGTCAAGCATAGGTATTGGAGTGTCGGTTCCTCATTCACTGCTGTCACAAGTCTTCGAATTTATTGATCATATTCAACTGATATTTATCCTTAAAGAGGCTGCCAGTATTATTGTTTAGTATGGAAACTGAAGGTACATCTCAGCACTAATATTCTTTGTATTTATTATACCTACAAAATAATGTTACATGAATTTTTCTGGGAGTAGTCACCTACAGGAATAAATTCATAAACATGGTGCAAATATTACATTTGTGTGCTGCTAAGTTTACTCACGTTTTAGTATTAAGTTAATTTGGGAGAATCATATGTTGATTGAGGGCCTAAAACAAAAATCATAACAAAACAAGCAAGGAACAATCAACATCTTTAGTAAACAGAGTATACATCGGTACATGACAAACCCATGCAAAGTGTGGAAGAAATTCCATACCCAAATCCTTCAACGAAAAATAATAATCAAGAAAGGCTTCATATCTGCAGAGGGATCTTACAGTGGTACCGAGCATCATCCTCGCCAGATGTGGGAAAATCAATTTCCTTGATCAAGTCAGAGATTCATTAAAAAACAGTGATCTATTGTGAAGGCTGAGATATGATAGTTATGGAAGAGAACCATCGATTACAGTTGTGATTTTTGGTGTTGAAGGCGTGATATTTATGCAATGTGCAAGTTGACTACCTTAGGATTCCATTGAAGAGTTTCCAGAGTTTGAATCCATCCTTGGCAACGTGCCTTAGAAGTGGAAATTGTGATCATTTATAGCTGTGATGCATTGCTTGTTTTCATACAAAGAGGGAGAAAATCAAGAATAAGAAACATCTAGACAATCAAGCACGCATTCAGAAACTCGAACATCTCTCAAGCGTTGTAAGACCAATACCATCATGGAGATCTGCTTTAGTAGCTTCATCCATAAGAAGACCACCTCTTGCGGATATATATTGATGGGAAAGTGGAATGGAAGTACAATTCTTTGAATCTGATTTAAGAGGTGCGCGATCTTTCGTTACTATTGTTGGGCGTAGTGTGGAGTATTCTATCAATATTAGAGACCGTAATATTCAATTTGGGGGTGAAATCAAGCCAGTACAACGAGAAATATTGGGTATTATAACAAACTGCTACCTACAGGAAGGTTATTTAGATATCTGTTATATTCATCTTATTTGACTGCATCTCACTGTGATGAACCTGCAATAATTAATTAATGCAAATACACAAGATATCAGAAATAACAGAACAGAATCACTTTTATATTGATCACGGGCCACTTCGAGGGGGCAACCTCCTTTGAGCAAGCTCAATACAATTAACTTCACGGTGCCTTCAATGACCTCAACACACACTTATATACTAAGTCTATGCCCAATACTATGAGTCAAAACCATGGGACATTGAATTCTACACGACGACTTACAAAGCATATGCGTCCAATACTATGGGTCAATACTATGGGCTAATATAAACTACGGATCAACAAATACTACGGGACGACTTACAAAGCATATGCGTCCAACAACAATATACTAACATAGTAAAGAGAAGGGTTGACATAGGTTCCTAACATCCCCTCTCCCTTAGAAAAAGCTTTGTCCTCAAAGCTTTGGTTGGAGAAATTGCTGCAGAATCTGAAGGAGTGGTTCCTTGGTAGCATCCTCGGTTTGCATTTCGGGCCACTGACGCCTTTGGAGTGTCAAGGAGGATTGCTTGGAAGGCTGTAGATGAAGAAGAACCCTATCAGCTGCGTGGAAAATGCGCTCAGAATGGTGCTGATCGGCTTGTTGTTTCCGGCGAATTCTGGCCATGTGAAGATTGTCCGGCAGAATGAGAAGAATCTGATCGCGGTTTCGAAGAACCGAGTCAATTTCCTGAACTGGGGAGCTGCTAAGGGTGTATGGAAGAAGAAATGGCGGTGTTTGTCCATATACTGCTTCATATGGTGTCCTTTGAGATGTGGTATTGTACCACCAGAGTGCTGCTAGGAAATCCATAGAAATAGTTGGCCAAAGCTGTGTAGGGATGGGCAAGGGTTTGATCAATCCCGCAATGAGTGTTGGTTCCCCCTTGTTGACTTGGAAAGTATCATCGTTAGCCACCATCTGTTGAATTGTCATTTTTAGTCCCGACCCAAAAAAATTACATTGTTCCTGGTCATACATTTTGCAGAACCCAGAGTGCCCTGTTGATGAAGAAGCATGGAGTTCATAGAAGAGATAGCCCTGTTGAACATATTGCAACCAATTTGGAACAAGCAGAGAAAGAGCTGTAAGAGAAACTGGGTCATCAATTGTGCGAGAAGGAGCATCTTCCACCATATTGTCCTTACCCTTCTTGTAAGTGATCACATAGGGATAACCCATGAGTTGGATAACCCATTGCAGGTGTGTTGGGGAGGAGACCCATTGTTCCAGAAAATTTTTCAGACTCGGGAGATCAGTCTTGATGTAGAAATATTTGCCTAATAGGTATGGCTGCCACTTCTGTACTGCATGCAAAATAGCCATCATTTCCTGCTAAGAGGTAGATGTGGCTACATTCTTACCGAAAAGGTCTCTTGAAGGCAGCAAGCTCATTGGTTCAACAAAGATACCTACATATCTATCCAAGGGAGTAGTGGAGACTGTTGATGGGTGCATCTGAATGGAATTAAGCTGAGCGATGACACCATGTGAATTCTTCTTAAGGATTTTTTCTAGGCGATGTGAACTAATGATGCAAAGAGACCCTGGTTGTAAACCCCTAAATTTGTGTTGTGCCCCATTAACTTTAAACTGCATCCAAAGTTCAGCAAAATCCCATAAGATGGGGCCAAGTGTGCGTAACCATTGAACGCCCAAAACCACATCACATCTACCTAAGGGCAAGGCAAACATGTCAGAGCGTAGGTTATAATCTTCCATAGAGATACGCACATTATGACACTTCCCCTTGCAAGGTAAGGTGCCCCCATTGGCAACCATGAATTCAAAGTTGGAGCAAGGATGGACAAAACAATCAGCCTGTTTGGCAATTCGAGGGTCAATGAAGTTATGAGTGCTACCAGAATCAATGAGTATGGTAAGAGGGAGCTTCTTGAAGTATCCCCTGACCTGCATTGTTTGTGGGTTGGTGATGTTGGTTACAGCCTGGAGAGAGATCTCGGGTGGGTCGTCCTGAGATGGGGTGTCAACAGGTGGGTGTTGCATGTCGACCGGATCATCTACTGTATCTGTAGCTTCTTCACCAAGTTCTAAGGCAGGTGAAGAATCCACATCCAAGAGATAGAGCTTTTGTTGAACACATCTATGTCCCCGAGTGAATTTCTCATCACAATTATAGCAAAGCCCTTTTTCTCGGCGTGCCTGCATTTCTATTTCAGACAAAAGCTTGATAGGAGTTGGTTGAGGAGCAGGCGTGATGGGAGGTCGTTGGGAACCCATATTTCTGAAGGAAACAAAGGTGGGTTTGGAGCGTTGTTGAGCTGCGATTTTGTCCTCGGCCAACTTAGCCAACCCTAGGACTTCCATCATTGTGTTGGGACAAAACATTTTGACCTCTGAGCGGATTTCATCCTTGAGACCACTGATAAAACAACTCCTGTAGAATTCATCAGACAATCCTTCTGTGTGATTGGCTAGTTTCTCAAATTCCATCTGATACTCTCTCACTGTGCCAGTTTGGTGAAGTTTAGTGAGTGCTCATGTGAAGTCGTCAAAAGCACTAGGACCAAATCATGGCAAAATGAGTTGGCAAAAATTTGTCCAGTTTGGCTCGGGATGAGCTTTGATGTACCAATGGTACCATTGAAGGGCTTCCTGTTCCAAATGAAAGGAGGCAAGTGGAACTTTCTGAACATCAAAAGTATTATGCAGACTGAAATATTGTTCTGCTCGGTATATCCATCCAGTCGGATCAGTACCATTGAAGCGAGGAAAATCAAGCTTCGGCCCACAAAAATTGCTAGAAGCAGAGAACCCGGTGGCTGCAAAATATTCTGGCTGTCTGGTATTGTTCATGGCTGAATGCTGCAGATGGAGGCTAAGAAATTTTTCATCCAGATCTTGGAGTTTGGTTTGGATGGCTTCCAGTGCTTCCTCCATGGTGTGTGCTCCTGCACAGGTGACAACCATAACCAGGTTTTTTTTTTTGGTTGACTGGGTAGGAAAACAAAAACAGGAACTACTTCAGTAAGGGAGAAGTTGGATTTGGGAAAAAATCAAAAGGATAATTGGGGTTTGACTAGGTTTTGGACACTATTGGATAGACATGGAAGCAAAAATGAGGATTTCAGAAGTAGGGTGAAAGATTGAGAAAATTTGGCAGAGGGGAACAAAGAAGCAGAATTCAGAAAGGAACTCTGTGGTAAAATTTGAAGGTGATTGGGTGAAATCTAAGGAAGTTACGGCAAACCCTAAAAATAGGCAAATGTGAGATTTCAGGCTGTAGGAAGGGGAATTGAGGATAGGGTCCTCAGGAATGAAATATGCAGAATGGAATGACAGGGGTTCCGTGAAAATTTCAAGGGAAACAGAGGTAAAACAAGGGAGATATGGAGGAAAAACTGAATTTTTATTTTTTACAGACTGGAGCGGCTACGGCTCAGAAGGAATCTGGAACAACGCCGAACGGCTGGATCTGGAACGGCTTGCAAAATGGATCTGAAACGGCGCAACAGTGATCGACAATAGTTCAGCTGAAAGTAGATATGGACCCCAGGTATGTGCGGCTTCTTAACAGTTCAGGGTTTTCACTCGGCCACCAATGCTGTCTGATGACTTGTGTATTGGGGCAGTACCTCTCATTCCACGGCTCAGGTAAAACTGATAACCGCTTTGCCACAAACGACAGCTCTTGGTTTACCTCACGGGTGGGAACTAGTCAATTAGGTAGGGGTCGTTGCCCTTTTCGCTGGCAGGTCCTCTCAATGGGCCAGCTGCTTCGAGGTTCCTGTGTTACTCCTCACAATGAGTTTTAGGGCTTATGCCCAAGTACTTCCCACAGTTAAGCGGATAGGGATTATTCCCAAATCCGAATCTGCAACAGAAAAAATTTGGGCAGAAATTCCACCCAATGTTCAAAAACCGGATCTATATTGCTCAGAATCACTATTATAGCATATTTCCAGAACTGGAACAACCACTATGCTTCTACCCTTAAATGCGGAATAGAAATCTGGGCACTTAGTTAAAAGATTTTCTCATTGCAATTTCCGCGGCCGTCACCGAAATTCTGAAAAATTACTGATTTTAAATCCGCGATATCTCCACTTTTAGAACTCCAAATGAGATGGATTTTTTTTTGAAACTGTGTATTTTTGAAAGAGGAATTCAGATATGCAATCAGTTTCTTCTGATTTTGTGCAGAAAGTTTAATCAATTGATCTGAAAGTCGTCGCCCAAAAAAAGAAAAAAAAAATTCCCACTTGTGCCAAGGAAAGTGCTCTGATACCAGATGTGATGAACCTGCAATAATTAATTAATGCAAATACACAAGATATCAGAAATAACAGAACATAATCACTTTTATATTGATCACGGGCCACTTCGAGGGGGCAACCTCCTTTGAGCAAGCTCAATACAATTAACTTCACGGTGCCTTCAATGACCTCAACACACACTTATATACTAAATCTATGCCCAATACTATGAGTCAAAACTATGGGACATATAATACTACAGGACGACTTACAAAGCATATGCGTCCAATACTATGGGTCAATACTATGGGCTAATATAAACTACATATCAACAAATACTACGGGACGACTTACAAAGCATATGCGTCCAACAACAATATACTAACATAGTAAAGAGAAGGGTTGACATAGGTTCCTAACACTCACTTCATTCTATTAAGAAAAGATTCTCTAATTACATACCGAGGCCTGTAAGTGCTCCTATTCACAGAATTTGTACTGATGTTAACTTGAGATCTGAGGAAAACAATCCAACACTATTCACCTATAGGAAACCTTTAACATCAGTACCCATTGTGTTGTCCAAAAGTGTTGATGGAAGTATACAACCAGTCAGTCTTAAGAGCATTCTACAGTAAGCATTATGCAATAAGATTTGTTAAGAAGTAGAATGATGTTGCAACAATAGTATTTATTGGGTTAGGGACATTACGAGGGTAGAACCAGTCAGTAGTGAAATAAAAAATTTCAGTGTTGGATTGGTAAGGATATTACAGTGGTGCAAGTTGCTTAGGTGCATGAGGCTAAAGAAGGTTAAATAAATAGGTTCCCGTCAGATACGGTAGAGTGCATGTCAATATTTATGGGTTTTAAAGGAGGGAGATAATTCCAGTGACAGGTAAAGCATGACCTTCAAGAAACATAGTGAAGGATTCATAGGGGACATGGAGGATCTGTTGGTCAATATATTTCGAGGATCCATCAAGGGTTGGAGGAGATGATGGGACAACTCCCGGCCATCAGTTCCATACCCCATCTCAGCAAAATCTTAGTCTTGTGATGATGCTCTAGTTGAAGGTAGCATTTACCCATGAGGACACAAGCATTACATATCAAAGAGAAGGATTCAAATATCTTTGCATGTCACAATTCAGAAGACAAAGGAAATATAAATCAGAAAGAGGCATCTTGGGTGTTATTTAGGCATGCCCATTTGTAAAACAGTGTTAAAACAACCATTCCATGGGTGAAGACGATGGTAAGAGACCTAATTTCTGATGCTGGTGTAAGTCTATATAACACATAAACAGATCCCTATTCCTGGAAAATATCTGGGCATGATTAGCCCCTCAGATAGTCTTAAGCTAGTAGTAGAAGACACCCAGATTTGCAGAGAGGGATGTTGATAATGCTAGCAGAAAGGTGACATGTTCAGGTGTGAAGAAAATAATTTGAATAAACAACCTCGAAATTAGAAACCTACAACTCAATCAAACAGATGCAGAAAAAAAGAAATCAGTCCACAGAATAATCCTCATTATGTGTACCATAAGACCTCCAAAACCTCCAATCAAGGATTAATTCAATAAAGGGTTATGGTAAAATTGACTCATAAATAAGGTTATATAACTGAAGGCGGTCCCTTGTTATCAGAAACATTTGGAAAACTTTGGCATCTTTTGAGGGTCAATCTCAGACTTATATTGAGCAGCAGTAGGTGGATTCTTGAAGTTAGATTCCCAAAAAAAATTATGGGCATAATAGCAGCCCTAAAACATGAAGTCCAAGTAGTCCTGAGTTATGTTTAGGCAAGACACATTCTGCCATATATGACTGAGCCATGGTTTCATTCTTATTTTTGATCTTCTCGTTGAGGTCTTCCTAGGGTTCGGTCCACCTGCTAAGAATATTCTTGTGAAGGCTGTGAGGCCTAAGGGCCTATTCTAGTATGATGTAGGAACATTTAAGAAGCTTATGAGACTAGGTGTTTAGGTCCTTTGTGTAAATACCTTTTGCAGATCCGATTTATTGATTTCAGACTTTGCGGAGTTTTTTCTATGTGCTCAGACTTTGTGTGCTTGTGATGCTGAGACTTATTGAGGACTGATCTTTAGTGTTGAATTTTTGTTGAGTCCATAGACATTGTAATTGTGATTGTGCTAAGTCTTTTCCCTTGTTTTGACTGTCATTGTTCAGCCGAGTCATCTCCCACTCTCAGATTTGAACTAACCCTTTAATAGGGTCAATTGGTTCCTAGAATGACTGGCCTCTTAGAGGCTCAGTCTTTGTGTGAAAGTAACTTCTTTGAGTATATAATAGGAAAGGCTTCACACAGGTAAGTTTCTTCACCTATTTCTTTCATTGTTAACTAAACAAATTGGTTATATTATTTTTTGATTACATGTTACTGAAGATTAACTTAATACAGTGACCTAACTGGTAGTGTTGAAGATTACTTCAACAAAGTGACCTAACTAGTAGTATTAAAGGTGTGAAATTGAGAGAGATGAAAATTGTGATAGAAGTTATTGCTGTACTATTTCATATCTAATTTCAGTATTTGTTATTGCATTAAAGTATATTGAATTTTATTTTTCTACGTAAAACCTTGATTTTACAAAAAAATTAACAAGCAGCAGCAACATACAAACAATAGTGGATCAACATCCCAGCAAGAGTCAATAAGAGATATGATCTTACCTCAACAAATTATTTCTTGTCAAGAATGAATTTAGCATCAGAGATCCTAAAGGACTTTTGGGTTGACTTGATCAATAGAAGGATGAACCATACAACAACAATCAAAGGAATCAGCAGCAACACTACCAGGACCATCAACACAGTTAGTTGCAGCAACATACAAGCAATACTGGATCAACATCCTAGTAAGGGCCAATGAGAGATGATATTAGAAAAGGCCTCAACAAGTTATTTCTTTTTAGGAATGAAATTAGCAGCAGAATTCCTAAAGAACTTGTTGGGTCAACCTGACCAATAGAAGGATCGACTAGAAAACAACAATCAGTGGAATAATTCAACCACATATCCTAGACAGTTAAAAGAGAGCATATTAGAGTTGTTGAAGAAGATTGTTTTCAAAAGCAGATGTAATATAGATGGTCAACCATGAAAGATTAAATAAACGCAAACATCATTAGTGTCAACCTCATCACTTTTTGACACATCTAGACTTTAGAATTATGGATTTCACTAAGGTAATTGTTGACTCAGAGGGTTCAGTAGGACAAAGCCTCTACCTAAAGGAATTATTGGGTTGATCCAACCAATAGAAGGATCAACTAGACAACAACCATCAACGGAATAATTCAACCATGTCTCCTGGACAGTTAAGAGAGCACATTAGAGTCGTTGAATAAAGATTATTAATAGAAGTAGATGTAATATATATGGTTGAACCCTGAGAGATTAAATAAACAAAAACATTGTCAATGTAGACCTCATCACTTTTTGACACCTCTAGAGTCTAGATTTATGACTAGGAGAATTGCTGAGTCAGAGGGTTGACCTGGACAAAGAATCTAGACTCTCCTTTTGAGAAGAATTTTGGATAAATATGCTATCAAATTGAGGAACATACTGACTAGTGAGATAGACAAAAGGTATGATGATAGAACAATAGAACTTGATAGCCTAAAGATACAAGAAGCAACAGGTTTGATGATTTATTAGGAAAACACAAGAAGCAACAATGGGAATATTGTGGAAAATAATTAGAAAGAGAACTCCAGGAATTGAAGGGTCTCACTTCTTTCCAGATCTCACCAACAAAATATTGGAACAATGGCTAACATTCTATTTTGATATATATATAGGTATGAATAACAAGCATCAAGTTATACATGTAGCATTGGAAGAGATGTATACAAAACTACAAATCAAACGGGACCAAAACAAAGATTGGATAATGCCTTAGCATTATAAAAAACAAAATTAGACAACATACACGAAAGAGAAATGATGGTATGTGAAAACAAAATTCTTTGCAGATCAGGTGAGGTTCCCAGTTAACAAATTTGATAGAGCTGGAGGAATTCTAAGTGAAATGGAAATAGAAATTATTTTGAAACAAGGAAAATAAATCGACAATGAATCTATTCTAGGGAAACTTAGACAAATTTGGCCTGCAAAGGAAGTGGCCGACTAAGCCTTTCTCTCTTTGAATTATTTTGAGAATAACCTAAAGCATATAGTCCCATATATTTCTGGTATTTCTACTTGTCCCATCCTAGTGTTCTAATTTTTTGAGCTATGTTTATTTGTGCTTTGCCTTGATTGGATTTTTCCTTCATTGTGATTGAATGGGTGTTAATCCAAAGATCGCTAGATTAGTGAAAATATACTTTACATCTATGTTTTTTACTTATCAAGGTGAAAGTTATGAAGAAAAAGCTATTAGTTTTGGAGCGAGCAACGTGATTTTGCTAAAATGGGTCCAATGACATGGAAACAAAATGAGGTCATAAAGCAAGTGGTTGAAAATCCTCTCAAATGATAAATACATGGCATTCCCCATTGCATCTTATCACCACAAGTCGTTGACAATGGATGCAGATTTAGGCAGGACAAACATATATGCTTATAAGCCAAAGAGAAAATCCCCCAAGTTCTCCAAGCAAACCTATATCTAAAGCAGTCTAGCAATTTATTTATATTTTGTGTCCATTGCAAAGATCGTGCACCTGAATTTATCTATTTACACCACATTTACATTCTGAATATTCTCAAAATGGTTCCAAAGTGAATAAGAAGAAGAAACACAGGAATTCATCCAAGGTTGTCTGAATGCCCAATTATTTTAAGTTTCAATTATGATTTACAATTAATTATTTTTGAATTTTTTCCTACCTATATATTTGTACGCTTTGCAGTCAATCTGCCACCATTTTATTTAGAGCCATAACCAATTTTCCAAATGCTAAAAAGGGTATAATTTCATGGTGAGTTGCTAGCCTTAATTGAGTGTGATGTTTAGGCTCAGGGACAATCCTAATTATAGAGGATGTATGTTCAAAGTTACTTCAATCAATATTGTGATTGTGATTGAATGGGTGTTAATCTAAATATCGCTAGATTGGTGAAAATATTCTTTACATCTATGTTTTTTACTTATCAAGGTGAAAGTTATGAAGAAAAATCTATTAGTTTCGGAGCTAGCAACGTGATTTTGCTAAGATGGGTCCAATGACATGGAAACAAAATGAGGTCATAAAGCAAGTGGCTGAAACCTAATCCAAAATGGGTTGATTTCTAATGATATGTTGACTAGGCATGCATCTGAAGCTATTACTAGCAACAACAAGTTGTCCGAAAGTAGGATTAAAACAACAAACCTACGACAGGGTCCATTATAAGATATACAATTATTGTTAAATACAATTAATTTATAGAGACAATAATTACCATATAATTAAATTGTGATTGCAAATATCAAGACTAATCAAAATTGAGATAATTTTCAATAGTCTGTCCACTAGCCATAATTCTATTGTTGTCAATGGTTAATGTCATTCTACACATGCAATGAAGGAAATAGGACCTTAGCACTAGTAATTTTTTACATGTTCACTTCCCTTAAAATGGAGGGAAATCCTAGGTATAAATAGATAGATTCATATTATAATCTAATTATTTATCTATACATAGTTGCAATGCGATTCTTCATGCTATCATTATATTAGTTGGAAAAATTATACAACCATTGAAAAAAAGCCTTGTATCCAACAAGAAGACATAAATGCACTCAAGATTTCCTATTCTAATTCGCTAGGAGTGACAGCACATAGCTAACAAAGCTATGTTAGCAAAGTAAGCACAAGTCTAACACCTATGGGAATATACAAGTTTATAGAAATCCATAGGGATTTACGATATTTCTATTCCTATAAATGTTTGCATCAAGGCCATGTAAATTCCTAAGCGGCGAAACAACTCTCAAGAAACTTTACATGAACCAGTAGGGAAACTAAGATTTCAAATGCGATTATAGGCCATCAACAATAACTGGCGCATGCACCTAAACTATGCACTTACACATAAATTCTATTATGTAAACAAGGCATGCAACATGTATACAATTAGGGAAACACAACTAAAAAAAATAGCACTAGAACACAATTTTCCTTTTTATTTTTATTTTTTCAAACAACCGCACATGTATATACAAATTCTATTGCCAAAACAAGGCCTGCAATCTGGATACAGTAAAAAAACAATTCGAAACATATAGCACCAAATCACAATTTTCCTTTTTTTCAGACACAACACTTATAATCAACGAAGATATAAGCAAATCTAGATAATAAAAATGAACAAACAAATCCATTGTCATTAAACAAGTAGTCTAATAGTGCAAGAGTAATAATTGGAAAAATAACATTTATCTTCAACAAACATATAATCAAATTTTGCATAACCAAAGCAAATACAAGAAGCCACTAGCATCAAAGCAATGATGAAACATCACTACTGGTCTCTGTAAATAGGCTCTTTATCCAACTCGGTCTAGGTTCGAAACTTTGGACTTGCTACTCTAGCTTTAGACCATAGACCTGATGGTTTTTTTTTTCGATTTCTTTTTTCGCAATGAACAAAGTCTGCACACGAGCATCTACACATAATTTTTTTCCAATTTTACAAGGAAGAATCTTGCCATGTTTTCTTGAACAACGTTCCACCATTCTAGGAAGGTTTACAAAATGGTTTCACATGAGACAATCCCACACTAGACCTCAACTTCGTTTCTCATGCAATGAAGGTTGACAATCGATTCAACACAAACAAATACCAATACAAACTAGACATCTGCATGGTATTTGGTGAACTCGGTTGCACAAGGGCACATAGGATTCAAGGGTTCTAGAACAAAAAGATACGCAAATTAGATAACTCTTATAGACCCTAAAGTTGCATCCTCCAAAGGCTAAAATTGACCCTTGAGGAAGGTAGAGGCAAGCAAACCCTCCAGGCCATAAAAATGCTTCCAAATGAATTATTGTACATAGGAGACGTTCTCAACCTTTTCCCCAATACCCATAACAAATCCACTATTGAAAATCATCACCTGATGTTTAAACATATTTTGTTCTCTTTCACCAATTCAAACTATAGTCTAATTTGAAGCATACATCGTTATGATGGTGCAATTAAGAAAAGTCATTCCAACCAAACATATGAAAACACTTTATTGCTAAAACAAAAATGGAACTGAATATTAGCATTCACGAAGTAGAAGAATTAATTACAATATCTTACACATCCTAGTGTAAAAGCCACAAAACGTACACTCACACTTTCAATTATAGTCTTTTCAAATCTATTTTAGACTAACCACCATTGTCCGGGAATATAGTTTCAAGAATCCAACACAAGGCCAATACATATTTTCAGGCAAAGTAATTTAAACATTACAAAATCACACCGATATACTGCACTGAAATTAAAAAATAGTGCCAAAGTCTCAGATACAAGATCAAGTGTCTAATTTCTTCAATACAATGTTGTAATAGATGCCAAGATAACTTGTTCAACCCTCAACCAAAGCCTAAACACATCCATGGTTCCTATCAATGCTTCCCAGTAACCACCAGGACAAGAGAAATAGAACACCATAACCAAGTCCAAGTTCTTCAACAAAAATACAAGAAAACATACCTCTCAGTTTTCTATCATCCCTCTTCATGGCTTCCCTCTTCTTGATGCCCTTGCAATTCAAATTTATGTAAGCCCTCATATATTAGAGCCTATTTTCACAAAGAACATCAATTAGCAATCAAGCCAAAGATAAAACTAACTTCTGTGAAGACTGCAAACCCCAATGAACTTTGAACAAACACAGATATTCATGTGGGTTTCTATTTACTCTTGCTGCATTATATAGGGATTCTACACTGCTCAACCTCAAGGTTTAGATTCGATGGGCTATTCAACACTGCCCAACCTCAAATTGAGGGCATGCCAACTGATTTGGGCCCGGTGTGGTAATTGATTTGGACGCTAGAGAGATTTCCCATTGTCCAACCTCAATTCGAGGGCATACTGCAGCTACAACGACGAACAAGCTGCATCACTCTCCATTACTGGAAAATCAGGGCGAACTCTCAATTTGGTGGCTCCATCACTGAAAAATCGGGTCAAGCTCTCGATTTGTTGGCTTCAGTGCATAAAATAAAGGGCAAATTCAACATTATGTGGCCCTCATACCCAATATATGGGGTGAACTCGCGGATTCAACCACATTTGGCATGGCGAAATTCAGTTTGCCTCTCTCACAGGCCTTTGTGGCCTTGGCGATTGAATTTCGCATTGATGTGGGTCAAATAAAATGGGGACTAAATTATTACATTTAAAAAAACTATTTTGATGTTAAAAATTCGCCCAACATATCTTTGATACCTCTCTAATTTCTCCCTTGGGATATATTTCACCCCTAAAATCATCCATGGCAAGCAAACTTCCTCAAGTCCTTCTCAAACAAACTTGCTTCAATTCTTCCTTTTACACACTCAACTTTACTTCACCCTTGCTAACATTCTGCAATACTCTGTTCTCAAGAAATATTCAAACAATAGTATATGAATCAAGGGGGACATGTGGGAACAATCCAACAGTTTGGAAGCATTACAGAAAGGGCACATAAGTGTCATGTAGACTTAGCATGGCTATTGGCAGTGATGGTGCATAATTTTCCAATTAGAGAGTTAGATATTAGACTTGTGTCTTGAGAGTTAGATATTAGACAGCGAACAAGTGGAGTGTTGAGAACAATATCCAAATGTAGACAATTGAACAAAAGATCACAAAAATGGATTTCAAGAGATGGTCATTGGCATTCTTCTCTATCATTGATCAATTAAATGGCATTGCTCTTCCAAGGTATAAAAATGTTAAGTGCATATGCTAAATACTCACATTGACTGATTCTATGCTTAATCTTGATTGCATAATCAAGATCAACCAAAAGTACTTGTGGACACACATAATAATATCCTTCTCCTAATTCTTCCCCATTAGACATGAAAAAATTTGGCTCAATGCTTCTTATGTAACCCTTTGCGACCTTCACCGCACCATTAAAATATGTAAGTAAACATTTTTTTCTTTCAATCTTGATTTTGGAGGTGGCAATGGCGGTTGACCCTGCCAATAAAGAAATTACTATAAGATTCCTTGAAATAAGAAGATAAAATTGAACATGAAAATAAATAGGTTTAGAATTTACCTGTGGTCTGGAGTTACCACTTTGGTCATAAATAAGTTGTCCCAAAGCCAATGGAGTTTGTTTCAAGAAATATTGATTAGGACTGAAGGAACTGTTTTCTCTCCCCACTTGCATGGCATCTTTCCATTCCATTAATTCATCAACAACTGCTCTCAATATTCCAAGTTCCTTGTCTTTATCTCTCATCTTCTCTTTTGTTTTATGCAGTTCCTTCTTGTAGGAACACTCTTTTCCAAACAATTCTGTTGGAGTGACTCCAAATCCAACCCCACGTACATGACCCCTCCTCTTAGGTTCCAAAACTATAGTGAGGGCATATTGCTTTGTTGCATACGCAGGTGTCACTAAATCCTTTTGCGCTAATTCAATTTGTTTCTATCAAAGTTAAACATTTCAACAAATTGATATAAGAAACATTATTAACGTTAAAAAAAAGCCTAAATAATATATACAAGAATAGGTTGAGAACTCACTATTGTCTCTGTAATAGATGATGACATCGGAGTGCCATCCTTCTTTGTATGGAATTTCATCCACACATCAACCCTAGTTATAGGATTGCCATTTGGATCGCAAGCTTGAATCTAGTCAGAACAAATAAAATTGTGGAGATAAGTATATTTAAACTTGTTAATTGTGAACAAAAAAAAAAATGTTACAACTTACGAGGTCATGCTCGACCCTAAAGTAGCCTCTATGACTGGAAGTGTGGGTCTCTTGTTCTAATGCCCCTATTTTCCTTGTTCATTCTTTCCTTCTCCTGCAACTCAATAAAAAATGAATGGTTAGATTAAAGTATATTATATGCAAGGATTCAAAATCACATGTCATATGATAATAACCTATAAATTTGTCTTTCATTTATACCTTGAACTTGGGGTCAGATCGTATTCTACCAAATTCAATCCAATCGGCTTCATTTATTCAAGATGGAACATTTGTGATCTTCTCCTCATCTAATTGGTATTCAAATAATATTTCTTATACAAATTATACCTATAAGTTCTCATGCTGAGATATTACTTTATAACAAAAATGCTATGATGAAGGATCTATTTGATAGGCACGCTGCAACAGATAAACAATAAATTATTAGATACAAACTCTTATTTGAAATTAAAATTTTCGCACACATGCTCAACATGCATCAATAAAATTAAGAACAACAATCAAGTAATAAATTCATTGATACTCACATTGATTGCATTCCATGTGTCTTTTTTCAACGCTTCAGTGACTTGTTTCCAGTCCATGTGCTTGATGCCTAGAATTTCCCTCACAAGGACACCCAAATATGAGGAAAATTTCTCTGAGTGTGGACCAACAGGATGGCCCCTCTCATTAAATTGAATTTCTGGCAGTGCGGTTCCCTCTGCAGTGTTTCCAAAGAGACATCTTGTTTCTCCTCTACCCTTTATTTTGACATTCTTTTCAATAATAGATTTTGTATTAGATCTATCTTCCCCTTCCAAACCATTCTCTTGTTGTGGTGGTCCCTGCTCCAAGTGATGCTCCTGTTCAGGTGGTTCCTGCTCCAAACCATTTCCTTGGTGTGCTAGTTCCTACTGAAGATTTTCTGGAAAAAACAAAGGCACGTGGATGAGTATACAGTCAACATTTCAAGTGTATTTGAATCTTGAGTACACTTAGGTTCTGAACTATATCAGTAAGAATAATCTATTTATTTCAATGGAAACTAATTAGTGTAGTGTGACCTCCAAAAGACCTCAAGAGAGCATATTTGATATCTTATTGAAGCTTGATTACAAAGTGTTTTAAGTTGTTGCAAGTGAGGCTGAGATAAGAGGTGGGAAATTTAGTTTGAGGCCCCCTAACCCATTCCATAGTCATAGTCAAAGTCCTTGAGCATTACAGCTAAAAGGGCATGCATAATGCACCATAAAGTTAAAACCTAAAAGGAATAAATTAAAGACCACAATGAAATATCTCCATAAAGCTATAGTAGAAAAGTAAACAAATCAAACAAAGAAATAGATTTACAGGGACACCGAAAATAAATTAACTTTCAGACTGGCCCAAATTTTAGACCGTGAGCTATTATCTCAACTTGCTACTACTTTCATACAATGGTGTTATTCAAGAAAATCCAATTATCTAGATCCATAGATGTTCATGTTCAAAAATCTAAATGAAGCAATCAAAGGCATCATAATGGAGACATACTATCAATTAAAAATATCCTATCAACAATGTCCCTTAAAACCACTTCAAAAAACAATCTTCTGTATTGATACTTTCAAAATCATTTGCAAATTACATAGGAAATAAAGAAAACAACTAAAGAAGTTGTCATATTATCTTTGCATGAATGGTAATTTTCTTCCCAACCACTAGAAGGACGCTACTTTGAAAGAAGGAAGTTGTAAGGTATACAAATATTTGAACAATTTGGTAGGTTTTTCCAACAGCCACTAAGCCAGGAATACCAAACCATGCACCATATGTGAAGCAAACTCCCCATGAACCCCACATGAGAGAAGCAATTTCCACCAACATGAGACTATTTTTACCTTCTATTTTGGAATTGCTTATATACGTATCTGGTAATTACTTGGTTAGAGAAATTGGATTGAAATTTGAAAATTTTAGCCAATCCCTATTTTATCACTCGACTCTTAATAATTTAAAACCATGCTTATGAATATTCCATCTCAATAGTTACAAGAGTGCACAAGGGATAATGTCATCTATCTCAAGTTGTTGGGTGGAGAAATGTTATCCTTCCCTCCCCCCATTGTTCAATTCTTGCTTGTGACATATGTGTTGTTTGTGAGCAAGCAATTGTTGTTTGGGGCTGGCACATCATGACCATTTATGCATATCCTACTACATCTCTTTGATGAAATTTATCAAACACATTGTAATATGCCTTCTTTATAGTACCACATATCTTGGATTCATTTTGATGCAGGGAAAAACAAAACTTGTTGCAAACAATATGCAATACACTGAATTCAACATTTAAAAAAAAACATCAAGCCTTACTAGTCCCAATGGATGACTCCATCCTCATCTTCAGTCTGTGAACATGTGAAGAATTTAAACCTCATGACAGTGGATCATCCTTCAAAAAAATTCAGTGAAACAAATGAATCCAAAACCTTATGAATCACCTATCAAAACTTTAGATTAGCAAACAACAAAATTGTGTATTAAACAATTATAAATGTCTTAATGATGGCATCCCACTATCTCAGTTAGTAAGAGAGAGCATTTATTTACACTTTTGCCCCCCGAGCTACAACGAAAATATATAGGTGTGGTCTTGTCTTCGGGACTTGGTGTACTTGGAAAAATGCTCCATCCAAGGCATATCTCTATTGGACCTGCTATTTGCATCTCTCTGTGGACTGTAAAGGGAATTTCCTGTTGGACAGCTACTAAAACAACTTGACAACTACACCAAACAACACTCAGAAAATTTAGAACAACAGATAGTTGGTGGTGCCAAAAAGGGTGGTCTACAAGTGTTTGACATAATAGTTCAGTGACAACATCATATCTTATCAGGGGTATTGCTTGTCTAGATTGACAAACTTTGGTGGGTACACTACAATGAAACACTTGAAGGACTGAAATATAAAGTTCATAAGTGACTTATACATTAAATATAAAGTTCATAAGTGATCATACCTTGCAAAGGTGCTTGCACCATTTTCTCAGGACTATGTGCATTAGCATTATTGTCAGTGCTATAGAAAGTATATTCATGTTGTAGTGGGTTAGTGGATGGTGATGTTCCTTTATTTTCTGAGAGATTTCCCCCCCTATGGATTGAATTTGCAGCTTTAGCTATGACATGTAAAAATGATGATCTATTGGCACGTCTTTGCATCCTTTTTTGTGCCTACAAATTTGGATTGCAGCACAAGATCAAAGTTAGATAGATTTTGAAATACAAGGAAAGCACAATAATTATTAAAAAGGTATAGAAGTCCAAAAAAAACAATGTCCTACATTGATATGGACGCTCCCAAATAAACTGCATAATAATAAAAAAATTTGTGTTAGTGCATCCTTACTCCTAAAGAAAGTGATTCCATCTTTAATCTGTGTAGATAACTCATAAAAAAAAGTTTTCTGAATGAGGATATTCAGGACACACTACCAAACATCTTTGCAACCCAGGATTGGAATGTGGATATTCCTCCATAATTCAAGACATCAATACCAGGAATGGAATAATGATGAAGTTGGAGTACCCTCGAATTTCTTCCAGGTGCATTGAAAGTGTGTTATTTAGAATGAGATCAACTCTTTGTCAGCATTTTGTCATATCTAGGGAGATGAGATATGAATGCAACTATACAAGATATATGACTACTTTGAAGGAAAGTAATGTATGGAGGATTATTTGGATCACTGATTTTTCCTTGTTTTCGGGCTTCTTAAGACAACAGATAACTGCAAAATGAAGGCATGTTTATGATAGATATAAATTATATGAATGGATATTATGTGCTTTCATTCCAAAAAGCTGACCATCATCATTACTTGTACTGGTAATACAAAAATGACCCAGAAAACCACCTAACCTAGCCCTAATTGTCTATGGGAAGCACCGGCCTGAACAATTTTTTTCACTAGCATCTGAATGGTGGTCCTGTGTGAATTGGGGATCACACTAAGGAAATATCTTTATAAATGTTATATGGCTGCCAGTATGTGGATCTCCTTTAAAAACATAACCTTGGGGCTTCATGTCTGGCAGCCACAAGAACTCTCGTTCCAGTTAGGCCTCCAACTATCATCTTCAGGTATTCCATGTTAAGTTTGGCGGTTCCATCGGCACTACTCAACCAGGGATTTCCTCCAGATATCATCTTTAGGTATGCCATGTTAAGTTTGGCGGTTCCATCGGTTGTTGAAGATCCACCTTCATAGGGGATTGAAATGATAAAAAATAAACAAAAAGCCACCAAAAAGCAAGGGATTGAAACGATAAAAATAAACAAAAATAAAATCAACATGAGTTCCTTGAGAAGCCTGCCAAGCTAGAGGCAGATCGAAGTAGCTCGCTATTGGATATTTCGATTTACTTGATTGCAAGGAAAAAACGAAAAAAAATATGTGAATAGGACCTCAATGGGACAAAAAAGTTGAAAGGGGTCAAGTGGAAATACAAGGCAAATTCCAATTGAAGCTGCGGTTTACAACTCCTCTTTGGCAATAACAAAGAACTCCATATTTTTTTTGGTTAGTGGAAACAAAAAGACAAAAATAATAAGACATATCTCTTTAATTTCCTCCATTTTCATGGCATCACAATGATTAGTTTAAAAAAATGGGTTAATGGAACAAAAAAAACAAAACTAGTAAGACATACCTCTCCTCATTTCCTCTCGTTATCATGGTTTTTTTCTTAGATAGCTTACTTATGAAGAATAATATTTAATTTCAAGAAAAACCTTCTTCACAAACAAAATCCAAAATTCGAGTGAATAGAGATGAGCTAAGTTGTTGTTTAAATAGAAGGAATAAACATGCAAATGATATAGATAAAAAATGGAGGGAAATTTAAGTTCTATGAAATGCAAACTAGAGCAAGAAAATGGTGGGAAATCTAAAAATCATGATCTTTCTTATTTTTTGGCAGTATCAATCATATTTCCATTTAGAGTTTATGTTTCTTTATAGAAATTCCTAGTGAAACAAAATCTCTCTGTGTGATTTTAGCAATATTAAGTTTTAGATTTTTGTGTTATTTATTTTAATTTATAGATGTATTTTTTGACAAAAATAAAGAGGTGAACCCTTAAACATACTTTCCAATTACACCATCGAAATTCATCTACATTAACCCTAAGAGTAATTAAGTGGTCCATGGTTGAATGATTGCTTCTAAAACCAACTTTACCTTCGTTACGTTTCCATGATTTTCTAACCATAAGCTTAAAACAAAAATTCAAACAACTTTTTTAATAGAAAAGGGTGTAAAAATTGATTCATTTCATGTAATTAATGGTCCATATTGATTTTAAATCAATTTTTCTAGAATCCCTTAATTAATTTCAGATTTAAGGGAATAGTAAACTTCACAAGATTTAAGGGAATTCTACTTTTACAAGGGAATACTAAAATTCAGAAAATATAATCTATACGGAAAGTTACAAAGTACTTTGTATTATAAGGACTATATGCACACGAATGATAATCATAACCAAGCATATAGTATATTAAGAGTAAGGATTGATTTTAACCTTAAGTTTCCCTAGGTTTCCATCTTTATATTAGACATGAAAATTTTATAAGTGTAGGTCTAGAAGGTAACACTAGTAGGAAACCCTTTCTCTTGAAGAGAGTGTGAGGAATGAATAAAATGAGGAAGTTTCTTGTAGGAAATGAGCCATTTTCAAGGTTTCTAAATATTTATTTTCCTCTTCCTTTCAAAAAAATGTAAAAAGTAATTAACTTGTTTCAATAACAAAATCAAGGTTAAATCATCATTATTCCATGTATATTCATTTTTAGCCTTTACATGGGTCCTATAGTCAACCTTAGCACTTTGATGCTCCCAAAATACTAGCAAATCACACTGAACTACCAGCTTCACAAGAAAGTAGTGGAAACGTCAAACATTTCAAGTCATTTCCATGTGTTTCAAAACAGATTTTGGGATTCAAAATGCCAGGGGGTGGGTGTTTCCTACAACTTAGCATAGATCCAAAACTGTCCTCACAAGCCATCTTAAGCCTTTGCATTAACCCCTCTGGCATCCCCGTGTTAGCTTGGGGTTACTATGAAATTGTTTACACTATACCTAGGGGTGCTTCATGTGATGTGAAGTGCATGGTTTGATTCCTACCCTTGGTTCTATACTGGTGGAAATTTAGATTGGAGCTTACTCATTAATTGTTATACCTTAACTTGATGCTTATGTGGTGCACTTTCTTAATATTTTGGTTTCCTATGTAGCATGGTGACATTCTTCATGAGTCGCACATGGAGGGCTTGGTTTCTCGTTAGGAGGAGGACCAATATGGAGGAGGAGATTTGGAGGATTTAACGGGAGGCCACTAAGCCTTGGGTAGTAATAGGAGGTCCTTGAGCCTTAGGTTTTTTACATGGACAATTGTGATTGACTTGAGGATGCCTTGTTTGAGGGGAATTTATAGAGGTGTGGTGGATTCAGAGGAGCACACGAATGAGGATATAGTGTTGGAGCATTGGATACATTTGGAGGAGAATTTTGTACCTTTTTCTTGTGAGTACTCACTATGGGACCCTTGCTTAATATGCATGCCTACCTCAAAGCTTGAGATATGTCACGTTAGAGTTGGAGCACTACACATTTGAATTAACAAATATCACCTTAGCACTTTGATGCTCCCGAAATACTAGCAAATCATAGTAAACTACCAGCTTCGCAAGAAAGTAGTGGAAACGTCAAACATTTCAAGTCATTTCCATGTCTTTCAAAACATATTTGGGGCTTCAAAATGCTAGGGGGTGGGTGCTTCCTACAACTTACCATAGATCCAAAACTACCTCACAAGCCCTCTTCAACCTTTGCATTAACCCCTATAGCATCCCCTTGTTAGCTTGGGGTTACTCTAAAACTATTTACACTATACCTAGGGGTGCTTCATGTGATGTGGAGTGCATGGTTTGATTCCTACCCTTGGTTCTATATTAGTGGACATTTACATTGGAGATTACTCATTAATTGTTATACCTTAACTTGATGCTTATGTGGTGCACTTTCTTAAGAGTTTGGTTTCCTATGTAGCATGGTGACATTCTTCATTAGTCGCACTTGGAGGGCCTGGTTTCTCATTAGGAGTAGGACCAATATGGAGGAGGAGCTTTGGAGTATTTAAGGGGAGGCCACTAAGCATTGGGTATAAATAGGAGGTCCTTGAGCCTTAGGTTTTTTACATGGAGGATTGTGATTGACTTGAGGATGCTTGGATTGAGGAGCATTTATAGAGGTGTGTTGGACTCAGAGGAGCACACGAATGAGGAGGTAGTGGTGGAGCATTGGATACATTTGGACGAGAATATTGTACCTTTTTCTTGTGAGTACTCACCATGGGACCCTTGCTTAATATGCATGCCTACCTCAAATCTTGAGATATGTCTTATTAGAGTTGGAGCACTGCACATTTGAATTAACTAATGATTAGTTAGGTTTCTTGAGATAGATGTAAATTTTGTACCTTGTCCACTTTACTATTGTTGGCCTCCCTCACCTATTCTATATAAAGGAAGGAGATAATCTTTATTTGAACGCAATCATTTACATCATCTTGCTTAGGAGTTGATTGAGTCATTTTGTATCTTGAAAATGAACTTTTCTATAGTCTTTATGCTTATTTTTGTTGGAATATTTTATATTCCTTGGAAGGTAATAATGTATTTGTATTATGTCGAAAGATATCCACAATCTTATGTAAAAGAGTAATACATTATATCCCATATTAATTATGGTTAAATATACTCTTGATATTCATTATTATATAAAGAGACGTTATTATGGAGACTTATATTATCCGACATGTAATATGTGAGAGTAATTCCTCCTCATCTCTTAGTATATAATAGATTCAAGGGAGTCACATCACTCATCACGATGTTTACTTATTCACACAAGTATTTATATATTGTATTGGGGTTATTGGCATTGCTCTCTTGTAAGCTTGAGGGAGATATTATGGAGATAATAGAAGACTACCTTCCCGTGGACGTAGCCCAATTGGGTGAACCACATATATCTGGTTTACTCCTTTCTCTTGTTCTATTTTTTGTACTTATTGTACTTATTGCTTTGCATAGATAGGTAAGCTAGTTTAGTTAGATCCATATCTCTCACATGGTATCAGAGCTAGTTGCAATGATCTAGCACCTTCTATTGCTTTCAAAACAATATTTTATCATTTGGGAATTGTTTATTTCTTGTAGATTTGCTTTCTATCTGGTAGCCATTAGGCTTCTCTTTAGATCTAAGCATATTTCTGTAGTTTTTTTTCTAACCCTAACATTGTTGTGAAGTTTGTTTTTTTTACAGAAATTTTTCAAGGGTTTCTTGATGTTATTTTTGTAGATCTATATGTTTTTTGGATTATCCTCAAGGAGATCTATCTTCCGGTTGACAAATCAGCAATTTTAGTCCAAGTTTGGTAGACTTTGTGCAGGTTTCCGTCTTCGGCAGTTTCAACACTGTTTTCGGCCTCAAACTTGACGTTCGCGACTTTTTCTTTGTAGAACTCGTGGTTAACCGCAACTATACCTACTGCGAACCCGTGAGTATACTGTAGACCTGCGACCTCTAGTGAGAAGACCCGCATATGCTATGACATACTCATGATTGTTCTCACTGCTAACTCAGGTTTACTTCAGTCTACTCGCTACCCTCTTGTGCAGAGAATCGCGAGTGCTTCGGCATAGCCATGACTTTACTGCACAGACACCCACAAACACCCCGATCAGAACCATGACTTTCTCCTTTACAGACCCGCGAACCCGCGGCTGACTCTACTGTAAACCCGCGAGTAACCGTGACCTTTTCCGTGTAGAACCCATGAGTATCAGTGTTTATCCCCTAGTTTCCTGTTGGTAGACTCACGAGTGGCTTTTCATGTCACTTTTTTCAAAAGGGCTATAAGTAAAAGTTTCTTTCCTTTACTATTTTTTCTACTGTGTTTCTGTAGTTCAGTACGATAAAGTATATCAGTTCTTTGTTATTCACTTTCTTTCTCTTGTTATTTATATCATTTGGGTTTCTTGTCAATATTTCTATCATTATGACTTCAGTAGTTTCTGTTCCTGAACTTGTTGGTCCTAACTATCTTGCATGGAAGAGAAAAATGATTGGTGTTCTCGGGAGTAAGAATCTATGGAGGATTGTTAATGGTGAACACACGAAACCTATTGATGCTCAAGCTTTGGCTATATGGAAAGATAAATGTTATCAAGCAAGAGGGCTCATTGGTCAAACGGTTGCAGACAGTCTTTAGGTAAGTATAGAGGTAGAAGACAACCCCGTTGAGGTATGGAAAATTCTTGCTTCTTTATTTGATAAATCTGATGATGTTTCTGCTTATTACCTTGAAAAAAATATTTTTGAGATAGATCCTACTAACTTTGAAAGAGTAAAATTATATCTTGTTGAAGTGAAAACCTTAAATGAAAAATTAAATAATTGTGGTAAAGATTACAAGAAAACAGATACTACTCTTATAATTCTTGTAGAACAAAAATTGATATCTTGTTTTGATATGTTCATTCAAACTAGGAATAGAGCTCTTGAATTATCTTCAAATACCATGAAACTTACTTTTGATGATTTTTGTTAAGGGTTGATAAATGAGCAAGAAAGGTTAATTGTTTCAGTAAAAATATCACCTAATAAAGCTCTAATGGCACATAATAAGAAACCTAAGAGAAGTTTTAATAATGTTAAAGGTTCTAATTCACACACTTCAAATCCTACTAATAACTCTGGTAATGCTTCTAATGCACATCATGACAATAGTAAGATGAATAAAGTGTATCCTCCTTGTAAACATTGTAGTAAAAATGACCATCCTGAAAAGAATTGCTTTAAATTGAAATGTTTAAAGGCTAAGGCTAAAAAGAATGGTTCTAATGAATCACAAGTAGCTTTGTGTGCTTCTATTGTTTCTTCTAGTAATTATTCTTCTAATGTGGAATGGATAATGGATTCTAGTGATTCTAAACATATGACTAGTAATGCTTCTTTATTTACATCTTATGACAATAATAAACACACATCTCAGAAAGTATCTATAGGTGATGGTAAACAAATTTCTGTAATTGGTTCTGGTAATATTAATTTTTCTAATGGTCAATTGGAAGATGTTTTTCATGTTGAACATATGCTTATCAATTTGCTTTCTATTATTCGTGCATGTCAAAAAGGATATAAATTTGAATCTTGGCCTACTATATATGTTCTTAAAGATATCAATCAAAATTTCAAAGTAGTTTCTTTTGGTCCTATTGATCATACTGTTGGTTTATATAAATTTGCTGGTTTTAATTGAACTAAAAGAAAACCTTTTTATTCGTATGTTGCTCATGCTGATGAAGTAAGTAAATTATGGCATGAAATATTAGGTCATTTCAATTATGGTAAAATTCAAATGTTAACTAAAATGGTACTTGGCTTGCTTAATATTTCGTCTACTAATAGTGTTTGTGAAGGTTGTGTTCTGGGTAAACATCATAGAAAAATGCTTGATAAAGGTAAAGCTTGGAGTGCTAAAGACCCTTTGCAATTAATTCATAGTGACATTTGTGGTCCTCTTGAAGTTTCTTCTATATCACATGCAGTCTATTTTCTTACCTTTATTGATGACTTTAGTAGAAAATCATGGGCTTATTTTTTGAAACATAAAAGTGACACTTTTTCTAAATTTCAAACTTTTAAATCCTTGGTTGAAAATGATTCTGGTAAAAAGATTAAGACTTTAAGAATTGGTAATGGGGAGGAATTCATTAAGAAATAATTTGAAGTATTTTTATCTAAACATGGACTTCAACATCAAAAGACTGTTCCTTAAACACCTCAACAAAATGGTGTTGCTGAAAGGAAAAACAGAACTTTAGTTGAAATGGCTAGATGTATGCTTTACTCTAAAGGATTACAGAAGAAATTTTGGGCCGAAGCCATAAGTTGTGCTAAATTTATTTTAAATATTGTTCCTACAAAATCTGTTAAGCATGTTACCCCTGAGGAAAAATGGAATGGTAGAAAACATGATATTAGTAACTTTAGAGTGTTTGGTTGTAAAGTTAGAACCCAAGTCTCACAAGTGTATATTCATTGGTTATTTCGAGGATTCTAAGGATTATAGGTTGTTTGATCCTTCTAATCAAAGTGTCATCATTAGAAGATATTTTCAATTTATTGAAGTCTCTCCAGCACATGAGTCTGTAGAACCTCATGTTACTCTGAATATTCCCTTATCACATGTTACTCCTATCTCGATTACTCCTTCCAGTTATGTGACTGATCTTAGTTCTCCTTCTTATTCTTCTTCTTCAAGTATTCCACCTGAATGTCTCAAAGCTCTTGAAATGACTTTTGTCTCTTCTAACCTTCCTTTTTGGGCCTGGAAAACTCTTGAATCTACAGGAAGTGATATCGGAATCCCTTCTGATAGCCGTATAACTAGATCTAACGTTTGTCTTATGGACAAAGTTTTGGCCACAGATGATCCTACCTCTTATGCTCAAGCTAAAAGTAAACCTCATTGTGAACACGCTATGTCTGCTGAGTATGATTCTCTTATGAAGAACAAGACTTGGTCTCTTGTTCCTCTTCCTTCGGGAAAGAATTTAGTTGGTTGTAAATGGGTTTACAAAACTAAATTTACTGTAGAGGGACAGATTGAAAAGTATAAAGCTAGATTAGTTGGAAAAGGTTTTAATCAACTTGAAGGTATAGATTATAATGAAACTTTTTCTCTTGTTGCTAAAATGAATACTATAAGAACCATTCTATCTATTGATGCATCTTATAAATGGGAAATGCACCAAAAGGGTGTTAAAAGTGCTTTTTTAAATGGTGATCTTAATGAAGACATTTATATGCAATAGCCTCCTGGTTTTATTAATGTTGAATCATCAAGTTTAGTATGTAAATTACACAAGTCTTTATATGGTCTTAAACAAGCACCTAGGGCTCGGTATGATAAAATTAATGCATATTTCTTGAATAATGGTTTTAAGCGTTGTATATCTGATCCTAACCTGTATGTTAAGCATGTTGATGATAATGTCATTGTTATTGTTTTATATGTGGATTATGTTACTATCATTGGAAGCCAACTTGTTCTCATTCAAAGTATCAAAACTGATCTTCGAAAGCAGTTTGAAATGACTGATCTCGATATATTGAACTATTTCTTGGGTCTTCAAATTTGGCATCTGGTAGATGGTATTTTTCTCTCTCAACCGAAGTATGCTACAAATTTATTGGCTTGTTTCCACATGAGTGATTGTAAAGCTGTTCCTACACCTTTTTAGTCTGGTGTAAAGTTAACTATTGAGTGTACTACTCCTCTTGTTGATGCTACTCTTTATTGTCACCTAGTCGAAAGTTTGATATACTTAACACACAATAGACTATATCTCTCTTTTGCCATCAGTATGGTTTCTAGGTTCATGCATCAACCTCATGAAAGTCATTGGTAGGAAGCCAAGAGAATTCTGAGATATTTACAGGGGACATTGCACTTTGTCTTTTTTTATTCGAGCAGTACTATAGTTTCACTTTCTGATTATACAGATTCTGACTGGGAAGGTGACAGTTCTGATCGACGATCAACTACTGGTTATATATTTCAACTTGGTTCAGGTTCGATTTCTTGGTCTAGAAAAAAGGTGAAGACACTTTCTTTATTTTCATGTGAAGTAGAGTATAGAGCAGCCAAAGAAGCAACAAAATAAGCAGTTTGGTTACGGCATGTTCTCACTGAGATTGGTCTGGTTCCGAAATCGTCCACTATGTTGAAGTATGACAATCAGGGTGCAATTCAACTTGCTTATAATCCGTTTTATCACTCCAAGAGAAAGCATCTCGATCTTGATGCTCATTAAATTCGAGGTCTCGTTGCAGATGGTGTTCTTTCTCTTAAGTATTGTCCTACAGAGCAGTAGGAATCCGATATCTTCACCAAATCCTTAACAACAGTGAAGCATGTGCATCTTCATTCCTTACTTGGGATGAGGGAAGTTGTCATCAAGAGGGAGCAGTAATGACTCCTTCCTTCCTTTGTTAGTGGGATTTTCTCCAAGCCATTATTAAGGAGGAGTGTTGGAATATTTTATATTCCTTGGAAGGTAATAATTTCTTTTTATTATGTCGGAAGATATCCACAATCTTATGTAAAAGGGTAATACATTATATCCGATATTCATTATGGTAAAATATACGCTTGATATTCATTATTATATAAAGAGAACTTATTATGGAGAATTATATTATCCCACATGTAATATGTGAGAGTAATTCCTCCTCATCTCTTAGTATATAATAGAGTCAAGGGAGTCACATCACTCATCATGATCTTTACTTATTCACACAAGTATTGCTATATTGTATTGGGGTTATTGGCATTGCTCTCTTGTAAGATTGAGGGAGATATTTTGGAGATAATATAAGAATACCTCCCCGTGGACGTAGCCCAATTGGGTGAACCACATATATCTGGTGTACTCTTTTCTCTTGTTCTATTTTTTGTACTTATTGTTGATATCTTATTGTTTTGCATAGATAGGTAAGCTAGTTTAGTTAGATCCATATCTCTGACAATTTTTATGCAAGGGAGAAAGGAGCTAAGGCTTGTGAGAGGAAATTCCTAGACGAGGATTGAAATGCTTGGGTTTGAGTCCTTGTGTCAGAAGGACCTAGGGCTTGTGGAAAAAACCATAGACAAGACTTGGAGCACTTTTCTTTGAGAGTTGTGTGGAGTGAGTTTGGTAAAATATCAAGGGTGGACTTGATGGTGTTGATGCTACCTTTTTGTGAAGCCTTTGATGTGGATGGATAACTTGGTGGGACACCTTTCTAGTCCTTTGTATTGTTGGTTGGGGTTTTGTATCAATGATGAATGATCTAGCTAGGGTTTGAAAAGTGCTAGAGAGTCCCAACTTGTAATAAGGGGAAGAACTATCTTGTACTAACTTGTGATAAGTTCTTGGTATGTACTTGTAATTTCATTCTTATGTATATATGAAGACTACTTTGTTGTCTAAATGTTGTGTACTTGTAGGTATGATATTCATATTATAATCTCATGGTGAATGAGTAGTTTCTAAGGTTATTTATTATGTAGATTTATCATGAATAGCTGGCAGAGTTTGTTCATAGATTTGACAAAAATATAGAATCTATGTCGATAGATTTATAATTGTAATAAATCTGTTGTAATTAAGTAATTTTTAGATCGGTTATATGTTGGGATTTGTGCCCTAAGGGATGACAACATATTTACCTTTAAGTACATTTTTTTAATGTTGATTTTCTTGGGCTAACTTTTGTATGTGGTTGGACAGAAGTGAATATTTTACTACTATAATTTACATTTTAGATTCATCCCTAAGGTTAAAATTTCAGAGGAAGTAGATTGAGGGATCCTCAAGTTTGTGGTGAAACTTTTGAATTTTCATTAAGCAGTGATTTATTAAATTTTCCACACCCCATCCATTATTAATATCACCCATTTTCCTGTGAAATCCACCACCTAGGCTTGGGCATCAAATTTGCCAAGCCACCACTTGTACAAAGGTCAAATTGGGCTCTCTCCATGGTATGCCAGTAAAATTTACCTCAAAAGGGCCTTTATTTTGGACTTATGGAATCCAAACACTTAGCAATGGAATATGTGGAGGACTCCTAGACGTTTCCAAAAGAAAAGAAAAAAGTGGACAACATTTTTCCCATGAATCTTGGTTATAAGGATTCCATAGATTTGTTTATATAAAATGTAAATGCAAGGGAATGTCCTATATGTGAGGGATTGGAGATGAAAAAGTAGGAATCCTATTTATACCAATGATCTACAGGACATTTATGAGTTGGTGTGACGCTCCTCTAACAAGGTTCTAGGCCTAAATAAAAATCAGAGTCTTGGAGATCATGTGAAGATATGGTTGCAATGGTTTGAATCCATTTGGAAGGCTCATTCATCCTTTAAACAAAAAAATTAAGGCTGGGTATTTATTCATCACAGATTAGATATCAAGAGTAGGTTGGAAAATTTTGGCAATACTCGTTCATCACATGTAGAAATGTTACCAATATCGTGTGATGAATATATTCCCGAGGATCGAAAATATAACTTATCAACAATATTGAGGAAACTATAAAAAATATTGGAAAACTTGAAAAAATACAACAATATTATTTGTTTCCTTTCTTTTTAAAGACCTATATTATGGCCCAACAATAACATCAAACAAACACAATGCCAAAAAAATACAAAAATAGCATTGATATATTAGATGTATACAATTCCAAGTGATGCATCACACATTAGTATTGAATTTTGATATCTATATTCCTAACTCACGAGTCTTGATAGGCTATGTAAAATCACATCAAAAAATATATATATTGTATCTCATGATTCATCTAGATTCTATACGGGTAAATATACTAAGGAATCATTGATTCCCTCTCCCCGTTTCATAGGAAAAATGAAAATGTCATTGTTCTTCCTCTAGAAGAAATATATGTTGATGTTAGGTGGAAGGTGTTGGGGATAAGCTTAAAGCAATAGTGGAAGTAAAATGTATGTTTTTGATAGCTGCATATATTTGAGGAGGAAGTGGTTGCAATGGACGATGATAGGAAACGCCTTTCCTTTCCCGCTTTGTCCATTACTTTCACCCCAACATAGGAAACCCTTTTGTTGTTCTCTTCTTTTCTATCTGATTGGTTTTGTTATCATCAATGGAGTGATTAATACACATGAAATATTTGGAGACTTGATATTGTGCACCTAGGGTTATTTTTAGAAGATCAAGCCAAATTGACTGAGGCCCCATCGATGAAATCGATCCTTTAATCGATATCAACCCAGGCTCAAGGTGTAGATCTAGACCACTGTGCATATATCGATAGTGAATGTGCAACCAACAGCTGGTATGCAGAGCTTCATAAAAAAATCACAAGGTAGTATGGATGCTCTGTTTTCTATATTCCAACGATCACCCAAATTCTATTCCAATCACTTTATTTATATACCTATTCAATCCTATCAGATCCAAACAAATAGGAGAGGTGTTCCTTCGTATATTTGATGTAATGATAATTGTAAAGTCTTGTTTGTTCCCAAATACTTCCGTTGTTGAAGCCAAGGTACCAAATAATCTTGTTTATTTGTTCTAGAATATAATAAGTCTAATGCAAAACCAAGCCTTAAAATAGTTCTTCTCAGAATTCATATATACTATGATGTTGTAAGGTTAGCTTGGAGCATAATTTAAAAGGAGCTTGGAGCATATTTTCATATGGACAAAAGGAGCTGGATGAAATTGAAAAATAGGTACAATTTCTATATTTGATTGTTCATCGTGATATACCAAAAATATATCTATTGTAACTTGTAGTCATTTAAAGTTATATCACCCAAAAACTTGTTATCTGTAGGACACTTCAACAATATAGAGATGGGGTTGAGGAATTCTTAAAGTTTGCAGAGGAGCATTCAAGGAATAAGATTTCCATAAAATGTCCATGTAATAAATGTGGCATAGTGAAAGCACAAAATTTTGATAAAGTATGAGAACACCTTATTTGTTATGGTATAATAGAACAATATGGCATTTGGTATTTACATGGACAGAGCATTCCCAATCAGTTATCTTGAAAAAAAATGAATTTGTCTAGTTTCTAACTTGTATGTATTATAGTAAAGCTATCATTTAGATTTAAATGCACAAACTCTAATTTTTTAGCCTCTTTAGATTCTACCATCTATTATCAATGAGGCTAGGAAACACTCTGAAAATGAGACCCATGAAGTACCTGAGCATATTTCATATCAATTGGTAAGACATTTCACATCAGTGAAGACCCCTATTTGACCAATTTTGACCAAACACTATTTATTTACATATAACCACTTTTTGACTTGAATATATATAGATCCTTGTGTAAGAGAGAGTTATCTGGTTGTACGTTGTTGTATTGGATGCAATAGATGTTCTGATTCTAATTTTCGTCAAAACCATAAAATCACTAACATGAATTTTGAATTTCTTAATAATAGGGTTATGAACATGTTGTGGAACATGACTATGATAATCATGTTGATGAGCGTGCAACATCGTTTCAGAATGATAATGGACTTCACAAAAATGATGATGATACAACCATTGTTGATGATCAAATTCTTCAATTGGTGAATGATACTTATCAATGTCTTAATCAAAACCTGAATGAGAGTTGTGATAATGAGAGTTTGGCATAAACTGATGTAATGGATGAAGTTAATGAATATAAGAAGTTAGTCGAAGATGCTAAAAGGCCATTGTTCCCTGGTTGTGCTGATTTCACAAAACTATCATCCACCATGAAATCATACAATCTCAAAGTGAAGAATGGATGGTCCGATACTAATTTTGTCCAATTGTTAAAATTGCTAAAGGAAATGCTTCCTAAAGATAACACACTTCCGGATTCTGCATATGTTGCAAAGAAGTTGATAAATCATCGGGATTACACAATGATATGATACATGCATGTCCAAATGATTGCATTTTATATCATGGAAGTTATGAAAGTAAGGATGAATTCCTAGCATGTAGAAAATATCGATGGAAAGTGGATTCTCAATCTCAAAAGGTGCGTAAAGGTGTTCCGGCCAAGGTGTTAAGGTATTTCCCCATAGCACCAAGGCTAAAAAGAATGTATAGGTATGATTTTCAACACTATAATTTTATTCAAGTTTTCCCCTTGTATTATCTTTTGTATTTTTCACAATGTGTTATTATATAAAAATATATATCATATAAATTAAAAAAATTCTTTCTTGCAATAGCTCTGCTGACATGTCACAGAAAATGAGGTGGAAAACTATTGATGACAAATGGCCTAGTTTTTCCAACAAACCCCGTAATGTACGACTTGCCATGGAAGAAGATGGATTTAATCCTTTTGGATACATGAGTAGTACATATAGTGTTTGGTCTGTAGTGTTATTTACATACAACCTTCCACCATGGTTGTGCACAAAAATGATTTTTTCTATGCTAACATTGTTAATACCTGGTCCCAAGCAACTAGGCAATGACATTGATGTTTATTTGGAACCTTCAGTAGATGAACTAAATGTATTATGGAACCAGGGGGTATGGACATATGATGCTTATAATAAGACATGCTTTAACATGAAGGAAATTCTTATGTGGGTGATCAATGACTTTCCTGCTTATGAGAATATGTCTGGTTACATGACAAAAGGTTATAAGGCATGTCCTATATGTGGGAAGAACACAGAATCAAAGTACCTCAATTGTAGCAAGAAATGTGTTTACATGGGACATAGGATATTTCTTCCTCAACATCGTATTTTTGTTCACAAACGTGGCCATTTAATGGGAAGGAGGAGAACTACTATGCCCATCCAGTTTTAAAAGTGTTAGATATTTTTAAGGAAACAGAGGGAAAGGAAGCAATTTGGGGGAAAAGTGAATCAAACAAAAGGAAAAGAAATGAGAAAAAAGGAGAAAAAATTAATGTTTCTGTGTGGAAGAAACAATCAATTCTATTCAATTTTCCATATTGGGAGTTATGTACACCCATCAACCATGCCTAATTTTTAGACATTGCATGCTTATATGATATCATTGTGTTTGGATGTCTTGGTTGAAGTGATTGTTTATGTTTTCCTCCTTTCTAATATTGTTTCAATATTTTTGATGTGTTGGGATGCAGAAAATCCTAATACATCACAATTTAGATGTAATACATGTCGAGAAGAATGTATGTGAAAGCATTCTAGGAGCTCTTTTGGATATAACTGGAAAGTCCGAAGATGGAAAAAAATCACATGATGACTTGCAGAAAATGGGTTTGAGGAAATCATTGTGGTCTGAAGTTAAGGGCAAAAAATATTCCTTCCACCTGCACCACATACTCTTTTGAAGAAAGAGAAAGAGACCCTATGTCATGTTCTTTTCATGTTAAAAGTGCCAGATGGTTACAACTCTAATCCCAAAAATCATATAAATATGGAAGAGCTTAAGTTCCATGGTATGAAAGCACATGATTTCCATGTTCTAATTCAACAAGTGCTCCTAGTAGCTTTGCTCCATGTGCTACCAAGTGTTGTCTGAAAGACAATTTGTAAGCTTTGTTACATTTATAGGCAACTTTGTGCAAAATCAGTTTTAGGAGAGAGTCTTGACAAGTTAGAAAATGATATTGTGGAGACATTGTGCTTACTTGAAAAGTACGTCCCTCCTTCATTCTTTGATATAATGTTGCATTTGAATGTACATTTGGTAAGTGAGCTTCGATATTGTGGTCCAATTGCATATAGATGGATGTACCCCTTTGAGATGTGCGTGACATTTTTCTTTCTATCAAGCACAACAACAAGAATTTATTCAAATTTTTTGACATTACTTATAAGATCATGCTCATTTTGTAGGAACATGAAAGTATACAAGATTTATGTATGGAACAAAAATAGGCCTGAAGGATGCATCGCTGAATGCTACACTATCGAGGAATCAATAATGTTTTGTGGAGGATACTTGAAAGGTATGGAAACTATTGGAACCAAACATGGTCGAAATGAAGTATGGGATGATAAAGTCGAAGAGGTTATGCTTGATGGAAAGCCATTATCTACACCATTTCCTTTAGAATTGGATGACATTAGTTGGGAACAAGCCCATAGGTGGATTCTATTTCACACGGACGAAGTTGATACATGGATAGAGTAAGTAACATGTTTTACCTTTAATATTTTTTATTTATGGTTTATCAAAACACAGATCCATGGATAGAGTAAAATATTTGGCCTTTAATTGTTTTTATTCATATTTTATCAAAACACATTAATGACCAATTTTCACTGTCCATAATTTTCAAATTAGGATGCACAATATGGAGATTTCCAACTCAAATACCCAAACCAAAAAAGATGAAGCTTTATTGCAGAAACTCCATGCCCATAAATTTACCAATTGGCTTAAAAAACAGGTGACACTATATTATTTATATTATAAGCACTTAAAAAATAATTATATGAGAATATTGTGATGTAGTAAATTAAATATTAGAGGTTGAATATATGTGTTTTTACATTTAAAAATCTAAAAATCTATAGGTGGAAGGAGATGCAAGGGTGTTTGATACACTTAAATGGCTATCACGTGGCCCCAAGAAATTTTCGAACAAGTACAAGGGATACCTACCCAATGGTTATAGATTCCATACGCAAAGCATAGAGAATGATATAGCCACCCAAAATAATGGCTAGTGCATGGAAGCTCAAACAATGATGAGGTCAAGTTCCAAAGATGTAAACCCTATACTTCAAAAAACAATATTTTACGAAGTGATAGAAGAAATAATTACATTGGAATATTTTTTATGGAGTAAACATTGTTCAAATGTTATTGGGTCGATGTGTACAATAAGGGAGGGATTAAAAAATATGATTTGGGTTTTACAATAGTGAATATGAAGAAATACTTAAGTCATAATCATTGGCAAGATAATCCGTTTATTCTAGCATCGCAAGCTAAACAAGTATTCTATTTACAAGATCCAGTTGAAACTGATTGGTATGTAGTGTTAGGATGTCCTCCAAAAGGATTGAGAAATGATGCACCATATGAACCCGAGTATAGGGATCTGTCAAGGGTTGCAGACTTTAAAGAAACAAAATGTGTAAATGAAGAAGATATAGTTGATGCTGATGTCGACGTTCACATGAATGTGGATTATGTCCCTTCAGATCGTGAAGGAATATTGTTGAATGTTAATACATAAAACATTTCCATTTTTTTATGTTCACCCTTATGCAGTATATACATTTGCAAACTTTGCATATTTCGTGAATAATGGTTTTAATTTACATTGAATGGTTGACGAACATGAATATATATATATATATATATATATATATATATATATATATATATTTTTTTTTCCCAAAGAAAAATATGTATATTAAATTCGAGATGAACACATACATTATGTAGGTGTAAAAACACTATCATAACCACCTTTGGTATTATGACTCAACCTAAAATTCATGTGCGTATGGTAGATGTTGCAAAATTTGCAGCCTTTATTTAGTGAACGATAATATTCTTTAATCTCTTGTTATTCAACTACTGGCATGGATAGACTCAAGGTAATTTTGTGTCCCTCTTTATTCTATGCGCTTTAATATTGATACCATTCCTATGCCTTAAGTGGACTTATTCCATTGTTTTATACCCTTACACATGCATGCTAGGGATGAAGGTAGCTGCGTCAAGGTACTGTCAGTTATGTTGTCAATAGGTCCTAAGGTAACCTTCAAGTTCACAGGGCATTGATCTGCTATTTCTTACACAGGTGTATTTATTACATGACTTCATTAATAATTTTTAATTACTATTTTGACATTGGTTTTCACATTTGAAAATGGACACGAATAGTCGATGAATGTTTCTGGAAATAATTTTTTAAGACATTCTTATAATTTGTGTTATTTCAACAGGTGTGTGACTCTTTTTCTAATTTATATTGTTGTGGATACTTCTATTCTTAAACGTGTGATGTATTTTGAAGTGGAAGCAATGTAGTTGTTGCATCAGCTACACACTCACTGGTAGCTTTCTTAGCACAAGACTATTTATCAAACTGCTTCTTCTTTCAACACTTTCTACATCTTTTCATAAATTATTTGAATTATCCAACTAGGGATCACAAATTGCATGCCAATATCCTCAATATGTTTCCCATATGGATCCTAATCAACTTCCATAATTTTTTTTATCTTTGTAGTCAAAATAAGACAATCAAATCCTCTGGAGCTGTATTAATACTCGTCATATTTTTCCTTCAGGCCTGCAATAGTGCATCTATGAATTTGGATTTAACACATAAAATTCCTCCAACACCTATCAATAGGTGTTACCTCTTGTAGGTTCCTTGTAATCTCAAGTAATTTTGATTGTAATCCTAGCACCTAATTTTTTCATTATCATCATCAGAAGTATAGTACTTAAGAGAAAACACAAGATTGTGAATGAGGTTCAAGCAAGTAATAAAATTAACATTCTTCTGAGGATAACTCAACCTTCTGTTTTTCATACTTTGCCCAATCCTGACCCCTTCCAAGACACTTTTATTTTTGAATATGAGCTTCTTTATTAGGTACACCATAAATGAAAGCATCGGATACTTTTGAAGTGGAACAATTGCCCATACAGTTTTCCATTTATGTCATGATGATTGTGCATCTCTCCTCTAGGCTATGGCAAAAACTACCTGACCAACCAAATATTAAACTATAAGGTTTGGTCTCAAACATCATTCTCAGATAATCTACAAATATTATTTCAGATGTCCTCCTGTGTGCATCAACTATATGGTCCATGCTAAAATAATAAAATATGCTTTTATTGAGTGTTACTTTAATTTCACTTGATTCCATGAGCTCTCTGAATCAGAATGTAGATGGGAGGAATGCAAATAAATATGACCCGCATTTACTTGTAAAACAAAAAACACAAACGTGTGCCTTTGATGTCCTAATGTTGCAAGTTCTAGCCTACATGAGGATATCTGGAGCAAATATTTTTTTCCCCTATTGGAATACTCTCCATCTTCCTAACTCCCTAGTATCTTGTCACTGGTTTAAGTCTACTCATCATTGCAGGATGGATCTGGAATTACATCTTTTCATCTGCTGCTTTACAATTAAAAAGTTTGTAGATTTTGACAGTGAATTGTACCCTAGATATTCTTAACTTAAGGCCAATTTAGTCTTGTCATGAAAGCTATCAGATAAACCCAGTTCAATTATATTGAGGAAAATAAACATGTTAAAGGTGCTAAACACCTGCGATCATAACAAGATAGCATTTCGTTGCTTCCCAAACTGCTTCTAGAAATGCAGATGCGTTTTGAGGAGTAACAAGAACCTGACAGTATGATTTCACCTTCAACATTGTTATTTTTACATATGGCTGCATGGTAATTAAATCCTTCAAAAATTATCTAGGCCCCTCTCTGCAAAGTGCATCCAAAATAAGGTGCCCCTTTATCTTGAAATAAACCTGAGTTGTGTGCAAGTTCCTAGTTGTCATTCATATGAAAATCTAGAAAATGACAGAAATGACTATAAACTTCATATGGAAACTTTCGGATGCCATATGAAATTGATGAGTTTCGAGATGAAACAAATGATCACAAAATTCCACATAATTTAAGTATTTTTTGTAAGCTAGCTACTCATATGTTAATAATGTACAAGATGTGTTACAAGAAGATGTGATTATTAGAGAGATTCCTTTTCCTCCTAAAGGTATACAGTAAAGATAAGGATCACACACTCTTGCAATAAGTGTATTAACATAAACGTATGCTTAGATAAATCATAAGAATAACATCTAATAAGGAGAAGTAGTGAACTAGTGAGAAACATTCCCCTATGTCCTTCCCTTTTTTCCTTTACTCTTTCCTACCATCATCCATCCACTTGGGGGAGAGGCCATGGGAACTAGTTGCGAACTATCTTGCTGAACAACGATTGTCTCTTTACCGGAGTCCAAAGAAATAAGTTCATGTGCCCATTTCGGGCCTCCAATTAAATCCTCCATATCAACTGGCTCTCTTGAGTGAGAAGTCCCCTGTTTCACAACTACTACTCATTCTTTTATAGACATTGGTGTGTCTAAATTATATTCGTCCTCTACTTCGAGCTCAGTTGTAATGAATTTTTCATCACCCTCATCCAAAAGTGGGAGCTCAAAGGGATGCCATCTTTTGGAATTGGGTGGACCTTTTTTTCTTTACTGATGTGATTTTGGTTTTGATCAGGTCTCCTATAGGTTCCTTGTTTGGTGGCAGAATCAAGACTGAAAATCCTTGTTTTCGTAGTATAGGTATTGAGCGCAAAGGTGGCTTCCCATTTTTAAGAGGATATTGTTTGGTAGGCCTTTGATAAATTCAACTCTATGCATATTCGACCATAGGTGAAGAGCCAAAGGTCTACTCTTTCTATGACTATTGTCAAGATTTTTCCTAGAGAATTTCCTATGCTTGTAAAAATTGAATAATTCCAAAAATGAAAAGGTAGGTTGGGAAGTTGAAGTCACATGGGAAAAATGGATACTACCATGGTTAAGTGATCACTCTCATGAAACCAAGTGGTGAGGAAGAGCCCTACTCTTCCCCAAAACCAGGGCCCCTTCCAAATAATTCTTTTACAGTTTACCTTCTTTATGAAAGTCACTACAAAAAAACCTTATAGCAAAGGTTTAACTAACATTCCTTTGTTCAATTTGAGAAAATGAATTTATACATATCTGGTGTGCAAAAACCATAATTCATTGACATGACATATAAACTCTTCAATTTTATATGGAAATGTATAACAAAAAATGACTAGAAACTTCAGATGGAAACTTTCCGATGCGCTAGGAAGTTTGTTTGAACCTCAGTTAGATAGAGCCTCCTCTCCTTCATTTTCCTATTCACTTGAACCTGTAGTAGCTTTACAACATTTTTGGATAGGAAAAAGTGGCATTGAAACTCCCAAGTTGTCCTGATCACAACATGGGAATGAATAGTGATTTAAATTCTCAAACTCAACATGGTAGAAGTCATGTTGTTGAGCACTTATGTATATAACCCTATGTTAAGTATTATTGTCTATGCGATCAAACGACCCCAAGAAATTTCATATCGAAACCATAGCATGGACATTGATATCCAATAACCACAAGACAACTATATTTTAGGTATAGACAACCATAATTGTATAGCTGGCAGAAAATTGTCATCTAATACAATCAAGCCACTGGAAACAGATGGTGATATCTTTCGAGAAGAAAACTGTCAAATTATACCTTTAAGTTCTTACAAAATTCAGCAAGGCCATGATGGCTTCCCATATCAGCACAATATTTGCATTTCCTCTTCATAGTGCCTCTAAGCATTCTGGAATATTTCATGGCCAGTGAATTGGTAGAATTCAAGGAATTTGTGGGAAAACTCACTTAAGGTGGAAATGGATGTTCTGCAATTCATTTGAACAATGAGTGAACCATTTTAATAAATGGGAAGGAAAACCGAATTTCAGCAGTTAAAAACTGTCATTTTGGTTTCTTCACTAGACTTTGGGATCTCATCCAACACATCAATCCATGTCTAGTTCAGTTAGTAACCTGGTGGGAGGTAGCTTGGGGGTTATCTCCCTTACCATCTCCTTAGTCTCTTTCTTACTCTATATTTCCAAATCATTACAACTCGATACTTAAAACAGAGGCTTCTTAGTTGTACCTACTATACTTTGAGTGGTCTCTCTAGTAAAAGTTGATGTTTCCAACAATGTTGTAGGCTTTACCTATTTTGAAACTAAAGGTTCTATCAGGCCTGAACTAAAAATAATGTGACTAACTCGAGTCGATTCAAAATTCCTAAGATAGGCTCTTCCCCTCTTAAACACACTGATGTAACTGCTAGGGTGTGCATGCTATCCCAAAAAAAGGTTTAGTAATGTACAACTCCTTAAGCGATTTCATCCTACACATGTTTTCATAGAACCACCTTCAACCTCAGTCACTAAAATGCATTTATCTATTGTTGTTCACCTACTGAAAGAACAATTTTGAACAAGCATGAAAGGTGCACTCTCCTTCTAATGAAGATATTTATGTTGATTTTAAACTTTCTTCCATGTATCAACCAACCCACCTCAACCATGGAACTCAAAACTAAACTGAACTTCCATTAGTATGAATTTACTTGCATGAGACAACCCAAAAACACCCCAATATGGATGAATAATAGATAAGCCAACTCAAACTATACCCATAAATAGTGCACCTCCCCTGTTGAATTTATTATAAAACTAAATGAAAAAGAATGTGTGCCTGAGTTAAAATTAGAACATAAACTGGTTACTGAACTAAAATCCCCTCCATGAAATGCATAACCTATCTAACTAGAACAAGGATATGATCTTGATTGGAAGGAATGAAAGGTACACTATCCTGCTGATCAAAATAGTTATGTTGAGTTTCTTCTATGTATCAACCAAACCACCTCAACCATGTGACTCAAAATTGAACTGAAGTTTCAGTAGTACGCATTTACTTGCATGAGACAACCCATAATACACCCCAATGATTCACTCTAATTTGAATGAATAATAGATAAACCAACTCAAACTACCCATAAATGGTGCACCTCCCCTATTCCCTTTATTATAAAACTATCTAAAAAAGAATGCATGCTTGAGTTTTACTTAGAACACAAACTGAACTAAACTTCCCTCCATGCAATGCATAACCTAACTAACTAGAAAAAGGATAGGATGCTCCTAGGAAGTGACCCCCCTTTGCATGCTACAAGAGTCAAGGAACACCCTCCTATCTGTACGAGGATTGATGGTAATCTTTATAACACTAGGGGAAAGTTCAAGGCTTTGTATATCAATCTTATTATCAAGTGACCGATGTTACAAACAATGGAATTTTTCTTATTCTTCATGCATCAATATGTAGAGATACTTCAGGAGTCAATTCATCTAGTCATATGTTAGCTAGAGAAAGATGCTCATGGTAAAAACTGTCCTGCTGGAACACCTCACTGTTTAATGGTTGCAGGAAATTAACTCTTATCGATTTACCATTGCTATTTTAATTTCTTGAACAAACATCATACATGTAGTAGCCTATCCGGAATGTTAGATTGAGTATATATATTTCATGAAGCTGCCATGACTGAAAAAAGAAAAAGAAAAAATGGTGATGATTGCAACCTTTTTTTGCTGCTAGTATTAAAGTATTTGGTTTTCTCAATTTCTATATATGGTGATCCTTCCCTCAAGCATTCTAAAATCATGTATTCTTTACTTCAATGCCTATGATTGTATTGTTGATATGTCACCAAAATCTGTCCCATGTTATGATCTTTATCTCTGAAGACCTCTAAAATTCTAGATTAGACTACTTTCACATATATATTCATCATTAAGTATGCTAGAACCACTTTCTATGAAAATCCATCCTATTACATATGATCTCTATCTGCTACTATACAAAACAGGTCTACAATACATGTGCTAACTTTACAATTTCAAGAACAATACTTCCCACAGGTATTTCCAATAGTAGATTGTATTTCCCAATATATGGTCCAAACTCATTCATGAAAATAATACCAAGTGTATCTCCCTTTGCATGATCAATACAAGTAAGGCCAACAAAATCACCATGGGTAATTAATCCATCATCACTCATTACATCCAAGCGTGTAAAGGGTTACTACCATTATGAAGACCAATCTCATCTTGAACCATTTTAAATTGTACCACTTGCTTTGATGATGCAAACTAAAAGTTCAAAATTTCCTTACAAATTTGGTGATAACACTTTGATATATTGTAATTTCTTAATAATATGGATTCTTAATTATTTTTATAGATACTGTTTGTACTAGAAATTGTACCTAGACTATGAAGGTACAAGCTAGAACATCCAAAAGAAAAAAATGAAAAAATAGTTTAATTTTTATAAGTTGTGAAGGAATCATTCATGTAAAAGGTAATGAAATACAAACAACATATAATTACTAAATCAGTAAACCATCTTGAAGATCTGAAATGGAAAACTCTAAAACATAGATGTAAACCATATACGTGCAACTAAAGAACCCAGTTATGCCCACACACTTAAAAGCATCTCAGGATAAAAAAATTCATCAAGAAACGAAGTGATAAGAATGGTGATCAAATTGATCATAAACATCAACTATAATATAGATCAAAATATGACTTATATAATATATTTCATACCAAACATACAGTCTTCAAAACTTACTGAGAGTATGTCACATGTGTTTCTCGTAAAAAGCTTCAGAACATCTAACCCTTCCAAGAACAAAAAACCAACCCCTACTTCCTCCTATTCTTCCAAGAACAAAAAACCAACTCGTACTTCCTCCTATTCATTCTATTTTATAATTACAAAAAGAAGTTCAAATTCCTCCTTTTAGGGATTCGAAACTATTCTAAAAGTTTACAAAATAAAGGATTCTTTAAAAATAGTAAAACTAACTCCTAAAAGTATGCCTTCATATCTATCAATAGAAATGTATCATCAAACTTTATTGGACAAATGTACGGTCATCTGGATCTTCAGATTTGACGAGATGCCTTTGCCAAAATGGTCAATCTATCCAATGCTTGTGATTTCTTAAGGAGTCGAACCTGCTCTACTTCTAATACTTGGAACTTGTTTGATAGTTCTGTATTCTTCTTGGTTAATTCTTCAATATGTCCCTGTGCATTATTTTTCCTCTTTAAGACTTCCTTTGCAACTGAAATGAGCTCTTGTCAATTGTCATTTACTTCTTCTATATCTTCTCTTAATATTCTATTGACTTGCATGAGCTTATCATTTACATCATTCAAATATTCATTTTGAATTTTATATTGTTGTAATGACTTCTTGAGAATGTCAATTTATGAATCTATTTGGATTATTTCTTGATGTACTGGATTCTCTTCCTTATCTGAGCTTGGAGGAATTTCTAATTTCTTATGCTTCATAAAGCTTCTATGACTCCTTTTCATTCATGTCTTATATTGGAACTTTTGAATGATCAATTCCCAAGCTTGATCCAAATTCAAAGTTTGGAATCTTTTCTTCTTCATGAACTTCACAGCTTTTCTCCATTAATTCTGTCACTTTTTTATTATTCTTCTCTATATTGTTCTCGAGTTCTTCTTCAGTCGAAGAATCCTCAATTGTTGTAATTTCTTCCTTATCCAAACTAGGATTTAAATCCCTTCTCAAATTTAGCCTTAACTTGTTTGTTTCCCTAGTCTTGGGCCTCCATTTTGGCCTTTAAGGTTTAGATATAGTCTTGTTAGCAGCTTCAAAATTTGGGGAAGGAGTCATACCATCCTCTGTTATCTTCTCCCTGGTGACGCAAGGAGTATCGGGAGCATAAGTAATTTCTTCATTATGTGATGCCAAGGGGCCCTCCTCTGGTAGATGTTCCTATTCTAGTTCTTTTGGCTCCACTAGTTTTTCTTCTAAGTCACCTCCTTCTATTGAGTTCACCCCCTCAAACATGTTTCTCTTTAACCTTTTTGTGATGCTATCTTGTCTTTGAATTAGATGTTTTCCTTGCAAATTATTATGTTTATTAATTGATTTTTCAGCTTCCTCATGATTGGTGTTTCCTTTAGGTTCAAATCCATACTAGAACAAGAAATGCTTCCAAAAGCGGTTCCTTTTATTAATATTTGTTGACACTATCAAATTCACGAGACTGTGATGAACGAAATACTGATTCGTATGATCTATATGAATCTTTAACCTGTTAGCCATTTTGATGAGACTTTTCAAGAAATAAAATGGTAAATTCATCTTTGATTGGCCATTTAAATGCAAAAGGAATCTGAAGTGATATTTATACACTGTAGCAAACCTTCCTTCACAGGTTATGTAACGTTGCACAATCCTGATAACCTGTCTCCATTCAGGTTTGACAACACTGAGGTGAATTCCATTGTTCCAATCCAAAGATTCAAATCCAGGTAACAGAAATGAACTTGGGTCAAATTTGAATAGAAGTTTTTTGAACTAGCATTCCCCTTCAATAGTTAGACCAGTTGCTTCAGCTATCAACCTTGTGGTTAACTAAATATTAAGGGTTTGGAATTAAACAAAGGAGTTTGCATAATTTTGAGCAAAGGATTGAGTTACCTCTAGGTTAGAACATGTAATTTTCTCAAAAAGATGAACCAACTGGCCCTTCTGAACAATTCTACGCATTCGGGGAAGTCCTTCGCCCATTCTTTGATAATTGGTTCCAATCTACATGTTTTTCTACTCTTCTTCATGTTTATTTCTTCACTATATACTTGTATGTTGTGTTTGAAATGAGCTTCCTTCAACCAACAAACAGATGTCAGGATACTCTGCAGCAATGAGAACTTGTGGAGCTAGGGTTAACCTGTGGTCTCTATTGTTGACATAGGGTCTTTCGACAAGGGTTTCAATCTATCGTCAACAACACCAACAACCCCTTATTCACCAGCCTAGAAAGGAGTTACCCTTCCTAGCAACACTTGCAAAGCAGGTGAGGTCTCACCCGAGGCAGATAAGGGTGCTGCAGGAATAGACTCCGTAGTTGTGAAGAAGATATGTGCACGTTCACCAGAGATTACAATATTTACAACAGTCTATTTAACCAAACATTTGCACATTTATCTCAAATCATATTCAACAGCATATTCGCATTAACAAAAAATATACATCAATACAGATCAACAGAAAGTATTTAAATAACCCATCATCGCATAACAACAAAATTCATAACCGAACATCTTCATTCATTAACATCTGCAGAACAAACCTTGAGGGGAATCGTCAATAGAATCCAAAAGATCGCATTAGTTCTCTAAACTTCAATGCCCTTAGGATTACAATATACCTCTATTTGTATGCTTCTATCCTATTACAAAATGGCCCATGTCAGGTGACTTAGAAATTAAATGTTCTAAACTATTCTTGTGCTTCCTTAGACATCGCGGTAATTCCTTCTTTTGCGGGATTTGGCTTTCATGCCTATCATCTTCTGCACTTCCTGTGGATCTATCCCATGCCAACAGGCCCCCAACACAAACTTGTGGCTCGTCCCGAGCCACCATAGCCAGACTCTACTGTTTTGCGCCCGCCTTGGACTGTGCTCGGCCTCTGAAACTGTTCTTGCTGTCTGGAACTTGCTATTCTGTTTTTTCTATCTCCCTCCATCGGGAACTGGTTCGCTGTCATGTACTTCTCGCACTCATCTTTGAGTCCCTTGGAACCTTCATCATCTACCTCTTCGGTCGCTATCATCCTTCCTAGTGCTTGGTCCTGACTGCGAAAAAGTTCATCTACATCTCCAGGGTGGGAAACAGGCCGACTGCTCTAGCACATCTATTTCGCACCCTGGGCATCCTTCTACTAGTGTTGTGGAACCTTTAATTCTGGCATTCTGGTGGTCCTCGGGACCACGAAACTTCGCACTTCTGCCACATACTTAGACATCTTGGATGATACCTCAACGGTGTTTTTCCGGAGTCTCTGCGCTGCTTCCTTGCTGGTTGTGTATGGACGCTCGTCGTTCTAGCTCTCAGCTCACCTAGTGTGCTACCATGTGAAATGAAATGAACCATTTCCACAACCTCCTTGGAACTCCTTATTTATCTAACTGTCTGATCAACTTGCAGCGTGCAGATTCTTGAATGTTCTCTCCCTATTAATCGATACATTGTTGTTTTAGCAGCCTCCTCCATCGGTATTTATGCTTGTGCTTCGTGTCTGCGGGATCAGCTACCATCATAATTCTTACAATCTTGGCCCTCCTCTTATGGTTCAATCATCCTTTCCCTTTATCATTGGTTGCAGTCGCATGCTCGGATGCGATTCGATCATCATTTCCTTCACCGTCTTCTAGTGATGCTTATCTGTGGTCGCATGCTTTGGTGTGGAGTCATACATGCAGAGTGTACCTCCACACGTAGTGGCAACATGCGATCTGACTGACATGCCCCTCTCTTTCCACTATCTTGGTCAAAGTCTAACTGGCCTTCATGTCTTCGCGTTGTTCAAGTCCTACGTCTTTTTTTTTCTTTTTTCTAACTGTGGTGAATCACAGCGATAGGGATTTAGCCTATTTCCGTTCACCATACGAGGCAAAAATACCCCATCTAAGGTCTATAACTACACTGCACCATCGTTAGTGACAAAATTGATGATATAGGGTCCTAACCAGTGCATTTGTAATTTACCTGGGTGTTTCGTGAACTTGCTGTCATATAGCAACACCGTGTCGCCTTTCTGAAAGTATCTCTGCTTAATGTGATGGTCATGTCATGATTTTTGGTGATCCTTTTCAACCTACTGGTGGAATCCTGTGATAAACCAATCTTCTTCTAAGTGTACTAATTGTGCTAGTCGTTCTTCCATCCCACTGTCATCGCTCATGTCTGTGGCGAGTTTAGTATGCAAACTTGGAACTATATATTCCATCAACATAACTGCTTCTTTACTGTAGACCAATTTAAATGGAGTTTGGCCGGTTAATCACTTGCATGTGGTTCGATAGGCCCAGAGGATCGCTAGAATTTTAAGGTCCCAATAGTCTCGATTTGTGTTGCAAACCTTTGTGAGTGCGTGTTCCAGGATTTTGTTGAATGCTTCTACTATCCCATTTTCTTGAGGATGGTAGGGAGTACTATTCTTATGCTGAACCTGAAACTCCTCCATTAGTGATGTGATTGTCTTGTTCACAAAGTGTGCCCCTTGATCGCTTAGTAAAATGTTTGGGCATCCAAATCGGGTGACCACATTGTCGAAGTGGAATCTAGAAGCCGTTGATGCAGTACAATCCTTGAGTGGCGCGGCCTCCACCCAACATGTCAACTATTCTATTGCAGTTATGATGTAGTGTGATCCGGTGCATTTTCCTGGGGGGTTAATGGGTCCTACAAAATCTACCTCCCATTTGTCGAATGCATGCAGCGTGACTTGGGGTACTAATGGAATTTTGTCCTATCTCGATGGTTTCCCTGTGCATTGATAGACATTGTAGGTTTTGGTATAGTCAGTGGCATCACTATGAATTATTGGCCACCAGAACTCGGCTGTTAGGATCTTTTTCGCAGTGGCCCGACCTCCATAATGTCCTCCGACAATGCCATCATGTGCCTCAGCTAAAATCCATTCCTGCTTGTGTGGGAGAACGTAGCAGCGTAATATCTCATTGGAGACCATCTTGTACAATTGTCCTGCGATTAGTTGGAAGTCCGCAACTTTGGAAACTAACTATTTCTTCTGACTGGTGGTGAATTCTTCTGGTGCCTTTCCTGTTGCTAGGAACTGAATAATTAGTTCATAGTAGTTGTCAATCATTCCAACTTGGAATAACTGAGCATCTGGTAATCCTTCATCGATGCTTCGTAGTTCCTTCTTTGGCTCGATTCTTGATAGGTGGTCTGGTCCTGCATTCAACCGTCCTAGCTTCACGATGATCTCAAAATCAAATTCTTGAAAGAGCAATAGCCATCAACAAATTCCCCCCCCCAACACAGGCTTGTTCACCAAATACTTCAGCGCTTAATGGTCAGTGAATATTTTGAAGTGGCCCCTAGAAAGATAATGTCAAAAATTTTGTAGGGCATAGACCATCGCTAGTCCTTCTCACTCGGTTGTTGTATAATTATTTTCTGCTGTCGATAGCTTCCTCCTTGCAAAAGTTATCGAATGGTCGATGTCACCTTCTCCTGGTTGGGCCAAGATAACACCGAGTGTGATGGATGACGCATCAACATGGACATGAAACTCTTTCTTCCAATCTAGGAAGTCAAGGATGGGTGCTTCCACCATCTTTGTCTTCAAAACGTCTAATCTTTTCTGGCATTTTTCGTTCCATTCGAATTTCACATCCTTCTTTAGTAGTTTCACCATGGGTGCTGTGATTACGGTGTATCCTTTGATGAACTTGCGGTAATAGCCTTGTGGCCCAACGTCGCCCTGAGTTGCTTAACTATTTTTGGCGGTGGAAGGTCAACAATGATGGCAATCTTTGCTGGATCAACTAATAGGCCCTCCTTGCAAACAATGTGTACCAGCAGTATCCCAAATGGGGCACAAAAGATGCATTTTTTTAAGTTAAGAAATATATGGTGGTGTCGACATCGTTCTAACATTAGTTTGAGGTTCACAATATGGTTCTTGACTAGCCCATAGACTTTCCAATCGTCCATGTATATTGCGAGAAATTTATGGATATAGTCTTTGAATGCCGCAACTACCAGTCGTGAGAATATTGCGGGGGCATTCTTCAAACCGAATGACATCACTGTATATTGGTAACACCCCCATTCTGTGACAAACGTGGTCTTATTCATATCCTCCTTCACAATCCTAATTTGGTGGTAGCCGGAGAACCCATCCGTAAACAAATAAATTTCCTAACTGCCAACTCCTTCAAGTACTTCATCTGTGAATGGTGTTGGGAACGGGTCGTGTAAACAGGCATCGTTCAACTTTCGTAGGTCGACACAAATTCTTACTTCTCTGGTTTTCTTATCTTGGATGACCATCGGACTAATCCATTCCAATTCTTCGACTAGTTCAATGATGTCGGCTTCTAGCATTCTCTCTAGTTCAACCTGTACTCGTTCCTTGTGTCACGGGTTTAAGCGATATGGTCTTTGTCTAACCGGCTTCGCACTAAGTTTCACGGGAATCTTCATTTCGCCGAGGTCCCCAGATATTCCCTTCATTTATGAGAATTTCGTAGGGAACAAGTCCTGAAACTCTTGCAGTAGATCTATCATATTTGCGATAGTCTATCCGTCCCAATAATCTCCAATGCTCGCAAATTTTGGGTTTTCTTCCGACCCGATGTTTACCTTCGTAATATTCAGCGACTGGTTGTACTTGTCGGATGGCAGCTTAGGTGCCTTCACGTTGCAACTGCCTTAAGACTCCATCACATATGTGGCTCTTGGGTCGTCATCATTATCGTTCGATTCTCTTGAGATGTTGTAGCATTCCATCATCATTTCGGGTGTCATTGTCCATTAGAGTTCTGATAACTATACTGTTGGTTCCACCTAAAAAATCTTCTTCTTGATTTCCTGAAGTGCATCATGGATGAAGGGATTTTCGTCTAAGAAGGATAATGTTTGGCTAAATCCAATTGTTAACTGATCCCAAGAAAGTGTACCGAGTTGCAGCTCCATTGGGACATACCAACTCCACGGTACTTCATCCAACGTATGCACAAAAGCATGCACCCACTCCTGTTCCGATCGCGCTGCCCATTGGTTCTGACAAGCGTTCACATGTTCATTTGGGTTACCCTGACCATCGTATCTTTATTCGTTTCATGTTGCGGTGTCGCTGAAACATACCTCCAGGAGGCGTCATCATAGTGGCCAATTTGATATCCTTGATTTATGTGCCGCCCACCATCACGTAGGGGTATCCTTCAAGGCTTCCTCCAAGGCCAAGAGTCTTTGTGGTTCTGCTACCTTTCCTTTGAATTCTATTAAGAAGGTGCTCAAATTTGGTAACCCTTCATACGTTGGTAATGCGCACTCATCAGTAGCCGCCCAATGCACGGACTGTCTAATATTTGCACATCTACGAAATGATACTTCCTGAAGTTGGTTTTGCCAATTTTCCAGTGCCTCGTCTATGTCCGATGATGCTGAGCTAGAGCTGCGCCATTCCAACACTCCTCCATCAGTTGGATTAATGTAATCTTCAGAAATGTTATATAGACTAGCTCATCCTTCCCTATCTTTGTCCTTGGTGGGCTCTACGTATCGTTGTCCTTCCATAGGGTCTAGTGGTGCGACAACCCTTATCTCCCGATCTTCAAATGACATTATCTGCTTCTTGAAATTAATGATTTCTTGATTTTCCATTGCCCAGTTGATTCCCAATAGTGCTGGATACGGACATGTGTTATCTACTATCTCTATGATTTCGATAGGAAGTTGACACACTTGGCCAAGAGGGGTGACCTTGCACTAGTTTGCCAATCACAGCTGTACTGGTGACCAAGTCATTTGTGGTTTTCTCATTGTTTCCCATGTTCTTTTTTTCAGAATGTTCATGTCTGACCCTAGATCCAAAATGATGGACTCGACATCGAACGCTCCGATTTGTGTCGACATCCTCATTTCTCTACATGCCTTCCTTTTCTTATGAATGCGATTAACGATGGACTCCTGACATCCACCCTCCTGTCTACTCAATAGCCTGGATATCTCCTCCAATGCCTCCTCATCCTTTGCTAATTCTAAACAATTCCCAATGAATTCTCTTACGGTAGTGGCCTTCCGCCACGATTTCGTTCGATCAAACATTGGTGGCATATCATAAGTCTCCACTCGAGGAGATGCGTTCCTCTACCACCCAAACATTCCTTGTCGTGCCTTTGAGAAGACATCCTTTGCAGCCTCTACATCGAAGGTGACATGTTTCACTGGTCGAACGAGATGGTGCGGCTGGTCAGCTCCTGCTGTTATTTTTCCTTGTGTCACTATTCCCACTGCTGCAGAATGTCTCCTATCTTCTACTGATATTTTCTATACTGCTGGTTGGTTTTGACTCTGGTTTTGATTCGGCGGGGTCGACAGGTTCTTCATTTCCCATTTGGTAATTATTTGTGGGAAATCTTCTACCACATGGTCTATTTCGCTGCAGTACGTGCATTGCAGGGCTCGGTTGGGGAAATCCCTTGCGAAATGTCCTTGTTGCCCATAATTGTAGCATGCAGGAGGTCCTCGACCCTGTGGCTATTGATATTGCGGTTGTGGGTATTATTGATACAACGGTTGCTGGTACTGTGGTTACGGATATTATGGTGCGCCATACTATAGTTTCCCATATTGTCCCTGGTGAAATTGTGGCATCTGCATAAACTGCGGTTGGTGCTGGGCATACTACGGCTACTGCAGTCCCATTTATTTCTCTTCCCCTTTTACCAGGTATGTGTCCATGTTTCGTTCCTGCAACAAATCGTGTGCTCTGCAATCCATTTCTTCATGCCTCACTGATCGACAGAATTTACAATACACATTCGCCGGTTTCGACACCATCTTCTGTAAGTATATGCAGTCCTCTGGTCGATGCCCCTTCGTCTAGAAAACGGTACACCATGGTAGACCTTCCTAGCGAAAGGAGTTTGGTGCCCCTGAATTCAAATACTGCTGAAACACTGAACAATTGTCCTTATGATGGCCTTCCGTCCTACATCTGGTGCACCATACATCTGCGCGGTTATTTTTCCCTTGCTTAATGTCCTCCAATTGGAGTGTCAACGTAGCCAGTTGTGCTTGAATCTTATCCATTCTAGCCCCAGTCTCTCCGATCGGCGAAGCCTCTAGCTTCATCGCGATTTAAAATGCTTCGGCTTGATCCACAACCTTCTGCTGCATCAATGGTCTCTAATATGTGGTACCATCCCGATGATAAACGACTCTTTATGTTGCATGTCGTTTATTGGAAAACTGAATTTCACTATTAGTGTCTTGTATCTCTGATCAAACTCCTATACTTGTTCATTCGGGTATTTCCTAATCTCTTTGAGCTCAGTAATGTACTGTGCTTCTGACTTAGGTTTTCTAAATTCCTGAATCATCGCTACTTTGATTTTTGCTAACATTTTCCCTGGAACCTTAGTATATTTTATGAACTAGTCCATCGCACGGCCCCAGAAGGTCATCGCCAACTACCCCTTTTTAATGTCTTCATTTTGACCTGCTTCACAATCCACACTGCTTCGCATAAAAAACAAAACTATTCAGGATCCTCGGTCCCGCTTCCTACGAAACTTGGCATCTTCGTATCGTCTGCCATCACGGTGTTCCCACTATTGTTACTTACTGATGCGTTACTTTTCCCACTACACGTGGGGCAGCTTTGTGAATTACTTGTGGTGTTTCCTTTAAATTGATAGGTGGCATGTGGGGTCGAAGGTATGTGGTAGCTTATGATCCACCCTTCTTCTGGGTTAGCCTGGTCACCGCCTTCCTCCTTGTAATAAGGGAGCTCTATCCTCTATGGCCATGTTGCATAATCTTCCCTTCCGGTCCTCTCAAGGGACTCTTCATAGTCCTCCTCCTCTTATCAGGATGCTGAAATATCGTTCCACTTCTCAAGGTGCCACAGTCTTCCTCAACTTCCCTTAGATAGTCGTCATCACTCATGTCCATCTACCCTGCATCTTTCCTAGCGGACTTGTAACTATGTGATACCTACAACCCCTGCACACCGATTTGTCTGCTCATCGGAGGTCATTTTCATCATGCCCTTTTCACACACCAGCATCCTAATCCACAGGTTCAGTGACAGGATGAACCTACCCCTTGGTCCCTTGAAAAATCGTCTCTCCGCGTTGCTATAAGAACTGTTGGTATCTACCGCAAACTCAGTGATGTACCCCTCTAGGATACTATCGATCCATAAATCAACAACCCTTGATACTATATTGTTGGCTTGCTTCAGCTGTCGACTTATTTATGGAGTCCACTGATCTGATCTGATACTCTAGTTGGTATGTCCTCTGAATGTCAACTGCGCGAGCCACTCTTGTAGTATTATTGGGAACTCGGCAAAGAATATCTCATGGATATCCGAGTATATGTGCTTTTGTAACCAACTTTCTCTTGTCTCTATCGGGTTCCTTCTTTCTTCTTTCGCAAACTCTTCTGCTTTCTGACTGAACCACTCTTGGATCTCTGGTTTCGTCAGATGCCACAGCATATCCTCTTCTTTCTTCTTAGGGTCCCAACAACGGAACCATTTGTTGACACATGGTCTTTCGACAGGGGTTCACTCTATCGTCAACAACACCAACAAACCCTTATTCACTGGCCTGGAAAGGAGTTACCCTTCCTAGAAACACCTGCAAAGTAGGTGAGGTCTCACCCGAGGCAGATAAGGGTGCTGTAGGAACCAAGCTTCTACAGTTGTGAAGACGATATGTGCACGTTCACCGAATATTACAATATTTACAACAGTCTATTTAACCAAACATTTGCACATTTATCTCAAAGCATGTTCAATAGCATATTTGCATTAGCAAACAACATACATCAATACAGATCAATAGAATGTATTTAAATAACCCATCATCGCATAACAACATAATTCATAACCGAACATCTTCATTCATTAACATCTGCGGAACAAACCTCGCAGGGAATCGTCAACAGAATCCAAAAGATCGCATTAGTTCTCTAAACTCCAATGCCCTTAGGCTTACAATATACCTCTATTTGTATGCTTCTATCCTATTACAAAATGGCCCATGTTGGCCGACTTAGCAATTAAACGTTCTAAACTATTCTTGTGCTTCCTTAAACTTCGCGGTAATTCCTTCTTTCGCAAGATTTGGCTTTCGTGCCTGTCGGCTTCCACACTTCCTGCGGATCTATCCCGTGCCAACATCTACCTTCATAATGTAGATTAATGTAGCTTGACAGATGTTACAGTTTCCCTGACCAAAATATCGGGCCAATCCTTCATAGAAACTAGTACATGAAACTAGAAATGCAATAAACATGAACTTCAATGATTCAGGATTCCGGTAGCATCCTTATGTGTGAAATCCAGTTATTATGCTACAGGAATGTATTAAGCCACATTTGACCCACAAAATGTTTATAAAGCTTTAATAAAAGGGTTAATAATGATATTGAAATATATATTTGAAGACGTAAGGGAATATTTAATGATTATAAGCCATATTTTAATTAGAAATGGAAACAAAATAAAATAAGAACAATAAGAAATATGAAATAAAATATATATTAAAAAATAAAATGAAAAACAAAAATGAAAGAAAAACAAGACAAAAAAGGCTAAAGTTGGGATTACAATTTCCAGTTCTAATAGATACATACTGTGGAGTCATGAAAGGTCTAAATGGTTCATGTTCTTTTTGTCTTTTTCTTACAGATTGTTGGAGATAGAAGCGTTCATGTCAAAATTGTTGCAGACCTTCTACACATTTCTGTTGGAGGTGTACACAAACTTAGGTTCTTGGAGAAAGCATAATCCATGGATCCTTCCACCAAAGATCCATTGGAAGAAATCATAGCACTAGAGAAATATTAGAAGGAACTGGCATAATTATTACAAGTAACCATGTCAATTGCAAAATGATTTTCATTTCTTTAATGTTGATACTTTCTAAGATTAGGTGTTAGCTTGCTTTTCCCTCTACACTGGAATTTGGTGGATCCATAAAAAATTGATGATCTGATATGAAGCAAAAGAGATAAGGGAGAAGAGAAGAAACATTGAAGAGGGGGAAATTCAAAGTCTTGTAGAGAAAATCGAAGAAAACAACAAGCAAAACCAAACACCAGACAATCAGTCTAGGATAATCAAGGCATCTTCAAGCTCTTTGTTAAGTTACAATAGTGATGAAATATTATATGATGGTAATGATGTAGATGAAGGACTTGATATACGATAAAGTGATCAAAACATAGTATATAACCACTAAATCTATCAAAAAATCCTTATTTCTATCACAGAAAAGAACCCCAGTTTCAAGTGTGTTTTATATTGTTTGTAAATATGATATTAATGGTTTTTTCTTTTTGCAGGGAACATAATAATGATACTTTAATCGAATGTGCAATGGCCCACCTGAAACGTCATGAATTTGTTGCTCATTATGGTTCACGTTTGAGTTCTTCAAGCGGTAGGATCCTATTATAGAGCATACTAGGTCTGCTTCTGGTATTGTCATTATTTTAATAACATGTTTTCCCCCTATCTGAATGTTGGTTTTAGGAAAGTGGGAAAACAAATAGAAAATTTCAACTCTTCCTTGCAGGAACAGAGCTATATCGAGAGAGACTAGTGAAGGCCCTTGCACATCATTTGCAAGTGCCATTGTTAATTCTTGACATTAGCGTTCTTTCTCTTCATGTATGTACAACATATCCATATTTTGTATGGCATTTTGTTGTTCCATATGTTTTTTTGACAATTTGCATTTGATCTAAATGGTTGTTTTTCCTTGTTTTTCGTTTGGTTAATGTATATGCTTTGTACGGATTTAGAGATGACATTTTGAACTCGAATTGAGGTAGAAACTCTTTCTGAGTTGAGGGTTTTGAGGCTTAGGGTTTGATACAATAGAAGAAAGAAATACCACAATTTACATCAACATAAAAACATTGGTTCTGAACATTTATACTCCCCTTCAATGACCCCGTCACTATGACACATCCTCTTTTTTTTGCTTGAGCTACCCATTCAGGGAATCAACATGGCCTTTGAAATGGTGCGATTGGCTAATGAACCACATTAGAAGTTAATTTTACCAACCATTGTCCCAGTGTCTGCTAATGGTGAGATTGGATTCCCGAAATCATTTGCAACAACATGTGTTTTGTAGAAGTTGGCATGCCCTCAAGCAATATGAAATGTGGACATAACACATCCATCATCAAACCCATGACAATTTTTCATTCACCATTAAACTCAATTTTCCACTAGAAATAAGAGACTTAAAAAAAACACCAGACAATCACCATTTATTAAGTGAGAGTCTATCTCCAAGAAGAAGGTATATCTCCACCTGTAACTTTGATACCACTATGTTTTCCTTGGAGAATATATTCTCTTCTAAGTCAATGAAAAACCATAAACTATAGCTTCCAATATGAGTTATTCCACAGTTCTAAAGGAAGCTTAGGGAGTAAAACCAATATAGGTTGGGAAGGCTTTTTCTCCAATCTGGGATCGAATCATGGGTCCATCTTCTAAGGGCCAAAAAAGACAATCCCTAAAACCATTTACCTTTCAAAATCATATTCACATCCACCCCTGACTTGAATTCAAATGCCATCCATCCTTTGGTTAATACATGGAAGGAGGGCATGCACCCTAGCAAATATTTTGAAACCATTTCAATCAAGCTAATCGGATATTTCTCAGAAACTACCCTTCCAAAGAATTTGCTTGTCAGTGCTTTCTTGCTCAATGCTAACACCTCTCCCATTGTAAAATATTCCCCTAGGACCAATTTAACCTTCTCCCTTCTAACCCTCAAATGCCTTTTCTTCCTTTGTGAAACCTTCATTGCAAACTATTCAATCTCCTCTTCTTTTTTCCCCAAAGAGCCTCTAACCAGTTTTTCCAAACTTAGATTTCCTAACCATAACCCTGCACCAATTTTGTTACTCCCACCTTCAAGCTCATCTCTTTCCTTGGCCCTGTTCTATAAGTCTAGCACCTTTGCACTTCATTGCGCGGGTTGAGACCTCCATATTGGCAAGCTGGAACCTTCTCCCAAGAACTTGAATGTGGGTTGGAATTCCAAGTCCTTCCACATGTTGTTTGGATTCCATTGACCTACCCCGCACCTCCCTTGTCCTCTCTATTGTGAACCTCATTATTACTTTGATAGGACCAATGTATGTGATATCTTATACTCTATCGATTGTCGCCTATTGCAACCTCAAAGTATGATTTGACATCCCTCCTCGACTCATCCACCAGGACATAAACATATCTCCTATGGTTTGCATTGGATGTGGGACTTCACTATGGGTTCCCTTACCATTTGAAGTTAGAGGGTAGCTCGAGATTGAAAGAGGGATGCTTTGGGACCTCTTTTGACCAGTGTAAATATAATATGAATACATAATTGACTATATGAAGATGTATCTCTCTGTTCTGAAATTTATATCCCAGTATCTTCCAATCCATGCAGATTTGTTTCCCTTTCCATTAGGAATCCTTTTTACAATCGCTGCAACACCCCATAGTTCCCCATTTCCCAGTACAATGCTGCTGAAAAGAGTAACTCTAAGTACCAAAAATTATCTACACTTTGGGATTTTAATACACCTCAAATAGCCAAATCTAGATCAGTAGATAAAACGGCCCTAATGAGGCGATATCTCTTATTTTCGACTCCATAAAGCACCCATAATGATGACAATAGATATAGTGATCCATTTCAGATATCGTGCAATTGGATTTTTTGTTCTATTCAATTGTTGATAGTTGGACTAAGTTATTTTTCTCAACGAGTCTTGCTGTGGCTATCCAATCCAGTCACCTTTGAAAACCATTTTTCTCTGTATTAGTTTTTTGTGCATTTGTGTAGGTTGTTTCATTTATTTTTCAAAACTTGTGACCTTTGCAGGAGGCTGAAAACAGCTAGCAAAAACTCTCCTCACATTTGAGACAACGAGAAGAATCTAAATGTGAGTTTGGGTGTCTGGATTGGGCCAGCAAGTTGGCTTGCGCTGAAATTGGGTACCCCTACGTTTCCTTGTGGTATGGGTTGTCCACCTTCTGAACATGATTTTATACATAATATCATTGATCTGGTACAAGTTGTGCCCAACTTAGGTGGGTCTATGTAGCTCTCAGAGGTTCTCAAAGCCAAAATATTATGGGAGGAGGTAATCAGCTTGATGGGGTGAAGCCAAGAAGAATCTTGTAAGGTTTTCTACCTTTGAGTAAACACCTCAGGCAGAAGAGATCCAAGCACTTACGGTTAGGATAGTGAAATAAAGTGGCAAGGTCCCCTAGAGCTATGAAATAAACACTGAAATCTACCACGGATATTGTAAAAATGGTGCACAAGTGACCAAAAGAGTAGTGGAATTTTGCACCATTCAATTTGTGCCATGTTTTGTATAGCTAAGTTGCAGCTATCCAACAAGTTGATAGTAGTGCTTTCGAATAAGAATTCCATTACTTCAATATCAGGTGTTAACAATAACCATCAAAATGTGAATGAATAAGTATGGTTAGATAAATTCTTACATGCATTTATAATAACATAATGCTACTCAATAGAACAATTTCAGTTAGTGCCTAACATCTCATATATCAGGATGCATGAGCTAATATAGTAGATAGAATATTGGCTATAAAATAGTTAGCACATTGTTATCTCCCAAACTTGCACTTCAAGTGGTAAATCCCTAAAACACAAGTGCAACCTTGGAGGAATTAAAAGGGGCTATCTACTGTCACGACAATCGCTCCATCGCTCACTTTAGATAAACTCTTTTCCAACACAAGGGAGGTTTCCCTAGGAAAGTGTATGGTAGAGTTATAAAAAATTAATGGATGGGTGGACCAAAATTAATGCTTATCCATATGTTGAAGCCTAGTGTATGCAGGTTGTTGGAATGGCTTCCAAGGCTAGCAACAGAGGGTGAAAACCCAATCTAAAAGGCCTCAAATTACTTTGCACAAGAGCAATTCTATCCCCAGACTGTTTGGTATGGTTAACTCCCACAGATATAAAGGCCTTTGCTAGCACTAATGGGTTTGGATCCTAAAAGGGTTTGTCTTCCTGTGAAGGAAGAGTAAAAGTTTTATATTTCTAGAAGTAAGTTTGCTTCAAAAGAAATCTAATCTGAGTCATATCTAATCTAAATAAACGTGTTTTGTTTATGTGTAGGATAACTTGATTTGAATTTTAATAAGTCTTTTCACCAGTTTGACAGAAATGTGAAATTGGATCCTTACTCATTAACTTAGGATACAACCAACAAATGAAAATCAACTGATAGTAGTCTAAGGGTTAGGCACATGCAAGATTATCCTGTATATGGAATGTTAATTGAAAAATTAACATTAATCTAATAATTTATGTTAATCATTTCCAGAAATAGATAAATGTTTTAATTAAATAAATTCACTTAAAACGCTAAAGATACACAGATAATTAATTAAGAGATCTAAATCATAGATCAATGTATAAATTATTAATTGCAAAATTATAATAGTGTACATTCATAAGCTGAAGTGAAAATCAACATTCGTGAAATAAATTTGATAAACTAACAAAAGAGGAATCAAGAGAAAACAAACCGTATTAGCTCAAAGTTGCAAAAAAATACAATCTCTTCATTAATCAGAGTGTCTCTAGTGTTCTTTTGCATATTTTCTCTCTCCCTCCCCTACGGGATCTCTACCCTTTAAATAATAATTACAAAATAATTACAAAGGATAAAGTTCCCATAAAACAATGATTACAAAATACAATCTCTTCATTCATCAGAGTGTCTCCAGTCTTCTTTTGCATATTTTCTCTCCCTCCCCTATGGGATCTCTACCCTTTAAATAATAATTACAAAATAATTACAAAGGATAAAGTTCCCATAAAACAACGATTACAAAATCAACTAATCTAAGAATAACCAAGGGCATCTTTACACTTGGTCAACACTTCTAACAGCTCATCAATATCTGGATAATTGGCTGATTCGAGTCCCAACTGGGCATCACACGTGAAGGACTCCATCTCATTCTTTCCTAACTTATGCCAAGTGCACGGGAAAATATGGATCTTTCCTTCCAAGCTGGCAGGTTTCCTGATGAACTTTTCAACCTGTAAAATCCCTATGTGCTCGATTTGTTGAACCTGCTCTTTGACCTACTCACATTTGCTCTCAACCTATTCAATCATTAATTTTGGTGGACAAGCCTTCTCAATGAGATCCATGGTAGAAAACTGCAACTTAACCATGATATTTTCTACAGCATACCATCTTCTCCCACATATGGCTTGTGCCTTTTTTATTGTATCCTCAACCATGTCAGAAACATTGTGCCAGGATGCTAGGCATTCAAAGATGTTATGATTCTTCTCAATTTGAAACTATCCAGAACTGGGATGTCTTCTGCTTTGTCTTTGATATACCTCTTCCAATAAACAATGTCATCATACGCCTTGGAGCCTTGTTGCTTTTTGTCAACGTGTTATTCAAGGATAGGAGACATCCGCTCAAAAGCATGATGAGTTTCATGAATTTCATTCAGGCACTTGAATAACTCAGCTAAAATTTTATGATGTTGCTCATTTACTTAGTTAGCCAAATCCATGAACTCTTCCTATGAAAGCGTAGAGAAAGGAGGAATGGATGCACTTGTATTTGCATCCTTCAGTTGTTGTTCCAATATCTCTATCTTCTCCCTATTTGCAGTGTTTAAGATTTGTGCATCTTGCGGCTCATCTTGAAGAGAAGTATTATGTTCCTGCAATTCTTTGAGCTGATATCCATGCTGACTTCTCAATTCATGAATCTAAGATTCATGTTCTTCATTAACTTTGGCCAATTGCTCCTAAAGCTTCTTTAACTCTTCATTTTTCATGTCAATTTATTTATTCAGTGAGGTCACTGAATCAAAGTTGGATCCTACAAATGCTTCCATTGATGCAGTAGTGTCCAATGCTTCCTTCTGGACATCATCATATTGTTTGGTCCAAAAAACTTGATTAGGAAAAGGTGCCTGCAACACACTTTGATCTATGCTTCTCTTGTTACCTTTCCTCGCCACTACCTTAGCTGATTTTCTATAAGAATATTCTCCAAGGGAGACCACAATATCCTCCTCACAAGAAACTATTAACTCAGTAGGAGATGTAGCTACATCTCCAGTTACAACTAGTGGAGCTATCTGTGTAATAGTAGCACTTGGGATGGACATGGTGATTTGAGACGTAGGGATGGGATAAATGGAAGAGATAGTAGAAGTGGAAGGCATATCAGTGGAAGGTTCATGAATGGAAGAAGTAGTCAAAGAGACAACTCCAGGAAGAGAAAGAAGGACAAAAGTAATTGATGGTACAGAGGTTAGAGAAGTAGTAGAAGTGATCGCCTCTAAAAGTGAAGTACGAGGAATGGTTAATGATGGTTGCAGAGAGACAGTTGGAAACTGGATCTCTATAAATTTTGGAGGTGAAGTGGTGAGTGGAACTGACAAGGTTGGAAGTGAATCAGGGATGGAGGTCATCGCAACAAACAATTGAGATATGCTAGATAGTGGTAGTGGGATAGATGGTTGAGTTGCCATAACTGGCTGTGAAATAACTGCAAAAGTGGTAAATATCCGAGCTAATGTAGCTGATGGGAAAAAATATTATCCAATGAAGAGATGGATCACTTGAAGTAAGTGGCAGTGTTGTAATTAATGCAGTGAGGGTGGTGGTGAATTCTGGAAAATGGTCATCAGGAATAGGGTTATCCATCGTTATGTTGTCAAGCAAATCTGTAATAGCCTAGGAACCTTCAATTATCTCTTGCACAACAGTCACAGGAGGAAGTCTTTCTTCTTCTCCATCATTGTAAACAATGTTTAGTGTTGGAATCTGAGATGCAGGGATCTGAATCTTCTGTCTTTTGGATGGATTACTTGCAGCAACCACTTGAATATCACTGGTTGGGTTATTGGAAGCAACCACTTGAATATCACTGGTTGGGTTACTGGCAACAACCACTTGAGTGTCAAGTATTGAAGTCATATGTTCCAATGCATTCTTTAACTCACAAGCTGACTGAATTAGGATCTTCTTGGCCTGTTGGACATCTTCTACAAGGCTCTTTCCTTTGTCTCCATCTAGATATGTCAACATCAAAGGAGTAGATTCCTTTTGTGCTTCTTTTTCTTCCCTTCCTTTCTGACCTGTTCCACCTGTTGCAGTTCCATTCTACTGTAACTCAAAACCTTAGTCTTGAGCTCTTTCTAGTACTGAAGGATGAATCTCTTCTCTTCTTTAGTCTTAGCCCTAACCAGAACTTCAGAAAAGAAATTCACTCCGAGATAAATGGAGTCGTCAGGGATATCTTCATGAGCATAGTCTGTCTTCATGTGTTCTTGTTTGAAGTGAGCATCAAGGAATGCCTTGGGGTCATGCATCCTTTTGGGAGAAACTCAAAATTTCCAATAAACAATCCTCTTTCCCAATGTTGTAGCCCAAGTTGAAGCTACAATGACCAAAGGCCCAATATTTAAGGGGAATTTAGGCCATCCCCTTCTCGTAGGTCCAATAAGATTAAGAAATACCCCATCTATTACAGTTTGAAAGGATATCTCTTCAAGTAGCAACCTGCTTGGGACTACCCTTGGCATTAAATGCATTGTGTTGCTCCCCCAAATTATGACATAAGAAAAAGCTTCTCCCACATACCAATCACCAAGTGTAGGGATTAAAGTTCTGGCATTGGGATAAAAAGCAGGTGCATCTTCCCTGAATATCTGTTGATAGATGGAACCAAAGAAATGGTCACATATATCATATAGGAAAGGAACAAAGTTTCTCTCCTACAAATTTTAACAATAAATGTGGACTGGAGGTGATGAAAAGTTCCAATTCCATGCCATGGAGGGGTACTATAATTCTAAGCAGAAGATATCAATTACATACGAAGAATAAAAGAAAAGTGGCTTCTTTGGTGTTTTCTGATATTGCTCAATAGTTGTCTTTAATTCAGATGACAAGATTGAAGCCCAGGGGAATGAATCCCCCATTGTAAGGACATGATGGGCCACATGTGCCAATTCAGCTTTGAACACTGAATAGTTAGGAAGACCATAAAGCGTGCAAAGCATGGCTGCCAAAAGGGAACACGGTTTCTTAAACCATGAAACCGGGTATGAATTATCATCTCTGGCATGAAAATGGCCAGTTTGTTTATCCAAGAATTCACCATTTCTTCAGAATTATACCTAGTCTTAGTGGAGTCCAGGAATGTAACACTAAGAGGCTGGATGTCCGGTTTAAGGGAATATGCTCTGGTGAAGACCTCAGGGAGAAAGGTAGTCAATTGAGACCTTGAGTTATTGTTAAAGGAGCGGTCCTTAGGTTTCGCATGGTCCAGAATCCATTTAACTGCGTATGTATAGTGGAGAATCGCAGGTCTAGTAGCTATGGCATGCAACTGTGAATCCCTAATTCTCTCATAGGAGAGTCAATCATTTTGGATGTCCGACAGGTCATCCTTATCAAATATGGCATAAATTTTAGACCAATCAATCTGGTAGGTCTAAGAAACTTTGTCACTGTTATAAAAAATGATGCCGAAGTTGGGGTCTTTGTTCAACAAGCCTTTCTGAGCTGTTTTGGAGCGGGTGTTTTGTGACATGTTGAAAAACTAGAAATATGTGATAAATAAATCAACACAAATACAAAATAATTCGAAAATGGAAAAAACCCTTAAAAAAAAGTAAGAAAAAGACATAAAACCGACCTGTGAGTGATGAAAACGGCAGAAAAAAGCCCTGGTAAAATCTCGTGGTAAAAATATTCATAACTGGTAAATTCTTCGAAAATGAAAATGATAAAAGAAAATAGAAAAAATAAACATATTTATCATTTTTATCGGTTGAAATACAGGCCGTAGGATTAAGACAGATCGACGATTGAGATCTAATTGAGTGGGATGTGGAAAGAGAGTTGCAGGCATTTATTTTGCAAATATGTAGATCCTTTCCGCAATCCGCAATGCGGGTTGCGGAAATGCAAATGACACAAACTAAAGATGATGATCTTTCTACAATCCACAATCTGCAATTGCAGGTTGCGAGTTGTGGAAACCCAAGACACAAATTTTATTGTTCAAACACCTTCTGCAATCTGCAATCCATAATTGCGGGTTGCGGGTTGTGGAAACGCAGAGTGCAAAATATCGTGAAACTCTCCCCACAATCCGCAATTGCGGATTGCGGGTTGCGGGTATGACAAACCACGATTATTGAAACATATTTCCGCATCCGCAATCCGCAATGCGGATTGCGTAAATGAAAAGTTTCAAAGCCAAAACCAAGCTTCCGCAATCTGCATTGCGGATTGCAGATTTGTGGGATGTGGAAAAAGAAATTTTTTGGGAAAATTACTTCTTTCCGCAACTCACAAAAACACTCAAAAATCGAAAGAATTTTCAAAGAGAAAATCAGTAACTAAATCAAATCATGACAAAGACATAAAAACATGATATGTAGGACGAGAAAAACCCCAAAATAACTAAGGAATTTAAACATTACCTTTGTATATAAAAATTGGGGCTCCCATGTTTTATTTAAAACATGGGATCTTTGCGGATTGCGTAAATGAAAAGTTTCAAAGCCAAAACCAAGCTTCCGCAATCTGCATTGCGGATTGCAGATTTGTGGGTTGCGGAAAAAGAAAATTTTTGGGAAAATTACTTCTTTCCACAACTCACAAAAACACTCAAAAATCGAAGGAATTTTCAAAGAGAAAATCAGTAACTAAATCAAATCATGACAAAGACATAAAAACATGATATGCAGGATGGGAAAAACCCCAAAATAACTAAGGAATTTAAACATTACCTTTGTATATAAAAATTGGGGCTCCCATGTTTTATTTAAAACATGGGATCTGTTGTACCTACAACAAATGGCGACTGGCTGGGAAGAACCAGCTATCTATGTGGACGGAATCTTTAGTTATAAGGCAGATATGTCAACAAACTGATATTTCAACCTACAATTTTCAAAATTTTCTCATAAAAACACAACCAAAACAATAGAGTTAGTCATATGATTGGTATATTCTCATCCAAAACCAATTAATGATGATATTTATCTGATAAGGTGGTCTAGAAGTAAACATGAATTGTTTACCATCATGCAGTCATAAGAGGGCAGTTTTTGATGAGCCTTAGAGCAAACTTAGAGCCATTCTGGGTTACCAAATCTTGAATCACCTTGACTTTATTAATTATTTATTTATGTATAGATACAATACTCACAATACATACATTTTCTTTTTCTTTCTGTCCTCTTTTTTTTTTAAATTTATTTTCACCATTTTTTTCGAAATATAATGAAAATATGCAAACAAGACCTTTGTTGATACAAGGCAATTTCCTTGACTTGGTGATCATATTTTGGCAACGCCATTCACAAATATGATCTACGAACTGAATAGCTAGCTCATTAAGGAGACCCCTTGTCTTCCATCTTTTGACACTAAAAGAAATTACCATGGCTTGGTAACCATAGAGTGGTAATTCCAGTAAAAAATCAGACCCATGATCATGGTAGGGATGGCTTGTAATAAGACCCACTATCCTCATATACAATAAATTGTCTTATAAAGGAAAGCAAGATTTTATTTGTGCATAAATTACAAGACACTACCATGGCTTGGTAACCACATGATAGTAGTGTTATTCACCAATGTTTTGTAGATCATGAGTGGACCGACCTATGATAGGATCTTCCACCTTCTAGCAGCAACTAGAAGTCATCTCCCTAGCTTGGTGACCAGATGTGGAGATGTCATTCCACTAAACATCTATGAACATAATGGGTTGGCTTGTAATAAGACCCCCCATCGTGTAATCTACAATTATTAAAGTGAATTATTGTCAAGATGATCATAATAGGATCCAAGATAGATAAGGCTGACTAGGCTATAAAGATATGCTGCCATTCAATAATGAAACATGAGGTAATAAAGTCTAATTACTTCCACAACTTTAATTAACCAGATAGAACATCTATAAAGATAGTGATCAAGGTGGGAAGGTATCAATCAAGTCTCTGCAAATATTGACTGTTTGATTTTGTGAAAAACAATTTGAGGTATAGGCTGAGTGAAACAAAAATGACATTGCAACCTGAAAACTTTAGACTTATACTAATCTGAGACATATGGATTGCAACCTTTTCCAAATGTGTGGAACTTATTCAAAATAAAAGAAAAAGAATGTAAAAGAAAAACAAAAAGAAAGAAAGAAAAGCAAACAAATCACACTTATGTACAAGTGACCCAGAATGCTCCTCTAAACAAAGTACTTCTTGAGCAATTGGACATTCACTGGGTAAGTTTCTACAATACCTTCCAGTGTATGCAACCAAACAGTGCCAGGACCAAGATTTTTTGTAACAATGAATGGTCCTAGCCATTAGTGTTGGAACTTGGTGTAATCATTCTTGTCTTTGTGTTGCTTATCCCACTTCAACACCAAATCCCCTACAGTAAAGTCCCTGTCAGATGAGGATTTATCATCAAACCGTCTCTTCAGTAACTGCTGGTGTTGATACAACTTGTTCTTAGACTTCTCCCTATCTTCTTCCAATTTAAGTAGTGTGTCAATCCTCTACTGGATTGGGGAAGAGTCATCTTCCTATATTGACTATGTTAATTGTAGTGAAGGAATAATGAGTTTGGATGGTAGGATGGCCTCTTTTCCGTAGACCAAATAGTAAGGAGAGTTTCCTATGGCTGCCTTTGGGGTGACCCGGTCTTCCCAAAGAGCATTGTATAGTTGGGTATGCCAATCTGTATGGTGAGTAGCTACTGTCTTCTTTAATATATTGATCAAATTTTTATTTGAATACTTAGCTAATACATTCCCTTGTGGATAGTAATTGGCATATTATTTCAACTTTATCCCTTTTTGAAGAGCATATTGGGTAAGGTCAATGGAAGAAAAATGTGATGCATTGTCAAACACTAAGAACTTAGGGGCACCAAACCTAGTGACTATTTGGATTAGGAAGGATATCACTTGATTTGTGTTAGTCTGCCTGAGAGGGACTGCCTCACCCACCTAGTAAAGTAGTATGTGGTTGTCAAGATGTACTTGTGTTGCAGGGAGGAAGCAGGGTTGATGGGTCCAACAAAATCTAGTCCCCATTGTTGGAATGGAGACTGGACTGTAACTGGCTGGAAGGGAAATGCAGGTATTTTCAATTTTCCATTCTCAGAGGGCTCACACTTTCTGACATAATCATAGGCATCCTTGAATAGTGTGGGTCAGTAGTATCCTGCTCTCAGGATCTTATGTGCAGTGGTTTATCCTGAGAAGTTCCCTCCCATAGGTCCTACATGAAATTGCAAAGGAATGTTATCAGTTTCTTCTTTCTCTAAACATCTAACAAAAACACCATCATAATTCTTCCTAAACAGTACACCATCGATAAAATGATAGGGTGCATCTTTTAACCTTAAAGCTCTACGTTTTTTAAAGCCAAGGGTTTCGAGAGAAAACCCATGAGTAAGGAAGAATTTAATGTCATCATACCATTTGGATGTTTGAGTTGTGATAACATTAACAGAACATGTTCTTGTACTTTCCTTTTGTTCCCACTCGATCTACTGTTGTACAGGATCATTGGATTGAGCGGTTAACAGACACAGGCCATGGCCTTTCACAATATTTACAGGTCTGATCTCCAAATCATACTCTTGCAGAGTTGTCATCTAGTGAGCTCTCTTTTCACCTAGTTCCTTTTGAACTAGAACATTTTTTATAGCTGCATAAGGAACAATGACTTTAGTCCGAGATTTCAATAAATATGATCTAAAATTTTTTACCGATTTATAGACTGTGTAAGCTTGTTTATCGATCTGGGAGTAGTTAAGTTCCGCTCCTTTGAACATGGAGCTAATGAATGAAATGGGAATTTCAGCATCGTTCTCATGTTTCTGTGTAAGGACAGCAGCATAGGAGAAGTCACTAGCAAAGGTATATAAAATAAAATATTTGCTGAAGTCTGGAGACATCAGAGCTGGGGCTTCCGCAATGGCCTTCCAGATTTAAACAAAGGAATTTCTTTGTTCATAATACCACTTAAACTGGGAATCCTTTTTAATCAATTGTTGCAGAGGTTTGACAATTTGAGCAAAATTCAGAACAAATCTAGGAACGAAATTAATCTTACCAACAAAATATTGCATGGCTTTACGTGAACTGGGTAGGCCGATCTTCGAAATAGCTTCCATGTGCTCTGGATCAATGATCATGCCTTCTTTTGAGACAATAAAACCCATCAGCTTACCTTCGGTGGCTGCAAATATAGATTTTTTCGGGTTCAATGAGATTCCATATCTTCTGCAGCACTCGAACACCTGTTTCAGAGAAGACAAATGTTCATGTCATTTTTTGGAGTAAATAGTAATATCATCTAAATACACAACGACAGAATTGTGCATCAATCTCTTGAAATTTGTGTCCATAGCTCTCTGAAAGGTAGCACCACTGTTTATCATCCCAAAAGGCATTTGCGTGTAGGAAAAGGTTCCTCAAGGGGTCTTGAAAGTTGTCTTTAATTGATCATCATGAGCAACTAGGGCTTGGTTATATCCTAAGAATTCATCAAGGAGAGAAAACATCTCAACCCCTGCTACCTTCTATAAAATCTGCTCCATAGGAGGAACATGGTAATTATCCTTTTCAGAAGCTCTGTTTAGGTTCTTGAAATCAACATAGAGTCTGATCTCCCCATTCTTCTTCTGAATAGGTACCAGGTTAGAAATTTATTGTGTATGTCTGACAGGAAAAACAATTCTTGCTCCCAACAACTTCTCAAGCTCCTTCTTGATAGAGGGTTCCCGACTAGGATGCATCTTCCTTAACTTCTGTTGATAAGGCTTTACATCGGGTTTCATTGGCATGTTATGGTGCATGATACTCATGTCAAAAGTTTTGAGCTCATCGTATGTCCATGCAAAAACATCTTTGAAGTCCTTGCACAGTTTTATAAAAGCCTTCTTTTCCTCAACAGAGCAGTCAACCCCTAGATTGATGCAACGAGGGTTTTGTTCAGTTCCAAGGTTGAAAGACTCATAGTTGAGGGATGAACTCTGGTTTTTACAGTTGGTCTTTTGCTTGAACTTATCTTGTAGATTGTAATATTTCTCCAAGTTGATGACTAATTTAGGTATAAGATTGGAAGGATGAGTAGAATCAAATAGAAACTTCTCATGCTCAACCTCATCTATTTCCACATCTTGAAAAGTGTCCTGGGTTGTGAGAAAGTATAGTGTTTGTTGGTGATCATCAAACACCTTCCAATTAGTCACATTATCAGGAATAGAAGGCCTATACATAAGTTCAATTGAAAAAGTGTAAGGGGACAAACCTTCTAGTGGAATCAACCTGGATGCAGTATTAGACAGTAAATATGCATCAAAATTTAGTGATTTGGGGACTGACTTGATGTTAAATGCAGAAAAAGAGTTAGTGAGATCTCTTACTAGTTTCTGATAGTTAATCAAATGAGGATATAAACAATGGATTTTTTTCTCACCTGTTTTACTATGATCTTAGAATATCCATAGCATTCAATTACCTTGGCACCCATATCAATCGCCTTCCTGAGTCTTTGGACCAAGGCCTCATACTCAAGTATGTTGTTGGTGCATTCAAACTGAATTCTGCAGGCAATCATAGTTTTGGTCTCTTTTGGATCAATCTAGACACAACTTGCACCAGCTCCATATTTAGATCTAGAGCCATAAAAAAATAGAGTACATGCATTCAAATCTATCCTAAAGTTAGTATTTACGTTGTATACATTATGTACATTAGTACTTGAGAATGGAATAGAGGTAAGATTGACAATTTGGGACTAATTCTGTGCATTCTCTACTGGTGACAAATCTGCAGGTAGATCCCCAAAGAATGTATCGAAAGTGTAGTGCTCCACATGTGAGTTGAAGTATGTAGCAGGTTCACGAGGATTGTTTATGTCTGTGAAAATTTGTTTCATGTAAGGTTCCTTACTGATTTTAATTATGTTTGGTCTTCCATTGTAAGGAAGCCATAAGTGGGACTAGTCAGTAGCGAAATAGCCCTTGATATTTTCTGACCAATCCATGCTCAACCACATTCCATACATTTCAGGGATGTCATCCACAATAATATCCACTGTCTGGTGGATTCTCGGGTCAACAGATAGTGTTAACATGACATTCTTTAGTTCCCCTACTACCCTAACTTTGGATCGATCAAGTTGAACAATTTGAGTAGGGCAGTGCTCCCAAGAGGCATTTAGCTTTTTGCAAATAGATAGAGGCATCACATTTGATGAAGCCCCTGAATCTATCATACAGTTGTGGACATTCCTATCGAAAACTTCAAAACTAAGCAGGAAAGGAGGTTTTTTCTTGCTACCTGGTTTCTGATTTCCAATTTTAGAGTATGTCTCCAAATTGTTGTTCTGAGCCTACCTAGGTTTGTTAACAATCATGCTTTTGGGCAGATTGTCTCTCATTGTAGGAATTTTTAGAAGTTCAAAAAGAGAAATGTTGTCTTTCACTCTTTTCAAGTCATCAATGAGATTGTATTCTATTTCGAGAATTATAGTGTCTTTATGTGGTGTTGCTTTACCGTTATTTGGTGCAGATGTTGAAGTGGAAGCTTCCTATGTGGGTTGTACTTTAATCCTTGTATTATAGGGATGTTGGAAGTTGAAGACAGCCTTAGGCTCATCTTTCTCCTCAGCCATGGGAAGTTCTGAAAGGAAGCTAATTGTGTTTATTTGCTAGTCCTCAACTTCATTTGGTGGTTCAAGATCTTGATTCTCCTGTGGGTTTTCGTCTGGGTCATTAGGAGAATTATGAAATTCTGAAACCAAATCTTTAAATATAGAAAGAATTTCTTCAAAGTTCAATCCTTCATCAAGATTCGGTGGGACTTGGTTATGAGGGGGTTGATAAGGTCTTCTGAAATGTTGTCTATTGAACCCCCTATTACAATTCCGGTTTTTTGTGCTACTCTTTTTTAGTTCTACCATTTCATTTGAGATCTTTTGGAGAAACATTTTCATGTCATTCATCTCAAACGGGTCTTTGTTTTGCATCATGGGTTTTGGAGGGTTTTCCTAGTTTCTTTTGGAGGTGGAAGGTTGTTCAACTAAAGTATCAGGGTTATCTTTTAAGTAGAACATATATTTCTCTACCTGAATGGCTTCAGCAAAAGCCTCCTGCAAATTCTCCTTATGTGCTCGTCTGACCCACATATAAATGGTAATAGGTAAAACTTTGATATAATAGGCAACTAGAAGTTCTTTAGCAAGAAGAACAGTGGTAGGGAGTATATTCTTCAAGTAAGAGAACCTTTGATTATAGTCTTTAACCCTTTCGTTTCCTTTAATTTTCATTGAAGACAAATCTATAACCAAGTCTTCTGGAGTTTTGTCATCTCCAAATTTCTGGATAAAGAGCTTCTCAAATTCATTCCAAGAAGAAATAGATCAGGCTTCTAGGGAAAAATACCAGGTAGATTCTTTACCCTCAAAGGTGTATGGGAAAAATATGCAAACTACATCTTCATGTATAACACTCCTAAGTCTGATGGCCTACATGAAGGTTTTAATGTGATCCAATGCAGGTGACTTGTCATCAGGGTTAAACTTAGGATTCCATTTCTCAGGATTCTTAGGAAGTCTATGATGTTCCCAAACAATGAATATAGCATCCTGGTCCAACCAGGGTTTGTTTCCACCTTCTGCTATGGGTCTGTCTTCTGAAGATGAACTAAAAGAAGATTCACGATTTGATGATTCGTCAGATGAAGATGATGAAGATGAAGGAGGTGTTGGTGGTGGTCCATTAGTTGTAACGTTGGGTTGATCTTGTTGTGTTTCTATGAATAATGAATCAAGGTTAAAATCGGGGAGCATATTGCTGCGAGTTGAATTGTGTTGTTCAGGGTTTCGGTCATCTGAATTTTGATTATCTTGATTATTATTCTGTGGATCGGTGTTCTGGTGATGTCGAATTGCGGCTAGTGTTTCGCGGAAAATCTACCGAGAGAGGAATCAAGGCATGATCTCCCTAGCTTAACGTAAGTCTAGAACAAATAGGACAGAACATAGATTACTTTCCTAGATCGTGTATAAGTACAAATGTAAAAGTAGATCACTTACCTTAGATTTGTAGATCCCTTTCTCGTTCGTTGATCCAATGCTCTAGCATTGCCAAATAACGAGTATCTAAACCCTCTTGAACATATAATAGACCATGAGAGGTGAAAGCATATATCTCATATGATAGATCTAAGTTAACAGTTAAGGAAGGAAACTCTAAAAATTATCAAAGAGACAACATTTATGGAAAGCAATTATATTAACTGTATTCAAAAGTGGAGGAGTACAATAGAGAAGAAGGTTACAACCATTGCCTTAACACTGCAAGCTCGTTCCGACAAGCCATACCAAAGCTCCTTGAGAGAAGTGAAGGTTTCCCAAGCTAGAATGTTAGATCTATTGGGCTTGATTTCACCAGCATAAGAATACCATAGAATTCCTCCCCTTGGGATGGGAGTTAGCTTCACTTAAATAGGACTAAGTGGATAGGGTATGGATAGAATAGGTTGAGATATGATAGGAGAGGCTTAAGGGATCCTTCCAAGATGATAGGAATCGGATTCCAGCTCTTCCAAGAGGTCAAGGATAGGGTTCCAAGTAAGCAAGCTTCGAGAAAGAGCTCGAAGAAGCCATTTTTTCCTACTAACAAATTTCATCGCACCCTATAATGGCGCAAGGTGCGACGTCGCATGTTGCAGGAGTGCAACCTGCGACGACCCCTCAAAACCTAGTATACAATAGGTACAAATCCTTCTAGGTCAATCACTCAATCAAGGTAACTACAGGGATGTATACACTGAAACTCATGATGGGAATATTTTAGGTGTAACAGAATGCCCCCCAAAGTATGAAGTTGTTTTGAAAATAGACAGGTGAAATACTTTGATAGAAGGAATGGCAATGGACTTGTCGGAGGAAGGACATTGCTGTAGTACAACTAACTCTGAGTACACAGTCTCAAATGACTCATAACATTGTTGCCGACCAATACAATGCAAATCCATGGTAGTAATGACCAATTGAACACAATAATGGATACTAGACACAAGCATAGATCCATGATGAGATGATAACACAACCACGACCAATACAAATGTGGATCTGTGTGATATAACTCAATACAAACTCCATCGCAACCTGGGTAGAATATGACTCCCCAGGGTCTTCAAGCTGAACTCGCAATGATACGAATCTATCCATGTGATTACAAATGTCTTGACGTTGAACATGGTAGAAACCACTTGATTACCAATCATTGATGTAAACCATTAACAAGCACGAGGGAGATCATCATTAATGTCAATGATTCCCAAAGTATCACAGTAAATGTCCTCAAGCATGAATAAGTGAGTTGAAGTCGAAGGCAAGATGAAATCTTTCAATCAAGATTCAGTGACATAAACTCATGTTGAAAGCGAGGTAACCTGCCACTGAAGCATGCAGGGCCAAGGTACTTGGTTGGTTTCTCGATTCAATCCTTGGATGATGAGTTGATGTCGACAAGGATGAACTCGTCGAAGGAGGGCCATGATGAATCCCCCATCAATCGACACGAAACACGACAAACGATATGTAGAGTAGGTTGGATGGTACAGTAACATGCAAGATTGACTCAGGGTAGACCGACATGGTGGCGGGCGTACTGACTGTAAATGATGGATGCGTTCTTGAACATAGGCATGGCATGACTTGGTAGTATTGACATGACAAGTAAGACACAAATCCCTAATGCGACTGATGATGGAATATTTCTTTGAATGACTCAAAGGAGTAACAAGACTCATGAAGTAAGTGGAACTCGAGGACAAACATATGATCCAAGTGTTGTATGAAAATGCAGATGAGTGCTATGTTCAAGAACGACTACGTACTGCCACTAACAAAGTGTGTAACATAAAAGCTTTCCTTTCTCCCCATCATGAACGATGAGTGTCTCATGTGTATTTTACGAGCTTGATGAGGGTAACCAGATGCTCAGTATAGCTCATCTCATAGATGAGTCTAATCCCAAATATTTTCCAAACCTAGGATAGGAGGGGTTCGTCCCATGGTGGGACCTTCAATGTAAAAGTTTAACGAGTCCATAGAAGGTAAACTCAGTTGTCATTTCATGTTTAGAGAGTTTGAAAAGAGATAAAGAAGACTCCAATGGTCCTTTTTTATAAAGTTAGCCTCATCGCCCGAAAAAGGGTAAAACGACGCGGGAGAGGACTCTTCCAGTCATGATCGGCTGGAGTATGTCTTTTTCGTAATTAGTGCCCCCTGGTCCGAAAAAGGGGTAAAATATCACCAGGAAGATGACCATTCAAATATTTTAACAAGCGTGAATGCGACAAGTTTGCTTGGCAATCTTTTTGTTTTTCAAGAGCCTAAAAAGAGCTTAAAGGTAGACTCCGAGGGGTGTCCTTTTCTGTGGGAGTTTAACAAGCCCAGAAAAGTGATAAATCACAACTTGGTACTTGTTCTCATAGTTTCAAGAGCATGAGAACAAACGAAGAGTGAGCTCATTGTCATGCAATAACTACAATCTAGCCATTGTAACAATAATGACAAAACATTCAAAGGAGTGTTCATAGCTAAAATGACCATTGTGACGCGAGGAACAACATGAAAGACTGCTAACAACTCCTGCATACTCAGAAACTAGGTCAAATAGTTAAATAATATCCCAAATATGATAAAAAATAATTAAAACTATGGAAAATGACCCTAAAGCATCAAATATTTGAAAAAGGAATATTCTTTTTCATTTATAAATAGAAAAATGGGCCAAAAATAGTCACCATTGTTTCATTTGCTAATTTTGGAGCAGAAGTGTCAATTTGGAGCCAAAACTTCCTTTGCCGATTCTGGGAGACACGAGCCACCATTTCACCTACCATCTGGAGCAGCTAAGCCTAAACTTCATCTAGCAACTTTCTAGTGGATTAGATTTTGATTTTAGGTTCAATTTTTGGGTTTTTTGATGAATTCATGGAGGGCTATTGTGCCTTCGGCTCGTCACAATTCACCCTTCCGAGAACTGTGATGAGACCGACTCGGTGCAAATCCCAAATTCGTGGGGTGCGACATCATTGCACTGTGTGCAAAACCTCAGTGTGACGGCAAAGATGCATTTCCCAATCATCAAATTAAACCCAAAAAGGGAACTTGTTGAGGTTGAAGCAAGATCTAACAGTGTTTAAATTCCCATTTTCACAGGTTGCTAGCAAGAAAACATGGTTTTAGAGTGGTGGGAAATAGAACACGAGGTAGAAGACATACAAGCTACCAATGATCCAGAGTGCGTGAATGCTTTAAGAAACTGCGGTTTGCTCATGTTCTTTGAGATTTAGGGGATGAGGTCCCAAATCCCTCTGCTGTCACACATGCTCCGATGTTGGGATGCGGCCCAACAGTACTTTGTGATTGGTGAGCACATTCTCATTATTGATGTTGAGGACATCTATTTTCTTACTAGTTTGTCCCAGAGAGGGTACCTTGTAGCTCTCACCAGAACATGGGCTAGTGACTGCACTGTCAATGACATGGTGCCACAGCATTGGCTCGATCTTCCAGTGGGAAGATTCCTATCAGGGATGTCATGGACCACCGACTGCGTACCATATTATTCACGATTACTAGAGTGGTGGGGGGCCAAGCCCCACACATGGCCAGCCGGACTCAGATGCTTTATGTGGAGGACTGTATGTCCCCCATGGTCTTCAACTAGTGCGAGGGTCTCCTCGTAAATGTTTGAGCTCAGTTGACCAAGTGTCGGCAGGGAGAGCTCAAGTAGTTTGGATATGGATCAATCGTTGTATCGTTCCTCTTGGAGCGGATCCCTCTCTTGTACCCATAGGTACGACTAGATGACAGGGAGCACAGAGATCCCAACATGCTCAGATGGGCAGAGGTGATGGCCTGCCATGGTGGGGGTCCTATCATCAGCTTTGGTGGAGAGTTCTTTAGCTGGATGGAAGGCCAATTACTCATGGTTGAGGACTACCCGTATGGTGGTATGGATTTTAGAGAGGATCCTGACTTGGTTTTGCCCGAGGGTGCAGCATGGGGAGATATGGGTAACAACAAAAATGTTTGTATTTTTTAGTTTTGTATGTTTATGATTTTTTTGATGCAGTGCTGACAAGTATATAACATGTGTGTGCATACGTGGGCCCCGTACAGCCAGTGGGAGCCTCCCTTCTGGCGAGGAGATATAGAGGTGGGGAAGCAGTCGTGCCCCCAGGTGTTCATGTTGCCATCGTAGAGATGGAAGAGGTGTACAAGAACTTGTCCCATCTGACAGTAGATGTTCCTAAGCCAGTAGTGGATGACCTACTGAGACCTATGTATAGGTTTGGAGTTGGGGCATCGGTACGCTTCAACGCCTTACTCCGCAAGGTAGCGAGGACTGTGGATAGCTTCCTCACTCAACAACAAAGAGTTGTCCATTGTGGGGGTGTACGAGCCATCCGTCAGGCCTGATGATGTCATTATGCTTGTACTAAGAGCTTAGAGGCCTCAGATCTTGTACTACTGAAATCTATGAGGCTTTAGATTTTTGTAGAGACTCACTGAAAGCCTTCGTGCTTTAGATTTTTGTACTAGCAGTACTTTTGATGATATATATATATAGACATTCTCGACGATTTATACATTATGTGTTTTTAAAATGATGAATGATGTTATCTTGTTCATATGTTTGCTTTTATACAGTACATTATTTACATGTCGTGAATGCTTTTACATATTATGAGTATTATCTGTGTGCGATGTACCAATCTAAAATGAAGTTGGCCATCTAGTCAGCAACTGTGTTTAACTCTCGTGGAATGTGCAGGTATTGAATGGATTCAAATGGCCTTTCTAGGAGACGTACTCATCTGAAGAGACAGAGCAAGGTAGGATCACAGATAGCGTAGATCCAGTTAAGGTGGGAAACCACTAATTGAGAATCCACGTGGATGACAACGTGGTTCATGCCCAAGGAAGTAGCATCGGTTAGGGTTCCAATTACCACCTAATACTCTGTGGCATTGTTGGTTCCAAATCTGAGGAAACTTCCTCCTAAGCTGATGAGCTCGCCTGTTGGGGAATATAGTACCTAGGTTGTCGAGGCAAGGTTACGGGTATGCCGGCTGGCACCGTCCATGAATCCAAAGCACATTGCCATCTGGACACGTAGACAGAACATGGTATAAGAAGCGGAAACAAGATCTAAAGATACTAAAAAATAAATGTGTCACACCACACAAAAACATAAAAACATGCCATGTACACTATATACAAGGAAATCTATGCATGACAAGTTCAGGCATAGTACCTATTCAAGTAAATCCCATTACGAGGTTCACCCAAAGAGATTCCGTCATAGTCTTCAAGCTCGTAAGCTCCCTTTTCCAAAACACGTTTGACAATGTAAGGTCCATGCCACATGGACTCGAACTTTCCTGCTCCTAGTTTATCATGCCTATGTTCGTATGTGAGCACCAGGTCACCCTCGTTGAAGATACGGGGTTCTACTGACTTGTCATACTGAGATTTGATGCATTTCTTATGTGCTTCGTTAGCAAGAGAAGCATCTCGACAGGACTCGTCAAGTTTTGCTAAGTATAGGAAACGTTCTCTCGTCAGTAGTGTTAGGGAGAAGTTCGACAGCGAGTTGTAGAGACAGAATTTTGCACTCTATAGGAAGGATAGCCTCCAATCCATACACCAATTGTAGTAAAACCTGTGGCGGTTTTGACAAAATTTATGTCGGCCCATAATTCTTAAAAGAGCATATTATGCCAGTTGGACTTATGTGTCCCTACCATCCTTTGGACCATAGTTTTCAAGACCTTGTTAATGGCTTCGACCTGTCCATTGGACTGCGGGTAGTAGGGTGTTGATTTTTCATGGCGAAAACCCAATCTATCGCTCAGTTCATCAACCATATGGTTATGAAAGTGAGAACCATGATCGGTAGCTATCGCCTGCAGAACTCCAAATCGTGTTATTACATGATTGAACATGAAGAGTGCGGCGGTTTTGCCATCGTTTTGGCATGTAGGCATTGTCTCGACACACATTGTGAAGTAATCCACAACTATGATGATGTAACTATGCCCCCTGGCCGAGGTAGGCTTACAATGCATAAAATCGATGCCCCATTTTTCGAAGGGGTCCACGACAATAATCGAGTGTAACGGGGTGGGATGGGTGCGCTTCTTGGTATGGAAGTGTTGACAAGGAGGACATCTCTTTACGACCTCAATACAATCTTTGAAGATAGTAGGCCAATAATATCTTGCGTGCAAAATCTTCTGGGCTGTATCCATCCCAGAGAGGTGACCTCCACATGCCCTAGCGTGACAGTCATTGAGAACACGTTCAGCCTCATTGTGAGTTAGACAATGTCGGAGGATCGAATCTATGCCACGATGGTACAAAGTGTCACTAATGATCAAATAATACTTTGCGTGGTGGCATATGCGACGACGATCGTCATGAGACAGATCAAGGTTGAAGCATTAGGTTTGAAGATATAATGAAATATCTCCATACCATGGATCAGTTGTACTAATGAGAAACAATGATTCATCCGAAAAAGAGTCACTGTGCTCAACTTCTACATCAGGACGGGGAAGGTCGCAAATAAGCTCAGCGAACACCAAAGACTTTTTCGACTTAGCTTTCTCGAAAAGAAGGTCAAACTCTTGCAGTATTACGATCCAACGTGAATACTTGCCCCAGATTACTTGATGTGTCAGTATGTGGTACATGGGGTTCAAGTCTGTAATGATAGTGGTGGTGCAGAGCAAGATATAGTGGAGGAACTTTTGGACGGCGATGACTGCCACAAAAGCAAGCTTTTTGACATGTGAATATCTAGTTTTAGTGTCAGTGAGACCCTTACTTGCATGGTATATTACATGTTCCTGGGCATTTTGATCCTCCTGTACCAAAACCATGGCGATAGTGATAGCAGAAGCAGCGAGATATAAGATGTAATCTCAGAAATAGTTTGGCGGTTGGATGACGGGGGCATGCGTGATGGCATGTTTGATGTCATCGAAATATTTTTGATCTTGGTCGTCCCAAATGAACAGGATGTCTTTCTTGAGCAGCTTCATATACCCCTGAGTCTTCTCCGCGAAGTTACAAACAAAATGCCTTAAATAAGTCGCTTTCCCTTGGAGACTTTGAAGTTCCATCACGTTAGTCGGAGGTGGTAGGTTGACAATGGCCTCCATCTTTAAGGGATAGATACGGATCCCATCCTTTGAGATAGTAAACCCTAAGAGGCATCCGTATTCTATGAAAAAGATACACTTATGAGGATTTAGATGGATATTGTACTGTTTTCATCTGAGGAAAATGGCCGTCAGATGATCCATGTGGAACTCACGCTGCTTTGAATGAGCAGGGAGATCGTCCAAGTAAGGTTCCACAAAGTCCTTAATGTCATGGAAGGCATACGACATGGCCCACTGGAACGTGGCACCAGCATTTTTAAGGCCAAACGGGAGTTTGCGGTATGCAAACGTCCCCCAAGGACAGATGAAATCCATCTTATGTTGGTTGGCTGTGTTGACCTCAATCTGTTTGTAACCAGAAAATCCATCCATGAATGAAAATATGACACTCCCGGCACAATTGTCGATGATCTGGTCGATGAATGGGGTCGGGTAGTTTTCCTTTGGACAAGCCTTGTTAAGGTCCCGATAATCGACACAGACGCGAATGGTGCCCTGCTTTTTGTTCACAGGGACAACATTTGAGACCCAGTCTGTCAATGGGATGGGATAGATGAAGCCAGCCTTTAAGAGCTTTTCAATCTTTGCCTTGATCACTACAGTCTTTCGAGGGTGTACTGGTCGCAACTTTTGACGTACAGGTTTGATGTCGGGATAGGTTTTATTTCGTGAGAAACGATCGCAGGGTCTATCCCAGGCATCTCCTCATAGGACCAAGCGAACATGTCTCAAAATTGCTTGAATAAGGCTGTACCAATAGTTATTTCTTCAGGGGAACACTTCTGGCCTATGCGAATGTGTTCCACTACACCAGGTTTTACTGAAATATCTACCAGGGTGGTAGGCTTAATGTTGGCCAGGTTTCCCTCAGAGTCTAAAAGACATGTAAGTATGGGAGAATGAGGGAATGGGTAGATATTTGGTGAAAAGATGGTGGTAATGTTGTCCTCTATGTACTCCAAAGGTGGAAGAAAGGACGACCTATGATGGAGGTCATCCCACGGACCATCATCAACATTCATAACTTCCATGATGGACTCATCAGAATGAAAAGTCCAAAGTAGGAGATTAGGTAGAGATGATTCCCGTCGTAGAGAACAGGGTGGAGAGGCCAAAGTTAAGTGGTCCTCCAATACTGATTGGATAGCCTCCTAAATACATTCAGTGGGTGAAAGAGGCATCGTGTCTCCAATCAAGTGTGTTGTGGCTTCATCTGGTACAAGCCAAGTATCCATGGAGTAAGATGAAATCTCTGTAGAGATCATGTTCACCAAGGCAACATGATTAGGGGGGTTTGAATTGGGAAAAATTCCCATGAGAGATGAGTCTTTCAAGAGGCCAACCCCTATACTCTCATACTGTTTTGACGTTTGTCCAATGGAAGGAACATGGTCACCAGGATGAGTAGTAGTGTCTGGTGTTCAAAAATCTAATTGGTCAATGGTAACAATTCGTCCTTGATGTTGGAATTGTACTATGGAGAAGATTGAAGAGGTTACTTCTTGCATGGCGTAAAACCAATTTCGACAAAGAGAGAGATTATAATCTATTGGGGTGGAGACCACTTCCACATTAATGGTTACGGTCTTTCCACCCAACTCAACTGCGAGAGCTTGTAAGAGTCCATGAGGTTGAAAGCCATGTTCGTTGAATACTTTCAACGTGGTAGGAGAACGATTCAATTTGAGAGAGCCAATGGCTCTCCAACAGGAAATCGACATGACATAAGTAGAGGTGCTTTCATCCAACAGAGTGCGATGGACAATTTTCCTAGCAATGTTTGCAGCTACTTGGAATGTGAGCTGATGGGAAAGCCTCAGCTTGAAGTAGTCAAGTCGGAACATGATGGTATTCGAAGAATCAGGTTCAACTGCACTGATTACTACAAGGAGAGTTTTGTGTTGATTAGGACAATTTTGTAAAACTTCCAGCGTAGACATGGCGCAAGGGGCTTGTGCCAAGTCTTCTACGATATTGTAATTCTATGCTTTCCAAGCATTAGGATTGAAAACAACTTTTCTAATAGTGCTCTTGGGCGGTTGCAATATCGAATCTAAAGGGGACTTCTCAATGATGAGAGAAGTTGACGATACAGTGACATCAGGTATAGAGTTGGGATTTTTTTCAGTATTACTTCCAATAGGTTCTTTCGAAGAGACCGGGTCGTATGATCGCAGGCAAGTGTTCAAAATGATCGTCTCGTTATGTAACATGAGAACATGCGCGGTATTGGATGGTTCCCCCTAGGATGGGGGAGGTTGAGCAATCATCTGCTGGTTTTGAGCAAGAAACAAGTCGTTGAGGATTGTGGGAGTGTGTTTACCCCTAAGAAACTTTTGGACTTCATCTCTATGGGGACACTCTTTGGAGAAGTGATCTGCTCCACATAGTAAACAAGGATACTTTAGCTTCCGCTTCTATTTGGTGTCATCAAGAGTGCTCTTCTATTCTTGTTGGGCAGAAGATTTCTTACATTTTCCCTTGTTTTTCTTCTTACTGTCGGACTTCTGAGGTGAAGTTGATGAGACATAATTCACTTCTTCAGTAGTAGCAGGAGCGGATGACTTGGTGGTGCTGAGACCAGCCTGTGTTGGTAATGGGGATGAACCCTAGGGGTGTCAAGAACCAACAGTTTAATGAGGAGGCAAGGTGTGAAGGGATCCAATGATGCCATCAGCTTCGGGTCCCTTAAGTGGTTTCGTGGGTTCGTTAGCATCATGGGGTGCGTCGGGAAGAATATCAAACAATGTGTCGGACTGAGTATAAACTAAATCTAGCACATGGGCACGTGCGATAGCCTATTCTTCAGTGACAAAACCTCCCATGGCAACATCTCGTGCTATGACAGGGATGAGAGACTTCGTAAACCAGTCTGTTAGGAGTTGATCTAGAATAGGAGCTTTAATGAGACGATGTCTCCTTCACCATTCATGAATATGATCAAAAATGTGAGTGGCGGTATTCTGACGGAGCGAGGTTAAAAGCTCAGTACCAGTTTCATACCGTATAGGAAGCTGGAAATGAGTCAAAAAGTTCATGGCAAGAGAACCAAAATCAGGAAAAGAGTGGGGTGGTAACTCGATGTACCACTTGGCAGCCAAATTGGTGAGATTCCTTTGAAATAATCTAAGATGAATCGAGTCGTCCATTAAATAATTAGATGAACACCATAAATGGTAAGTCATCACGTGGTTTTTAGGATCTTCGCCCAGCTTGCCATCAAATTTTGGGATATCAGACGTAAGTTTCACTGGAATAGGTGGCCAATTAGTTCTGTGGTAAATGGGGTTGTTGGTTAAATGAGATAGGTCAGGTAGGTCCAAGGTAGCCAAAAAGGGAAGTTGTGGACTAGGCTACACATCTTGATAATACGGATAAGGCGTGTAAGGACCAGTATAACCGTAAGGTGTACCAGGAAGAAACTGACCATAGGGGGTTGTGCCGCCCGGACTGTAAGGGGGTCCGCCACCGTAAGGTGGTCCATTCTAATAAGGTGGGGGTCCACCTCCACCACCGGGATGGGGTGGAGGTCTGCCACCACCACCGGGATGAGGTCGGGGTCCATAGCCATAATAAGGCTTCCTACCACCGCCTCCTCCTGGAGGGGGTGGTGGACCACCTCCACCGCTAGAAGGATGGGGGCCCCCACCACCTCCACCACCGAAAGGATGAGGGTCTCCACCACCACCACCACCACCATAGTAATTAGGTCCACCACTGCCTCCGCCTGGAGGGGGTGGTGGACCACCTCCTTCGCCTCTGCCTGGGGCGGGGGTGGACCATTCCCACCACCACCAGAAGGGTGGGGGCCATTGTTGGTAAAATGGGGTGGACCTCCACCAGAGGGGAGAGGTTTGCCTCCTCCAAAGTTAGGTGGGGGATCGTCTCCTCCAGCAGGAGGTGGGGGAGGACCGATCTGGGGTGGTGGTGTTTGAGGGATAAATAGTTGGGGTCCATGTTGTAAAACAGGTTGTTGCCTCCAGAGAGTGTATGGATTTCTGGGATAGGGTATCCCATATGGTGCATTTCTGGGATTAGATTGGCCCAGCGTAGGGTTAACAGAACCTGGATATGCTTGACTCCATGAAGGTTTAGTTACATGGGATTCCCCCCCAACATGAGATAATCCCATGGTGGATGGTTTAGCGGGTTGGGGAGGTCCAATGGAAGTTCTGTTGGGGATTCCACCGCCTACGTTTTGGTTAGGATATGGGGGTTTCCCCCCCTCCACAATAGGCTAACCACTATTCAAAGATTGAACCAAAATAGGTTGTTGATTAGCTACCATAGTAATAACGTTACCAATGAGATAATCTGGGGGAATGGAGTATCCTCCTCTCAAATTTTGAGGTGGGGGAGGAGCTGGTAAAGTGATCGTGGCAGTAATAGGTGTGTTGGACTATTTTCCTTCAACTGGTTGATTCACTTGAGGTGCGGGATTGGACTCTTGTGAGGGGTGACCAGTCTCATTAATGGTCAGGTTGTGAGGGGACAAGTCAGGTGAACAGAAAGATATTAGATGGACTAAGGTATCTCTATACCCAGGCCGTTGCTCGAGGCTTTGTCTTCGAAGTTCGTTACCCCTAACTCATAATAGTTCCAGATGCTCCTGGATAGGGCCGAAAATATCGACGGGGTTAGGCCTGTAGAAAGGTATAGAGATATATAGAATAGTCCAATTGGGTGGGGATGCGATGGAAAAATGAGCCACTAGGTGGCCGACAGAAGATGTCTAATAGGATGCAGCTGGACCAGCAGGTGCTGTGGGGTCGTCCTAGGGTTAATTTATCCATTCTAATGATCCAGGATCTTCGGGCATAACTGTCAGGAGGGTATCATCTTGTGAAGTATAAATACTCACCTCTTCACCCTGTGGGGGGTTGGAGGTCTATGAGTGTTGACAGACAATCCAATCAACTGGAGACGAGCCGGATCTCCCTAGCTCAATGCAAGTCTACAACAAATAAAACATACTACAAATGTGTTTCCTATATCTACTTAAGGATCAAGTGCTAGATGTCTTACCTCTTTGATTCGCTATCATTTCTCCAGCTATGTTTCTCCACGTCCCGCAGTCGTCATATCCAAGCTGCAAGACCTGTCAAGACACATAAAAGAGAAACGAGTAAAGAGCATCTATACAATAAGAGATCTATGTAAACAGTTAAGCAGGTAAACAACACAACATCATCATACATAAGAGACAATATTGGTGGAAAGCATTTGTATTACTGCAAATAGAGGAGTACATGATAGAGATATAGAACTACAACCAATGACTTAATGTTAGCAGCCCTTCTCCACACAAGCCAAATTCCAAACCCTTCCAAGGAAGCATGAGAGTCTCCAAGAGGTGAGTGAAAGTGTCCAAGAGAGATTTCACCAACATGTAGATACCATAGGCTTCCTCCCTTTGGTATGGGAGTGAGCCTTGTATATATAGGACTAAGTGGATGAGATTATGGATAGGATAGGTTGAGAGATGGTAGGAGAGAGATAGGGGATCTTCCCAATGAGTTAGGGGTCGAGTACCAGCTCTCCAAGAGATCAGGGATAAGCCCCCAAATGGGAAATCTTTGAGAAAGATCTTGAAATGGCTATTTTTTCTCATTAATAGACCTCGTCGCACCCTGCTATGGAGCAACCTGTGACGTCGCATGTTGCCAGTGTGCAACTTGCGACGACCTCTCAAAAGGTTGTACAAACTGAGTACAAATCCTCTCAAATGAATACTTGGTCCAGATGACTTCAGGGATGTATACACAATGGTCAAGATGATGACATTATCACAATGGTCATGATGACAACACTTGGTCATAATGATGGTACTTGCAACGGTCATGATGACGACACTAGGTCATGACGATGACACTTGCAACACTTGCGACACTTGTGACACTTGCACAAGGGTGACGACATTTTGGTGTAACAGAATGCCCCCCAAAGCATGAAGTTGTTAAGGATGTACAGGTGAAGTTCTTTGATAGAAAAAATGGAAAAAGACTTGTTGGATGAAGGACGATGTCGCAGTACAACTGACTCTGAACTGACAATCTCATATGTAGTACAACATGGTTGTCGACCAATACATTGCAGATCCATGGGAGTAATGACTGGCTGAACACAATCATGGATACTAGACACACGCGTAGATCCATGATGAGATGATAACACAACCACGACCAATACAAAAGTGGATCCATGTAATATGACTCAATACAAACTCCATCGCAACTTGGGTAAAACATGACTCCCCAAGGTCTTCAAGCTGAACCCGCAATGATACGAATCTATCCATGTTATTACAAATGTCTTGATGTTGAACATGGTAGAGACCGCTTGATTACCGGTCATTGATGTAAACCATTTAACAAGTGTGAGGGAGATCACCATTAATGTCAATTATTCCCAAGGTATCACAGTACATATCATCAAGCGTGAATAAATGAGTTGACGTCGAACACAAGATGAAATATTTCAATCAAGAGTAAATTATGTAAACTCATGATGAAAGTGAGGTGACCTGCCATTGAGGCATGTAGGACCAAGTTACTTGAATGGTTTCTAGATTCAATCCTTGGATGATGAGTTGAAGTCGACAAGGATGAATTCGTCGAAGGAGGGCCATGATGAATCCCCCATCATTCGACACGAAACACGGCAAAAAATGTGTAGAGTGGATTAGATGGTACAATAACATGTGAGACTAACTCAAAGTAACAACGGCATGACGACGTGTCTACTGACTGAAAATTATGAGTGAATGTGTTCTTGAACATGGGCCTGGCATGACTTGGCAGTATTGACATGAGAATGACGCAAACTTCTAATGCAACTGATAGTGGAAGCTTTCTCCGAATGACTCAAAGGAGTAACAGGACTCAGAAATTAAGCGAGGACTCATAGACAAACAGATGACCCAAGTATCAGTATGCAAATGCAGACGAGTGCCATGTTCAAGAACGACTATATACTTCCACTAAGGTATGTAACACAAAATCTTCCCTTTTTCCCCATCATGATTGATGAGTGCCTCATGTGTTTTTTACGAGCTTGATGAGGGTAACCAGATGCTCGGTATAGCTCATCTCATAGATAAGTCCAATCCCAAATGTTTTATGAACCTGGGAAAGGAGGGGTTCGTCCCATAATGGGCCCTTTAGTGTTTAAAATTTAACGAGTCCAGAGAAGGAAAACTCAGCGTCATTTCATGTTTAGAGAGTCTAAAAAGAGCTAAAGGAGACTCCAACGGTCCTTTTTTGTAAAGTTAGCCTCATCACCCAAAAAAGGGTAAGACAATGTGGGAGAGGACTCTTCCAGCCATGGTTGGTTGGAGTATTCCTTTTTCATAAATAGTGATTCCTGGTTCGAAAAAGGGGTAAACTATCACCAGAAAGACGATCATTCAAATGCTTTTACAAGCGTGAAAGCATCAAGTTCGCTTGGCAATCTTTTCCTATTTAGGGAGTCTGAAAAGAGCTTAAAAGGAATCCATGAACAACTTTGTCATGGTTGAAGACCGAGTACGACAAAGGAAAAAGTAAACTCAGCACAATTCCTTTTCCGTAAATAGTCTAGCAAGTCCGGATAAAGTGATAAACCTATACTCGTTATACACACCTTTTTAACTCAAATTTTTAATGAGCACGAGAATGGTATCAAAAGAACTCGGAATCTTTTTCATGTTTGAACCAGAGCACGAAAAAGTAAAAACTAAGCTCAAACCACTTTTCATGTTTCAACCAGAGCACAAAAAAAGTGAAAAAGTAAGCTCAAATACTATCTTACTGTTTTTAACGAGCTCGAAGATAGGTTGGAAGAATTCTCATGATGTCTACTTCATTTTTTAACAAGCTTGTAACAGAAAATGAATTATGCTCACAGGATATTTTTCATGGTTTAATGAGTTCGAAACCTAAGAAAGGAAAGTATGCTCGAAAATGTTCCCAATGGTGAACTTTTTCCCAACATGGCATCCAGAGGTTAGTGTGTGCCCCCAGCATGATTGCTAGAAGTAAGTGACTTAGCTCCAATGTGGTGTGGAGAGGTGATCGAGTTGAATTCAACGTAACTTCCAAAGGTTGTCTTTCACCTAAGGCATAGGCGGGTGAAAAGAAGGTTCAGGTACTAAGTCAATGGGAAGACTCAACTCAATGAAAAATGAGTTGTTTCATTTTTAATGAGCTTGACACAAGATTAGAACTCTGCTCGCGGGAACCTATTTCATTTTTTACCGAGCTTGACATAGAATGGGAACTATGCTCATAGGTTAAGGTACATTGACGAGTTCCTTCCCAACATGATACCCAGAGGTTGGTAAATGCCCCCAGCATGATTGCTAGCGGCTTAACATGGTGGTGTTCCTTCAACATGATTGTTGACGGTATGACATGTGACATGCCCCCCAAGCTTCATTTCGTCTAAAAACTGAGACTTGCTAACCCAACTACTAGCCTGGCTACTAATATGAAAATTTTCACCAAGGGGGGGGGAATGAGAATCAAATGAAATGAAGGTTCAAATTCTAACTCTAGCGAGAGACTCGAACCGATGGGAGGGAGATTTATTTCATTTTTACACAAGCTTTAAATAGACGATAACTATGATTGAGGGGGCCCATCTTATTTTGTAACGAGCTTAAAATGGAATAAAACTATGCTCGAGGGGGCCCATCTTATTTTTTAACGAGCTTAAAATGGAATAAAACCATGCTCGAGGGGGCCCATCTTATTTTTAAATGAGCTTGAAATGGAATAAAACTATGCTCAATTGGATGGTTTCATATTTATGCAAGCTTGAAACCGAAGGTAAACTATGCTTAGAGGGGTCTATCTCATTTTTTAACGAGCTTGAAATATAATAAAACTATGCTCCAGTGGATGGTTTCCTTTTATGCAAGCTTGAAACATAACATAAACCGTGCTCGTAGGAACCCATTTCATTTTTTAACGAGCTTGACATAGAATGGGAACTATGCTCATGTGAAATGGTTTCATTTTTATGCAAGCTTGAAATCAAAGAGAAACTTTGCTTGAAGGTTGGTTTTATTTTTTAACGAGCTTGAAACAGAACATAAACTGTGCTCATACCCCCCATCCTCAGGGGGAAGAAACCACTAAGACATGTGGAACATTCAGGGAAGTCTGATGACTAGGAGTCATATGATGAGTGGGTGTCACATAGGAAAGCTGATCAATGGTCACAATCCTCCCATCATAGGGAAAATACATCACTCGAAAGAGTGTGGACATGACGACTTTCATAGCATAGACATAATCACGTCCAAGGAGTAGATTGAAATCTAAAGGACCTTGGACAACCATGACATCAACATAAATAGTTTTACCTCTCAATATGATAGGTAACTGCGAGAGAATCCCTAAAGGTCCGGTAGGCCTTATATTAAAAGCCAAAATTTGGTCAGTGACTGGCACAAGCTAAGGAAAACCTATAGCTTTCCACGCAGTTGAGGATAAAATACTAACAGAAGCTCCCTCATCAACTATCATATGAAATATTTCCTTATAGGAAATTCCTACAGATATTTGAAAAGGAATACTCGAAGGAAGACGAGATTCTGTTAGAGACCATTCCAATAAATAAAAATGACCTCAGTACTTGGAGGGGGTCCTGTAGGAATGGACAGGGTTTCCCCTTGCCTATGACATTCTAAACTGACTAGGAAAACATCAACGGTTTCCAATTCACTCTCACTTGGAAGATAAGAATGAGACGAAGATTGTGTCATGGTGACCGCTTCAGTCTGGACTTTCTCCAATGAAAGAGCGGGATCGAGTGGAGATGACAGCGACTTGATCACTTCACTATCGGAAGGAAGAGTGGGATCAATTACAGATGAAACTAAATTGATCACTTGGTCAACCAGTGGGGGGTCGAGGGGAAACTTACTATCACTTGTTGAAAGCACCTGTTGAGAACTAGTAATATCTTCCAACCACCGTGAAGCTTCATCCATGCTTGGACAAAGGAAAGTATGGTGCATACCCTTCAATATCAAACAGGGGTACAAGACTTTACTCTTCCGACCCTTCACCAACGGGTCACTGGTCGAGGGAGTGTCATCAACATGATGGTCAGAGGTTGATGATACAAGCAATTTTGGTTTTTTAGACCAAACTTCTGACACACGGGAAAGACCGGGTCAATTCTTGAGAAGGTGATCACCCTTGCAAAGTTTGCAAGGGAACTTTGGCTTATGAGGTGTTCTCATAGAATGAGTACCATCAGAGGCAGATGGTTGATGCTTGGTCTCTTTCTTATCTTTCTTCTTCTTCTTCTCCACTTGATTACTAACACTAAAATTTTTAGTAGGAGAAGTGGAAGAGATGGAATCCGATTCAACTTTCGACGGAGAAGGAGAAGGGTCATCATGAGATTTATGCTCATGTGGTGAAGGACCTAGGTCCGACACGATTGGTGCACTTGGCGTAACTCGATTGGAGAATAACCATACTGGTAATCCTATCGTCAATCCAGGAAGACTCAACATAGCCATAAAGGGAGGACCAACAATTCTACAAGGGGGAATAACAAATGGCATACCTTGGAAAGGTGCCTCCTGGTTGGTAGTCCCGGAAGAATCTTCCATATCTAGACTTCCTAAGGGTCTCTAAAGTACCACACAAATCAAACACTACTCAAGTCTAAAAGCAACAAGCAAACTGTGTGAATAGGAGTGGATTCAAAGCCTGGAACCTCACGGGATTATCAAGGCATCGCAAACCGCTATATACTGTAGGGTCCAACAATATGATGCGACAAGGAGGATTGGGACCGTACCCTTTCTTGCATACATGATTACCTGGACAGAATGTGCGTGCTAATCTCCTTGAGTGCTATTCTCAGTGTATTGCTTTGCCAAGACGGCCAAATGGTTAACTCAGGTGGTTTCAGGAATCCTAATGGTGTCTCCCAATATACTCAATGTACGTGGGAGTCAAATCCGTAGTGGTGTTATCTAATGCACAGCCGTTGGCACGAGACCTTCTGATATACGTGTCGAGTACATGATACACCCTTCGATATACGCCAAGTACGGATTATGGTACTTGGTGGGTATGTGAAGGAGATCGATATACCGATGTATGTGGAAGACTACAATACCCCTGGACTATAGTGCTGGAAAATAACGACAGTTTCCATGCTTAACGACGTCGGAACACTTCTCTAACTTACACACAAGTTGCTAAATGATTTTAACCCAAGCTAATGTTAATTTTATCTTGTACGGTTAGGTGGATGCATGAGGTGAGTACATAAATGTAAACATAATGCAATCCTCAACTATATGATAATGCACATTTTCCTTTCCTTTTCAATGAAAACTACTTAAGGTAGGGAGAGATTTTTCTTTCTTTCAAACCAAAAGTACTTAAGTAGTAGCGAAAAGAAGAATTCCTTCCTAGAGTGCAATAATTCTAACTTTCTGCAATAATCATCCAAAAAGCGTAAAGAAAATGAAAGATGTAGCTAATCTTAACAGTGTACAAGACAAGATAATGAAGCACTTTCAATTTTCAAATGCATGTACCAAAAATGGAATTTGATAACTAAATGCTTTATAAATAGAAATTGAGAAGATATATACAACACTCTAATCTTTCAAAAATTCCCAAAGAAAAATGGCAAGCAACCAAACAACTCAAAGGCACTCAAGAGAGGCTCAAAATCTACCAAATGCAATAATTATAACTCATTTCCTATCTTTTTACACTTGAAAAAGACACATCTAAGCTATGGAAAGGAGGATTCCACAAACGTTTCCAATCAAATGCAAGACAAAGATAAGCACCTAACAATCTTATCTAACTCAAATGCACACATATCTAAAACAAGCCTTTCTTCTTCTTATAAGTGTAAGACCAAGAATTTCAAATGATCAAATTAAAGCAAGAAGAATATTTATGTTTTCCAAATTTATGAATATAGCAAAAGAGTGACAAAATCAAGTTTTTCTTTGAACTAAAGTGGAGACAAAGAATCAATCTTTTCCAATAACCATCATATAGCTTATCATGTAAAGGAAACAAGATGCATAACCCAAGAAAGAGAGGCTCAAAAAGACATGGATATCCCACACTCTTCAAGTATTTAAAACAAACCAACCACACCAAACCAAAAAATGATCTCAAAACCTTGAGATGGGTCAGAACGACTGAAGGATGCACGATTCATGGTCCCCCCCTGCCATGAGGGGGAATTTTTTTTCAAAAATAGAACCCATTTCGCTTAAAAATGCAAGCAAGACACTGGTTTTTACTCAAAGGGCCAAACATGAATCCAAATCTCAAAAGACCCAAAAACCAATACAAACAAGCCAAATAACATGTGCAAAAAGAGGTTTGGGATCAGATCTAGTGCAAAGATCAGATCAGGTGAGGATAGGAGGGATAACAAGGTCAAGTGGATGAAGATGGGGGAACCAAAGTATGCACCACTACCAAGATGAAACTTGTTAGAATGGGACCCAATACAAATCCAAACAAAATACCAAACACTTTCAACACACAAAATCAAACAATGGGGTCTCTGGCTAAATATCGCAGCACAGAGGGAGTTCATACATCAAAACATGGCTCAAACTATCAAACAAGAGGATGGATTCTTGTATGCTAAGTCTCAACAGATCGGCGCATTCTGGCTTTGTAGATAGTGCGAAATCACAGGTTACCTGCATGAGATCTGTGACGATGTCGCAGTCTACTAATGAACAGGACGCGACGAGCAAGTAACAGTCAAAGAAAAAAGACCCATAAAAACACTGTGTTGCTTTGTTTTCACTGCCCAGGTGCGATAGCCAAGTTCTAGATTAAAAAATGAATCAGATCTCCTGATAATGAACCACCAACAGGTTTGAAACTGAGTTGTATAAACTCAAAGGAAGAAGATCAAGATCTTCAACGTGAAGATCTGACTATGGAATCAATTCTAAGAAGGAAAATGGCAAAATAAGAGACAAGGCTTGTGTCAAGCAATCAACTGAAAATGACTCAGATTAACGACTACTAGACAAAGAAACTCGCTAGTATGGTCGCTAGATTTGTTGACGGACAATCCACTCGACCAGAGGCAAGCCGGATCTCCCTAGCTCAATGCGAGTCTAGAACAGATAAAACAGACTATAGATGTGTTTCCTAGATCTACTTAAGGATCAAGTGCTAGATGTCTTACTTCTTTGATTCACTATCCTTTCTCCAGCTATGTTGCTCCACGTCCCACAGTCGTCATATTCAAGCTGCAAGACCTATCAAGACACATAAAAGAGAAACAAGTAAAGCGCATCTATACAATAAGAGATCTATGTAAATAGTTAAGAAGCTAAACAACACAACATCATTATACGTAAGAGACAATATTGGTGGAAAGCATTTGTATTACTGCAAATAGAGGAGTACATGATAGATATATAGAACTACAACCAATGACTTAACGTTAGCATCCCTTCTCCACACAAGCCAATTGCCAAACCCTTCCAAGGAAGCATGAGAGTCTCCAAGAGGTGAGTGAAAGTGTCCAAGAGAGATTTCACCAACATGTAGATACCATAGTCTTCCTCCCTTTGGTATGGGAGTGAGCCTCGTAGATATAGGACTAAGTGGATGAGATTATGGATAGGATAGGTTGAGAGATCGTAGGAGAGAGATAGGGGATCTTCCCAATGAGTTAGGGGTCGAGTATCAGCTCTCCAAGAGATTAGGGATAAGCCCGCAAATGGGCAAGCTTCGAGAAATATCTTGAAATGGCTATTTTTTCCATTAATAGACCTCGTCGTACCCTGCTATGGAGAAACCTACGACGTCGCATGTTGCCAGTGTGCAACCTGCGATGACCTCTTAAAAGGTTGTACAAACTGAGTACAAATCCCCTTAAATGAATACTTGGTCCAGATGACTTCAAGGATGTATACACAATGGTCAAGATGATGACATTATCACAATAGTCATGATGACAACACTTGGTCATAATGACGGTACTTGCAACGGTCATGATGACGACACTAGGTCATGAAGATGACACTTGCAACACTTGCGACACTTGTGACACTTGCACAAGGGTGATGACATTTTGGTGTAACAATGAGTCTGGTGGAGTTGGAGGAAACAAGAGTCCTCCAACATTCAGGGTTGGGTTTTCAACTTCAGTAACTATGACCATGTTACGCTGCTCCATTCTTACCCTTGAAATAACCTCCGGATTAAGGGGATATTCGGGTGATAAGTTCAAGATCCTACGGGATCTTCTCTAGGGAAAATCCTCCAGAGTGTCAGGAAAATCAGCCAAGGTGGCTGAAACAGCGTTTCTCCTAAGGGTATGCTACAAAAGAAAAGTAGTCCAAGAAAACCTACTCAAACTAAGGCAACAAGCAGACTTCTGTGACAAAGTGGATTCAAAGTCTGGAACCGCACGGGATTATCAAGGAATCGCAAACCGCTATGTACTGCAGTGTCCAACAATATGACGTGACAAGGAGGATTGGGACCGTACCCTTGCCTGCATACCCGATTACCTGGACAATGTGCGTGCTAATATCCCTGAGTGTTGTTCTCGGTGTATTTCTTTGCCAAGATGGCCAAATGGTTAGCTCAGTTGGTTTCAGGAATCCTAGTGGTGTCTCCCGATATACGTAAGGTACGTGGGAGCTCAAATCCGTAGTGTTGCTATCTAATGCACAACCATTCAAAAAGAGACCTTCCGATATACTACTGAGTATGTGATACACCCTTCGATATACGCCAAGTACGGATTATGGTAGTTGGTGGGTACGTGAAGGAGCTCGATATACCGATAAGTACGTGGAAGACTACAATACCCCTGAGATACAGTGCTGAAAAATAACAACAGCTGCCATGCTTAACGACGCCAGAACATGTCTCTAACTTACACACAAGTTTCTAAATATTTTACCCTAGTTCTACCGTTAATTTTATCTTGGACGGTTAGGTGAATGCATGAGGTGAGTACATAATCGGAAAGATAATGCAAGTCTTAGCTACATGCAAAAAGTATGATTTTCTTTCGATGAATACTACCTATGGGAAGGAGAAATCTTCTTTTCTTTCCTACAAATTTTCCAAATCAATGCAATGTAACCCAACTCTATGAAAAATGATATTGAAACATTCTTTTCCTTTTCAACGAAACACGCAAATCACAACACTCCTAATCCAAATCACAACATTTTTTCCTTTTCTTTTTCTTTTCAAAGCAAAATGACACTAGGTAATGAAAAGAGAGGACTCTAAGATGGAGTATGCAAGCTTTTCAATTTCACTTTCAATGATCTAAAAGCAATACGAATTAAAAATGCATCTATCTTTGCTTAGCATGGAACTAATTTTGCAAACGCTGAAACATGCTTGAGTCTTTCAAGAAGATGAGCGATTCATAATTTAAGAAAAATGCAACTGATTACGTATCCATTCAATTTTTCCAAAAAATGCATGAGCAAAACATTCCAATGCACAGATTTTCTTCAACAATGTTTGAGAAATAATGGAAAGAAACACTTTTAACTCTTCAATGAATGTATCAAAAGATTAACTTGATAACAACTATGCTTCCAGATCTAAATGACTGAAAAGAAAATACTAATTGTAGCATTCAGTACTCAGAAAACTCAAGAAAAGACAAGCACTCACTCAGATTGGGAGACACACAAGACTCAAAATCAGACAATCGCAAGCAAACCAAGCAAGCCAAGCTTAAAATAATAATGGAAACGAGGTCTGGGAACTGATCTAGTGTAGTAACTAGATCAGTTAATGGAGAGGAGGGAATGCAAGGGTGAGCGGATGAAAGTGGAGGAGACAAGAGTATCCTCCACTACCGATTCTCAAACTTGTCCAAAGTAGGACGCAAAACCAATCCAAACACTCAACACACAAATCAAAGATGGAATCTCTGGCTGCATCTTGCAGCACAGAGGGAGTTCATACAGCAAACCAAAGCTCAGATCAAAGGATGGAGAGGGGATGCCTGCATGTCAAATTCAACAAATCGGCGCACTCTGTGTTTGTACACAGTGCGATGTCATAGTTCACCAATGTGGGAAGTGCGACGCTATCGCAGTATACCAATGAAAGGACTGCGATGAGTAGCTAACAGGAAAAGAAAAAAGACCAGAAAAGACACAGTGTCGCTCTGTTTTCACTGACCAGGTGCGACAAGAGAGATCTAAGTTCTTAAATGTATCATATTTCCAAGCAATGAACCATGAAATGGTTTGGGAATGAGTAGTATAAACTCAGAGGAAGTAGATCAGAGTCTTCAATGTGAAGATCTGATGGTGAATATCGAGTCAAGAAGCAAGTGACAAATAAAATGCTTTTGTCAAGCAATCAACTGAAAATGACTCCCAGATTGACAACTATTAAGACAAAATGAACTATCCCCAGTATGGTCACCATATTTTTTTTGCGGACAATCTACCAAGAGCGGACTCAAGGCATGATCTCCCTAGCTTAACGTAAGTCTAGAAAAAATAGGATAGAACATAGATTACTTTCCTAGATCGTGTAGAAGTACAAATGTAAAAGTAGATCGCTTACCTTAGATTTGTAGATCCCTTTCTCCTTCATTGATCCAATGCTCTACCACTACCAAATCATGAGTAGCTAAACCCTGTTGAACATATAACAGACCATGAGAGGTGAAAGCATATATCTCATATGACATATCTAAGTTAATATTTAAGGAAGGAAACTCTAAACATTATCGAAGAGACAACACTTATGGAAAGCAATTATATTAATTGTATTGAAAAGTGGAGGAGTACAATAGAGAAGAAGGTTACAACCATCGCCTTAACGCTGAAAGCTCCTTATGACAAGCCATACCAAAGCTCCTTGAGAGAAGTGAAGGTTCCCCAAGCTAGAATGTTAGATGTATTGGGCTTGATTTCACCAACATAAGAATACCATAGACTTCCTCCCCTTGGGATGGGAGTGAGATTCACTTAAATAGGACTAAGTGGATAGGGTATGGATAGGTTAGTTTGAGATATGATAGGAGAGGCTTAAGGGATCCTTCCAAGACTATAGGAATCGAATGCTAGCTCTTCCAAGAGGTCAGGGATAGGGTCCCAAGTCAACAAGCTTCGAGAAAGAGCTCAAAGAAGCTATTTTTTCCTTCTAAATGACTTCGTCGCACCCTATAATGGCGCAAGGTGCGACGTCACATGTTGCATGAGTGCAACCTGCGACGACCCCTCAAAACCTAGTATATAATAGGTACAAATCCTTCCAAGTCAATTACTCAATCAAGATAACTCCAAGGATGTATACATTGAAACTCATGGTGGGAATATTTTAGGTGTAATAGCTAGTCCAAGATTACGCTCTTCTGCGATCCTTTGTTGTAACCTAGAAACACTATCAGAAGAACCTTTCAGTAATTGTTCAAGTGTGAGAGGTCCCCTTGTGGGTGATATAAAAACAATATTGCCCCTTGTGGTTTCCTGCTCTATAAAAGGGGTAGCAAGAATGGCGACTAGATCTTGCACCAGTTGTTTTATAGAGGTTGATGCCTGCATGTGACTATGGGTGACACTCAGTATTCCTTCTGGAGGAGGGCTATTGGTGTTTTGTTTAGGCATAATTTACACTTGGCCCTCCTTCTAGCGCCATTTGTTTAAGCCTCAGGTATGTAGGTTGCTGGAATGGGTTCCAAGGCTAGCAACAGAGGGTGAAAACCCAATCTGAAAGGCTTCAAATTACTCTGCGCAAGATAAATTATATCCCCATACTGTTTGGTATGGTTAACTCCCACGAATATAAAGGCTTCTGCTGGCACTGATGGGTTTTGATCCTGAAAGGATCTGTCTTCCTGTGAAGGAATATTAAAAGTTTTCTATTTCTAGAAGTAAGTTTGCTTCAAAATAAATCTAATCTAAGTTAGATCTAATCTAAAGAAAAGTGTTTTGTTTATGTGCAAGATAAATTGATTTGAGTTTTAATAAGTATTTTCACCAGTTTGATAGAAATTTTAAATTGGATCCTTCCTCATTAACTTAGGATACAACCAGCAAATGAAAATCAATTGATAGCAGTCTAAGGGTTAGGAACATGCAAGATTATCCTATATATGGAATGGCAATTGAAAAATTAACATTAATCTAATCATTTATGTTAATCATTTGCAGAAATAGATAAATGTTTTAATTAAATAAATTCACTTAAAACACTAAAGATACAAAGATCATTAATTAAGAGAAATCCAAATCGTAGATCAATGTTTAAATTATTAATTGCAAAATTATAACAGTGTACATTCATAAGCTGAAGTGAAAATCAACATTCATCAAAGAAATTTGATAAACTGAAAAAAGCAGAATCAAGAGAAAACTAACTGTATTAGCTCAAAGTTGCCAAAAATTACAATCTCTTCACTAATCAGAGTGTCTCCAGTCTTATTTTGCATATTTTTTCTCTCCCTACCCTACGAGATCTCTACCCTTTAAATAGTAATTACAAAATAGTTACAAAGGATAAAGTTCCCATAAAACATGGATTACAAAATTAACTAATCTAAGAATAACTAAGGAAAGCTTGCCACTTGGTCCACACTTCTAATAGGTCATCAATATCTGGATAATGGGTTGATTCTATTCCCAATTGGGCATCACACATGAAGGACTCCATCTCATTCTTTGCTAACTTATTCCAAGTGCACAGGAAAATATGGATCTTTCCTTCCAAGCTAGCAGGTTTCCTGATGAACTTGTCAACCTCTAAAATCCCTATGTGCTCGAGTTGTTGAACCTGCTCACATCTTCTCTCAAGTGGTTCAATCATCAACTTCGGTGTACAAGCCTTCTCGATGAGATCCATGGTAGAAAAATGCAACTTAACCATGATATTTTCTACAACATACCATCTTCTCCCACAGATGGCTTGTGCCTTCTTGATTGTTTCCTCAACCATGTCATAAACATTGTGCTAGGCATTCAAAGATGTTCTGATTTTTCTCAATTTGAAACTATCCAAAACTGGGATGTCTTCTGGTTTGTCTTTGATATACCTCTTCCAATAAACAATGCCATCATAAGCCTTGGAGGCTTGTTGCTTTTTGTCAATGTGTTGTTCAAGGATAGTAGACATCCGCTCAAAGCACTATGAGTTTTTTGAATTTCATTCAGGAAACTGAATAACTCAGCTAAAAGTTTATGATGTTGTTCATTTACTTGGTCATCCAAATCCTCGAACTCTTCCTGTGAAAATGTAGAGAAAGGAGGATGGTTGCATTTGTAGTTGCATCCTTCAGCTATTGTTCCAATATCTCTATCTTATACATATTTGGAGTGTTTAATATTTGTGCATCTTGCATCTCATATTCAAGAGAAGTATTATGTTCCTGCAATTCTTTGAGCTGATATTCATGCTAACTTCTCAATTCATGAATATGAGATTCATGTTCTTCATTAACTTTGGCCAGCTCCTCTTGAAGCTTCTTTAACTATTCCTTTTCCATGTCAATTTCTTTAACCAGTGAGGTCACTGAATCAAAGTTGGCTCATGCAAATGCTCCCATAGCTGCAGCAGTATCCAATGCTTCCTGCTAGACATCATCAGATTGTTTGGTCCAAATAACTTGATTAGGAAAAGGTGCCTGCAACACACTTTGATCTCTCTTTCTCTTGTTACCTTTCCTCACCACTTCCTTATCTGATTTTCTATAAAAATATTCTCCAAGGGAGACCACAATATCCTCCTCACAAGCATCTCTCAATTTAGTAGGAGATGTAGCTACATATCCAGTTGCAACTAGTGGATTTGTATGTGTAACGGTAGCACTTAGGCTAGACATGGTGATTTGAGAAGTAAGGATGGAAGAAATGGAAGAGATAGTAGAAGTGGAAGGCATACCAGTGGAAGGTTCAAGAATGGAATAAGTAGTCAAAGAGACAACCTTAGTGAGAGAAATAGGGACAAAATTAACTGATGGTACAGAGGTTAGAGAAGTAGTAGAAGTGATAGCCTCTAAAAGTGAAGTCGGAGGAATGGTTGATGATGGTTGCAAAGAGATAGTTCGAAACTAGATCTCTGTAAATTTTGGAGGTGAAGTGGTGAGTGGAACATACAAGGTTGGAAGTGAATCAAGGATGGAGGTTAGCGCAGCGAACAATTGAGATATGGTAGATGGTAGTAGTGGGATAGATGACTGAGTTGACAGAACTGGATGTGAAATAGCTTCAAAAGTGGTAAATATCTCAGCTAATGTAGTTGATGGGAAATAAAGATTATCTAATGAAATAAGAGGGGGCTCACTTGAATTAAGTGGAAGTGTGGTAATTACTGCAGTAAGGGTGGTGGTGACTTCTGGAAAATGGTCATCAGGAATAGGGTCATCCATCGTTATGTTATCAATCAAATCCGTAACAGCCTGGGAACCTTCAGTTATCTCTTGCACAACAGTCACAGGAGGAATTCTTTCATCTTATCCATCACTATCAACAATGTTTAGTGTTGGAATCTGAGATGCAAGGATCTGAATTTTTTGTCTTTTGGCTGGATTATTTGCAGCAAGCACTTGAATACCATTGGTTGGGTTACTAGTAGCAACCACTTGAATATCACTGGTTGGGTTACTAGTAGCAACCACTTGAGTGTCAAGTATTGAAGTCATATGTGACAGCTCTTATTTAACTCACCAGTTGACTGAATTAGGATCTTCTTGGCCTATTGGACATATTCTACAAGGCTCTTGCCTTTGTCTCCATCTGGATATGTCAACATCAAGGGAGTAGATCCCTTTTGTGCTTCTTTTTCTTCCCTTTCCTTTCTGACTTATTCCATGAGTTGTAGCTCCATTCTCCTATAACTCAAAACCTTAGTCTTGAGCTCTTTTTGGTACTGAAGGATGAAGCTTTGCTCTTCTTTAGTCTTATCCCTAACTAGGACTTCAAAAAAAAAAAATCACTCCTAGATAAATGGAGTCATCAGAGATATCTTCATGATCATAGTCTGTCTTCACGTGTTCTTGTTTGAAGTGAGCATCAAGGAATGCTTTGGGGTCGTGCATACTTTTGGGAGCAACTCCCAATTTCAAAGAAACAATCCTCTTTCCTAGTACTGCAACCCAAGTTGAAGCTGGAATGACCAAAGGCCCAAGATTTAGGGGGAATTTAGGCCATCCCCTTCTCTTAGGTCTAGTAAGCTTAATAAATACTCCATCTATTACAGTCTGGAAAGATATCTCTTTGTTCAAGCCTCAGATGTACCAGAAGTACTCCAGGAAACAACGTAAGGGAGATAGCCCAACCGAAGGCTTCGAATAATTCTACGCAAGGATTACCCTATCCTCAAGCTGTTTGGTGTAGCTAACTCCAATGGATATGTGGCCTCTGTTGGCACTCTTTCATTTGGTAAGTTTGCTCCTTAAAAGGGAGACCTCGAATTAAATCTGAAACTAATCCTAAATGTGATTTAAAAGCAATCTACAATTAATAATTTTTCAACTATTAGAATAAATTCTATAGTTACAAAAATACATATTTGAACTAAAATACTAACCTATCTAAACATTAATTAAATTAATAACCTATCCCAGGAGCCAAAAGTTTTAAAATGGAGAGAATGGTTTAGTGTTCAAAAGAATGATTGGATCGTCGATAATTTAAAAAGAAATTTTTAAATCATTAATGTCATTAGCACATCAACTCTAACATGGGAAGAAAATCGTTATCTTCACTATGCTAAAACTATTTGAACATGGAATCATTTATGCAATCATTAAATATAATCAGATTAACAAATGAACTACGAAAATGCAGAAAAATGAATCTGATTATTAATCAAATGTGTACAAAAAGAAACATCTCATTAAACACAGATGAACATGTGAAGAATAACTACAGAAAATAAAAGTTCGTATCACCAGTTCAATTTCATAAAAACATTTACAAAGCTTAAAATTGATGATCAACAACCACTCTAGGCAGCGCATCCTCAGTCTAGCTCTTCCAAGTAAAAATACACAGAAAATAGTTTAGCAGAAAAATTAAAATCCTTCTGTTCTGCAGAGATTGCCTCCCCCCTTCCCTCCTCATATCATAGAAGGTAGGTATTTATACAAAGTACATGACAGGAGAAGATAAGATCAGTTTCCCCAATTGCTGAGCTAACTAGCTGAGTTGTTCCATTTAGTAAATCCGTCGATGAGAAAAATCTGGGAAATTCCATTTTGAAAAACAAGTCGGATCTCCCAAATGAAGAAATTTTTGAGGATTATTTTCATTAAAAACTAATAGGGCACATTCTACACAAAACCCATGTCTCGGATTTTCTAGATTCATCTTCATCACTTCAGAAATCGCATCCAAAGACCATTGCTTTCCACTTGGCATGTTTTGATCACTCCAAATTTGGGATGTAAATTCTTCATCTTGACTCCTCCAAATCCAAATCCACACCTGTACAACTCAAAGATAAATTAAAACATCATTTAAAAACTAATGAAATAAATCTAAATTAATAAAAATCCATTAGCAAAGCAAAATATAATCAAACTAGATAAATCTGGTCCAAATATGAAATTGATTGTTCAAACATATTTTCGGGGTGGTTAAGCTATTCATTTGGATAAATTAATCTTCCCAAATCATTCATCATCCTTCCAACTTTTCAACGAGCTATCTCGGGCTTGATTTGGATTTATAAATCTCAAGATATTGCTCCTGGAAGTTAATGCTCAGCAGCCATTGATTTCATTGTTGGGGGGATTATGGCCATCGATTTAACACTTAAATCCATTATCTCATACTAATTATTTTCCAAAAGAATAAAACCAAAAAAAAATCCAAAAATAATATTCCCAACAAAATTGGAATCAAATGTTGGGAGGAAATTAGGATTTAAACAAATCAAAATCGAGAAAAACCAAAAATCAAAACCAAAATTAAAATCCTAAGTAAAAATGAGATTACCAAAATTTATGGACCCGAAATTAAATTAAAACATAGCATAAGATAAACTTAGGGTCCGTAAAAAGCGGAAATGAAAAAGTGATTTCCGCAATCCGCATTGTGGATTGTAGATTGTGGAAACATTAGATTTCAACAATTAAAATCAAAGGTTCTCAGATTGCGGAAAAGTTGAAATTTTAACCATAAAATTTCGACAATTGGCAAAAATGCATAAAAATGATTGAAAAGCTTGGAAAAATGCAATTTTTTTAAAATATTGAATAAAGTAAGGAAATAACAATGGATAAAATATTAAGAAAAATTTAGAAATATTTACAAAGTAAACAAAAATCCAATATTTGAAAACATATCATTAAAACATAAAACCTAGAAGTAAAAATCAAAACTATTTACAAGTTAATTCTTAAGAAAATAAATGTTGGAAACAAGCTACGTATATAGGAAAAGAATCACTCTTGTAATATAGGAGAGTTATTGAACTCCATAAATAGGTTTCTAACATAATCATTTTTCAATAATAGAAACGAAGAAAAGAATAATAATATTTCATTTTGCACAATAATAAATGAAAATCCTTTTAAAATATAAATTGTATTTTCAACATCAAATTAGCTTATTGAGAAGGAAAAACGGATTTAATAAAATACACAAATTAAGTTAATGAAAGTCAAAGCATGACCATGAATATTTAAAAGATTTCAATAAGCTTAAACTAAACATTAAAAATATTAAACTAATATAAGCAAATAACCCAAAGACTAAGATTATTTACAATATTTACATTATGATTATAGGCATGCAAAAGTTAAAATAAAACTCCATGAAGCTCAAATATCATACTAATGCAATATCCAAAATCATGAGAGAATAAACCATAAGATTAATCAGAATCCTAGAATGAAAGTAATAACCAACCATCATCTCGAATGATCCTCTTATGCAATGAAGACCAAATCTAGTTGGGGAACGTGTAGGACAACATGGTAAGTTTACTACCAAGATCATGGAACAAACTCAAATGGATCAAAAATCAAATACAAGCTAGAGATCAATACGAATGGAAACAATCCAAATAATATCCAAGATCTAGGAAAATAACCAAGTCAATGATGAAATATAAAAAAGGAAATCCAAACAAACCAGAAATAAAAGTGGGGCTCCCATTGTTATTGAGAAAAATGGGATTTATTGTGCCTACAACACTCTTCAAGTAGTAGCTTGTATGGGACTACCCTTGGAAGGAAATGCACTGTGTTGCTCCCCCAAATTCTGACATAAGAAAAAGCTTCTCCCACATACCAATCACCAAGTGTATGGATTAAAGTTCTGGCATTGGGAGAAAAAGCAGGTGCATCTTCCTTGAATATCTGTTGATAGATGGCGCTAAATAAATGGTCACATATATCATATAGTAAAGGAACACAAAGTTTCTCTCCCACAAATCTGAACAATAAATGTGGACTGGAGGTGATGGCAAGTTCTAATTCCATCCCATGGAGGGGTACTAGAATTCTGAGCAGAAGATATCAATTATGTAGGCAGAATAAAAGAAAAGTGGCTTCTTTGGTGTTTCCTGATATCGCTCAATAGCTGTCTTTAATTCATATGACAAGATTGAAGCCCAGGGGAATGACTCCCCCATTGTAAGGACATGGTGGGCCACAAGTGCACATTCAGCTTCGAACACTAAATAGTGAGGAAGACCATAAAGCCTGCAAAGCATGGATGCCAAAAGGGAATAGGGTTCCTTAACCCATGAAACCGAGTATGAGTTACCAACTCTGGGCATGAAAATGGTCGGTTTGTTCATCCAAGACTTCACCATTTCGTTAAAATTATACCTAGTCTTAGTAGAGCCTAGGAATGCAGCACTAAGAGGTTGGATGGCCAGTTTAAGGGGATATGCTCTGGTGAAGACCTCATGGTGAAAGGTAGTCAATTGAGACCCTAACTTTGTTAAAGGAGCGGACCTTAGTGTTCGCATGGCCAAGAATCCATTTAACTACGTCTGTATAGGGGAGAATGGAAGGTCTAGCATCTATGGCACGCAGCTGTGAATCCCTAATTCTCACATAGGCGAGCTAGCCATTTTGGATGTCTGACACGTCATCGTTATCAAATATGTCATAAATTTTAGACCAATCAATCTGGTAGGTCTCAGAAACTTTTTCAACGATCCTGGTAAGGATGCCGAAGTTGGGGTATTTGTTCAACAAGTCTTTCTGAGCTGTTTTGGAGTGGGTGTTGCGTAACATGTTGGAAAAATAGAAATTTCTGATAAATAAATAAACACAAATAAAAATAATTTAAAAATGAAAAAAAACTGTAAACAACAAATAAGAAAAAGACATAAACTGACCTGTGAGTGATGAAAATGGTAGAAAACAACCCTAGTAAAATCTCGTGGTAAAAATCTTTGTAATAGGTAAATTCTTTGAAAATGAAAATGATAAAAGAAAATAGAAAAAATCAAGATATTTATCAATTTCACCGGGTGAAATCTAGGCCATAGGATTAAGACAGATCGACGGTTGAGATCTAATTAAGCGGGATGCGGAAAGAGAGTTGCAGGCATTTATTTTGCAAATATGTAGATCATTTCCGCAATCCGTAATCTGTAATGCGGGTTGCAGGTTGCGGAAAAGCAAACGACACAAACTAAAAATGATGACCTTTCCGCAATCCGCAATCTGCAATTGCAGGTTGTGGGTTGCGGAAATGCAAGATGGAAATTTTATTGTTCAAACACCTTCCGTAATCCGCAATTGCGGGTTGCGGGTTACAGAAACGCAAAGTGAAAATTATCATGAAACTTTCCCCACAATCTGCAATTGAGGATTGCGGGTTGTGGGTATGACAAACCATGATTATTGAAAAATATTTCCACATCCTGCGGATTTCGGGTTGTGGAAATGAAAAGTTTCAAAGCCAAAACCAAGCTTGCAGATTACGGAAAAAGCAATTTTTTGGGAAAATTACTTCTTTCCGCAACTCACAAAAACACTCAAAAATCAAAGGAATTTTCAAAGAGAAAATCACTACCTAAATCAAATCATGACAAAGACATAAAAACATGATATGCAGGATGGGAAAAACCCCAAAATAACTAAGGATTTTAAACATTACCTTTGTATATAAAAATTTGGGCTCCCATGTTTTATTGAAAACATGGGATCTATTGTACCTACAACACCATAATAGGTCAAATGGAGTCAAGAGAGGTCTTGTTGGGTTGTTTTCTTCCGAGATAAGAACATAATGAAGCTGGGATCAATAAGCTGCAACTATCCTTATATTTCTTGACTGTACTACCTGCAAAAGTAATACCCTGCTGTCCAAACTGCTGCAATAATATCAGTTGCACTATTTCTCTCTTGTGCTACCTTTCCAACAGTAAAAAAAAATCAGCAGATGCTCTGATTATACTAGGAACAAGTCCAAAGAAGAAACTTGGGTTTCAACTCATTGCTATACATGCAATACTTTCCTTTTGTCTTGACTTACATAACTTGACTTGAATAGATACCTCACTTGTAACATCAGTTGAAACTTGACATGCAAACTTTGAACTTCACAACTCATCTTGCAACTAAACTATAAAATCGAATAGAATATTTTAGTTAGAGTCTAGACATAAGTAAAATGCATGCACTCGAGTTAGACAACTCAGAATAGACACTTGAGTTCAATAAATTCGAAATAGACACTTGATTTCAATCATGAGTTCACACAAATGGCCAATGTATCAAATGTTAGAACATGAGACATGCAACTTTGTGGTGAATATTGGACCCGAGCCTAGATGGCACTGGAATAGTGTAGTTTCACTGTTGTCATCCATTGCCTTGATGTTTATGTTATTTCCTTGGCCATGGGTCATGGGATTGATCGCATAGAGTAGCATCATCTGTAATTAGAAGCACTGGACAACAACCAATGGCATACCATAAGAGAGGGACAGTTAACATATAGGTTTGGGAAGTTGTGTTCCCCAACAAACAGTCTTCCTTATTATAAAATGAATAATGACCAATCAGATTACAAATCCACCATGATAGTGTTCTTCAGTGAGCTTTCCAAAACAAGTCTAGGCCTGATTGTACTACCTGCAAAAGTAATACCCTGCTATCCAAACTGCTGCAATAATATCAGCTGCACTATTTATTAGAATTCTAATATTTGATATGTATATTTAATATCCACGTTCTCTAAGTTTGGCAATCTGCTTGTTTCAGGAAAAGTTGACGATGCAAGCAAGGTTCAAACACTCATTTTTAGCGCAACAATGTCGGATTGGGTAAAGAAGGTAATGTTTCTGAGAACATTGAGTGTTGGTTTGTGTTTTTTATTGCAATAGATTGTACATATTTTATTTTTTTGTTTTATCCTTTAGCTTCTCTTTATTTTTGTGAATATTGTAATGACAATGTAGAACCAAGATTCTTGATCTAGTTTTGCAGATTTTAATTATAATGATGTTTGTTATCTTGGTATACTTGATGAACAGATTGCATCATGGTTCTTGAAACATGACAAAGAAATTGTGGATCTTGTTGGAGATGATAAGATGAAAGCTAGTAGAAGTGTGATACACATCATCCTTCCCTATTTTTATTTAGCAAAAGCAGATGTTATACTAGATGGTTGAAGGTAAGAAAATTGTATATGACTTAGAAAAACCTTTAACTAACTAAAATTTTGTCCTTTTCTATTGACTATGTTAATTATGAACATTGTCTTGAATCTATCTTGCTTTTGCAGGCATGGTTATGAAATATGCATGCTATTGTAGAGGACAATGATATTGGGTTCCAACATGTCATCGGGAAAGAGTTACGGTTACCACCATGTCCCATGATGTTGATAAAATAGTGTTTAAGGCTACAGAAAAGGAGCTTTCCTACAGTTTTTAAACCACTCCATATTGACCCTTTCCACAAGATTGGAAACTCAAACAAGAATAATCATTGTTAATATCTGTAGATGGTGATGTTGGTATGAAAGTTGGAACATGTACACACAAATTATTGTTTATGCAAAATTACTTTCATGATAACCCAAGTTTACATGAAGCTTGCAAGGACAATTTTTGTTACATTATCTAGCATGTCAAGTAGGGGTTATGATGCTTGTAGTAAAATATGGTTTATGTTGATCTTTTCTTTCTTTTGTACTTTTCTTCATTGCTTCTTGATTTTTCTTTACTATTATACATATAAATGTGTTGCTAGCCATCTCCATGGATAACAATAGATGCCTAAGATTGTCACCATTGTGGAAATTAATGGTGATGTTTAATTATGTGACTGTGACCAATGTGTAAATTAACTATGATGCTTAATTCCATGACCATCACCATTAATGAAATACTAACCCTTTGCAATTTAATGACTATTACAATTTTTTTCACAGTGAATATAAATGGTGACAATTTTTAATTCCATATCATTAAAAGATTTTCAAATTGACAATTGGTGATGATCTTGTAGGGCCCATCACCATTGATATGATAATAGCAATGATGTTAATAGTGAGGTTCATCAAAATCCCATCACCATACATCACTATTGTTCATAAGATATGGTGACGGTATTTGACCATCTCCATATATGCCATCAATAATGACCATCATCAAAGGCCTATAATTAAAAGTTACTATAGTAAGGGTCATTAAAGACTCGTCACAAAAAAAACTAGTGTTCATAACAAATGGTTATGGACACCATCCATCATTATAATTATTATTGCTAACAGAACTTGAACCTCACCATATCACCTTTACTTTTGGGGACACTTCCCTTGGTGATGCTTGGTTTTTGGTAACGGAGGCCCTTTTGAATGTCACAAATATATGCATAAATAGTGAGGGCTATTAAAGTCTCGTCACCATAAATCACTATTATTCATAGAAAATTGTGAGGGACACCATCCGTCGCAATAATGATTATTTCTAACGGAACTTGAACGTCACCATATCACCTTTACTTTTGGTGACGTTCAGTTTTTTGTTATAGAGGCCTTTTTTTAACTTCACCGATATATCGATCAATAGTGAGGGCCATTAAAGACTCGTCACTATTATTCATAGAAAAAGGTAAGGGACATGACCCATCACAATAATTATTATTAGTGACGGAACTTGAATGTCACCATATTACCTATACTTTTGGGGACGCCACCTTTGGTGAGGTTCAGTTTTTGGTGATGAAAACCCTTTTGAACATAACCAATGAGCTTATGGTGGCATTTTTTGACCCTCACCAATGTCTTGTTTTGCAGTAGTGTTAGCACACTTCCTAGATACACCCTTGGACCTATTTTATTTTATACTATGCCTTCCACTCGGTCATCCTAGTCATAAAATACAAATCATCCACCTTCTTTGCAAGCTTCAATAGGTCGTTCCACCCAACAAAGGAGGGCATTGAGGGAAAAGGAACAATGTTAAGGTTCAATGGGGCATGATGTCCTCCTTCCAATCTCAATGATTCATCATGTCATCATTTTTATCTTTCTTTTATGTTCTATGAGGATTAATCCAGCTAAGATTGTGGGTGACAAAGAGTAAAAAATTCAGTTTAAGTCATTTTAAGAAATTTTAGGTAGGTCGGATCTAAAAAGAGGTTTAAGTTAGCCTAGTCATATATAAATAAGGCTATAATCCTCATTTGTAACTCAAGATAATGGGATGAAATAAAATCTTATCTTTGTTTCTACTTATCTACTTGAGATAAGTGGTGCACACCACTCTTCTTGAGGAAATATGGGGTTTAAATGGTAATTTTTTGGCAATTGAAAACTTGTTGGTGCAAAATGAGAGAGCAAGTTCTTGCTTAGGCGCCAACAAAGGGCACTGTTGTAGTCTAGTGTGCTAGAATTTTCAATCCATCAATGGAGAAGGTCTCACCCAAATCACATCCAAGACCTATGTGAGATAAGGATGGTTAACCACAACAATAATCCTTTGAGGGATGACATTCTTAATACTGCAACAATGTTCATATTGTATTTTCGTATCATAATTCCATTAACCATAACATGGATACATGAAATATAAATATGATGTATCCATTAGACAACAAACATAATATGAACCATTCATACATTATAGAAAAATTAGGGGGGCCTAGACTTCCTTTATATTACCCACAAGTTATGTTACATTTTATATACATGGCTATGTGGGATTACATTATGATACTTAGAATGACCCATCAGAGTATCACAAAAAATTCATACCCCAGTTACATTACCAAAAACCTAGATACATAAGACTAAGCTTTACTATTGATTTTTTGTGGCTCAGTCTTCAATTTGCTTCTTTATTCTTCTCTGTCTTTTTATTCTTCTATCTTTTTCTACTTTCTCTCCTCCTCTTTCGATTTCCTTATTCTTCTTTAAATAGCTATGAGGAAGTTCCAAAACCGTTGCATCCATTAGGGGATTTCAAAACTTCTGCCTCTTTATCCCATGCTTCCGTCCTTATGGGCCTTTCAAAAAACGAAGGAGACAACATGCCCCAACCATAAGTGTTGAATCACCCTCAATTCAACATGGCTATATTCCTGAACCTTGTGCATCATCTGGTGCAGGATATTTAAATGAAGGATACAACTCTAGTACTTCTACAAATGGACGTTGTTCGAGGAATTCAAATGCTTCGAATTTGGTCTTCAATTTGTCAAGCAAAATATTGGCACTAGATAGAAATTTTTTAGCTTTCTCTATATCTAGGAGAGTGGGAATTTGATGTTGTAGTTGTTGGGTCTCAGTGTCCACAAAATGATCTAATTACTATAAATCAATGTGTGTTAATTAGGCCTTTGTCTTTAGCTTGTGTAGGGTTTTCTTAGTAGTGAAAACTTGGTCATATACTATAGCCAACTTGTCATTAGCTTGATGTGCTTATTGATACTTGTTCTAATGATTGAGAAGATTACTTGTTGTCTAAGATTTTATATTCAACTACTTAAAATTTTCTGGCAAAACATCTATTGGTCTCTAATTTTTAGTTAAGATGTTGACCCAATAGTTAAGTGTGGAGAAGATATGCTAACTTGATTGGGTTGTGTGTGTCAACTTGTTGCAAACATCTATAACTTCTTTTCTAACTTCTGGTACCTAGGCCATCAAGTGTACTTGTTGCGCGTTTCCCTGATTTTGGATGGTAAGGACTTGTTGTTGTAGTTATGTGCATTCTTTCTTGAGTTGCTTCCATGAGGTGCAAAAGAGATGAAGGATTTCTTGTGGCACAATGAATGCAATTTAATCTAGCATGGATGGTAAATGTTGTCATACTTGGGGCCACATTGGTTGCATCTAACCACAAAGAGATGTGATGTTGTTTTTTTATACTATTCATCCCTATTGTTCTTCCATCTTTGATGCGATTGTATCTACCAGTTGTATGTAGATGTCTTCATATGCTTGTTTGAGGCTGATATGTTTAGTCTCGGTCTGAACTAGACGACACTTAGAATAAACTACAATACATCGATTTTTCTCAAACAACTACTTTTCTGAAAATATATCATAGCCCTTAATTGTTGCACATGTGGTTAGAGATCATAAACGCAGGCTGCTAGCAATTGATTGCACTAAATGGTATCTTGTATGAGTCTCTGCCTCATGGTGAATTGTTCTACTTTGCATGACATTTTGTTGACTTTATTCAAACAAGAACAAAATGATGTCAGTGTGCACAAATCTGAAGAATAACTCTACAATTATCTAGGTCTTATGTGAATTGTGTAAACTTGTCTTGAAATGAAACCGATTCAACTATTGTAGGTGGTGGAGGGAGTTCTTATTTCCCTTTCATTATTCATCCTACACCTCATTCATGGTAATATCCTCTAGTGAAGGTTTCTCCTGAACATCTTTAGAATGCTGAGACAGATCAGACTGCTCTGGTTCTTGATCACTTGGATGGTCTAGTTGCTAATCAATCTGTGACATCAAGGGGTCGACTATGGTGGATTATGAATCAGCTAATGATTCTTCGCCTTCAACAATATTGTTAGATTCCTACTGCCGTGGGGGGATTTCTTGGTGCACCGAGACTCCTTACATGTTTTGGATGGTCTCTAGGCGGTCATAAAGGATATCGATAACAAATTTCTTCTCGAAAATACTCTGAAGTAACATCAAAGTAACTTACATCAGAAGAGGAACCGTCATGGGGAAAAGGGTGGTAAATGTTTGGGTAGATTTGGGAAGAATTGCATAAAAGGAATAGGGTTGGTGGAAGTGGCGGGTAATGGTGAAGGGTTTATTTATGTGGGGACACTTTGATATGCCCAAGAAAGAAAAGGATTCCTTCATGAACTTTGTAGGGATAATAGTAGTATCTGCAAGGGATTCCAATGATGGTAGAAGTGGAAGATGTGAGAATTCCATTATCATAGGGATGGAAGATGTGAGAATTACATTGTAAAAGAAAGAATTCTCTTATATCCATTATATTATATTGAGAAATTTTTTGGGGGATTTTGTTCTCATATTTTTGAGGATTTTCCCCCGGGTATATCTTGTGTTATGGTTGTATGAATTTCATTTGATTGAATTGTCTCATTGTTTCAAGTTTTGGCATCTAAAAGAATTAAAGATCAAATATCAACCAAATGTTAACACAAAAGTAGGGAAAAGATAATGTAAAACATGATGACAATTCCATGGCCCAACATTATCCCCAAATTGAATATGTTGCATGTCCTCATGCAACCCAATACCTTTGTATCAACCAAGTTGTAAGGGATCCCATTTTTCAATGAATGCTGACCAAAACCACTTGTGTAACTCTCCTATGCTTGTCCAACTGATGATATTGGTAAAAGCAAATAATTCCCAAAATAAACTTGAAATATCTTCAAACAATGGTGTCCCGTTTGTATTTTTCATTAAAGAGCCACTTAAAATGCATGGCATCATTAGCCAATCATGAATAAAACAAGTTATCTACTTTTGATTTGTTCAATTCATGGTCACATAGATCATCTTAACAACCTTATGTTTCATTCTCATAGCCAACATACCTTCAAAATTAACCCTCAAGTGATTTTTATCAATTTTGATGTAGTAACAACAAACTATTGTACAAGTAACAACAGACTGTTGTACAAGTAATAGCAGATTGTTTCATCAGTTTCTCATAAAATACAAACTGGACTTCTATGAAATTTTACAAGCATATTTTTACTATTCCATTGCTTCTCCTAACAAAAAATTAGCAATACCCACATCACATATTTCGATAAAAATTTAAAATGGTTGTAGGTGATGATGTCCATTTTCTCAAAAAATGTGCATTGGATTGAGTTGAAACTTATTGAGTTTGTTCTTCCTATTGTAATGATTCTTCTCTCGATATTTCATGAAAAAAATTACCATTTGCAAGATATCATTGAATCATTTTTTGCACTTTTTCAATTTAAATTTGTCATAAAAATGCTTCATTGTTGTTTTAAAATCACGTACCTTTGCCAAATAGATTGTCATAATGCTGCCACAAAAATTATCCACTATTGTTGTCCATGACTCAAATTCAAGGATTCATTTATGCCAAAGAATCTACATGTAAATATCATGGAGTGCATAGCAATCCATTCCCCCCCCAAACTGAAGATACTGCATGTCCTCATGCAACACTGTGCTTTCCTTCCAATAAGAAAGAAGAGCTCTCTACCTTCATGACCATATGATGTGAGAATATGATTATCTACAAATCTACATTCAACTGGTTCTAGATTTTCTAAGAGACACCATCATCTACCATTCAAATCTGCATGATGACTACTGTTGTAGATGATCCAGTTCCAAAATTTATTTTTGTCATAACCTGTGCATGTGTAAAAAAATGGAGCCTTCCCAAAAGAAATGATTTTGTTCCATTGTTACCACTGATGATGTTAGAGCCTCTATTTAAGGTGGATGTTATCAACCAAATATTTAAAGAAATTTGTTGTTTAAAGTACCAAAGTATTCAAAAAAATCATATGAAGGTTTCCATCAACTTTTGTGAATATGTTGTTATACAGAGAAAATTACCAAATATTACCTTCAAAATCTTCTTAAACTCTATATGTCAGATCTACAAATGCTCAAGATGGTGGGAGTACCAAGCAAACACATAAGAGACCCTGAAGCAAATGGTAGATAATTTCAAAATATTTCTTTGACCCATGCAACTTCTTGGATTCTAAGGCATAGCTACAGGTTTCAATGCTCAAGAGGCATTGCCACAAATCTCAAAAAAAAAAAACACCTTTGATGAATGATAGAATTTGTTTGGGGTAGATGTAATGATGATTGAAGAGACCCAAAATATGTAAATTTCAAACCAATGATGTCTTAAGTAGTCATAATGAAAAATGAGGCTGTAAAAAGAGCACTTCAACAATTCCTTGCAAAGGTATATTATTGGACTCAAGAACACTTGCATAGCATTATCTGTCCACTAAGTATTTTCTTATTGAGCGATTAAGTATCCCTGGAAACCCAATATCTACAGGCCATAAATCTTTCTAGAAATTACATAAAAACATTTTCCAAAACATATTTCCATGAACTGATTGTATTTTTAATTTTCTATCTTCTTTCCTTTCCAATGCTACGAGGGTTCTTTAAATTATCCAAGCCAACATATCTCCATGATTCCCATCTTTGATTTCCTGTAAATTCAAATCAAGAGACTATCCATTGCCATCCAATTTATGTGCAGTGGAAATCATAGGAGTTTTGGGATATGACCATAACCCACCATACATGTTCTCACCTTTTTTCTGGCCCCGGTTTCATCCATATACAATATAGCTTCCAATTGATTTATATATTGTATACCTTGTTGTGTGATAGTATATGCATATGTAGGAAGGGCTTCTACAATAGCTTATTCTACTGTAGGTTCTTATGGAGTAGGAAAATCCTTTCTTGAGTTGTCCCTAGCATATTCTACTTCTCTTCTTATTGTTGGCTCTTGTGTGATAGCAATAGAGCTTCTTCCTCCAAAAATTTATTTGGCTTGTCTATGTGCATCAGTTGTCCCTCTCTTCTTACTGTTGGTTCTTGTGTGATAGCAGTAGAGCTTCTTCTTCCAAAAATTTATTTGTCTTGTCCATGTGCATCAGTTGTCCCTCTGTTCTTACTGTGGGTTCTTGTGTGACAACAATAGAGTATATTTTGATCCCTCTCATGCTTGGATAGTTGGTGGGTGTAAGAATGGACTTGATATGGAAGTAGAGATAAGGATGTCATGGCTCAAAGGAAGTGATGAAGGGGTTAATTGAATAGGTGGTGTAAGAGTGATGATGGGTAATGGCCCCCCCAAACAAAAAAAATATTCTACCCTTGGGAATATAGCCAATAAGGAGGAAGAAGGGAAAAAGGATCAAGTAATTTTCCAAATACAAATCCATAGAATTCAATGAGTTGTGATTAAATAAAGGGAAAATAAGCATACACGCACATACCTATAAAATCCTTGATATATGTAGCAACATCTGAGAGGAAAGAGATATGATATGTTGGCAACGATGTCGAAATTTGGAAGGAAGAATATGTGAAGCTTGGAACATATAATACAATGTAGAACTGGAACATGCTTATGATATAGCAATGAATCTCAAAACCTTTTTCAGAGAGGAACTTGGAAATATTTATTCAGAGAGAAATTTAGATGGGATTTTTTTATTTCTCACTTTATTTGCAAACCTTGTTCGCCAACAAGCCAGTTTTCAAACAAGATTTCTTTGACTGCATCTAGAGGGTTTTCATAGTCAGAAATTTTATTCCCAAGGAATGCCTGCCAACAAGCTGGTTTTCAAGCATTCCAAGGTCTTACGACACCTATAACAGGTTTTCACCATCAAATTTTATTTGAAAATGGGATAGGACAATGGGTGAGCTTGGCATTGTAAGTGAGCCAAGCTTATTTTATTGTGTGGGTTAGGGGTGGGTGGAGTAGAAAATCATGAAAGTGATGAGGTGGTGGAAGCTAAATTTCATCTGAATGTAGTGGTTATATGAATTATATTCTAGTCATTGGCTTTCATAGATAGCCACATAAGCAAATGAGACTTAATGAACTTCAAAATGTATGTATCATTAGGATAAGAAGAAGGAAATGCATAATTATACCATGGTATTGGTGAAATAAGCATGATAATCATGAGGTCTTCTTGAATGTTTCTTTGATAGAAGTGGGATGGTGAAGTAACAATGATACTTTCCTTCTGAAACATTGGTATTCATATGGTCCGCACATCAACTCTTCATTTGGTGTGTACTCAATCCAATTGCAAATTAAAGAAAAAGTATTATTCTTTGTGAGAAACCATTGTAATAACTAGGGATTCAAATCATAAAAGAAAAAAATGATCTTCATATTATTCTGAATATTGAATATATGGAGGGTATGCCCATTTCACATGAAATTTTGTCTTCAAGAATCACTCATGGATGTATTGACCTCCCTTGATCTTTCGACGACCTGCAAAAATCTAGGTCTTTCCTACAATAAAACACGAGATCATGGAAGAATAGACGTTCAAGTTCCCTATTCATCCAAAACTTATGCAAAAGAAATAAGTAGTGCTTATGAAACAAATCCAAGGAAGAGTAACAAAGACAAAATTTATTTTATACCTATGGTAGAGCAATGGCCAACCAAACTAACCAGTTGGTGTTTCAGTCATAACCTATTTGTTTCTCGTCTGATTTGAGTGATTCCAAAACCAAATAAAATTAAATTCATAGAGCTATCTCCAATAGAAACAGGTTTCAATGAGATGATATGCCAAATATTCTATGTAACAACCAGCATGCTAGTGTTGTTTGAGTTCCCACCTAGACCAACAATCACTATTTTGAGTGCAACTTTTTCATTTAAGGATAGATTTTTGTGATTCCAATTGGAGGTGAAAGTATAATCATGTAGGTATGTACAATAGAAATAGATTTTGAAGGACATAATAATTGATAGGTCAAATATTCCAATGAAAAATAAGGAAAATGGAATTTTCAAAGTGGATATTTATGACAATCAATCAGTATTTGGTCATACGTTTCTCATACGATATTGAAATGAAGCGATTGAAATTGCATTGGAAACTGGATTCATAGAAGAAAATTACATTGAAACATGTTTTGAAAATCCATCCATTAGGTCTCCCAGAACTTGAATGTCCCAACTCTATTCTTGAGCTTCCTACTCTACACCCAGTTAGTATTTCGACCATAAAAATTAAAATTGGATTAGAAACTATAATTAAATGGATATTTTGGACAGATACATCTTTTAAAATTGTACCCATATGGTCCCTCAAAACATGACTGTCCTTACTATGATTCAATGAGTTACAATAAGGAAAAATGCCACAAAATGCAATAAACAAAACATAGCTCCCAAAAAATGATTTGAATAGGTTTGAATGTTTTCAATCACATACATTTTAATGGAATACATCCACATACAGAAATTTCAAGCATTGAGTACCTAGATTGACTTACACATCATGTCGCAGCAGCTGCTGCAACTCCTAAGAATGATATGATTTTTAGGAAAATAAAAAATGATCTTCATATTATTCTAACTATTGAATCTTCATTGTTGAAAATCTATATGGTATTCCTATTTGGCATGAAATTTTTTCTTTAAGAATCACTCGTGCATGTATTGACCTCCCTTGATCTTTCAAGGACCTGTAAAAAACTAGTTCTTGCCTGCAATAAAACATGAGATCCTGGAAGAAAAGAGGTGTGCAGACTCTCTTCATCCAAAATTAATGCAAAAAAAACAAGTAGTGCACATAAAACAAATCCAAGGAAGAATATAAAGTACAAAATTTATTTTATACTTGTCAGAGAGCAATGGCCAACCAAACTAGCCAACAGTGTTTCAATTATAACCTCTTCATTTCTCGTTTGATTTGAGTGATTCAAAAACCAAATGAAAGTAAATTCAGAGAGATATCTCCATTATAAACAAGTTTTAAAAATTCAAGGATATGATATGCCAAATATTCTAAGTAACAACCTGCATGTTGGTGTTGTTTGTGAGTTCCCGCCCAGACCAATAGTCACTATTTTGAGTGCAATTTTTTTGTTTAAGAAAAGATTGATGTGATTCAAATTGGAGTTGAAAGTATATTAATGTATTTATCTCTAGTATAAACATGTTTTGAAGGAAATAAGAATTGATAGGTCAAATATTCCAATGAACATCTGGGAAAATAGAGTTTTCAAAGTGCAGATTTATGATAGTCCGTCTATATTTTGGTCATACATTTCTCATATAATATTGAAATGAATCGATTCAAATTGTTTTGGAAACTATATTCATATAATAACATTCTATATAAATAGGTTTTTAAAATTCATCTATTAGGTCTCCCAAACATGAATGTCCCAACTCTATTCTTGCGCTGCCTACTCTACACCCAATCAATATTTCGACCATATCTTTCTTGTTTGATACTCAAATTGAAAAATTCAAATTGGACTAGAAACTAGAATTAAAGGGATACTTTTGATATAAACGGGTTTTAAAATTATACCCATATGGTCCCTCGAAACATGACTTTCTGGACTATGTTTCAAGGAATTCCAACAAGCCAAAATGCCACAAAATGCAATAAACAAAACATAGCTCTCAAACAATGATTCGAATAGGTTGGAATTTTTGTAATCATATAAATTTTAATGGAATACATCCACATATCAAAATTTCAAGCATTGCGTACATATATTGACTTAAATAGTGTGTTGCGGCAACTGCTGCAACTCCTATAAACTTATATGATTTTCAAAATAAAATCTATGTAATTTTTTGGTTTTGTTATTTTCAATTCAAAATAATCTGAAATTTCATATAAAAATTAAATAAACCCACTTACCATGATGGTTGTGTGTCTCAATATTGGAGGATTTTATATCCCCATGGCTCCTCCTCTAGTAAAATCTTCATTCACCAATGCATTCTTCATCTCACCAACTTCCTGCAAATGAGAGATTAGTAATATGGGTGGCTCTTACTGTGCATTGTGTTTAGAAGTATCCACTTAAAACAATTGTTCTACTCAAGAATCCTTATGCTTTTTACCCATGCAATCTATATGTTATTCTATTCATGCAATCTATATGCTTTGGTGCAAGTGAGACATGAGTATACAATGAATAATCCCTACCTTTTAGGAATTGGTGATAGATGCATAGGTTATTACTTCCGGTCTTTATCAGTCAAGTCTCAGTAGAACTAGACATGATGCAACTAAAACCTTTGTTAGTCTGTATTTTTTTGCCCTTAATAACCTCCCCAGCAACAACACCAAAATGTTGGGTAGATCAATTTCTTATGAATACAATCAATTCACAACATAAATTATCAACTAGGGTAACATCTTGTTATTTCAAGGTTATCTTGCAAAATATATGCAGGATACAATTTCCTCTTCTAGCATTGGTTTTCTAATATGCATTGCAGCAAATTAAATCACATAACATATAAGTAAATTACAGAAAGTAAATACTAAAACTAATACACACTGTACAAAAAAGTAAATTCACTCCCACTCTTGCATAATTGAAACACACTTGCGAAAATTAAAGCAATCACACAAATGCAAGAAAAGAAAACACACTTGTGGAAATTAAAGCACACTATGGTTGCAACCATGCTAATCTATGAATCTAACATACTTGCATAAATGAAGAATTTGAATTAAAAATACATCTACGGAAATAAATGGATCAAAGTGAAATACATCATATGCTAAGCAATAAGGACAAGTTAGTCTAATTACAAATTAGAGAAACTAAGAATTCGAATCTACATTAACAAAACAGAGAGAAATTGAAGAACTACAATCTATATTACAAAAGAGATTAAAATAAATATAATTCTTATTCCAACACAAATTGGACTTGTTTCTCTAAGATTCGTCATTTTGGAATGGAGAAGGAGCTCTTATTTATACATGAGTTTTCCATAACAAAAAATGAGTATCCAAAATATCCTCATGAAGATCCAAAATATTCTCAACAAATTACTAATAATTTGGATCCCAAAATCAATTCAAATCTAATCCCAAGATCCTTGCTAATTATTCAAAACTAAGCAAGCTAATCCCCATATCTTGTTCCAATATTCTCTCCTCATCCAATATCTCAATATAAGATGAACGTTCCATAATTGAAAAATAGATTTTTGTGGACTTTCAAAATTGTTCACAGATTCCTATTACATTTTTTTTTTTTACAGATTCTTGTTACTTGTGGAAGTAACAACAACTCAAGTAACAAAAAATAGTAAAATGTCAATTTTTCACAAAGTACGATTTGGGTCTTTGAGATAATTTGAGGATAGGATTGTACTATCTCAATGATGCCTCATACAAGAAATATCAAATACCCACTTCATGGATATTCTGATATGGAAGTAGTATCAAGTGTCCATAAATAATAACATCATGCCCGTTTTTGCAAAATTCATCAAACTCATCCACATTTCAAAGATAAATGCAAAATATGTTATTTTTCCAATGTGTAATCATAATTCACATGAAAATACTAAACATATGCAATGGAAAATACATTAGCTCTAAATCCCACTCATAAGCATAAAAATGGATTAATAAGCATTAATATAAGTTTATGGGAGAGCAAGAAGGGATTAAAAGTAGGGAAAAGATAATGTAAAATGATGACAATTCCATGGCCACACACACATATAATCTTAATAAGGGATTGGAATAGTATAAATCATAACCAACGAATCATCAAGTTAACATATGCATAGAATGCATACCAAAGGGGAATCAATTTGTATCTAGATAGATGTGTTATCAAGGGATGATATCACAAGATGGATGGTATGTATTTAAGAGACAACATAGTAAAATCAAGTATCTTGCGCAAGTTGACCATTGACCAAATTGAGGGAGTTTGTGGCCTTATCTCAACCTAAACCTACCTATCTACTAAATAATTATAAAAACGATGGTGGATGAAAACACAAAGCTTAATTGTTGGTTGGAAATGACAAGCTTTAACCAAAAGTGAAGTTCGTAGCAACAAGAAGAATGATCCTCAACCGATTTATCACATTGATAGCTAAGCGTATATATAAACATATTCACTGGTTAATAAATTGATGATAAAACTCTAAGTAAGCATAGATTAGAAATCTATGTGGTTATAAAGACCCTAAGGGAAGGGGTGAGCCTGCGACTTCCTTCCCCTACCATCTATCGTATCATTGTCACAAGAGCATTTGAGAGAACCTGAGTGGGTCTAATGGTTAAGAACATGTGTTATCTCTGAGGAGGTCACATGTTTATAACTAGCGGGGGTTAGGGTTGTTCATTGGCCTGCTGTGACAAGGCTCAAAGGGTAGGAGACCCATGGGATAGAGGCTCTCCCCTAGGATAAAGGGTCCGTCTCGGCCCCTGTTGAGTCACAAGTTTCTGGTATATCTGGATTGCATGATGTTGGATATACTCTTGGGAGGTTGTTGTTCCCAAGGTTAAAAAAAAAGAGCATCTAAGGCACGCATGGGGATACGTTATGTGCATACGCTCGGTGTGGGGTTCATGGATTACAAATATCAACAGTAATAAAATGTTAGTTGTATCTTGTAACCAAGGTGGACTTACATCCCACTCGTGACCTACATGTGAATGTTGTGGATGTGGAGTTTGAATCCCTCATGCCCATCCTCAACGTTAAGTAGAAATGCCTCCCTCCTTGCTTTTGGTTATGGCCAAGGATTCCCAGTCAAGGATTAAATGAGCTTGCAAAGAAATTCATTGGATAGGATTAGCAAATGAGGCCTCCATGGGGAGAGGGAGAGATTTTCTAACATTGGTTTTGAGAGGGCATCAGGGAAAAAACTTGGAGGGATGGTTGTTTTCCCCTTAATCCATAGGTTTGACCAATTGATTATGGGGACACATTCCTACTAGGTAGATAATTCCATGGCTAGTGCCCTCCTTAACGAACTTAAAAGCAATAATTACCATGAACATAGGATAAAACACCTCCTCCTTTGAGGTTGATCCAATAGTTTCCATAGTTTCCATATTCATGGAGGAGTGGGATATATGTGTGTGTGTGTGTGTGTGTGTGTGTGGACAAGAAGATAATATATGAATGGATGAAGAAGTCGTAAAGAGTGTAGTGACTATGTATAGTTGTTTAAGTGCTTCATCCATAAGCATGTAAAATTAATATTGTGTAAGCTAACTAAAATAAAATGAGGGTGGTAACTTTATATCAAGTCCACCTCTCCTTGACTAAGTTGACGAGATGAACTCCAAGCAGAGTTGAGGTAAGATAAGAAATTTGGTTTGTGGCCAAACCAGAATTGATGGTAACTAATCAAAGAATAAGAAACTATAAGAACTATAGGTTCAGTCCTAGGATGCAACTAGCTTGGATGATGGAGAGTCAGTTAAGGCATATCTAGCTTATTAGATTTCATATGTAGTCACCATAGTGTAAGTTTAATGTCGAGCGAAGGTAAGCACTTGTCCACTTATCCCTTTATTAGTTAAATATGTATCATGACTTGGTGTTTTTAAAACAAACAAAAAAAGTCTAAATGTGTTGGGTACATGACAGATCAATTGAACCTTATCAGTCATTCATTAATAATTCGTTATGAAAGATGTTTGACATATCAACCATGCCAAAAGAATTACAAATTACTAGATCTTTATTTATTACCTTTATGTGTTGATTACATTGGTTTCTTGGCATTAATCTCAGTGACTATAGATCACTATAATTACATTGGTTTCATGCATTAATGTCAGTGACTAAGCTTCCTCATCATTATCGAAGAGTTTCCATTGTCTTAAATAAACCATTCATAAATACAATCTCAATATACCATTCCCAAATGCATAAGAGTTGTTTCCCTTTTCTAGAATACAGTTTATGTTAAGAAGACTTGGATAATCTATGATGGAAAACACCCGAATGATGTATGCTTGAGTAAGATCTTGAGTAGTGATCAACGCATTGAAATTCTTCATCATGATGTAATCTCAAGCCTAATTAGTGAAGAGGGATTTGTCTAGTTAAGGCCATTATAAGAAGATGGGTAGAAATGAAACCGCGAATTCCTACCATTTGATATTGGGAAAATGTAGGTGGTATCCCTAATGAAAACTTTTTCCATCATATATGGATCACAAAAGCAAGGATGGGATCCTGATTAGTAAAATAGCCTGGAAGGTGTTTAATTAGGATGGAACAAATTTGGATACCATGTCTCTAATCCAGGTTCTCACATTTTTTGTTGTTCAACATTACTACTTTATTAGTATTCAACTTAATTTTTATGTAATTTTTGAAATAGTATTTGTCATAGTAAATAGAGTAAATTTCAGATGATCAATTTCATTTCTCTCACACACACATACACACACAATGATGATGATCTACAAATTTTATGTGACCTATCAAGATTAAAAATAGCCTAGATCCATCTCAACTCCATATTTATCATGCACTTAAAAGGATCAAATCCCTCAAGGTGTGAACCCTTTCATCCACTTTCACACACTAAAATAATGTTTACACCTTTACAATTATATACTATTTTTTTACATAAAATTTTATTTTATTGATCATATATAATATTTGTTTTCCGTAAAAAAGTCGTAATTTGTAACTTTTGGAAATTTACAAAATTTCATTTTGTAAATATATACCCAAAGGCATACCTATTGTTTTAAGATGACTAGCCACATGAAAACAAAGACTATCCAAACAACAGCAATTATCAGATATGATATTTAGTAATGTTTAATTAAATTTATCAATAAAATATTGTATAATTATAAGGAAGCTATTGGGCCAATGGATGGCCACATCTATTTTAGAATACATAGTAGATCAATTTTTTGACTCTAGTTCTAAGTTTATATTTTAAGGGGTTTGCATTGGCTTTGTGAGTGGTTGATATTACTTTCCGTTTAGTTCTTTAGGAGTTTTTTTCCTCATATATATGTTTTTCTAAATTTTTGATACTGGTCTACTAGTTTTTTTATAGTAGATATACATATAGAACTACCTTGTCAATCACATATGTTTTGAGTAGTCACTATCTATGTACTTTGTAACTTTGATTTAGGCCAACAATGTAACTCACTTGGTGAGTGATGAGGCCGGGGCTTTCTAATAGTGCAGGGTGGGGTTCAATTCCCCTGCACTCTTTCACATGAAAAAAAAAACTTTGATTTCACAAAAAATTCACAAAAAAAATAACAAGTTACTGTTTTTTCATCTCAAAAATAATACCAAATTATATCTCAATCATTAATATTTTATTCTATAAAATAAGATAATAAAAATATAAACATAATAATATCACTTTAATATAATCATATATTAATATATATTAAAAATAATTAATTACAAATCTACCACCTAAAATATTAAAATTATAAAGTAATGCTAATGATAACACTTTCAATTACAACTCTATACTACACTCCTATTAAAAAACAAAGCCATTTAATATCACCCACATTCCCAAGTCTAAACGAAGAGTCATTTAATATCACCCACAACGCATTTCATTATTTAGATTCTTTATAACAAATTCGCATAATTTGTTTGAGAAAAATATGTATATTCAATGTAATGTTAATAAATAAGTTATCCTATATTAAATTCAATATTAACAATATATACATATGTTCATATTCATATATTCAATGTAAAGATACAAATAAAATAATAGTTTTTAATAATATTTATATATATATATATATATATATTAAAAAAACTATATATTTTAACTTCAAATATTTTAAAGTTAACTTTAAACTTTTTATTTAAAGATCCTTTATTTATTCATTCCAGATGCACCTCCAAATATAATATTATATTTATAAAACTTACAATTATTATAAGAGATATAAAAATAAAAACTTTTAAATTTGTAATTGTAAAATGTACATCTAAATATAATATTGTACTTATAAGACTTATAATTAGTTTTTTTCAACGAAATTAATTGGAATCAAAGAAACAAAATCTATATATATGTTCATAGGCTATCATATATGCCATACATAAGACATAAATCAACCCACACCTAGTCATATATTATGCTTTCCTAGCAAAACAACCTAGTTCTAATAACAACACATAGTAGTCGAAAAGACCAAATTGATTGAAGTACAAAATTGGAAAATAGATAATACATGTCAATACAACAAACCAACAATTACTAGTTGGTAAAGGAGATAGAGTCTTTAAAAATATGAGTACTCACCAGGTATTTAAATATATGCAAAATCCCTTAAATATATGCAAAATCCCCTTAGGTCCACCAATTGCCATATTTGAAAGATCATCTGCTATAGAGTTGAATTCCCTATAAACATTATTAATAGTAATTTCTAAAAAGGAAACAATGAGTATGAGAATACAATTGCACCATTGATTCAAATATAACACATGTAAATTAGATATACCATTTACCTAGTTGACTATTACCTTTGAATCACCAAATACACACAAGGAATCGATACCAATGAGAGATGCAAAATGTAATAGCCCTTAAAGTTCTAATAAATTAGCTATGGAGTTATAACATATTATACAACTTGACGGGAACTCGACATTGTTCTCGTTTTTTGGGGTGTCAATTTTAGTAGTTGTTTTTACCCCCATTTTAGAAAGTGTGCATACTGATAGCAACATTTTTCATTTTGGTACCTTTTATTATGATTTTGAAACTTCTTGATCATAAGAAAACTATAACTTTTATTTACAAATGTGTTTTTTCAAATTTTGCAAAAAAAAATATTTAGTAGCTAGTTATGTTGAAAAAATATATACATTTTCAATTTTTTTAACTTTTAGAAGTTAGTGAGATTGAAATATATATATCCAGGGTTGGCAGGTGCGGGTGGAGTGATCCTTGACTCCACAGAGAAACAATTGAAAACTTATGCTTGGGGCATTGGGAAAAAGACGAACAATGGCGCAGAGTGGCTAGCATTCATAAAAGGGCTAGAGATCGCCAGAGCCCTGGGCATTGAGAGCTTGAACGTTATCGAAGACTCGCTCATTTTCACTAGAGATGCAAGGAAAATAGTGAAAGAGAAGAAAACCCCCACCTTCAAGTTTCATCAACTCTTCTCCAGCATTAACAAAGAATTTAAAGAGGTCTCTTTTTTTCATGTCTTGAGAAACCTCAATGAACAAGCTGATGTTTTGGCCAACTCTGGAGTCAAACTTCCTTATGGTCATCTAGATTGTGACAATGTTATCACTAGTAATGTTTGGATCCCTTAACCCCCCCTTTCTAAGTGGTTTGTTGGTCCCTATCCTCATTATTCGACCTCCTACTCCCATGATCCCAATCTTTAGAAACTCAAGTCTCTTGACTCTCGATCACTCCACCACCTTACTTGATGGTCGACACATTCCCCGTGGTAGCCTGAAGCATGCCAAAATTTATGAGGTATGGACGGCCATCCAGTTGGCTAGCATGCGAGGACAGTGGTTTGTATTTAGACAGGGAAACAGTGATTACCGTGCATCCTCGCCGATATTCCCTCGCTAAGGTTTGTTCTGAGAACTCCATCATCCTTGCGATCTGAGGGATACACTGGAACCATCCCTGTGAATTGCAATATGGACCATAGGCACTCTCATAGTGGGGAAAATCTCTACCTACGGTGCTTTAGGTGCAACAAGAATATCAGAGGCCCAAATGCTACTTGCATTCGGACCAATCTGATGGTTGATGAAGACAATGACAACATGGAGGTGCATAGGAGCTCTGCACATGTCACGTGTCATCAGCCTGATAGGGAGAGAAGCACGCTAAATGCGGAAGAGAGAGGCATTCTCACAAATTTTGAGCTAGATATGAAGAACCGACTGCTAGAACTAGAAGGACAGGTTAGGATGATAAGGAATGAAAACTTGGACCTCAAGAAAGTTCTCATTCAACTCTACTCCCTGACTGAAACCACATATCTTGAGCTGAAGCACCAGAACAGCATGATGGCAGGAAAAGTGGAGCATCTGGAGGAAAAGTTTGACCTTGGATACCCCCACAAAAAATGCATTGCTGGTATGGAAAACAACGACTTGGACAGCCTGCGCAGGAAGCTTGAGAAGCTGAAGAAAACTATGTGACATGCTGGGAACTATGTCGACCTCAGCCAGGACAAGAATGGAACCGTAGGCTCTAGTGGTGTAGTCCAGAACACCGATAGCCCCTAGTCTCCATTGGTTTGTTCAGTCTTTTTTTATGCTATTTCGTAGTTTTTTTTGCTCAAGAATTTTGGAATGTAAGAATGATGGAAACACTCTGTATTGGAACAGCCTTAGTTTTTTGTAATCTATCCCTTAGATACCTTCTCAGTCATGTTTTTCTTTTGCCTAAAACTTCTAGGACAATTTGTGAAATTCTATAGCTCTCATGGACCTGGAATGCCTCTCCATGACTATAAGATTGTAAAGAAAGAACTCAACATTATGGATGCTACCTTGCTAAAGGAGAAGTCTACTTCTGCATTTTGTAATTTTCGGCCATATTTTTAATTGAAAGCTCTTAAACCGTCTGTGTTAGGAAAAAAGATTGAAATATATATATATATATATATATATATATATATACAAGTTTTTTCCTTAACATTGTCTCTTAAATAAATAACTTTTATGGTAAAATTTGAAACAAGAAAAAACATTTAAAACATTTTTAAAAGTTTTTTTCAGTGTTTTTATGTCTAGACCTAAAATTTTTAACAATTTTAAAATAAAATTGAAAAAAAAAAACAAAAAAAAACTTAAAAAAAAAGACAAATTTAAAAAAAAAAAAAATTTAAACAAAAATTTTAAAAATAAAATAAAAATTTAATAACAAAATTTTAAAATACAAATCCAAAATTAATATCTATATATATATATATATATATATATATATATATATATATATATATATATATATTCCCCCACCACTCCTCCTCCCCATTCCCCATTCGCTTCCCCCTACCCGCCCTCCCCCTCCAATCCTCCTCCCCATTCCCCATTCGCTTCCCCCTACCCGCCCTCCCCCCTCCACTCCCCTCCCCTCCCCCGTCCCCCTCCCGCCTCTCCCCTCTCATCTACTCCCCCCATTGCCCCTCTCCCCTCTCCCTTCCTCCCCCTCCCCCTCCCCCTCCCTATCCTACACGCCGCGCCCAGTAATGGTGCGATTCTCTGAATTGCGCTGCCACTAAGGTTTGGCACTTGGGCAGAGGAAGGAGAGGAAGAGGGAGAGGGAGGAGGGTAGGGGGTTTGGTTAGGTTTATTTAGGTTTTTTGTTTTTTGTTTTTTTTAAATTTTAATATTTGAAATTTTTATTTCAAAATTTATTTTTTATTTTATTTTCATTTTCATTTTTTATTCTATTTTCACTTTCATTTTTTATTTTTAATTATGGTTTTTAATTTTTAATTTTATATTTTTAAAGTTTTTTTTTTAATTTTTAATTTTTAATTTTATTTAGTTTATTTTTTATTTTTTAATTTCGTTTACAATTTTTTAAAATTTGGGTTTTCCTTAAATGTTTTTTAAAAAAAATAATTTTTCTTTTAAATAGAATTATTTTATTTTATTTTTAAATTAAAATTAAAAAAAAAAACAAATATGTTTAAAGTTATTTTTTAAATCTTTTTAAATGTTCTTTTTTTTTAAATTTGTATATTTTTTAACATTAAAACTTGTGTTTTGTTTTTCAATTTTTTTTTTATATTTTCAAGATTTTTTTTTTAAATTTTCACTTTATAATTTTTTTTAAATTTGTATATTTTTTGAACATTAAAACTTATGTTTTGTTTTTCAATTTTTTTTTTTATATTTTCTGGATTTATTTTTTAAATTTTCTGTATATAAATTTTCTTTGAAAGTTGTAAGTATTTTTTTATGTTTTTTTTTTAATTTGGTTTTTGAATTTTCTTTAATAATTTTTTTGTTTTTGAACTTTTACTTTTTTATTTTTTTTAATTTTTTTCTTTTTAAGTTATTTTTTTAAAATTTTAACCTAAAAAAAATTGGCAACAATTTTAGGAGATCCACTTTTAATCTAGGGATAGGTTTAATATTTTGATTACAACGATACCACCCATGGTTTTTAGAAAGTTGTAAATGTAGCCCCCCAGAAAAGGGGGTGATACCGGTATCACCACTTTCCGTTTTGGGGTTGTTTTTTGCTATTTTGGTGCAAAAATATGAATGAGATTTAATAAATACAATTTTAAATTATGATACATTGATATAATAATGTCATTTTTAAAAACAATGTGCTACCAATAGCATTAGTTTTCAATCTGGGGCTTGATTTGAAGGTTTTTGTAAACAACAAGAATGAATCTTTTGGTCCATGTCTATATTTTTAACCCCAAAAAGAAGCGGTGCTACCGGTAGTACCACTTTTTGATTCAGGGTTGTTTCTTGGTGTTCTTTGTCCAAAAATATGAGTTTTTTTGGCTAGAGTTCTAATTTTGCAAAACTATGAGTTTTATGGCTGGAGTTCTATTTTTTATTATAAAGTTCTCGTCAAGTTATATAACTTGTTTTGGTGTCATGTCCACGATTCATCCAAATTTTGATGTGATGATCTTTATTTATCCTTAGTAAAATTCCACAACCATAGTCCTTGAGATGAGCATCCCCATCAAAGTAACCTCCAACTCAATGATCAGGAATGGGGGGTTCAATTATTTATCTTCTTTCTTTGCCCTCCCCATAGAGTGAAACACCCTATACAACCCCATAATTTTCAAGCTACATGCCACCACATTAGGAACCTTGTTGTCAAAAAGGGCTTCATTCCTAGAATTCCATATACCCCATCAAACAAAAGTAGGAAGGAACTTGTGAGATTTAACTGAATCCACCCAATTTCTAAAATTGGCTTCAATAGAAGTATTGCCCCATTCTTGTGTAATCATAACGCCATATTAGATATCATTCCAAATGATTTTGCACAATGAACAATGCATAAACAGGTGAGAAACAGATTCAGAGTTCATCCTACACAAAATACAAAAGCTAGGACCAGACCATCCCCTTCTAACTAGGTTATCCCAAGTTAAAATGTGGTTTTCCAAGCATATAAAAAACAAATCTTATTGGAAAGCACCATTTCCAAAGTCTATTATACCACCATTTGGCTTCGATCTCATGGTTAAAATTGGATATAACGTCATAAGCCACTTTGGCATGTAGCTTCATTCCAAGCCCACACTAGCAAATATTTTTCATCATTCCATCTAATTGCTACTCTATTGAGAGAATCAATGTATGCAGACCATTATTTTTGCCACTATCCTTTGAGACACAAATCCATAGCAAGAAGCCAATATGAGCTAGAACTTCTCAACTAAGAAGGTCTTCTGATTTGATCCAAGGTACATATCCCAAATTCTTCCAAATAATATCTGATATAAGAGGACAGTACGGATGTCTCCCCTCCATCTAAGAATGGATCTATCCCAACAAGTACTTGAGAACCCTTCCCCACTTTCCATGATAACCACCTTCTAATCGAAGGGAGAGCTCGAACAAATCCATTCCAGAAATTAGAGACACCTCTAATAGATTTCATAAAATTCCTCAACGAATCAACTAAAGACTTATTCTTGAGATATTTAGCTTTAAGAACTTTACTCCATAATCCTCTGCCACATAATCCTTCGAGAAGTTCTTCAAACACAAGGAAACACTAAAACACTATAAATTTTTTATATCTCAACCCCCCGTGGATTTTGGTAAGGCTAATCTATCTCATCTTACCAAATGGATTTTCTCATTTTTAGCAGCTCCAGACAAAATAAAGTTAAATATTTTTTATAATCATTTTCAGGATAGTATGTGGCACCTTTCGTAGAGAGAACCAATAAAATAGGCTCACAATCAACACATATGTAATCAAGGTGAGTCTTCCTCCCAAGGACAAATACCTGTAGCTCCAATTACCAATTCTCTTGTCAGATTTCCTCACCAACCACAACCAATCTGTAATCTTGTAAAATTTTATTAGGATTTAAAATGTATCCAAGATATTTCATGCCACCTCCAAGATCTTCAACTTTGTCTAGAAATATTGTAGCAAATTGAACAAAAGTATTATCATCCACAACATTATGAAGAAAACAAGACTTATTTGCACTTACCTCCATACCTGTAGTCGAACAAAAAAGAGTAATAATCTCCAAAAGGGAAGAACACTCTTAAACAGTACCCTTTCCAAAAATAACGACATCATCTATGGAGAGAAAATGGAAATAACGACATCATGTATGAAAAGAAAATGAGTAATATACTAAACAACAATAATTTTGATACTTGATAATCTTCCATCATTATTGGCACTGGAACATTGGAAGAATTTTGTTAGAATTCCATTAATTAATACAACAAAACATGAAGAGGAAATACATGCCATAATCCACTTAGTTACAAACAAAGGAAGCCCAATTTAGAGAAGATGCAATCTTAGAAAGACCCAATTCACCTTGTCACGTGCCTTAACTAAATTCATTTTGAGTATGAGAGCATCAAGTCTTTTGACTTGATAGAATGGAGACATTCCTAGTGACACCAATGGCATCAAGGATTTTCTTATTAGCCAAGAAACGAAATTGATTCTTGGAGATCACCTCGTCCAATTTAGCCTTGAGTCTATTAGCTATGATGTGGATGATAAACTTGTAAGTAAAATTACAAAAGGAAAAAACTTTTAAATTTGTAATGTAAAATCTATTGTAACTTGGTTAATTCAAGTTAATTCCTAGTAAAGATAGTTATTAATAGTTGTTATCCATGAATTTATAAGTTAGGACACACTCTTATTTAAATAAAACTAAGTTATTTAAACAAATATTCAAACCATGTTTTAATTTGCATGGTTTGAAAATTAAAACATGGTTTGAATATTTGTGGCCATTTGGATCGATTTGGGTGATCGAAACACAAAAAAATTTCATGCATATGCCACTCAAAGTCAGAACAACAACTCTATTTGGGAGCTGGAGGGTGATAATGGTATTTCCATTAAGGATATGGAGGAACTTCAAACAGCGGCCAAACATCACTTCAGTACATTGTACACTGATCCGAAGCAAGGCAATTTGATTACTCAAATCAATATTGCGAGCAAATTCCCTGTGTTTGTTTCAGAATCAGATGCTGAGGATTTCGGTCAAGCTGTTACATTGGAAGAAGTGGAAGATGTGTTGTAGGACTTCGCCAGAGACAAAAGTCCTAGCCCTGATGGCTGGACAGTGGAACTATTTTTAGAATTTTTCAATGTTATGGGCAATGATAATCTGGCTATGGTGGAGTTTTCTAGAGCTGAAGGTTACATTTCAGGTGGTCTGAATTCCACATTTCTTACCTTGATTCCGAATATTGGTAAACCCTCTACCTTTGGTGATTTTCGTGCAATTGCATTATGCAATTTGGCATATAAAATCATATCTAAGATCATTTATGTCAGGCTTAAACCTCTGCTATATAGATATATATTGGGTGAACAATTCGGTTTCCTATTGGACAGACAGATCCTGGACGCCATAGGCATCACTCAGGAAATTATTCACTCTGTTAAAGCTAGGAGATTACAAGCTATGTTTATGAAGATCGACCTGGAAAAAGCATTTGATAGGGTGGATTGGGTCTTTTTGCACCTAGTACTTATACAGATTGGAATTCCTCCATTGGTGATCAGATGGATCATGGCCTACTTATCCACAACATGTATTGTTGTTCCTGTTAATGGTGCTCCAACAGAGTTTTTCAAAATTACTAGAGGGGTCAGACAGGGCTGCCCACTGTCACCTTTGATTTTCTTATTAATTATCGAGGGATTAAGTTTGATGATCACTGAAGCTAAAGTGGCAGGCAAGATCACTGGAATTACCTTCTCCAATGAAGTTTCTATTACACATACATTATTCGTCGATGAAGTATTAACAGTTGGTTTGAACTCAGTATCTAAATGGCAGAATTATGCTTGCATTTTTATGACTTCTGTAATGCTTCAGGCATGTTGATTAATAAGAGAAAGACTTGAGTGTATCATTTCGGCATTCCCACAATGTAACATTGAGCAATTTAAAGAAATTCTTCCTTACACATTCTGCCCCCTTAAGGAAGGTTTCAAATATCTAGGATATTTTCTCAAACATGGAGCATATAGGCCCTAAGACTGGATGTGGCTCATCAAACAGGTTGAACAGAGGATAAACAATTGGACGTTTAGATTACTATCTATTGGAGGCCAGCTCATGATTATGAAGTTTTTTCTCACAGGTATGCCAGTATACTGGTTCTCTCTCATGTCGGTTCCTGTATTTATCTTAAATGGACCGAGAAAACTGTTTTTTAACTTCTTATGGACGGGGGGTTCATGCAATGGTTATTTGGCTATGGCCAAGTGGGATCAGCTTGCATTACCGGTTGAAAGAGGGGAATGGGGCATTAAGAACTTACCTTTATTTAGCTATGCACTAAGATTAAAAATATTTTCGCAGGGACTGTTTGGTCCAACCCTTTGGACAGAAATTCTGAAGGTGAAATATATTAAAGATGATACTATCAGATGGCTCAGGAATACAGCAAAAAGATTGGAGGCTCCTCATCAATTTGGGCAGGTTTCCTAAAGCTCTATAATTATATGGCTAAAGATCTTGTTTGGCAAGTGGGAAATGGTTCAGACATCATGGTATGGATTGACCCTATCATGGGTATGGGTGAAGACTATACTTTATCGGGAGGATCCTACAGATTCTACATTGTTTCAATTACAAGACATTGAATACAATTCAAGGATACATGCCGGGGATTAGACAACCATATTGGATTTCAGCATGGGAAATGGGCTTTCAGGATGAAGAAGCATCTGAATGGGAAAAGTATATCTTTAAACTAAATGTTGTGGGTGTCCGATTGAATAGGGATAGAGATAAGCTCATAAGGACGGGTAATGAATCCACGGGTATGATTACTGCTAAATTTGCATACAAGACATTAATTAGTAACTGTTGTTCATTTCCTGTGGATTGGTGGTATAAGATGAGTTGGAGGTGGAAGATACTAGTAAAGATACAATGCTTCATGTGGCAGGCCCTTAATGGGTGTCTTAAAACTTGGGATAATCTACATACGCATGGGTGGATTGGGCCCAACATTTGTATTCTTTGCATTAATGATTCATAATCGGTTGAACATATATTTGTTGGTTGTAACTTCACCAGAATTATTTGGAAAGAGATAATCCAGCAACTAGATATCCATATAGCATGGAAGGTGGGATTGTTTAGAGATTGTGCTCTTCAATGGTTCCGTGAGTGTAAAGAAATTCCTTTTCTTCCAACAGTGGTTTCATGGGCAGTTTAGCGTTCGAGGAATGCAACACTATTTGAGGACATTAGGCCTTCTATTAACAATATCATTTGCAGAATTATGGCGATCACTAAAACTCACTACACAAGCAATGGCAGTAAAAGAGTCACAAAACAATCTTTCTTTCAATACAGTTTTCACAGACCAATAACTTTCATCGATGGATCAGCTATTGATGGGAATTGTGCTATTGGTGGGGTTATCTATATCAATAAGGATCATTACTTTACATTGAAACTCAATTGTGGCAACGACACTAATACCAAGGCTAAGACGATCGGTTTGTGGTGTGTTCTTGCAGTCTCCAAACATTTTGGTTTTCATGAAATCTCTGTTTATGGTGACTCCAGGATAACTATCAAATGGGATCATGGGGATTTTAATATCAATGTGATCACTCTACACCACTAGTGTCGCAGAATTAAGGAAGCTATACTTTTCTTCAAGACTATATCTTTTGAAAATATATATAGACAACATAATTCACTTGCTGATACATTATCCAAGGATGCTCATGAAGGCGCTGAAGTTTATATTAGGTGGGAAGAATATCAAGAGAGTCTTCTGCTCGACTCAGATCAGGTTTTCATGTCATACTTGTAGGGGCATTGCATTTTTTTGAACTTTTGATGTATTGATCTATGATCAGACCCTAGATTGATCACACTCTGCACAGGATGAATTCTATGTTATTTTCGGAAAATTGGATGTTGATTCAGGGCTTCATAGGGCCTTCTTTTTTGTATAAGTCATGTTCTCATACTGACTTAAGATTTTGTACTATTTGATTCCTAAATGAATACCAATAGTATGGTTTTTTTCCGCTGAAAAAAAATAATTCAAACCATGTTATTTATTTAAAATAAATAATCATTTCGTAATCATAAAGAGGCAACTATGTTTATGAGTATCGAACCATTAACCTATTTATTTAAATATAACATTAACTAATTAAAAACAATTTAAATATTTAAATAATAGATTAATAATTTTAAGGTAAAAAAAAGCATTCACAAATAAATATAAAATTTTAAAAAATCAATAGATATTTCTTCCTAAATTGCAGAAAGAATACTATCAAAATTTATTTATAACAATAATTTTAAATTAGATCAGCAGTTACATGGATAGGAGGCCGCGCTCGGAGGATCGCCACTGAGACTGCCGCTCTAGGGTTTTGCGCTTGCAGCCGCCATGGCTGTGCCTGGGGGAGGGTCCCCCCCTCCCTCCTCACCCATCTCTGCGGAAGAGGCTTTCAGAAAGCTCACAAACCCGAGTGGTAAGAAAGCTGAGGCCAACGTGATTCTGAAATTCATCAAAAAACTGGATGAAATCCCTGAAGTCGAGCTACCAGCGGAGAGCGCCATTAAAACTGCTCTAGCCCTCTCATCTCGTGGACTGGTAGGCCAATTTATGGGCCTGTGGCCAGCGGCGAGAACTACAGATGACTGGATACAACGGAATTGGAGGCCCCATCTGAAACATAGTGTAACGTGCTATCCAGTAGGAAGAGGATTTTACATTTTTGAATTCATCTCAAAAGAAGATAGAGACCTAATCTTCAGAAACGGACCCTATTTCATGGGGGCTCAAGGAATCTATCTCAATAGATGGACCCTGGATTTTGATCCAAGCATTGACGTCCCAAAGGAAGTGCCGGTCTGGGTAAGGCTCCCAAAACTGCCTGCTCATTGCTGGAACCCTGATGCGCTGGAAAAAATTGGAAATTGCCTTGGCAGGTACATAGATAAAGCGGACCCAAAGGGGAAATATTCGTGTGCCCGAATCTGTGTGGAGGTTGATTTAGAAGCAGGTCTACCAGAATCACTCAAGATCTCCATCGGCTCCTGGAGTCATTTTCAAAAACTAGATTATGAGCAACTGCCTTTCAAATGCAGGCTCTGCCATGAGCATGGACATTTTCAAAGATCCTGCCCAAAAGCCCAACCCCAGGAGGAGACTGAGGGTTGGCAACAAGTCAAGAAATCAAAATCAGCAGCCAAGAACCAAGAAAAAAGATCAATGAACTCAGGACAAAATCCAATATCAAAAGATCCCTCCAAAGCCAAAGAGACTGTCTCGGGGAAAAAAGCAGCAGATCAGATCAATGTCCCCACATCGAGCAAGGTAAACCACTCTCAGGACTCAGATATAGAAATAATTGGGTTGGAGGAAAAGACAAATACTAACCATGAATAAAATCTAGAAGCTGGAGAAATCCCCCAGGAAGAAAACGAGGGAAGGTAAATCCAAGATAAAATAGATAACCAACCTCCAGAACCCTCGAGAATCTCATCTGAACCTAACACTCCAAAAGATCTGGATCACAAGCCTACCAATCTGGACTCTGAATGAGGGGGATGCACAGATGAAGAAGCTTCAGACACCAGCAGCTCACATACTACCCCCAATCAGCCTGCCAAAGCTCTAGGCCGCAAATCAAAGAAAAAACACAGGGAAGAGAAAGCCATTCAAGATATAAACAAAGGAGCCCAGCAAACCATTGATTCAATGATTACCAGATCAAAGCAAGGCAAGGGCCTTAAAAGGGCCCCCACCCCTAAGAGAGTTTAAATGCGATACGCCTCCTGGAATTGTAGAGGCCTAGGCTCCAAATCCAAACAAGAAGCTCTGAAGGACATCATAAAAATCAATAAGCCTGACATCCTCTTAGTTTAGGAGACGAAATTGGAGGAAGTAAACCTCCATCAAGCTGCACTCAATTTCTGGAAAAAAGGACCGGGGAAAGCCATCAGTTCTAGAGGAGCCTCGGGAGGAATTGCCACTTTCTGGGATGAATCCAAATTCAACCTCATTACAGATCACTGCAGCATGCATTGGATCTACACCAAACTTCAGCATATTGACTCCGGAATACAAGTAAGTCAGTTCAATCTCTATGTTCCAAATCTGGCCTCTGACAAAGTTCAATGCTGGGATTCGCTGGAATCCTTTCTCTCCTTGCACTCCCCAAACAACATTATTCTAGCAGGAGATCTCAATGTTACTCTGTCTGCTGATGAAAAGAAAGGAGGCTCCCCAATAAGAGACCAATCCAGAGAATGGGTGGAGGACCTTATCTTGGGATGGGACCTCATTGATATCAAACCGTCGGTAGGAAAATTCACCTGGACTAACAAAAGGCTGGGCCCGGGTCACATAGCGGCTAGGCTTGACAGATTCCTGATCCATTCCGACTTCCTCCTGCTAGGACTTTTAGCAACCTCCAAAATCCTCCCTAACTGTATCTCGGATCACAAACCCATCCTTTTGGAACTCTCCTCTGAAACTAATATGGGCCCTCTCCCTTTCCGATTCATCCCTCTCTGGATTCTACAAGAGGACTTTCATCAAGTCGTCTCTAACTCTTGGTCAGTCCCTATCCCAGGATCTCCTTCCTTCTCTTGGGAACATAAAATTAAAAGGCTGAAATCGGATCTTAAATCCTGGGCGAAGCGAATCACCTCTCCTACTACTGGCAGAATTGAATCCCAAAAAAACCTTGGAAGACCATCAACTCTCCCTGGAAACAATCACCCTCACTCCTCAGACCCAAGCTACTGAAACTGAACTCCAAAAGCACTACTACCAAGCTTGTAGGGTAGAAGAAGAATATTGGCGACAAAAATCAAGGAGTTTGTGGCTCGAAAGTGGAGACAAAAACACCTCCTACTTCCACAAACAAGCGGAGGCCAAAAAGAACTTCAAGGCAGTCACCGAGATCAACTATCAAGGCTCCCTGATCAACAATTTCAAGGAAATCAAAAAAGTCGCTTTCAACACCTTCAAAGACCTCTTCTCAGCTCCAATTGAAGACCCCCTGAATCCCCTTGATCACCCTTTTGATACCATCCCATTTCTGGTCCAAAATTCTGATAACATCTTTCTCACTGCCCCCATATCCATGAAGGAACTAAAATTAGCCCTTTTCCGAATGAAACCTGATAGTGCCCCGGGCCCGGATGGTTTCACTGCAAGATTCTATACCAATTGCTGGGACCTGATAAAGCTGTACCTCCTTAGAATGGTGAGGCATACGCAAAAGACCAATAAATTGGGGGGAAGCACAAATTCTGCCTTTCTTACTTTGATTCCAAAAGAAAAAGGTGCCAATCATTTCTCAAGATTTAGACCTATCTCCCTTTGCAATCTGAGCTACAAAATTGTAACCAAAATCATAGCAAATAGACTCAAAAAAGTGCTGCCACGAATAATCCCGGAAAATCAAGGAGGGTTCATAAAAGGTCGACAGATTCAAGACAATATTCTGCTGGTCCAAGAAGCAATCCATTCCAGCCACCAATCCAGAGAAGGAGGCATGGTGATTAAACTTGATTTAGCAAATGCCTTTGACAGAGTTAATCATGAGTTCCTGTTCCTGGTCATGAAGAAACTCGGGTTCTCAGACCCTTTTGCAAATTGGATCCAAGGATGCATAAGCTCACCCTGGATAGCTCCTTTGGTAAATAGATGACCCACTGACTTCTTTCAAGCATCTCGGGGCCTTATACAAGGCTGCCCCCTCTCCCTGTTGCTCTACGCAATCCAAGCCTCGGTCCTAAGCTTCCAACTGATAAAAGCCCAGCAAATGAATGTCCTCCCTGGTCTCCATATGGAAGCTAATGTGAATAAGATCAATCATGCACAGTTCGCAGATGACACACTTCTCCTGGGCGCAGCTAGTACCCAAGTTGCAAGGAGATTCAAACATGAGCTGGATATCTATAGACATGTCTCAGGCAGCAAGATCAATTTCCAAAAAAGCAAGATTTTTGGCTGGAACTGCACTACAAGAGAGCTGGGAGAAATAGCTAGAATCTTAGGAATGGAAGCAGTTCACGAATGGGAATCCATCAACTATCTGGGGGTTCCAATTGCTAAAGGCATTCCAAAAGCAAACCAATGGAATCCAATCCTGGATAAACTCAAAAATCGAATTCAAAACTGGGGCTCAAATTGGCTAAACCAGGCAGGAAAGACAGTCCTAATAAAATCAGTCTTGATGAGCATTCCGATCTATCAAAACTCCATCCTCCTCGCCCCTTCCTTGATTATCGGGAAAATGGAAAAACTAATCAGGAAATTCCTCTGGGAAGGAGGAAAAGGAAACAATCACAGACTTCATCTGGTAGGATGGGATAAAATTCAAAAGCCTTACAAGGAAGGAGGTCTGTAATTCAGAAGTATGGCTAGACAGAATATGGCCATGGGAGAAAAAATACTCTGGAATCTAGTCTCAGGCCAAGAAACTTGGAGCAAAAAATTCATAAGGAAAAAATACTTCCCAGGCTCAAGATTAAATTGCCTTGATAAGCCACCTCAAAGAAAGAAAGGATCCCCAATCTTTACGCTCTGCAAAAAGGTCCTTGAGCACTTCACAAGCCTCCTTTACTGGATTCCTGGTAACGGGAAAAAAATAAACATCTGGGAGGACTCTATTATGGGAGACCAGCCCCTAGGAAATGCTAATGAAATTGGAAACCTGAAAGCCTGGATGCAACACAGAAACAAAGATACACTCTGGGACATCTCCATCTGGGAGGAAGAAGGAAAAAAAAGTTGGACTGATTGGAATCTAGGAGAGGTCCCTGAGAATCTATTAGGGGAAGCCGAGGTCCTGTTACAACTTCTTCAAGGTAAAGCCCCCCTTTCAGAGACCGCCAAAGATAAAAGAGGATGGGGTCATGGATCTGGTCACTATACAGCAGCAGAAGGGTACAGATCTCTCCAAAATGTGCATCAAGCCCCCACTAATCCAGCTAAGTGGAACTTCATCTGGACATTTCCCAGCATTCCAAAAATAGACTTTTTTTGCTGGACGGTAGCACATAACAACATATTAACGGGAGACACGCTAAAGAGACGTGGAATGGAAGGGCCTACAAGATGTCCCCTATGCCTCACAGATGAAGAAACAATGACACATCTGCTGCTAACGTGCTCTTTCTCAAAAGAGGTCTGGAAGCAGGTTCTCCTTCCAAGCCATGGGAATCCTGACAGCTATGGAAGCTTATCTGACCTCTTCTCCAACTGGATTAAAAACTCCCCATTTGAACTTCATAAGAAAAACAGTCTCAAAACCATCTGGATGTGGATCCCAAAAGTAACCTGCTGGAAGATCTGGCTGGAACGCAATAATCGTATCTTTAGAGATGAAGCAAGCTCCAGCTCCCGGGTAGCTGCCAATTGCGTGGCCTTGTTGGGGGAAGCGGCGGACTCTAGAAATATCTCCAACACTAGAAGCCTTAGTCCTTTTGAGGCAAGCTGGTTGGATAAATTCAAACTAAAAGATGCCCCTGAAGCAATCTCAACTTCTTCTCACGAAAACTGGGAAATTCGGATGTGCGATCCTGATTTCAAAAATTGGAGAACGCGGCTAAGGGAGTATTGCCTCTTCTTTGACGGGGCCTCCAAGGGTAACCCTGGAAAAGCTGGAGCGGGGGGAATCCTCCTCAACAAAGATAATGAAATCCTCACTTCCTTTGCCTGGGGCTTAGGGACGGACACTAATAACAATGCTGAAGCTCTGGCCCTCTGGCAAGGGCTAAAGCAAGCCATTGAGAATAATATCTCCGAGATCACAGTCTTCGGAGACTCACGGATCATAATTCAAGCCATGATTTTGAACAAGCCTCCTCCAAAGCTTAATCTCTCTAGGGTCCTGCGAAGAATCTTCATGATAGCTTCCAAGTTCAGTAAAATCAAATTTTATCATGTACTCCGTGAACAAAACGGACAGGCTGACACTGAGGCAAACAGGGCCGTGCTCCTGGGCAGGAGTATTTTATCTATAAATGACAGAGAATCAATTTGCAATCTCCCCTAAGACAAAAAAGATCCTGACAACGAATATTTGCTGGATCACCGTGTTATTCGCTGATCAGTTAAGCTCTATGGTAAAGATTGCCATCGAGCAGGATCTCCACAATAGTCTGTATCCTCCGGACGTTGTCACATTATCCCATGACTCTTCAGGTCGCCACTCCGCCTACTTAATCAGACCGACTGGAAACCGATCACTCCAATGCGCTAATGCTAGAATAAGCAGTAAGAAGACCAGGATACGCCTGAGCAGCTCAACATAGCATCGGTGGGATCAACTTCTGGAGGCAAATCGGTGGAGGAGAGGCTGGATGAGCTGCAACAATCAATCGATCTCCTTAAAGCAAAATCAGAGGAGCATGAAGGGCGCCAGCAATCCAACAATGCAGAAGATCTTCAGAAATGGAGAAAGTTCAACAAAGATCTTCAGAACATTAAAGAGGAACTTAAAGACTCCAAGGGAGAAGTTACCTACTTTGAAGAGGTGGTCTACACCCATTTCAAGGACCTGGCCAACACCTCAGGGAACTATGGGAGTCGAATTGCTGCATTGGAAGCTGCTGTCCAGAAGATTCCGGAGAAGCTCAACATCGCTTAATCTCTGTTCAGATCTATCCCATGCTCTCTTTGTTAATCTCAGTACTTCTTTTTGTTTCACAAGCCTGTACTCTGTAATTTTGCTACATAATTCTGGAGCTTCTGGGCATCTCAAGCCCAAGAATTTTGTTATTTCAGATAGCGATAGTTATGTAACCAAACACCCGGTGGCTGTTTCACCGGTTATCAATTAAAACTACCCTATGTTTCAGTCTAAAAAAAAACAATAATTTTAAATTAAAAATAAACAATTATATATATAAATATAAATATAGGTATATGAGGTATAAGGATATAAGTAGTGCCAAATAATTCACTTGTCAATGAAACAAATATCCAAAATGAAAAAAATAGGCCGAGCATGTAGACCACAGAATCCAATGCAGGGCGGATATCATGGTTGCAGACTGGCAGTGAAGTGAGACCACAGAGTCTAATGCAGGGCGAATATCATGGTGGCAGTGAAATGAGAATTATGGAAGAGCAATCCTGACGCCCCTTTGGAGCATGTGAATATCTGTCCCGACAAGGAGCTATACATTCCCAGCCAAATTCAGTGTCGTTTTTGGTCGAGCATTTTAGGGCTTTTTATCTGATCGTAAGCACGCCCGACAGTACTGCTGTAGATCTTGGAACTGAGAACATCTATTCATTTATTGCTATTCAACCCACAGTTTCATATTCTTTTTCTTTTATTAACTGCCAACCTTTTCAAGGACATTAGATTTGTGATAAAAACATGTTGTTGTTACTTTTTGGAAGAAGATTATTGATGGAGTAATCTATTTATTCTACATTTTCATTTTTAATTTTACTGTAAATTTTGGTACAAATATAAACTACAATAAATTTTTATCCCGATATAAACGACACTGTTATCAATAAATAAAACTTATCACATCCCTAAACTAAGCAGAAAAAGACGACGTGAATAAGATCAAAGGAAAGTTGACCTAATTATAAGGACAAAAGCTCAACCACACTCTGTTGCCATGAAACTTCACTATTTCATTTAACAACAGTCGTTTATGTCTACTAATTCTACACCCTATATGAGAGTATTCGATACTGAAGTTTGCTCCAATGATCAGCATCCACGCTTTGTGGAGAGCATGGCTTTTATTAGGCAACCAACTAAGATTTACTACAAAGTGTACCACATAGATAAAACCAACCAAGATTTGTCACAAATGGTACCACATGGATAAAACCATATCACATAGAAACTGTACCACATAGATAAAGCCAACCAAGATTTTCCACAAGTGGTACCACAAGGATAAAACCAACAAAGATCTTCCACAAATTGGACAACATAGAAAAGAATATTAGCAACCCATCAAAATTTGATACCGATTGTAGCACAAAGGTAAGAGTATTCCATAATGAAGTTTCATCCAGTGGTGCACGTGATGGTATCTTTGAGCCAAAGTTGAGCATTGTTGTATGTTTGTCCATTGAGATCCAATTTTTCACATGGTGCTATCCAAAGGTGAGCACAAGTGCATGTTTGTTCATCATTTGTGGTATGTTAGGCCACCAACTAATCAAAGGTTAAAGTAAGGTTTGAAAATATCAAGGTGGTTGTTATTGATTTTTTGGAATTATATTAATTATATTTTTATAAAAATATTATAATTTTATTTAATAATGATGAATATCATAGTATCTTAAGTTATTGATGAAGATATTATGATGTGAAGGTATAACATTAGTATTAGCATTAGTTTAATATCATAATTTCATTCTAACTTTTTTTGTAAAGTTGTTTAATGTTTAAAAAATACAATTCATTAAAATTATTTTTTTTAAATTAAAAAAAAAATAAAAATTAGTTATTTAGTTATTTCATTGGTTAACAAGTTTATTAGTGGAACATAAATATTTTGAGAATGTGATTGGATTTTCAAAATACAAAAAAAAATATATATATATATATATATATATATATATATGAAATTTTAGAAAAGTGCCTTGTGACAAATTTCATTTCATATGTTATGGTTGAATTTTATGTATTAAAAAATAAAAATAAAAATTGTTGTCATTTGCTATCTGATATTTTGATTTTGATGTGACCAATTTTATATATTTTTATGATTTTAATGTTTGTATAAAGACAAACACATAGTTAATATAAAGTTTTATAAACTTATTATTTCTTTATGATTCTTCTTAGCTTAATTTTCAATCTATAACTTATTTACTCTCTCAATTTTATCAATACCATAGCTTAACCATATTAACTTATATTCTTTTATATTATAATATAAATGTCTTTCATAGTCTTGCCATATTTTTTTGTATTTGCACCGAGTGAAACGAGGTGCTTTACAGCCCAGTATGGGGGAGATCCTGTAACGTTTGTCCATGTTTGTCCTTATAGTCGGCCATAATAGATAAAGTTTGTCTTTAACATAATAATAAAAAAACTTTAAATCCTATTCTTTGCAAATATCTTCTAACGATTCCAACGATCCCTGCTCAGAGGCTCGCCAAATTTTATGATACCGAAATCATGTTTTGGAAAACCATGACTGGTGTGCGCATGCAAGACCAAGGCACCGTTATAGATCTTTGAATCAACATGAGGAGAAGGGGGAGATGGGGGTTAGGGTTTGCTCCTCTGGTTTGTTTGGCTGTCCCAGGCTATGTTTGCAGGCTAATCATGGCATAGAAAATGATGAGCAACTTGGAGTCACGTTAGCTCAACTGTGCTAACTCAGTACCAACCAAGTATAAAAACAAGTGGGAAGATGGGCGTATGTTTCGTCATTTTCTATGTGCATTTTAGCCTGTAATTTTTAGTTTTATGTGTTTTATTCCGAGTTTTTTGGTTGTATTGCTATTTTGGTTGTTTTGGTTAGGCGGTGGGGTCTCTATTATGTAGGCACTGTTCGTACCTATCTCTTTCAGCCCTATGGACATTTTCCATTGCGGTGACACCTGTCGGTGTTGTTTGGGGTTTGATCCCTGATGGGACAGCAACACATTTCATTTGGGTTTTCCCCTTTGACGGTTGTTGGGGATCCTTTACCGTATTCTTCAATGGGAAAGAGTGGGAATATTGTTCCTCCCTCTGATATCCTTGACGATGGTGCACCGCTTCCGGAGACTAAATCTAAGGCGCAGTTGGGTTGGCCTCACCGGTGCAGGGGTGAGAAGGCCCATGAAAGGCGGTCTGTGAAGACATTGAAGGTGAGGGAAGGATTGATCCATTTATGTATTCCGAAAGATACTAACCTAACTCGCATTGAAATGTTGAGCAAATGGGCCATTGTTGGTCGTTTTGAGTTTGCGAGTGGTGAGCAAAAAGACTTAGTGGAATGGGTCCGTAGACACTGGTTACCAGTTGTTGGTGACATGCCCAGGGTTTTACAACTCCTGAATGGGTGGCTTATGTTCAATTTTACAAAGCCGGAGCATGTAGGTTTGATCCTTAAGCGTTTTTGGTGCTTCAAGGAAGGTTCGCTTTGCCTGAAGAGATGGCATTTAATCCTTTGATCCCCTGAGGGAGAAACAAAACATCAAACACCTGTGACTTCTTATTCTGGGTCTCCCTATTGAGCTTTGGACGGAAGATATCCTTATGGGTATTGCAAATTCGGTCGGGCGGTTTGTACATTTGGATAACTCTTCACTTCATGGGTTTGACCGTTGGTCCACTCGTGTTATGGTGGAGTTTGAGATTGCTAAAGGGTTTCCAGTAGAGGTGGAGTTAATATGGGGGTCTAGGGTATGGCGCTAGAGGTTAGATTATTTTTGTATTCCATTCTGCTGTCATATTTTCCAGAACACTGGACATATTCAAGCCTTGTGTCCGGATTTACATTTTCGGGAGCATGGATGGCAGTCTTCTGATCCTTCTGGTTCTTCGGACGATGTCTCGGCTAGTTCGGCTGAAGTATCTGGTGATTCGGCTGCTAAATCGGGTAAGATTACTCCTCGTATTGGTTCCCCTATTCCCTATATTCCTGAGGAAGATTTAATGTCGGCACAAGTAGAAAATGTTATTTTAGATAAGAGTATTGCTTCTGGAGACATTGTCTTGAAGTTAGGGAATGGGGAGTCCTCGTCTTCTGTCATTAAGTCTGATTCCCATCCAACTAGGTCAAAAACATGTCGAGGTTTGTTTGAGGATTTGTCTATGCCTGTGGTGGAGCATAATATTTCTCCAGATAGACAAAATGACAATGTTACTGCTATTTCGGATGGGGATATTTTGGCTTCTAGTTTGGCTACAAATTGTAATGTGTCTGGGACCAGAGTCTCTGTTGACCATCCGGGTGGTCATAGGGTTGATACAACTTTTCTGGAGTAGGGTCCTAATACCAAGAGTGATAATGTTATTCTAAATGATGCTGGCTATAAGACACTACCTGAGTTATTGACTCCATTACCTATATATTCTAAAACCCCTTCACAAAACCCTCTTGTATAGTCTGTTAATTCTGCAAGATTCCAAAACGTTACGATTCGGAAAGCAAATAAATATGCTAGGAATAGGAAGGATATGGATGAGGATTTGGCTCATGTTCCTGCTTTGGTGTCAGAAAAAATTAGAATTAAAGAGGGTGTGGATTGCTTGAAGGTTGATTCTGCGCCCGGTTTGATGCAGTGTTGGGGGATAATATACATTCTGCTAGGGTTTCTTCTGGGAAAGATGTTACGGTTTTATTTGGGGGCCTTAGAGATTTTCCCCCCCGAGACCATGTTTCCTGATGGCTTTATGTTCCCTTAATATCCGAGGGTTGGGAAGAGTTGCTCGAGTTAAGGCTCTTTCCAATTTAATTGCTACTACTCGACCTGGTATTTTATTGTTACATGAGACTATGTGTGATGATGTTTCTGCTATTTCAAAAGTGTTGGAGATTCTACCGGGATGGGAAATCTCTGCAGTTGGTGCTAATGGTCTATCCGGGGGGTTGGTTGCTGCTTGTGACCCTAGAATCTATTCTTTTTGTGTCTTTTAGACCCACTGGGGTATTCTCATGGAAGGGTCGTGTAAGGCTACAGACCTTCCTTTGACGATTCTAAATTGTTATACTCCTTATCGAAATAGGGAGATCTTCTGGAATGGTTTACAATGCTCTGGGATATTAAAAATGATCAATATTGTGGTTGCGAGTGATCTAAATTTTACCAGATTGGCTCAAGAAGTTTTGGGCTCAAAGGATAAGTTGGATGATTTGGCTACATTATTTTATAATTTCCTTACTGACAACAATCTTATTGATGTTTTCACAGGGGTGATGGTTCTTACCTGGTCAAATGGTCGTGATGGATGTGAAGGTATCCATAAATGCCTTGATAAATTCCTGGTGAATTCTTCTTTGCTGGAAATTTGTAGTTGATACCAATCCTGGGTAGGTGAGTCCAAAGTCTCGGACCACTGGCTTATCTTTTTACAATTGGAGGAGAAGTTTCTGGACTATAATTATCCATTCAAGTTTGATTGCTCTTGGCTATCATATCCGGAATTCAACTGTTTGGTCAGGGGTGTTTGGTTAAATATCTGTAATGATATGGACTTGAATCCTGTCGATCTCCTCTGTTATAAGTTAAAATTCCTTAAAGGTGAAGTTTCAAAATGGATTTATCAGAAAAAACAAAGTGACAGAAGAACTCTGGCTGAAGTGGATTCACAATTGCAGATACTTTATCGACAGAATACTATTTATCCTTTAGTTGGTCCCGAGCTAGAACTATTGAGGAAATTCGAAGCTGAAAAAGAAAGAATTTATGTTACAAAGGAGAATGAATGGAGAATGAAGAGTAGAGCTTTGTGGGTTAAATCTGGGGACAAAACACTACATTCTTTCATTCCTTTGCTTCTGCTCGAAGGAATAATAACACCATTTGGAAATTGAAGGATGAGGATGGTTCGATTGTGTCTTGTGTACAGGGTCTTCAGTCCCAGGCTATTAAACATTTTAGTCGAGTTTTTTCTGATGATAAAAACTGTGATTTAACCTCTCAATTGAAAGTGGCAAGACTACATCCTTGTTTTTTTGATAGGGATGATGCAGCAACATTATGTTCGGAGGTTACATTTGAAGAAGTGGAAAGATCACTTAAATTGTTTTCTAAAGAGAAAATCCCAGGGCCTGATGGCTAGACTATAGAGTTATTTTTACACTTCCTGGATATAATGGGAGATGATATTGTTAAGATAGTGGAGTTCACGAGATTACAGGGATATTTGTCAGGAGCTTCAAATTCCACATTTATTACTCTTATTTCCAAAGTGAATGATCCAAAGACCTTTGGAGACTTCAGGCCCATTGCACTTTGTAATTTTGCTTATAAAATTGTCTCCAAGATTATTCTTGGACGCCTTAAGCCTGTGTTCTCTAAGTTTATTACTTCTGAATAGTTCGGTTTCTTAGAAGATAGACAAATTCATGATGTTGTTGGTATTACTCAAGAATTACTTCATACTATTAAGTGCAAGAAACAAAGTGCAATATTGCTAAAAATGGATATTGAGAAAGCATATGATCGGGTTAATTGGGATTTTCTGAGGATTCTCCTGATACAGTATGGTGTGCTAGCTTTAGCTATCAATTGGATAATGGCATGTGTCAATACAATGAATATACCTATCCTGGTAAATGGGGCTCCTACCTCATTTTTCAGTTGTTCCAGAGGTATTCGTCAAGGCTTTTCAATGTCACCACTTCTATTTCTCTTGGTGATTGATGGTTTAAGCAGATTGATTAATCAAGCTCATGAGCAAGGTAATTTTTAAGGCATAAAAATTACAAAAGAACTTTTTCTGACTTATATTCTCTTTGTTGATGATGTGCTCATTGCCGGAACTGCAAATGTTGAAGATTGGAGAACTCTCTATGGTATTATTAATCTGTTTTGCAAAGCTTCCGGCATGAAGGTTAGCTTATCCAAGTCCTGCTTATATCAAAATCCGGTGGATGATGATAGGATTGCTGATATTCTATCTTTCCTTCCATATAACTGCAACATGATATTGGATGGCTTTACCTATTTGGGCTTTCACCTAAAGCCTAATGGTTATCTGGTGAAAGATTGGGATTGGTTGATAAAGTGTTTTGAAGCAAGAATTACACATTGGACTTATAGGCTGCTCTCCATCGGTGGAAAACTTACTTTGGTAAAATCTGTGTTGTTCGGGACACCGATATATTGGTTTTCGCTACTCCCTGTCCCGTGTTCTGTCATCAATACATTACGGAGACTTATCATCAATTTCATATGGATAGGTGGACTGAAACGTGCCAGTTTATCTTTGGTTGGGTGGGAGAGAATTTCTCTTCCTTATTCTTCAAGTGGCTAGGGTCTAAAGGATTTGTCAGCCTTTAGTTGTGCATTACACCTTAAGAGTATGTGGCGAGCATTTTTTGGGAGATCTCTTTGGTCTCACATAATTTGTTGCAAAAATATCAAATCAAACATATCATTCTTGCTCAGACAGTCTAAAAAGAAGGTGATAGGTGTTTCTCCGATTTGGAATGGATTCATGAAGATTTATTGTTGGTTTGCAGTTTATCTTAGGTGGAAAGTTGGTAATGGTTCGGAGGTAGCGATAGGTGTTGATCCTATTCTTGGGCATAATGGTAATTATCATCTATCATTTGCATTGATGAACTATATGAGAAGACTGGGAAGAATTACTTTAAATTCTATTATCAAAAATAATGAAACTGGATACTGGCTTTCCATTGGCGACTTATGTCTACCACCGGATCTAATCAAAGAATGGTACTCTTATACACATGGTTTAAATGCTGCCGGTATTCGGCTTTCTGAAGATGAATATTTGGTGATATGGGGGGGTAATGAGGTTTCGGGTTCTATTACATCTAAATCTGCATATGACTGTATTATTAGGAGAAGATGTATTTTCCCAAATAACTGGTGGTTTCAAAAGATCTGGCAATGGAAGATGCCATTGAAACTAAAATGCTTCAGCTGGTTCTTGTTACTTGATCGTTTGAAGACTTGGGATAACTTGTCTGGAATTGGGTGGATTGGACCTAATTCCTGTATTTTATGCAAGGCATATTAGGAAACTGCTTCTCATATCTTTATCAAGTGCTCCTTTGCTGTGGATATCTGGCACAAATTCTATCAATTGTTTGGTATTGTTAATCGATGGAATGGTCACTAAGTAGATGTCTGTCTCCAAGATTGGTCTAAGAAATGCAAACAATTTCAAACCCTACCCTTATTCATTTGCTGGACAATTTGGTATTTTAGGAATAAGGCTACGTTAGAAGATTTGTCTCCTAATGTTCAGGGAGCTGTCAATAGCATCCTTTCACAGTTTTCACAATTTCAGATTGACATGCCAGTTTCGATCCAAGGAAGGTTGGCGATTTTCATTATATTATCAAGGATCCTGTCCTATTCTTTGATTGGGCTGCAAATCTTGGCGAATGTGGTGCTGGTGGTGTCATATTTTTAAGTCAGGTCCATCACTTTATACTTCGTTTGAAGTGTGGTAGAGGCTCGAATATGAAGGCGGAACTCCTGGCATTGTGGTGCGCGGTTAGAGTTGCAAATATCTTTGGTTTAGTTTCTGTGCAGCTCTTTGGGGATTCTCGTGTGACCATTAAATGGGCACGTGGAGAATATGATATAAAAGTTCTGGATTTGGTCTACTGGTGCAGGAGAATTAAGAAGGAACTCCGGATTTTTGGTTCAGTTACTCTGAAGCATGCATATAGGGAACATAATGCTCTGGCTGATTCACTGTCTAAACTGGCTCTTGATGGTGTGGAGGATATCTTGTTTTGGGAAGAATTCTGGGAGAACAAGATGATTGATGCTAGTTCATATAACATTTTGATATGATTCTGCTTTGTCGATGATCAGACAATTAGACTTTTGACATATTTTGATATATTTTGTAATATCTGAGGCACTCTTTGTTTAAGGGTTTCTATTTGGACTATCAGGCTCATTGACAGACCTAATCATGTACTATTTGATTCAAATTTTTAATAACAATAGTATGTTTTTTTTCGCAGGAAAAAAGAAAAACTTTAAATCCTAGGCTATAAATGTTTGTCTTTATTATTGTCAGCCATTAGTTAAAACGTAAAAAAAAAGTAAAATGTAATGGAAAGTATTTAATGAAAAGTAAAAAAATAAAATGTAATGAAAAGTTAAAAAGTAAAATGTATTGTTGGCCATTAATTAAAATGTAAAAAAGAAAGTAAAATTATGGAAAGTATTTTAAAAAATCCATGTGGGCTCATAAAATAAAATATTATGAAAAGTAATTAAAAAATAGATGTTCGTTTATAAAATAAAAAATTAAAACCTAAACTCGGATCTATCAATCAAAAGAGATTAAATTTCTTAAGTTTGAATTTAAAAAAAAGAAATACATCTCAAGAAATTGAATCCCTCTCGATGCTTGATAGATAAGGGTTTAAGATGGATCTATGCTGGAAAAATACACATGTCTTTCATGTTTTTACCAATAGTGGTGGCATATTATGTCACCTACTTATATATGATTATGTGAATATTTTATTATTATTTTTTATAATTTCAAGTTGGAATGTAGAGGAGTGAAATTTGATTCAATGTTGAGAAGTTGGAATGTAGAGGAGTGAAATTTGATTCAATGTTGAGAAGAGTAGTATATTAGGTTACTCAGTAAGGTTTGTTTTCTCAAAGGTATTGTGGAAAGAATGTATAATTGATTCAATGGCGAGAATGGTAGTATATTAGGTTAGTCACTAAGGTTTGTTTTGGCAAAGGTATTTTGGAAAGTTTTTTTTTTTTTGCTATCATAAAAGTGTGTATGTGGAATCTATTTTAAAAGTCATCTTATATAAATAAAGTTAAAAGTCATTAATGATATGTTAGTGATTTTAATATAAAATTAAGTTAAAAAATTATTAATGATGTATTCTTAATTTTTATAGGAAATTATATTTTTAATATAGTATATGAAATTATATTAGAATAATATATTAAGTTATCTACTAAGGCTTGATTATGCGATGGTAGTGTAGAAACTTTTATTAGCCATAACATAAATGTGTATTTGAAACTCATGCTAAAAATCATTTTATGTAAATTAAAATTAAAAATCTTCAATTATGTGTTATTGATTTTAATATGTGAAATTCTCTTTTTAATTAAAAATCATATTATATAAATAAAGTTAAAAAAATAATTGATGACGTGTTGTTGATTTTAATATAAAATATAATTTTAGAGTGGAAAGTGAAGTTATATTTTTAAGGTTATAAGTGAAGGCACATTTGTATTATTATGTGTAATGCTTCACTCTAATTTTATCATTACAATCACATGGATTTGATGGAAACTAGGATTAAAAGTGTTGAAACTAGGATTAAAAGTGTTAAGTATGTTCGATTGTTAAATTATACATTGGATTGTTTTAATTACTATGATTATACTAAGAAATGATATATTAATTGAAAAAGGTTCGTTAAATAATATTGATTATATTAATTAAATATATCTCAAATCAAGTTAACCATAATTAAAATCCCACCAAATAATTTAGCTAAGGAATAGAGTACCATAATTTAATATTTTGAATTATGTGTCAAGATTGGATTTAGGAGAATTATTGTTTTAAATCATGTGACCAGATCTTCATTCACGATACTTATTATTTTGAAATATGTGCAGAAATTTGTTTTATGATAGATATTATTATTTGAAATGTGTGCAAACGTTTGGTTTATATACTTATGATTGCTTGAAATGTGTACCGACATCGATGGATGATATTTATTATCTTTAGATGGGTGTGGGGATGTGACGGTGGAAGGAAAGGGTTTCTTTGGAAAGAATAAACCTCAATATTACAAAGGAAGGGGGAGATATTTTGGACATGGGAAGGAACTTGAATAGCAAAATAAATGGGTGGTGGAAAAAATAATATTTTTGATGGTGGTTTTTGGACTTGTTTTGATGATGGTTGTATGATGGTTTTGGACTTGGATTAATGGTGTTTTTTTGGATGTGCTTAATATTATAAAGTAAGGGAGATATATTTTGGATATGGGAAAGAACTTGAATCACAAAACAAAGGGGTGGTGGAAAAAATACAACTATTTGATGGTAGTTTTTGGGCATGTTTTGATGGTGGTGTGATGATGGTTTTGCACATGGACCAATGGTGGAATGGTGGTTTTGGGATGTGGAGGACCATGTGCAGGATTTGTTTTTAGAGTTTTGGGCATAGTGGCCATAAATATCTTGTGAGTTTTCTGAGCTAGGGAGTTGGAGAGACTATTCACAGTTGGTTGGATGGTTAGCCTAGTTTAGGTAATTGTTGGAGTTGCAATAAGAGCGAGTTGAATTGATAAAGGGAACATGAAATTGTTGAAAGGACAACTCAAACCGGAGAAAATATTCCAAACCTTGTAAAATGTATTTTCAATAATAATAAAAGAAATATCTTTACGTAAATTTATTACATTTTAGATTTATAGAAATACTTACTTCAAAAAGAATATAAATACTTTTAGCAGGAAATATAAATATTTATGAAAATGATATTTATATTTATAAATAATATTTAAGGTCCAGATAAAATAAGGCATAGAAAACATAACATAAAGGTATCTCAAATAATTTCAGATTATATAATAATAATATTTTTCATTTTTTAACCATAAAAATAAGAATAATTCATAAGTTTGATTTAATAACAAAAATCAAATTATATTTTGATTCTGTGACTTTAAATAATAACTTTAAATAATAATAAAGATATTCTTAATTATAATAAAAATGTATATATGATCAAATCATCTTATACAAATACTAATAAATGAAAGTATACCTTAAAAAATATATAAAAATAATTTATACATGTCAAGCTCTACCTTTATTATTATCATTACCATATACTATCTACACGTCTATCAAAGAAATAACGATATAACGTAATTATAAACATCATTTATACATCTCAAATATTCATCAACATGCTCTTTCTTTACTCTTATCATTACCATACATTACCTACATTGTGTCCTTCCATATGATAATTTATGTCGAATTTATAATTGTTACATATATTATCTTCTTTCTAGACAATTTCCTTCAATATGATAATTCATGTGGAATTTATAATGGTCACATATCGAGTATTTTCCCTACCTTATATTTCTCCCTATAAAAAAACTTCTGATCAAAACCACAACATCAATCAAACTTAAACTTTATGGATTACTTTAAGAAGAAATTTTTCGTACATATTCTTACCAGGACTAAAACTCTAAATTCCATCCTTATCTTACATGTAATTAATTTAGGGTTTAACAATTTTTTTCTCCCAAATTTAATCAAATAACTTAGAACAATTTGGTGCACTTACTTAAGAATGTAATGATTATATTATGTTCATTTTCTTGGTTAATATGGAATTTTAGATTAGGGAAAATTTTAAAGATTTATAATTTTTTCAAAGCACATCAATTTTGTGAATCTTATTAATTCTTAAATTTGCAACAATAATTTGTATGACCAATATTTTTTGTAAAAATATTCAAATTTATGAGGACTTTATATAGTTTTTGGACAATTTTAGTAATTTTTAGAGCAAAAAAAATTATGGTGCGGAATTTTGGAGAAATGTTTTTCAAAAAAATGGAAACACATGATTTTTTTGGAAAAACAAGTCAAAAAATAACCCATGGACTAAATTTCACCCCTAAAATCTTCCCTAACTATTGGACGATACCATTTAAGCCCTAATTATCATCATTATCTTATGATAAACAAACTATTTAATTGGAACTCTAACCAATGATTGGTTGGAATAGGTGTAACCACTCCAACCATATCCATTATCTATAAATATCATTTCAAGATAAAAAAAAAAGCGTTTGAACGTTCGATCCATATTTTTGTCTTGATGGATTAATCTGTGTATGCTTTAATCTTTGCTTGAATGCATGCGATTTTTTTTATCACAACATTGACACTGTTGTCTCCTCTATCCAATCTGGGTGACAATAATAGTGGATGGAAGCAATCCAAATATAGAAGAAATTGTGAGATGCTCATACAAGAAACCTGCAAAAAAGATTAAATATTGCTCAACTGATGTGCGCTTTCAGCGACTAGTGCGAATTCTAAATCGACGAATCATCTCTGTGCTTCTATGGCTATCGATTGATCTCTACTTTGCCACATTTTGAGCAAAACCAAGATGACATGACGACCTCCTTTCCTTAATTTCAAAAAACAGACTACCGCATTGCATGTTTAATTCGAGGTTCGCGTTGTTTGTAGCTCTAAAAATGGTATTCTTTATTGTTTAAAGTTTATAGGGTGGTATCGAGCTCACCACCGGATAGTATGACATACTTCTAGAGTAGTCACTAAACAAGTCATTTAAGGTGTTCAAAGTATTTTCTATGATCGATAATATTATCAAAGAGCTCATGATGCTCAATTCTTATAAAGATCCGGTGTTGGAAATGATTATTGACCTCAAGTTCTTTAGAAATATTGTTACTAGAATCAATTAATCTTCTTATTTATAAAAGATCTTCCTACCAAAATGATTGGCTTTCTTATTTATAAAAGTTTGACCAGCGACCTAAATCTTCCTACCAAAATGATTGGCCTATTGGGATATTATTTTTTTTAACCATGGGAATAATAACTTCTCAAGGGTATATCCAATAGCCTGCAAGCCAAATATACCAGAAACTTGTGACTCCGCAGGGGCCAAGACGTCCCGAGACCCTTTATCCCAGGGGTCACCTACCCTTCGAATGTTGTCACAACATGCCAATGAGCAACCCTACCCCTGTCGGTTTTGAACCTATGACCTCCTCGTAGATAACACATGTTCTTAACCATTAGACCCACTCAGGTGCTCAAAGCCTATTGGGATATTATTGATGATGATGATGATTATCCATTGAGAAAAAGTTCGGTATATTGGACCTTAAGTGGGGTATTACTTGGTTTGCTTCAAAACAAATTCATGTGCTCAGAAATCTTGGTGTTGGTTTTGGAGCCTGATCTTCTTGATTCAAAGATGTTTTTGTTTCAGTCATGTTTGTACCCTAGTTTTATATGTTGTGCAGGTGGACTATGCACTCATCCTAGCGGGGGGTGTGGGGGGCCATCGGCCCCCCACGGGGGTCCAAGGGCTAGAGAGCCCCTGGCGGGGGTTCGAGGGCAAAGCCCTCGAAAGAAATTTTTGGGGTTGTTGGCCAATAGTTTGCCGGCCCATGGTATTGGGTATCCCGTAGTATTTTTCCATGGTAATTCTACTTTATAAGGAATACATTGTAATGTAGTTGTGTATTGTAGTATTGTAAATATCTCTATGATTATGTAAAAGAGATTGAGAGAGAGTGAAGAGGAAGTTGTGGTAGATTTGCTACAGGTTGTATCCTTTCATTTGGTGGATGGTATAATAATAAAAGGACTGGCAATTTCTCCGTGGACGTAGCCCATATTGGGTGAACCACGTATATTGGTGTTTCTCTTGTATTGTATTTATGTGATTTATATTTGAATCTTGTTTATTGTTATTATTCTGCGATCCTATTTTTCTAACTCTTGGGGAGAAGGTTTCCGAGCTCACTATAGTTTTGGCAAGTTAGGAGGTAAGAAAGGTTTGTATTGTAGAAAATACTTTGAAACTCTGATCTAATGTGGGTGTAAGCAGGGCACTCTAAGAGAAATTTTTTTTCATCTCAATGCTCATAGACTCACAAAGATGGAAAACCCTTTCCGTCCATAGAGTTTTAGGAATATACCAATTCCCTATTTCACTATCGAGCTCATAAGAATTCGTTATAATCTTCGCGATATTAATTTTATTCCTTGAACTAGTTACTACCAAGAAATAAGAGATACTTCTCTTGATCAAACTTGAAATAAAAATTCAACCATATGTCCACCAACTTCGACCACATGTCAATTGCCATTGACTATTCTATTGGAATATTGTTGGGTACATGTATAAAAAAGAATGATTAATTTTTCCATCGATATATTTTGTTTGAAGTATGTCCACATTAATGAATTTTGAAGGTGATAATATATTTGTTAAATCATTCGGCGTCTATTGGTTAATGAGAATTTTTTCTGAGCAAAAGTATGTTAATATGTGGTCAACATTTTGGTTGATCTTACTAAGTTCAGGATTACTTTTGAAATATATTTTTTAAGATTCAACTTACTTTTTGAAGGTTACCAGTCAAAACTTGGTCTATATGACCTTTTGTGAATTATGCTCTACCCCAAAATGTGGTCAAAACCTTAGTGTGATTGATTCTTAATTTTTATCGGCACAATTTTAAAAGTGAGTAGATATGATTTTGGTCGACGATATTTTTTATAATAAATGGAGAATTTTCAAATATGGTCAATATGGTCGATGTCAAAATTGGTCAACACCTAAAATTGGTCAATTAGTCATGCAAAAAGTGGTCAATATTACATTTTTGGTCAACAAGTTAGATTTGTAACATTTTTATGGTTGGCTGATGCTTTTAAGTCGAGATTATATGTTTCAAGTGTCATTCAAATAAAATCAATCCTCTTGGTGATTATGTAATTGGATTCATGTATATGGATTTATAATTGACTCGATTGAGTCATTAATGCTGATGTGACTCTATTTTATATTTTTTTAAATCAATTAAAGAATAGAGGGGATGAAACGTGAATATTTTTCAAGGAAAGTGACCCCATCCACCTTTTTAATGAAGTACATCTCTATCCGACGCTTATAATTTGAGTTGAGTTAAGTGAATTCCAAAGTAGTCGACCAATAAAGTAATCACAAGATCTTGCACAGTGAGTAGACATAATTTATAACTTGTAGGCATTATCAATCATCAACAAAAGAAGATGAAGGCATTCAAGAAGAAGAAATATAACACCAGGAAGAAAAGATATTAATTATAAGATGATGATGCAAACAAAAAATGATTGATCCCTTTGATGCAGAATGGTAAAAATTATTCTCAGGTTGTGACCTCAGAAGCTAGAAGGTAGAGAAGTGGTGCATACATTCGAGCATCCAGATTCCAAAAGTCCTATGCTTAAGATGAGAGAAAGTTGTTGAGATGAGAAAGGATGAGGCTTTAAATAAAAATACCTATTAGCGATGAGGATAGTCGACTTCCTTAGAGAGAAGGTGATACCTCAACTGTCATGCCTCCTTCCATAAACCCAACCAATGGAGGGGGACATGAACTAAGTACGGGCTTCCAAATTTTTCCCCATATCCATATTACACATTTCATAACATACAAAATACGTATGCAAATTCGAAACGAAAAATACATAGTGGAAATAAACTATATCCGTACACATCTAGAAGGAATATGTAAAGTCTCTTTGAACCATGAATATTGCAAAAGGGGTGTTAGGCATGTCCGAGTTTGGAGTGCCACCCTCCTATGCATTTCTCTCTTGCTCCTGTGTTTGGCATGCGTTTACTGTAGGAAGTGCACATCAAGAAAAAAAGGCTAGGTAAGGAACTTTAAAGATATGAGGCGTGGGTAATCCGCGGGTTAGGTGTGGCCTGCCGGGCTGGTTTTGCCCCAGGAAGTGCCGCATGGGCTATCTGTCACAGCCACAATTTTTGGCTTCTCTCAAGTGACTAACTGTGGTGTGCGGCACTGCCCGGGAACATCTTGAGGGTGAGACTAGCTCAAACATTCCACCAGTAGACTACGCCTAAACCATCGAAAGCTTTTCAGCTTGACACTTTGCTCGTTTACTTGTTTAACTCATAAGCATGTTTACGACAGCATCAACACTTAGCCAATTATCAGCGAATGCAATACGCAAGTAAAACATGACGCGAGAATAAGTTGGGGTTGCCAAACCGACCAACCCATTTATCGTTTGTATAATCAATTGTTTACAGCAAGTGGAGTTTCCCTAAAACTCGGCAGAGGTCCGGTGTGAGCCAAACCAGCAACACGCCTTACAACAGATATAGAAATTACATAATGACAGAGTTGCCCCCTGCTCGAGCGTCCCAACTCCATGAGACCGTCGACTTCTGCAACCCACGTATGCTGCCGAACTGTCTCACTGTGCAATCGGAACGGGTGCAAAACCTGCCAAGTTCTACCTCTTCCGCAACCCTGCTGCAACCGTATTCTGCTGGAACAGACTGTGCACGAGAATAGAGCTTGGACTACCTCCCTAGCTCTGTGTCTCCTTGCCTTGTCTGAAATTCCTTGCTTGAACGCCCCCTCCTTTGTTTTGGCCTTAAGCCTATATACATGGTGCCGTGTGGGAGGGTGTGGACACGAACCTCCTTAGAGAGAAGGTGATACCTCAACTGTCACGCCTCCTTCCATCAACCCAACCAATGGAGGGGGACAAGAACTAAGTACGGGCTTCCAAATTTTGCCCCATATCCATATTACAAATTTCATAACATATAAAATACGTATGCAAATTCAAAACTAAAAATACATAGTGGAAATAAACTATATCCATACACATCTATAAGGAATATACAAACTCAATCATCACAGGAATCAAATAAAAACATTACACATTGAAATATAAAAGAATACTTATCTTTATCCAAAATACATCCAAGCAACTAGATGTGCAAGAGTAATTTTCCACCCAATTATAGAAATTATATACAACATATACTCTTTCTGCTGAGAGGCCACCCCCAAGGTGGGCTATGAAGCCATTAGGGCAAAGGAAACACCTACATGCTTCTTTGTCTCAACCCAAAACCTGTTATGCTCTTTATGATATCCAAATGCTCATACAGATCAGATCTACAAGGGTCTCACTCATCCATCATAGCCTTGGCCCCAACAATGCCAGCCCCACACAACACCTTTTTGGGCTTAGGCATCCCCTTCACTAATCTGCGATTCTCTTGGGAGAGCCATCTTTCTAGGTGATTCCAATGTGTGGATAGAAAGAGTCCAATATGATATGTGTTATTGGAGAACCACCTATAGCTTAATTTGTAGCTTCTCAAGCACATGTGAGAAACAAAACTCAGTGGGTAAGGGTTCCTAGCTTTTCCAACCTCTGCACTCACCTACAACCATCGTTTTAACCTTCCAAATATGCAGTATTGTATCTAATTTCAAATTTATGAGTTACACAGTGTGATAATGGTCACGAACATCAATGGGGAGCTCTGTGTACTCTAGATCTACAGGAGAGAATGATAGAATGAGTGTTGAATCCCAAGGATATGAGATAATGGTTAAAAGACAATTGGCATAGATTTTGACCATAGAATAAAGGAATCCTAGCAATTGTAGACTGACTTCTAGCATTGGACATAATTATCACAAAAGCGCATTCAACCCCATGCTTCAAAAACTACATGAGATGAACTTTCCTACCAACCTAACACATGCATTCAATGATTGTAAATAGTTAAAAGAAGGGGATTGAATCATTTATTTCACATGGAAAAAATAAGATGAGTTCTATGATTGATTTGGTATTAAAGGATTTAGTCTACCATAATCCACCTTTCCTCTTCCCCTCTGGTGGAATCATAGCCCCTCTAGTGCTCTTTGCATAGCCATGTTGGAACATTTTATTATTTATGCTTACATAATATTTACATTTATTTCAACTTAGCATGACAAGCCAACCATATGGTCCAATAACAATATTTACATCATACCGCATGCCTAGCTATTCACTAGTCAGGCCTTGGTATTGAGCTCCACACTAGGAATCCATACTAGCATATTTACACCATTTACATAATTTTGTTTAAATACATTCCAATTCAAAACGGGGGGGTTATCAACGAACCATTTCAATATTGAAGACGAAGGATGAAGAGTAATAATTCATGATAGAGCCTTGTACACGTGTGTCTTCCTATCTAGCTGTAAGTTGTTGTGACTGAGTTACCTATGCAGACTGGTATGCATGGTCGATGGACAGTGAGAACTACTTCAGCATGAGTAGAGGCCCAGAATGTTACTGCATGATTCTTGTTTTCTTTAGGATGAATAAGAGTTTGGGGTGGGGGAGATGTTGGAAGGGTCCCTTTGGGCCCCTAATTGCCACAATTATCTTATGATAAGCATACTATGTGATTGGAACTCTAACGATTGATTACTTGGAGTGAGTGTAACTACACGAACCATCTCCATTATGTATAAATACCATTTTAATATTAATACAAATCTATTGGACAATATGCCCATATTTTTTGTATTGATGGATTAATCTATGTATGCTTTAATCTATGCTTGAATGCATGTGATTATTGTGATCATAGCATTGGATTAGGCCCTGTTACCCTCCAAATTATTTGTAGTGTGCCATACTAGTTGTACTAAAGAGGAGGGGTATTTTTTTCATCGTAAAGTCCAAGTTGGGGATTATTTTATGTAAAAGTGTTATTTTAGTGGGGCTCAAGATCCTTAGTATGTTCATGGAAAGTCTTACTGGTTTTCATTTCAAGGAGTATCGGCTTAGTGTATTTGTTGACTACCCCTTGATGGGTGGGTTTCCCCATCACGTGGGGCATTTATGCCTTGGGTTGGTGCTTCTTGGAATGAATCCATTAGGACATGTGGTTAACGGGATTCCAACCACACTTATGTTTATGCTCTGCATGAGGTGATTGCATGTGTAAGGGTTATCATACCCACTTTAGAACACCTCATGGATACCCCCTTGGACCTATTTTATTTTATACTAACCCGTCCTCTTGGTAATCTTAGTCATGAAGGACAAATCATCCAGATTCTTCATAAGATTTAAGAGGTTATACCACCTAAACAAGGAGAACGGTTAGGGAAAAAGAAAACTGTTGGGGTTAGATGGTTAGATGGGGCATGATGTCATCCTTGCAAGCTCAACAATTCATCATGTTGCAGCATGTAGTCATGTTTATCATTATTTTATGCTCTTTGATATTTAGTCCCCAGATTGTGGGTGAAAATCCCTAAAAAAATCATTTTATGTCATTTTAAGACATCTTAGGTAGGTTGGATCTGAAAGGAGGTTTAAGTTAACATAACATATAAATAAGGCCATCCTTCTCATTTCTAAATCAATATCATGAGATGGAATGAAATATTAGATTTGTTTATACTTGTCTACTTGAGCTATGTGCTGCACACATCTCTTATTGAGCAACTCCAGGGTTTAAGTGGTGATTTTTTGTTCTTGAAGGCTTCTACTCTATCTTCCAAGTATTTTCTAAGGAAAAAAAGGACTCCTGAGAGATTTACTCTCTTCTCTTTTCTTCTTATTTTATGGTAAGACCTTTGGTTCTCTTATCTTGCACTGTTAGAGACATCCAAGGTAAGGGTAAATTAGGGTTTCTTATGCATAATAGCATTGTCTTGTAAGAGAGAAATTCTATATTGGAGGGTATCTTATGTTGGGCGTTTAGAAGCTCTCAGATCAACACCAACACAACCTAGGGTTTATTTGTTTTTCCCTAATTCATTCAAAATTAAATTTCTAATTCGTGAGAGGAATGCTAATTACAATTTATTAGTGGTCTGGAGGAACAATGCTTAGGTCTTATTCCCTTATATTCATTCAAATACCTCTTTTTACCAAATTCGTGTACTATATATTGTAAAAAATACAAAAAAAAATTGAAATTTGTGAAAACCCTAAAAATTACATATTTTTGCAGAATTCCCAAAATATTTATTTTTGTTCTCTATTTATTTTTAAATGGTTAATTATGAAGTTCTTAATTGCTGCAATAAATTTAATTAATTGTCAAAACATTAAAAAAATCCTAAAAAAAGTTGAAAAAACTTGCAAAAAGGTGATTTTTTTTTGGTAAAAAAGGCCCTAATAAGAAGTGGTGTCATACCAATCCATGAGATGTAGAACAGTTGGTGGCGGGGTATGGTTAAGACGCCCCCTAAGTGGAAAGGTCACCAATTCTAATCCCGCAGATACCAAAAAATCCAACCATGTTAAGGGTTGGTGCAATCCAGACCAGGTGCGATCCCCGGGTGATTTTGACGGCTTAGATGCCCCTAGTTTGTGGTACTTAGCCAAAGGAAAACTTGCTAGTCAAGGAGGTTCCACCACTTTGCCAACAAAACAAAAAAAAAAGTGGTGTCATACCTAGGTAGGGTGACATCATCTTTCTATAGTTTATTAGAGGTCTAGTATATTGTTATTTCAGATCCATTTTTAAATAGAAATCAACCCAAAGGGTCTTGTGAGGTTTCCCCTTATTTCCTAGGTCACCGAGGGTGACCCTCGTGGGATTTGAAGAAAAGTTTTTTTGGGTAAGGTTTCACCTAATTTTATAGGTCATCTAGGATGACCCTAGGGTGATCTGAAGAAAAATTTATTTTTGGTTCACCTTGATTGGGGTAAATTATAGATATGAAGTATAAATCAATTCTTAAATACATAATTCATCCACCAAAGGGGATATGATGCGCCCCTTGTAGCTGGTTCACGGTAGGTAAAATTTGGGTGATTTCAAGAATTGGTTTTGGATATTTATCACTTTTATATTTCTTGTTTTTACTACATAAACTTACTTGATCCTTCTACATACTTATTATCTCTCCTATCCTTCCAATTCAAGAAGCATTTATTGTATATCTTTCATTGACTTTGATTGGAACTGGTCTTCTAATAGTGTGAAGGTTTTGTATGGATGCTTGTTTTCATTAACTATATTTCAGGTGTATTCTTACCTTGCTCTAGGATCCTCCTTTGGAATAAATTTAAGGGCATAAAGAGGAGGGAGGTTACATTGGGGAAATATTGGGTGTACCTCCTAGAAACGTTATCAATCCTAGCATTAGGTCCACTAGGTCCATGTGGTCCACATACCATCATTTTTGGAAGGCTTCTATTTTTTTAGGTAACATTTTTTTTTATGTTTCCTGGGAGCAAGTAGTTACTCGGTTGATTTCAATGATACATCTCAACAATTTTGGATGTTCAAAATCTAGGAGAGTTCTTGTTTTATACTTGATAATATATTATTAAAGGACTGACCTTGTAGGTATTATATGGAGATTCCAAATCAAAGTCAAATATGGTAATCAAGAAGGAAAAATATTCAAGGTAAGTTTATCTTGGTCCCTTACCTTGAGCTTGTTTATCGAAAACGAAGACATCATCATAATGTGAGGAAGGTAAGTAATTGTTTTCCTTCTGAATTTTATATGATATCCATCATCTTTTTTATATTATTGATCAAATCACTACTTTCTTCGATGATCTATATGCATATTTTGATTTTACTAATATTCCGAGGTATCCAAATGATATTCAAAATATTAGTAAGTTTCCTACTTTTGATGGACCAAATTTTATTAATTTTGATGATCATTGGAATGAAGTTACAAAATGCTTGAAAAGAGAGGGTGGCAATTGATCACTTGATGTCTTTTGTAGGTTCTTTTATCTTTCCTTACATGGTGAGGCTAAGAGGTGGTTTAAAAGTGTTCCAAATAATAACATCAACACACTCAAGAACTTACAAGGAGTATTTTATGATAGATAGGTTGAAAGAAAGATCCTTTGTTCTTACTAAATGACCTTATGAGAACAAAGAGGAATGAGAATAAAACCATTGACCAATTCCATACAAAATTTGATGAAATGGTGTGAAAAAATCCTAACTCTCATAATCCAAATGATACCATCATATTTACATATTATATAAATGCATTTCCTGGAGAGATTATATTTCATATTAATATGGAAAATCCTTAGGACATGAAAGCCACAAATAATAAAGCACATGATATATGCAATAATTGAAAAGTATTAGGAAAGCCTGGTATATTGCATTCCCTGGGAGGTAGGGAAGAAAAAGAAATCCAATACAAGTTTAACAACTATCACGATGTTATTACCATTGTTATCAAAGAAATAAAGAAGTTAAGAATTCACCTTAGTAGAATAATGATTTGGAGAAAAAGATGATTCAAGTTGAAAGGAATCGATGATGGGATAGGTTTCCTCCAAGATAATTCAATAACAGTCCTTCTAACGGTGGAAGAATTGTTACGTCATTGCAACTGACTAATATGGTTGGTGATTTTCCTCACTATTGTTGGGTGTGTCAATATTTCCATGGTGAAATCACATGCATTTACTTTTAGCAAATGAAAAAGGGCATGGTTAAAAGTTTCGATAGTGGTTTTGAAGTGTGCAACGACTTGTTTGAAGGATGACAACAATTTCATTTATCCCATGAGAATATGAAGCAAGGCAAACATAAATCTATCGACGCTTATAAATTTACCAATATTTTTGAAGAAATTCCTTCATGTGAAGAGATTAAGAAAATATATGACAACAAGTTCAATGGTGTTACTTATCAAAAGAGGAAGAAAGATGTTCCCACAAGCAAGACAACCACAAGTTACCAAAGAACCTCAAAGAGAAATGCAAGATCAAGTAAATACATATAATTCTTGAATTGGTTTGGATATTGATAAAAGTCTCAATTTTGATTTTTCAGGTGCAATAAATTATCTAAAAGTCTTAATTTCATTAGTAGAAATGGAAATGGTTATAGAAATGAGGAATTCGATAGCTGAGTCTTTGAGATTTGAGGAAGAAGAAAAAACATGTGTGATAGGAGAAGATGATGATCTACCTATTATTTTCTAGAATATGAATCTTTTATAAATAAAGAATCTAAAAAACCAATCATTCTTCGTCTCATTGACATTTGGAGACTCTATATTGCATAACTGTATGTTGGATTCAAGTTCCTCAACCAATGTTATACCCTTAGCTACTATGTACAATCTCGGATTGAAGGTTTCAAGTCCCGATCAAAACATATGTTCCATGCACTCCAAATAAGTCAAAGTTTCTAGGCGAATCAGGAATGCTCAAGTAAGTCTTATTTCACATCCTTCTATCAGAATGTTAATGGATGTAATTGTTATCAACATGCCAAAAACATGTGGTATGTTGTTATTAAGAAAATGAGCCATAGAATTAGGTGGTAGCATATAGATGGACTTATCATATTCCACTATTCCTACATTAGAAGGGTCGTTTGTGGTATTAATCAAGGAACCTATGAGAACACATCATATGGAATATCTATAAGATCCAACAAATGAAGTAGTTTGCTTTCAAGATAATGTCGGGTTCTAGAGTATTTTTTATACTAATGTTTCTCCTAAAAAAGACATAGATGGGATTCAGATGATGATCCTTTACAAAGATGAGAACCAATCAGTTGAACACAAGTTTATTCATGAAAACAAAGGATTGAAAGGTCACAAGGGTATAGTACAAATGATCACAAAAATATTGTGATGCATTATTCTTAGATGTGGTTCTCTAATCTTGGAATGAATAAGGAAATGCATAAGAAATTTTAGCTTATACTCTTTATCCATGTAAAGGCCTTGCAAAATAATAATAAAATAATAGTTTCTAGACCCTCCATACATGATTTGGAAAATTTCTAAGTTTTTTACTATGACATACAAATGTAGAAGACTATGAATAATTCAACCAAAATTGAGACTCACCAAGATAAGAAAAGCTCACCAAACAGAGAAAACAACAACCCGTTCCTTCCTGAACATCTTCATACAAAGAAGAGTCATGAGAATAATGATAGTGGCAAAAAGAAAAGGAAAGAACTTACCCAAGAAAAAAAAAAAGGGAGAATCAAAATGTTTGGTCCACAAATCTGAAGATGACTAACCTAGTGATAATTTGAAGTCTTATGAAAGCAATGCGAAAAAAGATGCAAAACCAAGTCAACAAAGGATGATATGATTGATCAAGTTGCAAACTAGAACAAATCCTTATGAGTAGGTGGAAAACAAAGCAAATATCTCAGTCATTTGATGCAACATGAGGAAGAGACACAAGATTAGTTTTACAAGGAACCTCATTAGAAAAACCTCAAGAAAGGTGATCTCATCTTCCTGTCGAACAAAAGAAAGGAAAAACCAAGTAATAATGGTAAATTTGAAATATTTGGTTGGGTCCATACCAAATTGAAAATGTTAACTCATATGAATGGAGACAAATTTCCATCACCCTTTACTGGGAAAGCATTGAACATATTCTACTTAGTTGATACCTGATGTCTTAAGTTTAATTTCATTTGGTTTCATCATTTACTTTTACCCATTCATTGCACTTGATATTTACTACATTTCATTTTGATTTGAGAAAGGTGGGATGAAAGTGTCTACCTCCGATGCATTTGATGAATTGGTTGTCAAAAGTGTGTGCAACTCTACAAGGCCCAAATGATTCATAGTTTCACATGCAACTCCGAGAGAACCACATGTCCCATAGTTGTAGCTATTTGTTACCCTCTGGATTCTCTAGTGTGTTCCATATCATATGTACCAAAGAGGATGGGTCTTTTTTTCATCGTAAATTCCAAGTTGGGGTTTGTTTTATGTAAAAGTGTTGGCCTAGTGGGGCTCAATACCCTTGTTTTTGTCATGGATGGTATTCTTATTTTTTATTTCAAGGAGTATTGGCTTAGTGTCTTTGCTGAATACCCCTTGATGGGAAGAATTTCCCTATCATGTTGGGAATTTATGCCCTGGTTTGGTGCTCAAGTGCTTCTTCGAATGACTCCCTTAGGACAAATGGCTTAGGGGATCCCAAAAAACACCTAGGTTTATGCTATGTATGGGGTGATTTCCTATGTGAGGGTTGTCATACCTGCTTTAGCACACTTCCTATATACCCCCTTGGACCTATTTTATTTTATATTATACCTTCCAGTTGGTCATCCTAATCATAAAAGACAAATCGTCCACCTTCTTTGCAAGATTCAATAGGTCGTTCCACCCAAAAAAGGAGGGCATTGAGGGAAAAATAAAAATGTTGGGGTTCAATGGGGCATGATATCCTCCTTCCAATCTCACCGATTCATCATGTTATCATTTTTATCTTTCTTTTATGTTCTATGAGTATTAATCCTCAGATTGTGGGTGACAAAGAGTAAAAAATTCATTTTAAGTCATTTTAAGACATTTTAGGTAGGTCAGATCTAAAAGGAGTTTTAAGTTAGCATGTGAATATATAAATAAGGCTATCCTCCTCATTTGTAACTCACGATAATGGGATCAAATAAAATCATATTTTTTTTCTACTTATCTACTTGAGATAAGTGGTGCACACCATTCTTCTTGTGGAAAATGGGGTTTAAATGGTGATTTTTTGGCAATTGAAAACTTGTTGGTGCAAAATTAGAGAACAAGTTCTTGCGTAGGGGCCAACAAAGGGCACTATTGTATTCTAGTGTCTTGGAATTTTCAATCCATCGAAGGAGAAAGTCTCACCCAAATCACAGCCAAGACCTATGTGAGATAAGGATGGTTAACCACAAGGATAATCATTTGAGAGATGGTGTTACTAATACTGCAACAATGTTCATATTGTATTTTCGTCATAGTTGAATTAACCATAACATGGATACATGAAATATAAATACGATGTATCCATTAGACAACAAAAATAATATGAACCATTCATACATTATAGAAAAATTTGGGGGGCCTAGACTTCGTTTATATTACCCACAACTTATGTTACATTTTATATACATGGCTATGTGGAATTACATTATCATACTCAGAATGACTCGTCAGAGTATCACAAAAAATTCATACCCCAGTTACATTACCAAAAACATAGATAAATAATACTAAGCTTTACTATTGATTTGTCGTAGCTCAGTCTTCAATATGCTTCTTTATTCTTGTCTATCTTTGTATTCTTCTATCTTTTTCTACTTTCTCTCCTCCTCTTTCAATTTCCTTATGCTTCTTTAAATAGTTATGGGGTAGTTCCAAAACCGTTGCATCCATTAGGGGCTTTCACAACTTCTGCCTCTTTACGCCATGCTTCTGTCCTTATGGGACTTTCCAAAAATGAACAAGACAACAGGACCCAACCATAAGTGTTGAATCACCCTCACTTCAACATGGCTATATTCCTGAACCTTGTGCATCATCTTGTGTAGGCTCTTTAAATGAAGGATACATCTCTGGTACTTCTACAAATGGACATTGTTTGAGGACTTTGAATGTTTCCAATTTGGTATTCCATTTGTCCAACAAAATATTGGCACTAGATAGAAAGTTTTGAGGTTTCTTTGTATCTAGGAGACTGGGAATTTGATGTTGTAGTTGTTGGGTCTCAGTTTCCACAAAATGATCTAATTACTATAAATCAATGTATGTGAATTAGGCCTTTGTCTTTATCTTGTCTAGAGTTTTCTTTGTAGTGCAAACTTGGTCATATAGTGTAGCCAACTTATCATTAGCTCCATGTGCTTCTTGACACTTGTACTAATGATTGAGAACATTACTTGTTGTCTAGGATTCTATATTCAACTACTTAAACTTTTCTAGAAAAACATCTATTGGTCTCTTGTTTTTAGTTAAGATGTTGACCCAGTAGTTAAGTGTGGAAAAGATATGCTATCTCAATTGGGTTTTGTGCATCAACTTGTTGCAAACATCTGTAACTTCTTTGTTGACTTCTATTACCCAGGCCATCAAGTGTACTTGTTGCTCATTTCCCTAATTTTGGATGGTAAGGACTTGTTGTTTTAGTTTTGCGCATTATTTCTTGAGTTGCTTCCATGAGGTGCATAAGAGATGAAGGATTTCATGTGGCAAAATGACTGCAATTTCATCTAGCCTGGATGGTAAATGTTGTCATACTTGGGGCCACATTGCTTGCATCTGATCATAAAGAGATGTGATGATGTTTTTTTTCTACTATTCATCCCTATTTGTATTCCATCTTGGATGCGATTGCATCTACCAGTTGTATGTAGATGTCTTCATATGCTTGTGTGAGGCTAATATGTTTAGTCTTGGTATGAAATAGACAACACTCAGACTTAGCTACGACACATATATTTTTCTCAAACAACCTCTTTTATGAAAATGTAGCATAGCCCTTAATTGTTGCACCTATGGTTAGAGATTGTAAATGTAGGCTATTAGCAATTGATTGAACTAAATGGTATCTTGGCTGAGTCTCTGCCTCATATTGAATTTGTATACTTTGTATGACATTTTGTTGAGTTTCTTCATACAAGAACAAAATGATGTCGGTGTGCGCAAATATGAAAAATAACTCTGCAATTATCTAGGTCTTGTGTAAATTGTGTAAATTGGTCTTGGAACGAAACCGATTCAACTATTAGAGGTGGTGGAGGGAGTTCTTATTTCCCTTTCAATTATTCATCCAACACCTCATTCATGGGAATATCCTTTGGTGGAGGTTTCTCCTAAACATATTTAGAATGATGAGATAGATCAAACAACTTTGGTTCTTGATCACTTGGAGGGTCTAGTTGTTAATCAATATGTGGCATCAAGGGGTCGACTCTGGTGGATTCTCAATCAGTTGATGATTGTTCTCCTTCAACAATCTTGTTAGATGCCTGCTTCCATGGGAGGATTTATTGGTGCACCAAGACTCCTTACATGTTTTGCATGGTCTCCAGGGGGTCATAAAGGATATCAATAACAAAGGTCTTCTCGAAAATACTCTCAAGGAACATCAAATTAAATTATTTTAGAAGAGGAACCATCACGGGTAAGAGGGTGGTAAATGTTTGGGTAGTTCTAGTAAGAATTGCATAGAAGGAATAGGGTTGGTGGATGTGGTGGGTTATGGTGGAGGGTTTATTGATGTGGGGACACTTTGATCTGCCCAAGAAAGAAAAGGATTCCTTCATGGACTTTGTAGGGATCATAGTAGTATCTGCAAGGGATTTCAATGATGGTATAAGTGGAAGATGTGAGAATTGCATTATCATAGGTTGTGATGTTTCTTCTAAATATTTCGTAGAGACTATGTCTACTTTTCATTTCTGCTTAGAATTATTCAAAGAAGTAGGAAAGTTGTACGAATTACATTTCTCTATTGACACAACCGTCAATCATGGCCAACTATTGACCTCTTTGTGAAATAGTGTCGGGAGTAAATAGAATGGAAAGGCTCATGCTTTGAAGTTGTCTAGGTTAACCCCTTATGGTTGGATAAAGGTGTTGTTGTGATCAATCCCAAACCATACTTTAGCAGTATAGTTGGTTAATAGGCCCTGCTAAATCTGATTCAATGCCACCTCCTTAAGATCTAAGTACCATTGGAAAAAAATATTATTGTTGAATGCAATGTTGGCATGGGATAGATCCGCAGGAAGTACGGAAGCCGACAGGCACAAAAGCCAAATCCTGCGAAAGAAGGAATTACTGTGAAGTCTAAGGAAGCGCAAGAATAGTTTAGAATATTTAATTGCTAAGTTGGACGACATGGGCCATTTTGTAATAGGATAGAAGCATACAGATAGAAGTATATTGTAAGCCTAAGGGCATTGGATTTTAGAGATTAATGTGACCTTTTGGATTTTGTTGTCTATCCCTACGAGGTTTGTTCCGCAGATGTTAATGAATGAAGATGTTCGGTTATGAATTCTGTTGTTATGTGACGATGGGTTATTTAAATACTTTCTATTGATCTGTGTTGATATATGTTGTTTGTTAATACGAATATGTTGTTTAATATGCTTTGAGATAAATGTGCGAATGTTTGGTTAAATAGACTATTGTGAATATTGTAATCCTTGGTTAACGTGCACATATCTTCTTCACAACTGCGGAAGCTTGGTTCCTGCAGCACCCTTATCTGCCTCGAGTGAGACCTCACCTGCTTCGCAGGTGTTGCTGGGAAGGGTAACTCCTTTCTGGGCCGGTGAATAAGGGGTTGTTGGTGTTGTTGACGACAGAGTGAGCCCCTGTCGAAAGAACCTGTGTCAACAAATGGTTCTGTTGCCGAAACCCTGAGAAGAAAGAAGAGGATATGCTGTGGCATCCGATGAAACCAGAGATCCAAGAGTGGTTTAGTCAGAAAGCAGAAGAGTTTGCGGAAGAAGAAAGGAGGAACTCAGTAAAGACAGTAGAAAGTTGGTTACAAAAGAACATATACTTGGATATCGATGAGATATTCTTCGCCAAATTCCCAGTAATACTACAAGAGTGGCTCGCGCAATTGACATTCAGAGGACATACCAACCAGAGTATCAGATCAGATCAGTGGACTCCAGAACTAGTTTGACAAGTGAAGCAAGCCAAGAATACGGTATCAAGGGCTATTGATTTCTAGATCGATAGTATCCTAGAGGGGTACATCACTGAGTTTGTGGTAGATACCAATAGTTCTTACAACAATGCAGAGAGACGATTTTTTAGGGGACCAAGGGGTAGGTTCGTCCTATCGTTGAACCTGTGGATTAAGATGCCAGTGTGCGAAAAGGGAATGATGAAAATGACCTCCGATGAGTAGACAGATCGGTGTGCAAGGGTTGTAGGTATCGCATAGTTATGGATCCACTAGGAAATATGCAGCGTAGATGGACATGAGTGACGACGAATATCTAAGGGAAGTTGAGGAAGACTGTGGCACCTTGAGAAGTGGAACGATATTCTAGCATCCATATAAGAGGAGGAGGACCGAGGAACTGTCCCTTGAGAGGACCGGAAGGGAAGACTATGCAACAGGGCCACAGAGGACAGAGCTCCCTTATTACGAGGAGGAAGGTGGTGACCAGGATACCCCAGAAGAAGGGCAGATCGTAAGCTACCACATACCTTCGATCCTGCATGCCACCTATCAATTTAAAGGAAACACCACAAGTAATTCACAGATCAACCCCACGTGTAGTGGCAAAAGTAGTGCATCAGTAAGTAAAAATAGTAGGAACACCGCGATAGCGAACAATACGAAGATGCCGAGTTTTGTAGGAAGCAAGACCGAGGATCCCAAACAGTTTTGGTTTTCATGCGAAGTAGTTTGGACCGTGAAGCAGGTCCAAAATGAAGACATTAAAAAGGCGCAGTTGGTGATGAACTTTCGAGGCCGTGCACTAGACTAGTTCATAAAATATACTAAGATTCCAGGGAAAACGTTGGCAAAAATCAAAGCAGGGATGATTCAAGAATTTAGAAAGCCCAATTCTGAAGCACAGTACATTATTGAGCTCAAAGAGATTAGGTAATACTCGAAGGAACCAGTATGGGAGTTTGATTAGAGATACAAAACACTCATAGCAAAAGTCAGTTTTCTAATAAACGACTTGCAACATAAAGAGTGGTTTATCATCGGGCTGGTACCACATATTAGAGGACCAATGCAGCAGAAGGTAGCGGACCAAGCCAAAGCATTAGAAATCGCGATGAAACTAGAGGCTTCGTCGATTGGAGAGACTGGCACTGGAATGGATAAGATTCAGGCACAACTAGCTACATTGAATCTCCAATTGGAGGACATGAAGCAAGGGAAAAACAACCACGCAGATGCATGGTTCACCAGATGCAAAAGGGAAGGCATCATAAGGATAATTGTTCAGTGTTTCAGCAATATTTGAATTCAGGGGTGCCGAACCCCCTTCGCTAGGAAGGTATACCATGGTGTCCCATTTTCTAGGCCAGGGGCATCGATCGGAGGACTGCATATACTTACAGAAGATAGTGTCGAAACCGACGAGTTTGTATTGTAAATTCTGTCGATCAGTAAGGCTTGACGAAAAGGATTGCAGAGCACACAACTTGTTGCAAGAACAAAACATGGATGCATACCTGGTAAAGGGAGAAGAGAAACAACTAGGACTGCAGCAGCTGCAGTATTCCCAGCAACAACCGTAGTTTATGCAGATGCCGCAATTTGACCAAGGATAGTATGGTCAACTACAGTATGGCGCACCGCAGTATCCACAACCACAGTACCAGCAGTATCAACAATACCCACAACCGCAGTATCAACAACCATAGTACCAACAGGTGTAGTACGGACCACCATGGAAAGGATTTGGTGGAGGATTTTAGGGAGGATGTGGTGGTGGCGCTGGAAGGGAAGGGGCCATTGGAAGGGGTCGAGGACCTCCTACATGCTACAATTGTGGGAAACAAGGAAATTTAACAAGGGATTGCCCCAACCCAGCCCTGCAATGCACGTACTGCAATGGAGTAGCATCGAATATTGTCCACAGCTCATCGCCAGATGGAAGACACAGAACCTACCACCTCCGCCTAACCAAAACAAGAATCAGAACCAGAACTAATCGGCAGTACAGAAGATATCAGCGGAAGCTAGGAAGCAAGCTACAACAGTGGGAATAGTGAAACAAGGAAAAATAACAACAGGAACTGACCAGCCGCACCATACCATTCGACCAGCGAAACATGTCACCTTCGATGCAAACGCTGCAAAGGATGTCTTCTCAAAGGCACAGTAAGGAATGTTGGGGTGACAAAGAAATGCATCTCCTCAAGTGGAGACTTATGATATGCCACTGACATTTGGTCGAACGAAATTGCGGCGGAAGGCCACTATCGTAAGAGAATTCATCGGGAGTTGTTTAGAATTAGAAAAGGATGAGGAGGCATTGGAAGAGATATCCAGGCTACTGAGTCGACAGGAGGGCGGACGTCAGGAATCCAGGGTTAATCGCATACATAAGAAAATGCAGACAGGTAGAGAAACGAGGATGTCGGCACAAATCGGAGCGTTCGATGTCGACTCCATCATTTTGGATCTACAGTCAAACGTGAACATTCTAACAAAACAAACATGGGAAACGATGGGAAAACCACAAATGACTTGGTCACCAATACAACTGCGATTGGAAAACCAGAGCAAGGTCACCGCTCTTGGCCAAGTGTGTCAACTTCCTGTCGAAATCGAAGGACTTCAAACATATGTCGATTTCGATGTCATAGAGATAGTAGATAACACATGTCCATATCCAACACTATTGGAAATTGATTGGCAATGGAAAATTAGGCAATCATTAATTTCAAGAAGCGGATCATGTCATTTGAAGATCGGTAAATAAGGGTTGTCGCACCACTAGACTCTGCGGAAGGACAACAATATGTAGAGCCCACCAAGGACAAATATAGGGAAGGATGGGATAGTCTATATAAAATTTCTGAAGATTACATTAATCCAATTGATGGAGGGGAGTTGGAATGGTGCAACTCTAGCTCAGCATCGTCGGACTCAAAAGAGGCACTGGAAAATTGGCAAAATCAACTTCACGAAGTATCGTTTCGCAGATGTGCAAGGATTACACAGTTCATGCGTTGGGTGGCTACTGAGGAGTGTGCATTACCAACATACGAAGGGTTACCAAATTTGAGCACCTTCTTAATAGAATTCGAAGGAAAGGTAGTGGAACCACAAAGACTCTTTGCCTTGGAGGAAGCCTTGAAAGCTACCCCTGCGCACTGGTGGGCGACACATAAATCAAAGATATCAAACTGGCCACTATACCGATGCCTCCTAGAGGTACGTTTTGGCGACACCGCAGCATGGAACGGATAGAGATACGATGGCCAGGGTAACCCAAACGAACATGTGAAGGCTTGTCAGCACCAATGGGAAGTGCGACCAGAACAAGAGTGGGTGCATGCCTTTGTGCATACGTTGGATGAAGTACCACAGAGTTGGTATGTCGCAACGGAGCTGCGAATCGGTACACTTTCTTGGGATCAGTTAACAATTTGCTTTAGCCAAACATTCTCCTTCCCAAACAAAAATCCCTTCATCCATGATGCACTTCAGGCAATCAAGAAGAATATTTTTGAGGTGGAACCAACAGTATAGTTATCAGAAATCCGATGGACAATGACACCCGAAATGATGATGGACTGCTACAACATCTTAGGAGAACCGAACAATGATGACAATGACCCAAGAGCCACATATGTGCCAGAGTCCGAGGGCAGTCGCAATGTGAAGGAAACTAAGCTGCCATCCAACAAGTACAACTAGCCATTGAAGATTACGAAGGTAAACATCGGGTCAAAAGAAAACCTGAAATTTGTGAGCATTGGAGATTATTGGGATGAATTGACTATCGTGAATATGACAGATCTGCTGCATGAGTTTCAAGACTTGTTCCCAACGAAATTCTCAGAAATGAAGGGAATCTCCAGGGACCTCGGCGAAATGAAGATTCCCCTGAAACTTGGTGCGAAGCCGGTTAAACAAAGACCATATCACTTAAACCCACGACACAATGATTGAGTACAGGCTAAACTTGAGAGAATTCTAGAAGCTGACATCATTGAACCAGTCGAAGAATCGGAATGGATTAGTCTGATGGTCGTCCAAGATAAGAAAACCAGAGAAGTAAGAATTTGTGTCGACCTACAAAAGTTGAACGATGCCTGTTTACACGACCTGCTCCTGACATAATTCACAGATGATGTACTCGAAGGATTTGGTGGTCAGGAAATTTATTCGTTTATGGACGGGTTCTCAGGCCACCACCAAATTAGGATTGCAAAGGAGGATAGGCATAAGACCACATTTGTCACGGAATGGGGGTTTTACCCATATACAGTGATGCCATTCGGTCTGAAGAATGCCCCCGCAATATTCTCACGACTGGTAGTTGCGGCATTCAAAGACTATATACATAAATTTCTTGCAGTATACATGGACGATTGGGCAGTCTATGGGCTAGTCAAGAACTATATTGCGAACCTCAGACTAATGTTAGAACAATGCTGACACCACCAAATATCTCTTAACTTAAAAAAATGCATCTTTTGTGCCCCATTTGAGATACTGCTAGGACACATTGTTTGCAAGGAGGGCCTATTAGTTGATCTAGCAAAGATTGCCATCATTTTTTACCTTCCACCGCCAACAACAGTTAAGCAACTCAGGGTGACGTTGGGCCACACAGGCTATTACCACAAGTTCATCAAAGGATACGCCGTAATCACAGCATCCATGGAGAAACTACTAAAGAAGGATGCAAAATTTGAATGGAACGAAGAATTCCATAAAAGCTTAGACGTTTTGAAGACAAAGATGGTGGAAGCACCCATCCTTGCCTTCCCATATTGGAAGAAAGAGTTTCATGTCCACGTTGATGCGTCGTCCATCGCAATTGGTGTTATCTTGGCCCAACTAGGAGAAGGTGACATTGACCATCCGATAGCTTTCGCAAGTAGGAAGCTGTCGACAACAGAAAATAATTATACAACCACTGAGCGAGAAGGACTAGTGATGGTCTACGCCCTACAAAAGTTCCGACGTTATCTTTTAGGGGGGCACTTATAAATGTTCACCGACCATTCAGTGCTGAAGTATTTGGTGAACAAGCCTCTGTTTGGGGGGGAATTTGCCGATGGCTACTGCTCTTTTAGGAATTTGATTTTGAGATCATCGTGAAGCCAAGATGGTTGAATGCAGGACTAGACGACCTATCAAGAATAGAGTCAGGGGAGGAACCATGAAGCATCAATGAAGGATTACCAGATGCTTAGCTATTCCAAGTTGGAATGATCGACGATTACTATGAACCAATTATTCAGTTCCTAGAACCAAGAAAGTCACCAGAGGAATTCCCCACCGACCAGAAGAAACAGTTAGTTGTCAAAGCTGCGGACTTCCAATTAATTGTAGGACAGTTGTACAAGATGGGCCCTGATGAGATATTATGCCGCTACGTTCTCCCACATGAGCAGGAACGGATTTTAGCCGAGGCACATGATGGCATTGCCGGAGGACATTATGGAGGTCGAGCCACTGCAAAAAAAGATCCTGATAGCCGGGTTATGGTGGCCAACCATGCATAGCGATGCCACTGACTATGCCAAAACCTACGACGTTTGTCAATGCACAGGGAAAACATCGAGACAGGATGAGATACCATTAGTACCCCAGGTCACGCTGCAGGAATTTGACAAATGGGCGCTAGATTTTTTGGGACCCATTAACCCCCCAAGAAAACGCACTGGATCACGCTACATCATAACTGCAACAAAATATTTGACACATTGGGCGGAGGCCGCGTCAGTCAAGGACTGTACTGCATCAACAGCTTCTAGATTCCTCTTAGACAACATGGTCACTCAATTCGGATGCCCAAAAATTTTACTAAGCGATCAAGGGGTGCACTTTGTGAACAAGACAATCGCAGCACTAACGGAGGAGTTTCAGGTTTAGCATAAGAAGAGTACTCCCTACCATCTTTAAGTAAACAGGACAGTAGAAGCATTCAGCAAAATCCTGGAACATGAACTCACAAAGGTATGCAACACAAATTGAGACGATTGGGACCTTAAAATTCCAGCGATCATTTGGGCCTATCGAAGCACATGCAAGCGATTAACTGGCCAAACTCCATTTAAACTGGTCTACGGTAAAGAAGCAGCTATGCTGATGGAATATATAGTTCCAAGTTTGCGTATTGTACTCGCCACAAACATGAGCGATGACAATGGGCTGAAAGAATGACTAGCACAATTAGTACACTTAGAAGAAGATCAGTTTATCGCAGGATTCCACTAGTAGGTTGAAAAGGATCGCTAGAAAGCATGGCATGACCATCACATTAAGCAGAGATACTTTCAGAAAGGTGACACGGTGTTGCTATATGACAGCAAGTTCATGAAACACCCAGGTAAATTACAAATGCACTGGTTAGGACCTTATATCATCAATTTTGTCACTAACGGTGGTGCAGTGCATTTACAGACCTTAGATGGGGTATTGTTTCCTTGCATGGTGAATGGCAATAGGCTAAAGCCCTATCGCTGTGATCTGCAATAGTGAAAAAAAAAAAAAAACCGACATAGGACTTTAACAACGCAAAGACATGAAGGCCGGTTAGACTCTGACCAAGACAGTGGAAAGAGAGGGGGTGATCAGTCAAATCGCATGTCACCACTATGTATGGAGGTACACTCTACACATGTGACTCCACACCTAAGCATGCGACCACAGATAAGCATCACCAGAAGATGGCAAAGGAAATGATTATCGAATCGCATCCGAGCATGCTACCACAGCCAATGATAAAGGGAAAGGACGATTGAACCGCAAGAGGAGGGCCAGGATTATACGAATGATGGTGGTAACCAACCTTGCAGACATGAAGCACAAGCATAAATACCGATGGAGGAGGCCTCTAGAACAACAAGGTATCGATGAATAGGGAGAGAACATTCAGGAATCTGCATGCTGCAAGTTGATCAGACAGTTAGTTAAATAAGGAGTTCCAAGGAGGTTGTGGAAATGGTTCATTTCATTTCGCATGGAAGCACACCAGGTGCAATGAGAGCTAGAACGATGAGTGTCCATACAAAACCAGCGAGGGAAGTTGTAATGTCCCTTGTTAGGAATTTATTAAAATGGCAATTTTCCACTTTTTTTCCCTAGTTCGACCTTTGACTAGTTTTGATCTCTAGGTCCCAAATTTGCCCCAAATGATCCCAAATCTTCTGATAAGGTATATGAATGATATTAGAACATAAATATTTGTTTCAAGGATGCCTTTATACCTTTAAAATACTTTTTCAAATCCTCTTTCAATTCTGGTCAATGTAGGTAACTTTACTAGTGATTTCCCTTTGACTAGTATTGGTCTCTAGGTCTCAAATTGACTCCAAATGCCTTCAAATATTCAAGGAAGGTGTATGAATGATATTAGGACTTGAATATTATGTTCAGGGATGATATATGGCCACCAAAATACCTCTACAAACTCTCTTAAGATTCTGGACCAAGTATGCAATTTTACTAGTAATTTGGGGTTCAAATCCCCCTGGGGTAAGTACTGAAAATGGCTTCCCAAATGCCTCCAAAGCCACTAAAATTTCTGAAAAGAGGTAGGGAATGTATTAATGATTTTATTAAGGTCTCATGTGCACCATTAATTAATTACTATATCTGTTCCAACCCTCTCCCATTCAACTACAAAATTCACCAATTCAACCCTTGGGGAAATGGCACTATTTCTTCTCCCAATGCAATTAAACTGAGGCAAAATACTTCAAATGCTCAAGTACAGTACATTAAACTTGTAAAATACATCCATGACAGTCCATTAATCCCAAATTCATTAGAGAATCATCCATTAATTTGAAATCATCATCAATACATTGGTTCACAACAAGGTAGTGGGGAAATGGCATTATTCTTCCATTAAAAATGAGATTTATACATTTCTACTTGGAACTTCGAACTAAAAATTTCAGGATATGAAGAACAGAGTATTTACTTAGTATTAAAAAAGAAATGGGGCATTATAAGCTCCCCCAAAGAGTACAATCGCTCACCAAAAATGCCCTCCCTCAAGGATCAAGAATATGCCATCAAAACTGGAAATGGTTGAAGGAGTGGGCTGAAATAGAAGAAACCATGAGCTGCCCTGTAGCTTACAACTACAAATAAAGATTCCATTAAAGCTACAAATGAAAGTTCTGAATGGCCTTTCCAATTGCCAACTTGGATGGGAATCTTTCACCCTCAAAATTGGCTAAGGCAAGCAACTAGTCATCCACTAGCTCTCCCTCTTGACAAATGCAATTGCAAATTGTACAAATGATCAAAAGCTTGTTTCATTCTTTGTTATTGACATTTATAAAGTTCTAATGTCCTCCATGGGTCGAATTCCTTCCAAGAGACTCATGCCAACTCAAGTTGGGAAGAGATTCTAGAGAATGCCACATGTACAACAATTCCTAGTCTCCCACTTCCACCAAATCACATGTGGAAGCATATTAGCTTCCCTAACACCCTTGAGTGCCCTCTTGGAGTCTATTTTTATCCCTGACATGTCATATATGTCATATGTCAGCCTTCAGGTCTGATTTGTGTCATAGGTGTCATAGCATCTTCATCATTGTTGTCATAGAGCTAGGGAATCTAGCCCAAGTGTCTCACTAGCTCCAAATTGCCTCTTCGTCTTCCATGGGAGTTACTCTTCCTCTATATTTTGGCCTTGGATGAGTCATGACATGAATAATACCTTTTGGACTCCCCCAAGTATGTTACCATTCACCTTGAATTCGAATTGGTGAGAGAATGATGCCAAGTGTAGTGGGGAAATCTAGCCATATGTGGGTCCCAATTCCTCCATGTGTCTTCATGATCAAATGCCACTTTGATTTTCACTTGTATATATTTATTTAGCTCCTTTATTAAATATTTATGCCACTCTAATGTTCAAACATCATTTATTATCCCCATTATTCCAAATCCCAAAGCTTCCACCCCAAACCTAGGAAACTAGTAATCTTCCTCCTTGGCAATTATTTGACCTTTAACATCAATTTTACAAACTCTAATGAATATGGCCAATGTGATTAGGCCATTGTGACCCAATTCCAAATTTGGGACATGACAGAAGTAGTGCAGAGACTCCAGGAAAACACCGTTGAGGTATCATCCAAGATGTCTAAGTATGCGGCGGAAGTGCGAAGTTTTGTGGTCTCGAGGACCACCAGAATGCCTGGAGTAAAGGCTCCATAGCCTTGGTAGAAGGCTTCCCAAGGCGCGAAACAGATGTACCGGAGCAGTTGGCCTGTTTCCCACCCTAGTGATGTAGATGAAATTTTTCGCAGTCGGGACCAAGCACCAGGAAGGGAGGTAGCGGCCGAAGTGGTAGATGATGAAGGTTCCAAGGGACTAGCAGATGAGTGCAAGAAGTACATGACAGTGAACCAGTGGCCGACAGACGGAGATAGGAGAAACACAACAGCGAGTTCCAGATAGCAAGAACAATTTCATAGACCAAGCACAATCCAAGGCAGGTGCAAAACAACAAAGTCCGGCTGAGGTGGCTCGGGATGAGCCACAAGTTTGTGTTGGGGGCCTGTTGGCATGGGATAGATCTGCAGGAAGTGCGGAAGCTGACAAGCACGAAATCCAAATCCTGCGAAAGAAGGAATTACCGCGAAGTCTAAGGAAGCGCAATAATAGTTTAGAATATTTAATTGCAAAGTCGGTCGACATGGGCCATTTTGTAATAGGATAGAAGCATACAAATAGAAGTATATTGAAAGCCTAAGGGCATTGGATTTTAGAGATTAATGCAACCTTTTGGATTCTGTTGACTATCCCAGCGAGGTTTGTTCTGCAGATATTAATGAATGAAGATGCTCAGTTATGAATTCTATTGTTATGCGACGATGGGTTATTTAAATACTTTATGTTGATCTATGTTGATATATGTTGTTTTTTAATACAAATATGTTGTTGAATATGCTTTGAGATAAATGTGCGAATGTTTTTTTAAATAGACTATTGTGAATATTGTAATCTCTGGTTAACGTGCACATATTTTCTTCACAACTGCGGAAGCTTGGTTCTTGTAGCACCCTTATCCCCCTCGGGTGAGACCTCACCTGATTCGCAGGTGTTGCTGGGAAGGGTAACTCCTTTCTGGGCCGGTGAATAAGGGGTTGTTGGTGATAGAGTGAACCCCTGTCGAAAGACCCTGTGTTAACATGCAACATTGGTAGCATTGAGTTGTGTTCTCCATGGGGATAAATGTTGTGCAATACCCCATTAAAGAGTAATGCACAAGAATTCTCTTCACTTCGGTGGTTGTCATTTCCACATGGCCATCTCTATGAGAAAGTATCCAAAAATAAAGTAGCCACCATAATTTTTTGCGTTTGTACATGCGTAAAAGAGCTCATCCATCAGATACTTACACCAATTCAACTAAACACCTTCAATGTAGAACTCCAAAATAAAAATTGTGTCCAATATGCATTCCCCTTTCGTGTATTTTCACATGAAATGACTAGCTATAATATGACATGTAATCTTGATCTACGAGTGATTGATATCAACAATTACAACACCATTCCCTCTAGGCTTTGTGTCATATCAATCATACAAGCTTGCCTCTGAGCAATTTATACCTGTATTATGGCCACCCTAGAATGTTGTAGCAACATCTTTCGCTATCATTGATAGTCTCGTTAGGTGGTGAATTTCATGTACATGAATATGATATTGGTGATCCATCCATAGGGAGTGGTTGTGCACTTGGAATATTAAGAAACTGGTAAATTTAGAACCTCTAATGTGGTGCTGAAAACTAGGAGGTCCTTCAAATTCATCAATGTTGAGTCTGGAAGGGGACCAAATCGAGTTTCCATGTTGGTAGAATTTCCCAATTCTCATAAGGGAAAAAATTCATGTATCCACTAAGTTGCATATCAAGATATAGTTTTCCATAAGAAAAAATAGAATCCACGAGTTGTGTCTGCTTAACCTTCCCCTACAAACCACCCAGGATTTCAATCTAAGGATGAATGAGATCTACCTTCATTGGTTCTTTTTTCTTCAACTATTCCCTACTAGTTGCAGCTCATGCTATTGGTACATTTCCCATTGTAGATGATCATCATTGGTATATGAACTTAATTGTTGGTCATTGGAAAGCTCTAAACTCACTATGTATTGAAAATTCCAAGTTTTTTTCTATGCACTTCTCCATCTCTTCACAATGTGGAATGTGTTAGAAGTAACCAAACTTTAATAGGTGGCTCAATCAACAGGGATGGAACATTAATGCTAGATGGTAGTGGAGGATCAGAATTATTAATTTCTTAAATGTAGGGATCAAATGATGGATTCACATGGGCGATCTATAATACATTTTATTTGGTCATTAATATATCTTTCATGAAAAAATAAGATATAATGATGCAACATGATAGTGGAAGCAGACAAAATGAAACTAGTGGGAAACCCCGTACCACAATGGTGTGAACTAACTAACAAAAAACTGGACTGAAATGAATGACTACACCTGATAAATTAAAAAATCACAAGGCTAAAAGACGTAAATCCTAGCTAACTCACTCATGGTTACAGGAGTGGCATCTTGTAGAATCATTGAGCATAAACATAGGGATTCATGCGTGCATCATTCACCCAACCTGATGGAGAACACCATCGAGTTGCACTAGCTTAATAGAGCATGAATATTTAATTCCCACAACGGAAAAAGGTCCCAACCAATTCATTTGGAGATTTCCTAGATGTTTCATGAACTTGCTATCATAGAGTAAGACTTGGTCACCTTTGTTAAATTGCTTATACTATATGTGTCTATCATTCAAGGCCTTTTGTCGTTCTTTTTCAACTACACCATGATAGTCGGCTAAAAAGAGAGATTCTTCTAGTTGCATCAATTTCGCAAGTGATTCTACAGCTAAATATTCATCTATCATATGTTTTGTGTGTGCAATGTAAATTATCAGAACCACAAATTATTCCCAAACTATTGCTTATTTTCCATATACCAGTTTGAATGGAGTATGTTTATGAAATTTCTTTGTATTGTTCCTACATGCCCATAATGCAGTTGGAATCATGTCATCCTAATCATTACGTGTTATGCAACATACTTTTGTCAGTCGGGTCCCCAAGATTTTGTTGAAGGATTATATTATGCCATTTCTTGTGGGTGATATGCGATGCTTTTGTGATGTTGTATCAAAAAATCCTTCTTAGTGCCTCAATAGTGGTATTCAAGAAGTGTGTAACTTGGTCACTTGTAAGTATTTTGGTACACCCAAACCGAGTGATGAGGTTTTCATAAATGAATTGAGTTGTTGTTTATGTAGAGAAATTTCAGACTAGTGCTACTTCATCCCATATTGTTAGGTAACCCCCATTTCATTAGATTTAGATTAATCTCAGTTTAGGTGCACAAAAAATTATTATGAATATCAGTTTCCAATTCTTGAATTTCGGGTTTCCAATACTTGATATATCAGTTTCAAATAGTTGTAATGTTAGTTTGCAATACATTGGATGTCGGTTTCCAATACCTAAGTTATCGGTTTTCAAAACTAATATGTCAGTTTCCAATAGCGATGCCACCCATAATATGGAAAAAATAACAAGTTCCCTAAATCAAGCAAGCAATAGAATGAGCCATTGCCCTTCCTAAGGGAATGAGCCACTTCGCTTTCTCACTCATGAATAGTCATCTAATTTGTAGGTTTCCAAAAACTAATATATCAGTGTGAGAAACATAACAAAAATGAACAAGAGAAGGAGCCACTACCCTTTCTTATGAAAAGAGAAGGAGCCCCTGCTCTTTCTCAGACACTAGTCATTCTCATTTTCTAGAATAAGAGGAGTAGCATTGGCCTTTTCTCTCACTTAGATTTCAATTTCCAGCTATACATTTTTTTTATAAACATTAACAGTTTAAATTTAAGTTTTGTTTCCACTTTTATGGCACTAGATTTTAATTCCAAGCAATACATTAGTACTTTTATGGTTAAAGAGCCATTGATTGTGGTTGGGCAAGTCAAGAATGGGGGAGATCAGTAGGCATGCTTATCTGTGGTTGGACAAGTCAAGAATGAGGGAGTGTTGGCGATTAATTTCTACGGCCATGTGTATGTATTCTTCGACAAATTTAATGTCGCATTAAACATTCACACACTGAATTAATTATAATCTCTTTGTGGTGCGTCTTTTTGCTGCAACAAGTTTTTTGACACCCTGGATCCACCATTGGAAGTGGATGCCCCTGAGAAAAATGTATCATTCTTATAATGGCTCTCTCATGCTCGTCAGATACGTCATTTAGGATCAATAAAGAAAATTTAGACCAATTTACTACTTTTGATCCTGCTGAGATTAAGAACATTGAGAGAATGTTAAGGAGAATGAGTTCTCAACTAGAGGTATTGAAGGAGTCCATTCTCCATACTAAAAACCACATGGATGAATGGGACAAGAAGCATGATCGGATTGAATCCAAAGTCAAGGAAAAGGGGAAACAAATAGAACACCTTCATCTTTCCAATGATTCAGAGATGCATTTCAATATGGTAGTAGTCTTGTTCCTAGGAAGTCAATCTCATGTTGGGTTCTATATGAAGTCAACACAAATAGAAGAGGAGATTGTCTAGTAGACTGCTATCAAGAAATGTGAAGATTCAGGTTCTCAGGCTAAGCCTTAGGATCATAATGACTGGTTCATGGATGAAGGCCACAGTGTCCATGGATTTTCATAAATATGTCTTGTTTAAATGTTTAAAAAAATATTACTAGCACATTTTAGTAGGCGGTATAGTTGTAGGAAGTTTCTGGTTATCTTGTATGCAATATGGTCCTACGAGGTCGGAGGATTTTTGGAAGATTCTCCCAAACTTTGGGCAGAGATTTTGATATTGATGCCATTGTAAATATTGCATTGTCAAGAATTTCCCCATCCCTTTAATACAAATCATTATTACATGCTTAAAAAAAACTCACTTTTGGCTATATTCCAACATAATATTATAATTATCATCATCCCAATTTCCATTCATCCATAAGTACCATACTCTTTTAATCAAACCCAGTTCTATACATGCTCCAAACTTTTGATTGAGAGTTGACAAATATCATTGATAATTTTGTTCATTTGATAAATAACTCATTGAACACCATTCCGCTCAGAGATAATTGGTCAAATTTGTTTGTTATTGAAATCATTGTAACTCCTGGGATATTATTTCCTCAGCCATTTAATACAAATCACTACTTAACCAGCTTCTAAATATAATATCACTTTTGGCTATTAATATTCCAACATATAATTTTCATCTTCTGAATTTCCATTCAGGACAAAACCATAGCCTTTCAATCAAAATGAGCTATCTGCATGATCCAAACTTCTACCTAAGTATTGAGAAATATCATCAATTTGTTTGTTTGATGAATTGATCATTGAAGACCATTCATATAAGAGATTATAAAATAAAAAATGCTTGCGTATACTGCACATATGATTAGATAATTACCAAAAAGAAGTATTAATATATTAAATAAAATATCGTATTACATAACAAGAACTTTAACCATGAAATCATTTTCCCAAGTCTTGAAAATGAATAACTAGGAACAGTTTCTATAAGCATTTTCAAGTATCTCTTCATTCCCATTTCGCATGGATGGCTTAGAAAATTACAAATATTGGACCATATAATACCATCTCTTTCCAAAGAACCATCATATTCCCAACTGGGAGGGATTTTAAAACAATTTTCCTCTCTATTATGCCCACTATGATACCTAGCTTCATCTATAAAAAGATGTTCGATTTATCATATATTTCCTCATAAATATCAAACAACTTAGATATGTTCTTCTGGTATGTAGGTAACAGATTTCTAGCCCGAATTCTTTTGCAATTGTTCATTTCACATTGAGATTGACCCCAAACAAATACAAAGTTGACACCCTTCATCTTGTCGAACTTTTGAAGAAAAAATAAATAATTTTTTTTCTCTGAATAAGTGAACCATAGAGCAATGTCAAAACCTTCCTTTGCCATTTTTAATAAGTTAGTACTAAAATTGTGTTGATAGTAATTGTAAGGTGTATATTTGGAATTAGAATTTGAGTGTTGTGGGTTTTTTCCGACAAACACTAGTACTCCACAAATTAATCCTTATACTCCCAATATCAAGAGTTTATTTTGAACTGAAGTAAATTATATGAAAATTGATTTAGAATTTGTAAATTGAGGGCCTAAAAACAAAAGTTGTAATAATATGCATTTAACTTTAAATTATTAAAAGACATTTATGACAAGAAACAATGTTTTTTATTCCTGAATGAGATTTCAGGTTTTAATCATGTGGGAAACAACATATTATCACCTTATGTTAAGGGGTCACAACATGCTAATTGAAAAACTACAACCATAATCTAATGATGTACCACCAAAATTAAATTAGCTAAAAGTGGAAAGCATATGGAAATAAGTGAAGTTAAATCTGTATGAATTTACGCAAGAAAAATCATTGTGAACAATTTATTTTGAACATATTATAGGAAGCAATTTATTTTTAACATAGGAATCATGTAAAAATAAAACATGAAAATAAATTTATCATCAGTTGGTATAGTGTATTTAAGACACTATTTCTTCTTGTTAAAAATTTATCTGATAGATTTCAAAATATCTACAACATTAACATCATTATTGTCTTCTCAACCCAAAACTGAAATAATCTACCAAAATTCCATTAGCAAATTGTCCTTTGAACCAATGGTTGGAGCTGCATTACAATTATCTTTCAACTCCCCAACAACATTTTTATAAGCAAGTATTGTGCTTTTCTCATTAAATCTTTTATTATACCGTCTCCAGACTACCTCAAGTGGCTCGGTTAACTCACCCGTGGAATCCTTCTTCAATTATTCATTACCAAAACAAAACAACCCACTTGATGGAAGTGGATTTCTTTTTAATACTTGATTAGCCATTTGTGTTACTTCTTTCTTCTCCTTTCCAGCCCATAATGCAACCTCAAATACACTTGTGACCAATAACAAAAGTTCGGGTAGTTTGGACCGAAGTATGTAGTGATTTTTGTTCAATTTCATATATGATTTGGACTTTTCTGAGTCATTGTACAAGAAATCTTCTAGGACTAAAATCAATAAAAAACTTTTTTCTTTGGACCACTGCAAGAAAAAAGAATTTCATTGTATATGAATATCATATACTACATATTAAAAAAATATCATATACTATATATTGAAAAATGATGAGTGTTCTAATATAAATACCTGGAGAAATTGTGAGTTGCAAATTTGTTCCAATGTCATGCATCATTTATGCAGTTTCCTCCTCTTCTTTGGGAGAAAGAAAATTAAATTTATTTTCTTAATAAACATAAAATACATATTTGTGTTATTCATTGTATGAAGAATGTACCTTACTAATGGCAATGACCCTACAACAACACATTCTTATATAGATGGACTACCAATGGTACATCTTTTCTTACATGAGAAGCAATAAAGATAATTGAATTCAATTATTTTGTAGCAAATCATGGCATGGGTAGAGTGTAGAATAAACCTTCGTCAATTCCCAATGATTCATTGATCACTTCCATGATTGATTCTTTTTCCCAAGAAAGCGAAGTAAAAATTAATTTTTTGTCTACGACCATTTGATAGGAATATGTTTTTGTTATAATTAATATCAAGATGTTTTGTATACTAACCCCTTCAAGAGGGACTTAATGGTATTGATTTTATCCCTGTAGGACATGGTTAGCAAGAATTAATTATGATCAAATCTATGGAAGCACTCATTTATACATTCTTGTTGCTATCAACCTTAGGGGTAATTTTTCCACTACTTTCTTCCAAGAACGACCCAAAGTTCCCCATTTAAAGTAGCGTGAAAACCAGATCCATTATGTGGTTGTGCTCAAATGCTTCCTTGGTTGCGATGGTTCTATAAGAATGATAAGAATGTATATTGCAATGGTTATGCAATACCACAGTATTGTATAGATGCATGTACTAGAAGATTCCATATTTGTGATAGTACTGTGATTATTTGAAGTCAACAGTATTGACTAAAATTATAATAGAGAATAGAGAACCACTACCTCTATGAGATCGAACAAATATACCAACATCTGCTTCTATTGAGACTGTCGTTTTATAAATGTTTGACTCTGGACTCATACCAAAAAATAGACTAATTACTGTAACTTGTTTTTAAACATTGTCTTCATATATATTTTCCATGTGAATGTGAACTTACCACATTATAGTGTATTGTGACATGAGTATAATATAGAATATACCTAGTATGTATGATTGTTCCACCATATCATCTAATTCTGGTGGTTGAGATGTGTTTGACACTAAATTCATACCACAAAATAAATCAATTAGTGTAATTTGGTTTACAACAAACATAATGTCTTCATATATATTTCCCCCATCATAATATGAACTTACCAATTGATAGTCTATTCTGACATGCATCAACAACATCCATAGGACCTTCATCTATAATTTGATGAGCCTCTTGAACATTCATAGGTTGAGCATCTTTGTGATTTAAGAGGACAATATCATAAAGTTAGCATTTTTAATTTGAATTATCAGCAAACCGGAACAATGTAAAAAATAATGTAATTACTATATAGTTTTATAAACATGACAAATTTTACCAACCCTAGAGTGTTGACAAGTATCTGATAATACTTCTTCAAGTATTCTTCCTGATGCACAATCTCAACAATGCAGGCCAATCTACATTGCATTACACATTATAGAATTATGCCTTCGCCATAAACGGAGAGAACCGTTCCACCTTCCATTACAAATTTTTTGGTAACATTGTCCCAAAATGAAATATTTCTTTCGTTTTTTAATGGATTTTTAATCCTCCACCCAATACCAACTTCATTGAATGAAGGTAAGGGATCAATTTTGTCATCATCTTCGTTATGGTAATAAAACATATCCATTTATTGATTTGTCTCTACTTCATCACCTTTTTGTTGTTCATATAGTCCATGCAACACAATGATGGTATCTGATCTATCATATGTGTTTTTATTTTTGAACAGTCTAACATCCCCAACTCTAAAGAAATGTTCTCTCATTGTATTTTTGAAATAGTTCTTGACCACATCAATAACCAAATGGCATTTTACTGGATCAACCAGAAAGACACAAACACATATACCCTCACTTCTTCCCAGTATATTGAACAACTCTATCAAATCATCGCCACTCCAATCAGTGACCACATTGCATAAATATACCATCAATAAATCAATTTCCAATGTCATCATATATGGTCGCAATATTTCAAGTGCATGTTTCAATGAACTTGGATAAGATGGAACACAAGAAAAATTATAGGAGTTTGGAAGGGACCCCCCTTTCCACGCCATTCCTTTGCGCTATATACATATCCGGTATGTCCTTAGATGGTTCTAGAACACTATGATAATCATCATTAACCTTTTTTTTGTGCTTTTTACTCGATTTTTTAGGTTCATCGTCATCATCTATTTCTTGCATTTAACCAAAGATATCACCAAGTTGTATGATGTGGTGTTGTTTCATGTTGTACACTTCTAGTAAATTTCCTGCATGTACCTTGAAAGATATGTGGTTGTCAACATCATTATTTTCCATGTATGTCGATGCAACTCTACAAACATGTATTTGTGATTTTATCCTCTTGTAGTAGCCACATAATCCCTCTATTGTCACCCTTTCTTTGTAATGCCCCATTTTGACCTTACTACATGAACTATCATTATATGTTGTATTTGCTTATTATTGTGAGACTTCATTAGTTTGATGACACTATGGACATATGGTTCTATTATTTTGCCAAGATATATATATGTGTGTGATTTTAATGTTATGAATTATATTGATGTTTTGATTATGTCTCTAACATGCAAATTTACTAAATAATGGGTATGTGGATATCGAGTTAAAAGTTATATGTTGAATGGATAGATATGATACCAGGTGCATGGTACATAGAAATTATTTGCATTATTGTTCCTTAGTAATGAAATGTATATATATGTCAATGATTTCACGATATTCTTGATCATGTGTATGAAGACTAACCAATAGGTTAGAATGGATAAGTGGTAGTTGGACCCTACGAGGTGGGAGTACCTCGGGGACACAGATTCTAAAAAATAAATGATATGCAAGTGATGCATTATTTGTTTAGCATGATTATTGTATTATGATCGTGATGTATGGGTGGGGTAGGGTTTTAGGAAACTTAACCTCCCAAATTGGTTATACAATGACAAACGGAGTACAAGTCGCAGCGTAGTCACTATATCAGTTTATCCATAGTCCTTTGTTCGATTAGGGGGGTGGAGGCACCATTTATCCCCAAAACCTGGAGTCGTGGCAGGGATGTTCTACGGCATGCTCCCCAAGGTGTTTGATGATGAATGGTGGGTTCCTGCTGAGGAATCTTGGTTGATGTAGTCGACACTTCCTCTTACGGTTTCTAACTGGAGCTTGTCATGGCGTGACCTTTCACGGTAGTCCAGCAGAGGAAGGATAGGATGTGGAAGTTAGTTGTGAATTAGATAGACGATGTAAGTAGATAGGCATATCATGAAGTTAGGAAGAAAACTTGTTTAAATGTGTATGTTGAAAACCTTTCTTGAGTCATGTGTCATATCTCAGTAACTTATAAAATTGTTCATCAGTTAATTATATTTAGTTAAGTAAAATATCAAACATTGCAAATTGTGTTTAAGAATGTGTCAGTAAACAATAACTGTTGTGTGGTTAAGTACGGTTAGTGTACCTACACGATCTATGTAGGCCTTAGATACACTTACATAACTCGTCTATACATATATATGAATTGACTATTGAAATATTGCGTGGATGTGTTGTGATTCTCAATGATCACTATGTACTTGTTTGTGCTTAATTAATAATTAACTTAATAACTATGTTGAATTCTTAAATGAGTGGTTATTAATTAGGTTATGGTAAGGTATTAATAAAAGGGCTTAAATATGTAGTGATCTTGTCGATTAAATAATTGAATAGGTTTATTTAATGACTTAGGTAGTAATGAATAAGATCATGTTGTCAAATGGGGATAAGTGTGAGTTAATCAAATTATTAGGAATAAACAAATTGTAAGGTGAGCATTTAAGTTAGAAATTATAATTATAGTTAATTAATCGATATTAAATTTTGTATACACCATTGATATTAACCATTAATTATCATGAATCAACCATCATTAAAATTTAGGGTGATGTCATTATTAGTTACCATATTCTAATTATAAATAAATGTATTAAAATATGATTTGAAAATATTTAATAAATATTATAAATTAAATTATGATTGGTGTATTGTATTAGTCAATGAATAAATAAATGCTATTTAATGAGGATAAGTTTTATTAAATGTGAAATTTACGGTTGGCAGGTGACCCCAACACATGCACTATATAATATATTAATTATGAATTAGGGTCAAGTTGTTGGGCTCGAGAAAAGTTGGAAAGGGAAAAGCATTAATTTTGGGGGATAAGGGTCGTAATGGGGGGATATGAGTCAACGGAAGAGGAGGGGATAGATAGGAGGAATGGGAGTGAAGCAGGGATATTTTTAGTGGATATGGGAGAAAGGAGAATTGAACAAAGGATAATTGGAGAAAAAGATCACAACACAAGGAGGCTGGTAAATTCAGGGAGAAGAACTGGTTGGTTGGGATTGTACTTAGTTTGGGATAGGGGGTCCAAGAAGAAACTCTTGGAGCTAGGTGGTCAGTGATACTTCTCCAGTTGGCAGGGAGGCATACCAAGTTCGACGATTGAGTATTCTCAGGGGTTGGGATTTTCATTTACAAGTATTTTAATTATTTCTGCAAGAACAATTGTTGAATCGAAAAATACATATATGATGCTTAAATTCTAAATTAGTTTAATTTCTAAATTGAATAGACGAGTTATACATCTAAGCAAAATTTCATATTTTATGCTCTTCACATTTACACAACAGAATTTGCATGCTTTCTACTGAGAAACGTTATTATTTTGAAAGAATTGAACAAAAGGAAAACTTTGAATTAAAATAGAATTTACTTTATTTTATCGGGGACCAAGCATGGCCCCTACATTCTTTGACTGAATTACTTAGTCATACCATGAATTCTATTATTGCAATTGATAATTTTTCAAGCTCTTTATCCTCCATTCCCCTTGTACACCTATAAACACTTACTATGTATTTAGATGTGTTGTTCGGAGTGAAATCTACTTCTGATGCCTTCTTAGGTGAACATGTCAGACCATTCTTTCTATAAAGGTAAAAAATGTTGACCCCTTTATTCCATATTTTGAGAGGGAGACACAATAATTCCAACTTATCCTTGAGAGTCTCGGCCTTCTCCCTTTCGAATATGCTCTTACATTTTCTCTTGAACACCTACAAGATAAATAATAAACATGGGAAAAATATGTTGTCTAATGCAGAACCGCATGACTAGAGCCTTCTAATATACTGTCAAGTACATGAAGTACCTTTCTATATACCAGAAGGTATGTGAAAGTTCATTTGATATACCGACTGGTACCTGGAATAACTAACAAGACCTTGGGATGCAGTGCGGGAAAATAACGATAGTTGCCACGCTTAAAAATGTTGGAACACGTATCTAACCTAGAACACGAGTTTCTATACAATTTTAAACTAGGCTACCACTTTATTTTAAGTTGTATGGTTAGGTGAAGACTTGGGATATAAACAAGATGCAACTTGACCTATATGAAAATGCAGGCTTTTCTTTTTCTTTTCGATGAAAACTAGTTACAGTAAGGAGAAATATTTTTGTTTTCTAATAATAAAATTAACAAAGTACCTCTATACTTTCAAAATCAACCAAAAGACTAAAAAGCACTATTTTCAATAATCCAACAAAAATGAGAATAACATGCCAAATCCAAATATTTTTTCTTTTTCTCTTTTCAACTTAAGCGAATCTACGACAAAATGAAAATATGAATTCTCGTTTTTGAATGCAATAAACCCTAATTCTGAAATAAGAATAAAAAAGTGGGAAGAAAATCAAAATTGCAAGAATTTTAACTACCTTTGAAACACTTTGAGAAATCCAAGATGTACTTAAAATTTTCAAGGAAATGTTCAATTACTTTTCAAAGCCAAGAAAATGCAAGCAAATAACAATCTTTAAGCACTCATTCCAAAGCATAAATAGTGTTTACAACAATTTCAAGAAACAAGCTTGAAATGAAGGTAATTAAAGCTTTGATTTTCTAGCCAATATATTCAATAGATATGAGAATTATACCACTTTTCCAACCTATATTCAGATGACCAGAGAATGTATCCTACTGCAAAATTTAATTGATTGGAAATTCTTGAAACAAATGTAATCACCCAAAATCTTGAAAACACACAAAATGGAGCAAAAATGACAACAATCAAATATTGTAAGGCTTAAAAGTCAGATCGAACAGATCATATGGCCTAATAAGGAGTCACAAGACTGAATGTGCTCATGAGGGATTTAAATTTCCCACTATGAGTAATACACCCACTTGACTAGCTAGGACTCTAATCAATACTTAAACTTCATAAAATAAGCCAAGGATGAAGTATGATGTGTCTAGGAGGTTCTGTAGCAGTGAAAGGAAACACACAGAACTCAAAAATTAATCCAAAAATCAATTTGAATGATTTTACATTGTGTACCAAGTAATGAAGGGTGACGCGCCTTGCAAGGATACACCAAAGCCTTGGGATCCCCAACGATGCGCTCTGCTAACTCGGTAAGTGTGTTAGGGACGTTGGTTGCAAATCAATAGATAGCTTCAACGATGAAGGATTCTCTAAGGAAAAGGGAATTATAATTAAGTGACACAAGCTATGAACTTTCCAGGCACGTCGGGCAAGATCCAAGCAACAAAAATAAAAAAAACTCTCAAAGAATAAAAAGATAGAAGACTCAATAAAGATCCTAAATAGAGTCTGGATGGCCTAGAAAAACTCTGATGGTTAGATACAAGAAGAAGAGGCAAGTTAAAGGCTAGAGGCTAATTTTGAAAGAAATCAAAGAAACAAAAAATGGAATGAAATCAAAACTATGGATTACACTCCCCAGTATGGTCGCCAATTTTTTTACATACAATAAGCACGGGTGCACTAAAACAGATCTGCCTAGTCTGAATGGTTCAGATCTAGAACAAAACAAGTGATCTTGATTTTATGAACATAACAAAATTAATACAGATTATTAAAAGAAGCTTAACAAAAAATAATAGAGATACAGTAAAACTGGTTTTCTATTCAATAAGGAAATAAGCTGAAACTGTAAAATGCAGCGGAAAACAAGCTTGCTGGAATGGTGGCGGCTTATCTTTGAGAAGAGATGTGACAGCTATGCTCATTCGCAAGAAGATCATTACAATGAGGCTCTGAAGGCCTTTTTAGAATACCCAAAATCCAAAACCCTAACACTGGAAGATGAAAAGCCAACAGTTTTGTGGACCCCATTTTGGGTAGTTTGGTGTATCAACTTCCCGGGGGCGTAACTTTGGCATACGATATCCATTTGGGGTGCACCATAGCTCGTTGGAAAGATCTATCTGATAACCATGACTTCTGAGACTAATTTGATGATTAAATTTGCTAGTATAAGATACCCCCAAAAAACGTCGTTTAGGGCCTCAAAACGGCTCCCGAAGTTTAGGACCCAAAAAACTGGTAAAAATAGTAAATTACCAAAATTGCCAGAAAGTTGTTTTGAGCCAGTTGGAAAAGGTGGGTCACCCTCGATATCCACCTGGATCAACAAGTACATAAAAAATAGCTTTTGTAGATTGATTTAAATGCAAGATTATAAAAGAGATGGCTTACCTTATAGATGCAGTTCCTTTCTCCTCGTTGATCCAAGTCCTGGTCTTCATATCCTTAGATGCAACACCAGACAAAACATGTGGAAACAAACAAGCAGTAAAATCACATGATTGTTAATCAATCTAGATCGACAGTCAAAGAGGTTAATCCTAAATATTATTAATACAACAAGTCTATGGAAAGAATTTGTATTATATGTAAAAATAAGAAGTACAAATAGGGAGGTGTTACAACCAATGCTTTGACGTAATAACCTCCTTCCAACAATCATATCCTCCCAGATCAAATGGTTAGCCTCCTATGGATGAAGAGGATCTCCTAGAAAAATTCCACCAGCATGTAGGTACTCTATCCTTCCTCTCTTTACAATGGAGAGGGGGTTTATATATATAGGGTTAAAGAGATAGGAGAGGTTTAATATTTAGGGGAGAGGATTACGGGATCATCCCACTAGGTAAGGGGATCGAATGCCACCTTTCCAAATATGTAGGGATAAGTCTCCACGCCATCCAAACTTCGAGAAGTCACTTGAAGCTTCTCTTTATCCATTTTAACCAACAGTGACGCGCTTTGCACAAGGACAAGATGCACCAATGGAAGGGAGACACACCTTTTGTAAGAGCATTCAATGTCACTGACGCACTCTGCTAAGATGTAAAGGACGTCACCCTAAGTCTAACGTACCTTTCCAGAGATCAGGGTGTATTGAGGTGACAACACAAAGTTAAAGGGATGAACATCAACTTCTCTTCTGGTTTTTTAGCCTAGGTACTTTAGGAATCATGGCCTATAGAGGAAACATGTTCTCATGATGACGAGATTTTGGTGTAACACCTCCCTCTCAAGCACCAATCACTCCAAATGAATCTGTATGGTTCTTCCAATAACCCTAGAAAACTAGTCATATAGCTCAAACTATCGCGCCATAAGAGGGAACTCCTTCTGATTGTGTGAAGTAGTTTTGTCGCTGGTGGGTTCCCCCTCCACCAACAACTAGAAACCTTCATAATAAAAGGATCTCCTGCAATCTCTAAAGACTCTACAATCCAAGTCTCACTGTTGCAAAATCTCAACAATCCTCTAGTCTCTGACTTAGGCTCTAGTCAAGCTCAACTATAGTAATCACTACTACATTCTGATCACATTCACTCTGAACTGCATAAAAGTCTTCTTTCAAGTAATGTATTATATGGAGAGTAGGTCTCCTTCACTCATCAAGGAATCTTTCCAAGATCTTTCCTTGGCCTCCCCGCATCACACATGAACACAAGGATGTATTATAACCAAAGCCCTCTTTGATACCATGTTTATTTTTATGTTATTTAAAAAAAATATATTACATTCCTTAACATCTCATCATGGCATAAGCAAAAACATCAACCATATCTATCTATCTATCTATCTATCTATATATATATATATGCAGTGGAAATACAAAATATTACTTGAACATTTACAATTGAAATAAACTGCATAGATAAACAATAAATGCACAATAAATATCATACATGTAGACACAACATTTTACCCCTGGAAACCCTTAGTTCATCAAGGGAGAAAAACCCAACAATCTTTCACTAGAATAATAGTTCAATAAGTACAAGTTTAACCCTGAAGAAAACCGTTCAACATAAGGGTATAAGGAATCAACGAAACACTTATCTTTGTCTTGTGTCCTCATGAAAAAACCCATCTCATGAGGACACCTTCCATGAGAGGACATCAAGCCTTCTTCAAGGATAGCAAGTTGATCCAATAGTTGGCTGAATCAAACACACAAATGGCTAAACCAATAGATGGATAAATAGGGAGATGATAGACTTCTTTAATACATAGCGAATTGCAACATGGAGATAACAGTCCCCTCTTTCATATGTAGGACCAGCTGTAACATAATTCTTTCTAAGTGTGCCGAGCTATAACAACAGACTCTTTCAACATTAGCGAACTGATATAGCAAGGGAAGAGTTCTTTCTTCTTGATGAGTTGTTACAAGGAGCTATAATGGATAGCAAATATGATCTTAGAAGCTTGCATTGTTACAGGGAAGAGAGGGTCGGATTTAAGAGCAAGAGAACCCAACATTGATGTATATAAATATTTTTTAGTTTTTCCCTTTACATTTTGGATCCACATTTACTTGGGCCAACCTTTATTTTAAGTAATTAAATAATTTGTATTGAGGGGCCGACTTGTACAATGTCAAATATCTTTCGATGCTACATTAACATCAACAAAAATTGTGCATAAATCCCCGTATGCAACTCTTTACAAATTATTCTAAAGGAAAAAACAAAACTCACATCGACGCAAGTTTAAATATTTGGCTAGACACATATCAACGGTCCTTTAAAAACTCTCTTCAGTATTAGTTTCTAAGATATGTTGAAGATATTACAAAAATCATGATAAAATATTTGCAATTGTGGTTTTTAAAAAAACACTTCAAGGTTTAAAAAGTTAGTTCTTATCTTTTCTACATACTCGTGTGATAACCAAAGCTTATTATCTTTCTTGTCTCTATGTTTTCTATTCCTAAAATTTGATTTTGTTTCTCGTTGATCATTCATATCAAGCCGTCCTAGACAACTAAGTCAACATGTTGATCTAAAACATGTATTTAAAAAAAAAAAAAACATATCGTCAACATATAACACCAATATAATGACTATACCATAAACACATTGGTTATACTCATTGTAAAATATGGCTTACCATGAAAGAATCACACATCTTGTATCGTTGCAGGCTTGAGTTTCAGGCCATACATTGATTTCTTGATTTTGCAAACAAATATTCTATTGCGATCGTAAACTAACCTTTATGGTTGTTCCATATACATATATCCTCATCCAATTCTCCATATAAATAATTGTTTTAGCATCTAGCTACTACAACTAGTGGTAACACTACATGAATACAAACACGCTTAACAACTCACAAAAAATTTCACGGAAATCAATACCTTCCAAATACCCTTCTACTATTAGTCCTGGTTTGTACCTTAATCTCTTACTATGTTTGATTTTATGAGAGGAGAATCATCAAACACTACATCTTTGTTAACGATGATTTTGTGGACAGTAGGATCCCACAGTCTATATCCCTTAACACCATCACCATAACCAACAAAGATCTACCTATTTGATCTCAATCCTACTTAGAACTCTGATAAAAGCATAAGCATCACAATAAAGAATTTCAAATTTGAGTAAATCATAAGATGACATGTTCATACCTCTCCGTGAATATTCCAGTCTTTTGCAACTCATGGTGACAGCTTTACTGGATAACATAATTGCTTCTTCCTACAACTCTTGTTGCAACAAGCACTACTAAGCATGCCTTTTGATCCCAACTTCATTGCAACAATTTTCAAATTCCAAGGATGTGAACCCGCCTCCATCATCTATTCTCACACACTTGATTTGACCTTCCAATACTCTTTTCACCCAAAATTTGAAACACATCATCCTTTCTAAAAAGAAATATAGACCCACGGCCAAGTAAGCTAAATGAACTTTGGCACTCACCTCTAGGCACCTTATAATGGATTATGAGTGCTCCACCCACATGAACATTCCCTTGACCAAATCCGGCCAAGTCAACCAAGTGAGCCTTCATTGGAAGTGGAGTTCACCAAGTCCTTTTATAGGCTTCATTGCGCCAAGAGGTGCTCTATAGCCCACTGTGAGAGAGATCTTGTAACGTGTATGTGTAGCATTACATGTGTGATGTAGTGTTACATCTAATAGTAAAAAGTGATAATATGAGGGAGATCTTGTAACGTGTATGATGTAGCATTACATGTGTGATGTAGCATTACATCTAATAGTAAAAAGTGATAATGTGATAAACTAATTAATATTTTTTCGGCCATTATAATAAAAGGACATGTATTTTAGATTGGTTGAAGAGATGCCTGTAATTTCTACGAACATGTATATTTACTTTTAATTATTTTCGTTTTAATGACTAGCCTCGGCCTTGCAGACCTCCCTTTCAGCTCCTCCGTGACCTCCTAGCTCCTCCCCTCCACGCACCTCCCTTCGCAGACCTCCCATCCTCGAAAATCCTCCCCAGCGCAGACCTCCCCTCCGCGAGCTGCGTCCTCCCCTCCCCTCTGCGAGCTGTGTCCTCCCTGCCACTCCCCTCCTGCATCCTCCTCCACGCAGCTGCCCCCCAGCTCCCCCCACCTTCCTGCTCCTGCTCCTTCTCCTCTCCCAGCTCCTCCACGTAGCTCATCCCCTGCTCCCCTCCGCGAGCTGCGTCCTCCCCTCCCCTCTGCGAGCTGTGTCCTCCCCGCCACTCCCCCTCCTGCGTCCTCCTCCACGCAGCTCCCCCCAGCTCCCCCCACCTTCCTGCTCCTGCTCCTGCTCCTTCTCCTCTCCCAGCTCCTCCACGTAGCTCATCCCCTGCTCCCCTACGCGAGATTCCCTCCCTTCCGCGAGCTCCGTCCTCCCCTCCGCTCCCCTCCTGCGTCCTCCTCCACGGACGCAGCTCCCCCAGGCTCCCCCCATCCTTCCCTCCAGCTCATTCTCCCCTCCAAATCGCCTCCCTCCAGTCCTCTCCCCAGCCTTCCCTCCACATCGCCTCCTGCGTCCTCCTCTCTGCTCCCCTCCTGCATCCTCCTCCATGTAGCTCTCCCCTGCCTTCCCTGCTGCTCCTTCTCCCCTCCACATCGCCTCCTCCCGTCCGCCCCCCAGCCTTCCCTCCTGCTCCTGTTGAATTTTTTTTTTTAAATAAAAACATTGTTTAAATTTTTAATAAAAACATTGTTTAATTTAAATTTTTAATACAAAACAACATATAAATTTTAAAAAATAAAAACCAATGTTACATTTAAAAAAATTATAAACATTGTTTAACTTTTAATAAAAACAATGTTTAAATTTAAAAAAAAAAACAAGGTTTAAATTAAAAAAAAAAAAACAATGTAGGTTTATGAGTTATAAAACAATGTTTAAATTTTTGAAAACATTGTCTAATATGTTAAATAGTTAAATATTATAATCCCCATGTAGTTCATTTTTTTATACTAAAGTTAAATAGTTTAAACTAATTTAATCCTAATGAGGAACTATTAGGATTAACAATGAGTTTAACATTTAATTAGGAACTATTAGGATCAACGTTTTCTTACTACGTATTCATGGTTGGAAAGTGAGATATCGGTGTGATTGCAATATGTTGTTCTCTTTCGATATGATTTTATTAACTGAATGTTGTTGCAATTCCCTTTAGCGCTGAATGCACAACCTAAAACATCAACATAAAGGTGAATCGGATTCCGGCTTCAATTCTCCACGTGGATCCCTTCTCAATTTAGTCGGCGATTTTTATTGGTCCTTTGCGAATAACCTGTCACCAACACAAGTAAAAGTTATAAATACTACGTGAACTGAAATATGTGAAATTCTGTTTCCCAATTTGATGTTTTAATAAAGTGTCAAGTATGGTGAAATCCTGCCAATCTTGGCTGACAAAATGTTAGTGTATTGTGCATGGGAAATCTCAGGCTCAATCAATGTAACCACAACCCATGTAATACCTTGATAATGTAGCAGTTTTGATATTTAATTTCTTGTCATAGACAACCCTTTTACGTGGACGCTGGAACAAAATTTCTATCATAAGAATCCATTAAGATACTCCTCCATATTAAATTTTGCTGCACAAATAAACAAAAAGATAAACAAAAAGTTAAGACAAACTTTTGTTTGATTTCAATGCATATTAAAACAGATTTGCATGAGAATTCCAATGCGCAGGCTTTGATTCATCTACTAAGAGGAGTTTAAAAGATTACCTTATATCTTAACCATTATACATCCAAGACTTTATAATCACAACGAAAGACAATAATGATAATAATTTTTTTATGATTCAACAACACCTTAACCAAAAGTAAATAAGAGTCCAACCATGGTATCTTAAGAAATTCATTTTCTTATGGAGATGTAATCTTATTATTACAAGCCTTTTATGAATTTTAACACAATGATGTTTCAAAAGAAGATAAAGCTCGCTTTGAGATTAATGCATAACCTTAAGTAATTCCAAAAATAAAATAAACTCAAAAACTCATTAATATATTATAATAAAGTTCTTTTAATTATAATTAAGATCATAATTACTAAAGTCATATTTTCAAAGGCCTTTTAACGAAAATCAAATAAAGATAATGATAGAGTTTGACATGAAAAAAAAATTCTTTTTAAAAGAAATATATTAATCAAAATATGGCTTTGCAACATTATTAAAATAAATGAACTTTATTCTTCCTTTTTCAAATTATGGGAGTGGAAAATGCAAGTAAAGCTCTTAAATATAAAAATTTAATGTTGCGAGTGATTTAAAAACTATTGGCCTAACCTTCCATAAACTATTATATAAAAAATATTTACACTAAAAGATAAAGTAATTTTAAAATGCTATGCATATTCAAACATGTGTTGTTTTCTTATTCAAACCATAAGGTACATTGTAAAGTTTTTAATAACATTGTTAATGTAACGCTCTAAAGTTGTATATTTGGTAGCATTTAAAATGTAGATGTTATTCTCTGGACGGTTTGATTTCAGTGTATGGACGCATAGATTTCAGTGTATGGGGTTTTTTTATTGCATAATTTTCAGTGTAGTTGTTATACCAAAGACGCATTGATTTCAATGTAGATTTCCTGGATGCATAAATTTCAGTGTGGATTTCATTGATGCATAAATTTTAGTGTATATGTTAATATTTGAATTTTTTGATAGAGAGTCTAAACTAGAAATGGAAGATCTGCATGTGGAAGATGCTATGAGACAAATTGGCGAAGAACCAAAAATATAGAACGCCGAACATCGTAAAACATATCAAGGAAGAAAATCTTACGAAATAACAACAAAAGAACAACAAGAAGACTTCAAATGAAAAGGAGAAGAACAAAAAGAATTTCAAAAAAGGAAGTTGGACGAAATGACAGTAGAAGAACGAAGAAAACAAAATGCAGGTGGACAAAAAGAATATCGAAAAATAAAGTTAGACGAATTGACAATAGAAGAACAAGAGGAACAAAGAAAACGAATGTTGATCGACAAAGAGTGTATCGAGAGAGAAAGTTGAAGCAGTTGGAAGAACAAAGAAATCAACTTGCAAAGCAACAAATAAATCAAAATGTACGAAATGACAAAATGACGGTATAAGAAGGAGAAGAACGAACAAAACAAAATGAAGTTCAACTAAAAAAAATTGAAAAAAAAGGTTAGGCGAATTGACAACAGAAGAACGAGAAGAACAAAGAAAATGAAACGTTGATCAACAAAGAGCGTATCGAGAGAGAAAATTGAAGCAATTGGAAGAACAAAAAAATTAGTTTGCAAAACAAGAAATAAATCATAATGTACAAAATGATGAAATGACGACAGAAGAAGGAGAAGAACAAAAAAAAAACGTAGGTCAACAAAAAGAGAATCGAAAAAAAAAGTTAGGCGAATTTTCTCTATTTTCCAGTTTAACAATTTACTCAATCCTAAATACTTATTACTTACATTATGATAATCCTCGTAAATGTATCTATGTTTTCAACTTAACGTGTTCCTTACAATGCTGATTAAACTCCAGTTTTGTGTCACTGCCCACAAATAAAACCAGCCTAGATCCAAATCCTAGGCTCTATCAAGCGCCGAGAGGGATCAAATCTCTCGAGGTGCAAACCTTTTCTTAGGAATTGCACTCAAGGATCTTTTCGAGGAGAGGTTTTCACCTCAGGAGATTTGATCTCTCTCGGCGCTTGATAGAGCCTAGGATTTGGATCTAGGTTGGTTACATGAAATCCCATAGGAGAAATAGAATAAGCTACCAATACCCTCATGCATTCCCTCCCTATAACCTAGGTCTATGTCTAGGATTTATGAGTAATTCACCACTCGTATGCATGCCTAATTTTTATCTTATAGCTCTATGCCCATTGACATGCAAAAAAAAAAATATTTACAACTCAAAAAAATGTTCACAGGGTTACTTTACCATTACCGTTGTTGTTATTTACCATCACTTTCGGTGAAATCTCTTTCCATGTCCAACCGTAGTCCGGCCCTCGATCTACTGCTATAAACACTAATCACCTCCCATCACCATGAATCCCCTTTGCCCCTCCAACCCCAGCACTGTCTTGACAATTCTCTCGTCCCCAACAATAACCTACTCCATGATATCGACATGTCCCAACTTCTCTTCCCAAAAATGCTCAATATCGTTCTTCCCACGTCCTTGACAGACAAGGTCTTCTTGACCCTCACGATCTCATGTATACAAGTTGGCTCAAAGAACATGGGAAGTGTCGTTTTTGGTCGAGCATTTTACGGCTTTTTATTTGATCGTAAGCACACCCAACAGTACTGCTCTAGATCTAGAAGTTGAAATAACGCTCATTTATGGTCATTCAACCTGCCATCCCACATTCTCCTTCCTATTTCGGTTGCCAAAAAGCCTTTCAACGACGTGACATTTGTGATAAGAATTCCCATGTTGGGAAGAAATGGTTATAAACTAGCGTAGATCCATCATAAACCCAGATCTATCAAGCACAGAGAGGGATCCAATTTCTTGAGATGTATTTTTTTTAAATTTATTTAATTTATACATCTGGGTTTAAGTTTTAAGTTTTTATTTTATAAACAAAGACCAATTTTTTTTATTACTTTTCATAATTTTTTTTTAATTTTATGAGTCAACAAGGATTTTATTTTTTTCTTTGTATTAATGGCCGACCTTACAATATTTTATTTTTATTATTCGGTTATTATTTTGTTACTCGACTCACAAGATCTCCCTCATAGTGAGCTATAGAGTGCCTCTCGGCTCAATAAATAACTTATCACATCTATAAACTACCCAGAAAAAGATGACGTGAATAAGATCAAAAGAGAGTTGACCTAATTATAAGGACATGTCGCCTTATCTCAGTAGAAAAACTCAACCACACACCCTTGCCATGGAACTTCACTATTTCATTTAACAACAGTCATTTCTCTACTACTAATTCTACACCATATATGAGACTATTCGATAGTGAAGTTTGCTCCAACGGTGGATAGTGATGTTTGATCTAATAGTGAACATGCTGGTATGTTTGCTAAACATATTTGTGTTTGTATCGTAGAAACGAAACTAATCCAAGTTGATGGATGATGGAGTTGAGAACATTTAAATTTAAACATTTTCCTAATTTTACGAGACTAGCTAGCATAGATCCATCTTAAAAGGAATCTATCAAGTGTCAAGAGGGATCAAATCTCTCATAGATGCAAATCGCTTTTTAGACTCAAAATATTGAGGAAGTGTGAAAAAGTATATAATACCATGTTTATGGTTTTAATTTATCTATTTTGTCTGTGTGTGTGTGTATATATATATATATCTACTTTGTTATCTATATATATATATATATGTGTATGTCGTTCTAAATATTTTAAATCTAATTTGAGCTAACATGTTATATTTTTATAATTTATTTTATTATTTTTAATAAATGACATGTGTCATCAATAAGATGAACACAGAAAGAATTATACATCTTCCCCTATTGCGTGATAGAATGCATCTCTTAACGCAATCAATCATAAAGTTGAATCCAATGATTAAAATAATCCATAAAAAAGATTTGATCCAATGGTAAATTTAAGTGTTTCCTAGGCGACAGGGTTGAATCTAGCTCTGATACCATATGTGAAATCTCCATAAATTTTTTTCATTTTTTTTCTTTTTCTTTGTTCCCTTCTCTTTACTGTAAATGAACAGAAGACAGATCTATGTTAAACAAACACTTAAAATAAATCAGGCCCTGTATGTTGTTTTTTTTTTTACTTTATGCTCTTCCCTTGTATTTCCTACTAGTTAGAAATGCTGTTTTACTTTATGATTTTACTGCTAGCTAGAAAAGTTGTTTTACTTTATGTTCTTCCCCTTGTATTTCCTGCTAGCTAGAAGAGTATTAAGGCTATCATGCCACTTACTTAGATACGGCTAACTCCACTTTATATGTTGGTATGCAGGTTTACTTCTACCTCCGTAGTCTCTCATGACGCAGGTAACGAGGAAAGGTTAAAAGGGACGGCCCTAATTCTATTCGATTTGGACTATTTGTAAACCATTTTATTAGCACCACTTAACAAAATACACAATCCTTTACTAAAGGGATAAGAACAAGGAAGCCCCATTTTTCTTTGATTACCATAACATTAAGCCAACTATTGCAAACAAAGTTATCTAAAGCCTAACAAGAAACTAGCTTCATTCACCATGTGTTTTTACTATGTTAAAAACCCAAAACCATAAGAAAGTGGATCGTTCTTGACCATACAACGTAAGTTTCAAAATTAATTAATTCCAGGGACCAATAACCTTCTTATTCGACTCATCCCTTACCTTACAAGGTATTGGTAATGAGACATGTTTAAAGTTATTACGATTGAAAACAAAACAGGCTAAGATCCTTCGTTTTGCTTGTGATCACAGGGTTATATTAATATTTATGTTGCAGCGTGCAAAGTGCACTTCCATACCTACTATCGAAACCCCATCGGGTTGGTCATGTGATATCATAAATTTTGGTTATCGACAGAAGTGCCACCTGCACCTCGACAGGCTATACCGTACTGGGTGTGTAATTCGATACTTCCCAGCAGTAGCTTTTTCTAAGACCTGCCATGTGACTGCATTTAAGATGGTTGAATGCAAAGGTGCCACTTACACTTTGGGATGACCGTTTGATTATCTTGGTTCTTGGAGTGTACTAATCCCCTCGGACTATGTTCATTTCTTCTGTTGATTGTTTTCCGTCTGGCATTCGATTTGGGGTTTGATGGTTTTGTTGCCCTGAAGAAACTGGTGATACATCTATACTGTGGTCTATTGTTTGTTTATCTTTTGGCATTTCATATTGGGGTTTGATATCTTTTGCCCTAAAGAGACTGGCGATACAACCATGTTGTGCTTGGCTGTTACCCTGTTTTGTCATCATGGGTACTACAGGAATAGTTTTTCCTTGAGTCCTCAAAGAGCAGCTACTTCGTTTCGAGGCCTCTGAGGTAATTCTCGAAAGCCACGGTTAAGAATTCCTTTCCTTTCTTTTGTCTTTAAAAAAAAATAGTCTATCACTATGTGTTAATAACGTATAGTCTACTCTTGATTGTAGGCACCTCCAGCTGAAATGGTGCAGGCGTGGATAGGATCCCTCCCTGTTCGGTAAGTGGCATCACTCCTTTCCGTCTTCCTACAATGGCAGGAATAACCTGGGCAAGATTATTCCTCAACGACAAAAGAGAGTTGAAAATTTCTATCATGGTTAGTCTTCGAAGCTCCAAGGGTTCGATGTGGCCTAGGACTTGTGATCACGAACCCAATGTAATATTATTTTTGTACTACTCCTTCCACAATAATTTCTAGGTTTTAAGAAAGCATAAATGGCTGTATAACGTTTAGGTTCCAGACTCTTCAATTCGATAACTTAATGAACCTTATTACCCGGATAAGTTTCTGTAATTATCTGGGAATTTGAGTTTTCCTGGCTTCTGAATTCAAAATTTGAAGGTGGTTCTCGTATGATTCATTTTATACTTTTGTTTCTTCCAGTTTAAATGGTGGAGGCTAATCTTGGCATTCGGTCTCATATATGAACTGACTTTTTGGTCTGAGGAGGACGAAATCTGGTTTTAATTACTTTTTCAGTTGAATGTTTTCTAATGATAACTTCGTCTATTAGTGTGTCGAAACCCAATCTCTTGGAGTCTGCCTCACTAAATGTCCTTTCCTATGCGGCCAAACCCTATGCAAAATTAAAGCCTGAAAGATTAAGATATAAGTGCAAATAAATTCAAATGTGAACGTTTCCTTTTTTAACCTGGCAGGTTTTTCGAGTTACCTAAGTAAGATTTACTAGTGCACGTTTTATACTGATGCAATTCACCAGGGGTTTAAATATTACACAAGTCTATGATATTTTCTTTCGATTATAAAAATACAATAGATGTAAAATATCGATATAATTTCAAGCTAGTTTCAGCTGTAATGCTAACCACATTTTACAACAGTAATTTTACAAGAGAAACCGTAGCAACCACAATTACAGTAGGGTAATTTATAAACATAAATGGAAATATCGATACAAGCTCAAACTAGTTTCAGCCGTAATGCTATCCACGTTTTTCAACAATAAATCAACAAGAGAAACCGTAGCAACACAATTACAGTAGGGTAATTTATCTATATACATAAATGGAAAAATCGATACAAGCTCAAACTAGTTTCAGCCGTAATGCTATCCACCTTTTACAACAATAAATCAACAAGAGAAACCGTAGCAACACAATTACAGTAGGGTAGTTTATCTATATACATAAATGGAAAAATCGATACAAGCTCAAACTAGTTTCAGCCGTAATGCTATCCACGTTTTACAACAATAAATCAACAAGAGAAACCGTAGCAACACAAATACAGTAGGGTAATTTATATATATACATAAACCCAATCGCAGTCAACCAGGAAATCTCGAGAACAAAGTTATATGGAAAATATAGGGGTCAAACATTAGATCGATTTATCAATAATAACAAAGCAATACTTCTATATTCAAACTTCGAAATTTATGAACAACATCCAACACTCTTTATCGTTAATTTCTGGGTACATAACGCAGATTAAATCTACCCGTCTTACGTTAATCTTCATCTAACATTATTGACAGTAGGGTAATTAATAGTTTTCCTTATTCAAAAATCTCTTTCGAAATAATCTGAACAACAAAATAATGGAAAATGCTGAAATTTGAAATCAGAAAAACCTGGGACTGGTAACCCGAATGAAGTCGGAACAGCCACGTTCCACCCAACCGTAGATTAGGTACAAACACCAAGTCTGACCGTAATCACCCCAGATCCAGATGCATGCATGAAAAGTGTGGACAGTTAACCTCGAAACTCAGTCACGATTCCGGAAATCCCTTGCCTAACACAGAGTGCTCACACAGCAAGTATACCCTTCTCCGGCATACTCAGCAGCATCCTGCCTCCCACATATGCCATCCTTTATAGTTTTTGCCTAGCTCTTACCATTAGCAGCCAATTCCTCATGGAATTTTCGCAGCTAAGTAAATCCCTGATTTTCAGGGTGTGTCTAGTGTCTTAAATACACTTTTGACACCTGTTCTGGTTTCCCAGAGGTTAACTCTAACTTGTCCCCCACTTTTCCATGCATGATCTCCTCATTTAACTTGGCTGTTCCTGTTCATCCTTTTATTATTAAAACAATAATTTAAAATCAAAGTTGTTTCTTACAACGGTCCTCCTAGGACTTATTCGGTAGATTTTTCATCTAGCCCCCTTATTTAAATAAATTTCACAATGATAACAATATATATATATATATATATATATATATATATATATATATATATATTTAAAAAAAAAAATGTCTTATTGTTATTTGGGGAACGTCACACTACCTCATCATAACTGGAAGGCTTGGAACCCATGATGTGTCTCATCAATGCCATATAACTAGAGAATGAAGGTCCCATTGGGAGATGCATGCCTCAATGTATCACGTATATCATGCCTGAACACTGCAACATCTCTAGGCATGTCTACCAGCTCACCTACCTCTACTAACACCTCATGATCATCTGAACATATAGAGTAAGGATAACTACATCCTTAGGATCCTCTTTCTCCCTATTTTCAATATCCATATGAGATCCTCTAGACCCCCTATCATTGATCAAAGAAATATCCCATGCACAATGCCTGCGAATACCATTGATGTAACCAACTATCTCAATGTTGGTAGGGCTCTAAAATTGCAGATGATAAAACGTCTAATGCCACAACTCACATAAAATAATGTTGTCATATACCAATACTTGGGTTGGTTATCAAATCAATAGTCCTCCCTCTCAAGCACCAATCACTCCAACTGAACCTATATAGTTCTGCGAAGAACCCTAGCGAACTAGTCATCCAGCTCAAACAGTCGCACCAGAAGAGGGAACTCCTTCTAATCTTGTGAAGTAGTTATGTCACTGGTGGGTGCCCCATCCACCAAAAACTATAACCCATCAAAACAAAAGGATCTCCTGCAATCTCTAAAGACTCTGCAATCCAAGTCTCACTACTACAAAATTTGAAGAATCCTCTAGACTCTAACTTGGCCTATGGTCAAACTCAGCTGCAATAATCATTTTTGCATTCTGATCGCATTCACTGTGAACTACATAAAAGTCTTCTTTCAAGTAATGTATCATATGGAGCATAGGTCTCCTTCGCTCATCAAGAAATCTTTCAAGGATCTTTCTTTGGCCTCCCTATAACACACATGAACACAAGGATATATTATAACCAAAGCTCGCTTTGATACCATGCCCATTTTTATGTTTTTCAAAACCCTTCAACATAAGGGTATAAGGAATCAATGGAACACTTATGTTTGTCTTGTGTCCTCGTGAGCAAACCCAACTCATGAGGACACCTTCGACACAAGAGGACAACAACGCTTCTTCAAGTATAGCAGGTTGATCCAATAACTGGTTGAACCAAATACACCAATGGCTAAACCATGAATAGTTGGTTGAACAGGGAGATGATAGACTTGTTCAATACACAACGAAATGCATCAAGGAGATAATAGTCCCCTCATTCATATGTAGGATGAGTTGTAAGATATTTCTTTCTATGTGTGTCGAGTTGTAATAGCAAACTCTTTCAGTAGTAGCGAACAGATGTAGCAATGGAAGACTTCATTCTTCTTGATGAGTTGTTGCAAGGAGGTATAATGGATAGCATATCTGATCTTAGAAGGCTGAACTGTTACAGGCAAGAGAGGGCCATAATTTAGAGCTAGAGAATCCAATGTTGATGTATATAAATGAATTGTTCCAGTTCTTATTTATACTTTTCCCGTTAATATTTTTGGTCCACATTTACTTCAGACAACCTTTAGTTTAATTAATTACATCATTTATCTTTAGGGTCTAAATTGTACAATTTCAAATATATTTCGATGCTACATTAACATCAACAAAACTTGTGTAGAAATCCTTGTTTGCAACTTTTTACAATGTATTCTAAATCAAAAAACAAAACTCACAATGACGTGAGTTTAAAAATTTGTCCGAAGACATATCAAGGGTCCTTTAAAAAATCTCTTTGGTATTAGTATCTAAGATATGTTGAAGTTATTACAAAAATCATGATAAAAGATTTTGCAATGGTGGTTTTAAAAAGGCACTTTGAGGTTTAAAAACCTAGTCCTTATCTTTTCTACATACTCGCGTGATAACCAAATCTTACTACCTTTCTTGTCTATGTGTATTTCTATGCCTAAAATTTGTTTTTGATGCGCATTGATCCTTCATATCAAACCATCCTAGACAATTGAGCCAACATGTTGATCTAAAACATGTATTTTCTTGCAGAAAACACTCGTGAACATATAACACCAATATAATGACTACACTATAAACGCAATGGTTATACTCACTTCTTGTAAAATCTGGCTCACCGTGAAAGAATCACATATCTTGTACAATTTCCTACTCGAGTTTCAGGCCATACAATGATTTCTTGAGTTTGCAAACAAATATTTTGTTGTGATCCTGAACTTGCCTTTATGGTTGTTCCATATACATATCTTGAAAGTTTTCTGAGAATTTCAACCAACCTGGTTTTAATGTCACACTTGATAGTTTAATGCCCAACCCAGTTTTTGTTAATGGATGGAAAATGCATTTTAATTTCATACACTTAAAACACACCTGAAACTCACATTTGCAGACAAAAAATGAAATTTAAATGCACACCATAAAAATATTTTAGACTTAGAAATTTTTGGCTAAAAGCCCAGTAAAAACCCACAAGGGGAGAACCTGTCAGAGAGAGAGAGAGTATGATTATTTCTTCAGAAAATTTCAGTACAGTAATTTTCAATCAAAATACACTTATCTAAACCATGAAATTTCACCTAGAAAGCTACCTCGATTTCTATGCAGACTCCTTCTCGAGATTCGTGCCAGAAATACAGCCTAGTACGACCCTCAATAACTGTGCCCACCACCTTCGAAATCACACCTAGTTTGTTGTACATATTTACAACAATTTAATGTTGAAGTACGGTCCTCAATAACTGTTCCCATAACCTCAAGAAATGTGCCCATAAAATAGTCTCAAAATTCATGTTGTATGGACAGTGCATTAAATGCATAAGTATAGCCCCTATTTATGTGCCAGTGTGTATACTCGCTTCCTTGAGAATTGTGATGTACGAAAGTCTCTTGGGAAATGTGCCTGCAACTCTCTCTTACCAATGTCTGCTCCTCATCTCAAGGGAATCGACCTCTCCTTTCCTCAATCTCTTCAAGTGAAGTGAAATGCCTTTCCCTTGCTTTTTGAGTTAAACCCACGGGGGCCTCACTTAATAAACTGCTGTCATATCACGTTTGTTTGTGGCATATGAAACAATACCCTTAATTTCACTAAATTTTGGAAAATACCTTCCAAAATCATTTTTTTTAACCCCCTCCCAATATGCCTTCCCAATTTAAAAAAACCCCTATTTTCACTAGATATTGTATGTATCAATTTTTTCATTAACATTTTTTATACCCCTTTATATTTCTACCTAGTATATTGATATGATACCCCTCTTATGACCCCACATGCATTCTACAATGCACCTTGCTTCTTTCAATGTATATTGTGGATGCACATTACTTCACCCACAATACAATTACTCAACCACATATCATTATGATTTGCAACATCTAATGGTCTAATGAAGAGATAGGAGATCACTTCTTGTATGTCACTAGAGCCAATGCACATAGTACAACATTTAGATTGCATGTTGGAGTTCCCAAAACGTTGATTAAGCCTATTGTGGGCTAGGTATCCAATCCCCCAGGGCCTGTAACAATCTCTAGGAGGCTGGCTAAACCTCCCAAGGCCTATCAAGGGCCTATAACAAGCCCTTGAGGCTTACAGCCTCCCAAGGCTGTTAGTAACAACTGGCTGAGTTCTATTGGTAACAATAGGTTGTCAATGACCACTTTCTCTCGACTATGATCGACTTGAAACCCACTTCACCACGAAACCCTTGGCCTCAAGCATGCCTAAAGCTATGATTTCCCTGCGTATTGGTAAGGCCGAGCCTTGCCTCAACCCGATTTCTCATCCAACCGTGATCCCCCCATCTCCATTTGGCGGATATTTTTCAGCCCACCCATATAAAAAAGACCCCAAAGTATTTTTGTATTGTTACATTAAATAAAAAAACCCTTTGCCCCTTAATATATAAGCAATATAATTTTTAGGTTTTCATGAATATTTAATACCGCAATATGAATGAACGTGATATTATATTGCTTTCTAGTGAATCCCCCATGGTTAAACCCTAGGGTGAGTGAAAATCCATATAATCTGATGGCTCATATTGGCTTAGATGAGTGGATGAGAATAAATGCACATTTAATTCTCATGAAAATTAATTTCACTCACGTCACTTAAATTTATGAAAAAGTAACTTTAATCCCTAAAGTTAAATTAAATGCTCATCTCAAGTCATTTAATGCAAGGGTCACTTTATTTCCCCTTTTAAGTGACTAAGGAAAAAGTCACCTAGGGGAACACTTTCCTAGGTACAAAAATTCAACACTCCCTTGTATCGAGGAAGTTGTTCTACATCACTCCCAACTTGTCCCTGAAGAAGACAAACTTTCCCTGCCCCAAGTATTTTGTCAGAATGTCTGCAACCTATTCATCGGTGGAAATGTACTGTAACTCAACAGCTCCTCTCTGAACATAGTGTCGGATGAAGTGGTATCTGATCTCTATGTGCTTTGACTTGTGGTGAAAAAATGGATTCTTAGATAGCTAGATGCAACTCTGATTGTCACAAAAAATCATTGTGAGCCTCAGCTCCTGACCAAATAATTTTACCAATAACTTGCGAAGCCACAATGCTTCGCAACTATCCTGACTGGTTTCCATGTATTCAGCCTCGGCATAACTCAAAGAAACAGAATTTTGCTTCCGACTGAACCACGACACTACTGTCGATCCCAAACTGAAGCAACAACCGGAAGTGCTCCTCCGATCCAGCACACTGCCTTCCCAATATGAATCTGTGAATCCAACCAAACTAAATCCACCTGAACTCCTGTATTCCAAACCAAAATCCACTGTCCCTGCAAGGTATCTCAACACATGTTTCGTGGATGTCCAGTGCACTCTCCTAGGTTCCACCATGAAGTGACTGAGAGTGTTCACTGCAAAACATAAGTCTGGCTTGGTGTTGACCATATACATCGATGAACCAATGTGCTGACAATATAATGTAGGATCTACAAACTCTCCCTTAGAAGCATGAAGCTGCTTCGAGTTGGTAATCATAGGCGTGGACATAGGCCCGCATTCCTCCATCCGAAATCTCCTCAGAATATCTGCAACATACTTTCCTTGTTCGAGGAAAATATGACCAGGCTCCTTCCAACCCCCCATCCCCAAATAATAATGCATCAACCCAATATCTGCCATCTCATAATTTGAAGCAAGATCTCTCTTGCAAGATGCAATGAGACGCTCCTCCACTGTGATAAACAAATCATCAACATACAACAGAAGAATGAGTGGATCCCCATGAACCACAATCAAGTAAAGATTGGGATCAGCCTCACTCTTCTGAAATCCCATCGACATCAGATATGTATTGATCCTAGAATACCAAGCTCGAGGAGCTTGCTTCAGACCATACAAGGCCTTCTTCAGCATGCACACATGAGAATCCTTCCCATGCATCTCAAAGCCTTGAGGCTGCTCCAAATAAGCCTCCTTGTGCAGAAGACAATTGAGAAATGCAATCTTCACATCCATTTGGTGGATATTCCAACTCATCTCTACTGCCATGGAAATCACTGCTCTAATAGAGGAATATTGAGCAACCGGTGAAAAGGTCTCATCATAATCTACTCCCTCTATCTGTGAAAACCCTCATGCCACAAAGCGAGCCTTGAACTTCTCCACACTGCCATCTGCAACATGCTTCACCTTGTAAAGCCACTTGGAAGTCACCACTGATTTCCCCTCTGATCTCGGTACAATCTCCCATACATCATTATTCATGATGGAATTCTACTCTTCCATCATGGCATCTCTCCAAACCTGATGCTGAAAGGCCTCCTCAAAAGTAGAAGGCTCTAAATCACGAAGACTAGCAACAAGTGCCATACCCAATATGTCAGGCATCACAACTGTCCTAACTAGCTCCCGAGGCGTACCAAATGACTCTGCTTCCTTCAAGCTCTCCTGAAGCCATTTAGGATTCCTCTTCCCTGAAGGTGGCTCCAAAACTGGTCTCTCCTCATCTAAAGAAATGCCAGAAGTAGACGGACCAACAACCTGCGTACCTGTAGTTGATGAAATAGCCATTGGTGAACTTAGTTATCCAGAAGCTACAACTGGTGAACCTGTGACCTGAGATCCAGAACCTATCCCTAAAATACTTGTTGTCTGTACCACAGTACCTGCAAAACCTGTGCCTATAACTTGTGGCCCAGTCACTCTGGAAACTTGTGATCCAGTACTCTCAACTAAAGATACTTGTGTCACATGAGGTGTGGAAGCTCATGAATCCTCATACTCCAAATCTCTATACTTCATGAAGGCTCCCTCCTCCTCAAACCTCACTTCTCGCCTCACAAGAACTTTCCTGAGTGTAGGAAGATAAATGCATAAATCCTTCGAAGTCTCATCATAGCCCACAAAGATTCCCTTCTCTGCAGTGGGCTGCAACTTTGTCCTCTTCTCATAAGGGACATGAGAGTAAGTCAAATAGCCAAATATTCGAAAATGACCAACCTCAGGCTTCTTTCTTGTTAACATCTCCTTAGTAGTCTTTCCCTCTAAGGAATGGTCTAGACTCCTGTTCTGAAGGTAAATAGCTGTACTGTAAGCCTCTACCCAAAGAATGAAAGGAAGACTCTGATCATGAAGCATAGCTCTCGCTGCTCCCACAATAGCCCTGTTCTTCCTTTCAGCCACTCCATTTTGTTGGGGAGTATATGGAACTGTCAATTGTCTCTGTAAGCCCTCCTATCTACAAAACTCATCGAAATCATTGGAGGTATACTCACCCCCATTGTCTAATCTTAGAACCCGAATCCTCCTCCCTGTCTGATTCTCCACAAGAGATTTGAACTCTTGGAAGGTCCACAAGACATCAACTGACTTCTTTCTCCTCCAGAAGTAGATTTAGGTTTTCCTGGAATAGTCATCGATGAAAGTCACATAATACTCAAAACCTGTCAAGGAAACAGATGACATAGGACCACATAAATCTGAGTGAATCAAATCAAGCACCCCTGCTGACCTGTTGTCGCTACTCGAAAAAGTAGTCTTGGTGTACTTTCCCAAAGCACACCCTTTGCATACATCAATGTGCTCTATGCTGAACTCTGGTAGACCTGTAACCATACTCCTCAACAATCTCAAAGATGGATGATGCAAATGAACCAACCTCTGATGCCATAGCTCACAAATCTCATTGTTGTTGCTATGTGCCAAAGCATGTTGGGCTGAAATAAGAGCTTGTATAGTTTCCCGCATCTAATCCCAATGTCCAAAGAGATAGATGGTCCTGCAGTCTTGGGGAATATATGTACATGTCCATCCATGAAACAAACCCCAAGACCCATATCCTCAATAGTGGAAACTGATACCAAGTTCTTTTTCAACCCAAGGACAAACAACACATCCCTCAAAATCATAAGACTCATAGACTCCCTCTGAAAAGTAATGGTCCCACGATCGACAACTCTGACAATCGTGTCATATCCTAGTACAACCTCCATATCTACACCTGTCTGTGAAAGCTCGGAGAACATCTCTCGAGCAGCTGTCATGTGACTCGAATCTCCACTATCAATATACCAAGTGCTAGTGATAGATGCACCCATCTGATGTCCAGTCAACAAGGAATACTCCATCTCAGAATCTAAATCAGTGCTAGTGATAATAGATGCTCTCTCTCTCTCAACATGTCTAGCACAAAGAGAAAACTCTCTTCGAAATCTCTCTCCAAAATCATCAATATCTACTGAGATTGTTGTCTGCTGCTTCTTCTTCTTCTTTGGAAACTGTGAAGCATAGTGCCCAAATCCTTGACAAGCAAAGCACCTGACTTTGCTTAAGTCTTTCTTATTCCCATCCTGCTACTACTGCTTAGCCCCACCCTACTTGGGGACCTTCCTGGATTTCTCTTTCCTTTTGCAGTCAAATCCACATTCTCCTCATCCTCCCTACCCTGTGAAGAGCTTCCCTGCATAAGACGTCTCCTAGTCTCCTCCTGTACAAAATCCTATCCAAGGAAGGTAAGTTCTCCCTGCCAACGATAGCCTGCACAAAAACAACCAATGGTTTGGTCACACCATTCATTGTTGTACGCACTAACTCAGTGGCTGAAACTACTTCACCAACTACTGTAAGCACCTCTCTAACCTGAGATATCCTAGTAAGGTAAGATGTCACTCCCTCTACATTGTTCATCTTTATACCCTTCAGCTTCTCTCTTAAGACCATCTTTCAGTTCTCATTAGTGCTCTGGTATAAACTAGTCAAAGCATCCCATATTTTATATGCATGGTCTTTACCTGAAATATGTGGAATAATGTGGTCTTTCATTGCATCTAGAACAATTCTACTATCCTTATAGTCCTTCTTGTTGAAAGCTGCTAATGCCTGTGCATCTGTAGCAGCGGGAATCTAAATAGGTTTAGCTATAGTATTGTTTACCACTTCATCCCATAGTTCATTTTCCTCCAAGATAAGCATTATCCTAGCCTTCCATGGAACAAAATTCCCTATCCCATCTAGCCTATCTTCCAACCTAAGTCCTATAGCCATCTTACTTCCAACTCAACAAGGTGCTGCCCACTGACAAAAGAAATTTACTGACAATCTGAAAATCACTTCTATTTTCTACCCCCAAGCTTTGATACCATGAAATTTTTCTGAGAATTTCAACCAACTCAGTTTTAATGTCACACTTGATAGTTTAATGCCCAACCCAGTTTTTGTTAATGGCTGGAAAATGCATTTTAATTTCAAATATTTAAAACACAATTGAAACTCACATTTGCAGACAAAAAATGAAATTTAAATGCACACTATAAAAATATTTCAGACTCATAAATTTTTGGCCAATAGCCCATGAAAAACCCACAAGGGGAAAACCTGTCAGAGAGAGAGAGAGAGAGAGAGTATGATTTTTTCTTAAGAAAAATTTAGTACAGTAATTTTCAGTCAAAATACACTTATCTCAGCCATGAAATTTCACGCAGAAAGATGCCTCGATTTTTGTGCTGAAGCTGCCTCGATTTATGTGCAGACTCCTTCTCGAGATTTGTGCCAGAAATATAGCCCAGTATGGCCCTCGAGAGATGTGCCCAGCACCTCAGAAATCACGCATAGTCTGCTGTATGGATTTACAACAATTTAATGCTGTAGTACGGTCCTTGATAATTGTGCCCACAACCTCGAGAAATGTGCCCAGAAAACAATCTCGAAATTCGTGTTGTATGGACAATGCATTAAATGTAGAAGTATGGCCTCAATTTATGTGCCACTGTGTATACTCACTTCATTGGGAATCGTGATGTATGGAAGTCTCTTGGGAAATGTGCTTGCAACTGTCTCTTACCAATCTTTGCTCCTCATCTCAAGGAAATTGACCTCTCCTTTCCTCAATCTCTTCAAGTGAAGTGAAAATGCCTTTCCCTTGCTTTTTGAGTTAAACCCTAGGGTGAGTGAAAAGCCATCTAATCCAATGGCTCAGGTTGGCTTAGATGAGAATAAATGCACATTTAATTCTCATGAAAATTAATTTCACTCACCTCACTTAAATTTATCAAAAAGTAACTTTAATCCCTAAAGTTAAATTAAATGCTCATCTCAAGTCATTTAATACAAGGGTCACTTTATTTCTCCTTTTAAGTGACTAAGGAAAAATCACTTAGGGGAACACTTTTCTAGGTACAAAAATTCAACATATCTCCTCATCCAATTCTCCATGTAAATAATTGTTTTAGTATCTAGCTACTACAACTAATGCTAACACTACATGAATATAAACAAGCTCAACAACTCATGAAAAATTTCATGGAAATCAATACCTTTCAAATACCCTTCTACTAGTAGTCATGCTTTAGACCTTAATCTTTTACTATGTCTGATTTTATGAGGAAAATCATCAAACATTGCATATTTGTTAACTATGATTTTGTGGACAACAAAAATCCAGATCCCACAATCTATATCCTTTAACACCATCACCATAACCAACAAAGATCTACCTTTTTGATCTGGGTCCTACTTAGAACTCTTATAAATACATAAGCATCACAATAAAAAATTTCGTGTTTGAGTAATCATAAGATGACCTATTCATACCTCTCCCTAAATATTCCAATCTTTTGCAATTGATGGTGACCACTTTACCAGATATCATAACTACTTCTTCTTGCATTTCTTGCTACAACTTGGCATTACTAAGCATGCCTTTTGATCCTAACTTCATTGTAAGAATTTCCAAATTCCAATAATGTAAACCCGTCTCCATCATCTATTCCTAAACACTTGATTTGACCTATCAATACTCTTTTCAACCAAAACTCTAAACACATCATCCTTTCTAAAGAGAAATATAGACCCACCTTTGTTAAACTTGGATACCTTCAATGCTCCACCTTGAACTTTGCATTCAAAACCTTAGCCAAATCCATCCAAGTCGACCAACTGAACTTTCACCACTCACCTCTAGGCACAGTGCCCCACATCAACCTTTCTAAAGAGAAATATAGACCCACCTTTTCTAACTTGGACACCTTCAGTGCTCCACCTTGAACTTTGCATTCAAAACCTTAGCCAAATCCAGCCAAGTCGGCCAAATTAACTTTTACCATTCGCCTCTAGGCATAGTGCTCCACCTTGACATAAACATTTCCTTGACCAAATCTGGCCAAGTCAACCAAGTGAGCCTTCAGTGAAGTGGAGTTCACAAAGTCCTTTTATAGGATTCAGTACATACAATCTCTCATGTGATAAATACCATAAGCTACCAATACCACCATGCATTCCTTCCCTATAACCTAGGTCTATGTCTAGACTTTATCTATAATTACCTAATTTAGGTCTTATAGTTGTATGCCCATGAGTTGTATGCCAATTTACATGCAAAAAATTATATTTACAACTCCAAAACAAAAATGTTCAGGAGCTACTTTATCATTACCAGTGTTGCTATTTACCATCACATTCGGCGAATTCTCTTGCCATATCCATCCGTAGGCCGGCCCTGTATCCCCTTTGCACCTCCACCTCCACCTCCACCTCTAACACCAACACCGTCTTGACCTAGCGCAAACTTCACTAGCAATCCTTAACAATTCTCTCGTCCCCAACAGTAACCTCCTCCATGATATCAGCATGTCCCAACTTCTCTTCCCAAAAATGCTCAAAATCGTTCTTCCCCACGTGCTTGAGAGACAAGGTCTTCTTGACCTTCACGATCTCATCGTAAGCACGCTCGACAGTGTCGTTTTAGGTCGAGCATTTTACGGCTTTTTATCTGATCGTAAGCACGCCCGACAGTACTGCTGTAGATCTAGAAGCTGAAATAACGTCTGCTCATTTATGGCCACTCAACCTGCTGTCCCACATTCTCCTTCCTATCTCAGGGGCCAGCAAGCCTTTCAACGACGTGAGATATGTGATAAGAATTCCCATGTCGGGAAGAAATGGTTATAAATAAATAACTTAGCACATCCATAAACTACCGAGAAAAAGACGATGTGAATAAGATCAAAGGACATGTCGCCTTCATCTCAGTAGAAAAACTCAACCACAGTCTCTTTCCATGAAACTTCACTATTTCATTTAACAACAGTCGTTTCTGTACTACTAATTCTACACCCTATATGAGACTCGAGAGTATTCGATACTGAAGTTTGATCCAATAGTGAACATGTTGGTATCTTTGCTATACATATTTGTGTTTGTATAGCAGAAACGAAACTAATCCAAGCTGATGGATGATTGCATGTTTGAGAACACTTAAATTTAAACATCTTCGTATTTTAGGAGACTAATCAATCATAAAGTTGAATCCAATAATTGGAATAATCCCTAAAAAAGTTTGATCCAATGATCAGCATGGTAGTTTGTGGTGAGCATGGCTTTTATTAGGCAACCAACAAAGATTTGACACAAACTGTACCACATAGATAATACCAACCAAGATTTGACACAAATGGTGCCACATGGATAAAACCAACCAAGATTTGCCAGAAATTGTACCAAATAGTACCACATGGATAAAACCAACCAAGAACAAAAGGAAGACTCTGATCATGAAGCATAGTGTCACGTCCCCACCCATCACACCAGTGCAATGGAGAGGATCGTGAGGCGAAAACCGGGCATCCAGCCCCATAATCTTATTTCACAAGCAATCACATACTAAATGGAGATATGAAGATTGCATAAGGATTTTAAAAACACAGCAGAAGTAATTTCAATTACTCATTCATTCCACATTCAAGGTACTCATACATTAAACAATTGAAAGATAACACAAGAGGATACTTATCTTAATGGAGTAATCCCAAGCAACCAACTACGCTTCTGCAACGTTCCACCTAACCGCAGGCCAGTGTGCTCCTAAATCTCTCAGCACCACTGCCACCCCTGAGCTGGGCACGATCTCCACAAGGAAAAGGGGAAACAGGCTCTCACATAGCCAAAGATATGCCAGAATCAGCCAAGCCAACTAGCATTTAGGTTTCTCAGGCTGCTAAGAGGTGGGCAGAGGTGAATTACTAGGCTAGTGGCTCAACCATGGAGCTATGGATACACCATTGGGCTCATCAAGCCAAATCTTTCCTCTTCCACTCTTGAAGCTCCTGCTCACAGGTTCAAATCCAAAACGGGATGCACTGAACAACAAAACCACAATTACTGGGCATGAGGAAAACGCTTTCCACAGTGGAATGCATGAGATTGGGGTTTCAACTCACTCAGAAAAACGTGGGAACACACAAAAACGAAATGGGAAGATGGGGAACATCCCTAGGAAGCCAATCCGTTTTTAGAAAAACGTCCTTGGACATTCGGGGGCAAAAACGACCTCCATACAGTCCTCAAATCGTGGCCCTTCTCTCCCAGGCTACTGTATATGCAAAAACGAACTCCCAGGCATGGAAAAATGCAGGATTTGGATGAAAAACGTGCAGGGAAAGGCCCAGCTAACTCCAGCTGCGTGAATGAGTGAAGACTCCCCCTTCCCAATGGCTTTGGGCACCATTTCGTGGGTGTTTTCTTGCCCAACAAGCAAAAACACAAATTTCCAGGTTGATGGCTTGCCCATGCACGAAAATGGCTTGCCCATACTTCTTCATTTCCAAGGCATTAACTGCCTTAACCAATTTCTTGGGAGAATTAAATGATTGGTCCATAACCCAAAAATGGGTAGTTGAGAGTTCATGGGCTTTCTCATTGACACATGGATTAAAACCATTGGCTCAAGGGTTCGGTTATTTTCCCTCCCTCTTCCTTGTAAAGATCGTGCCCCCCATCTCTTTCGTTGCATTGCGTAGCTAGTTGTGGGTTTTTCATTAAAATTGCATATTTACATGATGTCCGATTTTACATTGTGCACTGCTAGCACAAGAACCTTATGCATCTATTCTAATTGCCGATACCTAAAACAATAAATCAGTGGCGGGGCCTTGGCCTTGAGCTCCTCACCATGACTAAATGACAATATTTACATCATTTACAATATTAATGCCATAGGGCCAAGCTGGGGACGTTACACATAGCTCTCGCTGCTCCCACAATAGCCCTGTTTTTCCTTTCAACCACTCCGTTCTGCTGGGGAGTATATGGAACTGTCAACTGTCTCTGTAAGCCCTCCTATCTGCAAAACTCATCGAAATCATTGGAGGTATATTCACTCCCATTGTCTAATCTTAGAACCCGAATCCTCCTCCCTGTTTGATTCTCCACAAGAGATTTGAACTCTTGGAAGGTTCGCAAGACATCAACTGACTTCTTTCTCCTCAAGAAGTAGATCCAGGTTTTCCTGGAATAGTCATCGATGAAAGTCACATAATACTCAAAACCTGTTAAGGAAACATATGACATAGGACCACATAAATATGAGTGAATCAAATCAAGCAACACTGCTGACCTGCTGTCGCTGCTCAGAAAAGTAGTCTTGGTGTACTTTCCCAAAGAACACCCTTTGCATACATCAATGTGCTCTATGTTGAACTCTGGTAGACCTGTAACCATACTCCTCAACAATCTCAAAGCTGGATGATGCAAATGGGCCATCCTCTGATGCCATAGCTCGCAAATCTCATTGTTGCTGTTGTGTGCCAAAGCATGCTGGGGCTGAAATAAGAGCTTGTATAGTTTCCCACATCTAATCCCAATGTCCAAAGAGGTAGATGGTCTTGCAGTCTTTGGGAATATACGTACATGTCCATCCATGAAACAAACCCCAAGACCCATATCCTCAAGACTGGAAACTGATACGAAGTTCTTTTTCAACCTAGGGATAAACAACACATCCCTCAAAATCATAGGACTCATAGACTCCCTCTGAAAAGTAATGGTCCCACGACCAACAACACTAACAACCGTGTCATCTCCCAATACAACCTCCACATCTACACCTGTCTATGAAAGCTCAGAGAACATCTCTCGAGCACCTGTCATGTGACTCGAATCTCCACTATCAATATACTAAGTGTCGGTGATAGATGCACCCGTCTGATGTCCAGTCAACAAGGAATACTCCATCTCAGAATCTAAATCAGTGCTGGTGATAATAGAGGCTCTCTCTCTCTCAACATGTCTAGCACAAAGAGAAAACTCTCTCCAAAATCATCAATCTCTGTTGAGCCTATTGTCTGCTGCTTCTTCTTCTTCTTTGGAAACTGTGAACCATAGTGCCCAAATCCTTGACAAGCAAAGAACTTGACTTTGCTTAAGTCTTTCTTATTCCCACCCTACTACTGCTACTTAGCCCCACCCTACTTGGGGACCTTCCTCTATTTCTTCTTTCCTTTTGCAGTCAAACCCACATTCTCCTCATCCTCCCCACCCCGTGAAGAGCTTCCCTACATAAGACCTCTCCTAGTCTCCTCCTTTACAAAAGCCTAGCCAAGGAAGGTAAGTTCTCCTTGCCAACTATAGCCTGCACAAAAACAATCGATGGTTTGGTCACACCATTCACTGTTGTCTGCACTAACTCAATGGCTGAAAGTACCTCCCCAACTGCTGTAAGCTCATCTCTAACCTGAGATATCCTAGTAAGGTAAGATGTCACTCCCTCTACATTGTTCATCTTTATACCCTTCAGCTTCTCTCTTCAGACCATATTTTAGTTCTCATTAGTGCTCTGGTATAAATTGGTCAAAGCATCCCATATTTTATATGCACGTTCTTTACCTGAAATATGTGGAATAATGTGGTCTTTCAATGCATCTAGAACAATTCTCCTATCATTACAATCCTTCTTGTTGAAATGCTTGTGCATCTGTAGCAGCAGGAATCTAAATAGGTTTAGCTATAGTATTGTTTACCACTTCATCCCATAGTTCATTTTCCTCCAAGATAAGCATTATCCTAGCCTTCCATGGAACAAAATTCCCTATCCCATCTAGCTTATCTTCCAACCTAAGTCCTATAGCCATCTTACTTCCAACTCAACAAGGTGCTTCCCACTGACAAAAGAAATTTACAGACAATTTGAAAATCACTTCTATTTTCTACCCCCAAGCTCTGATACCATGAAAGTTTTCTGAGAATTTCAATCAACCCAGTTTTAATGTCACACTTGATAGTTTAATGCCCAACCCAGTTTTTGTTAATGGCTGGAAAATGCATTTTAATTTCAAACATTTAAAACACAATTGAAACTCACATTTGCAGACAAAAAATGAAATTTAAATGCACACCATAAAAATATTTCAGACTCAGAAATTTTTGGCCAATAGCCCTTGAAAAACCCACAAGGGGAAAACTTGTTAGAGAGAGAGAGTATGATTTTTTCTTAGGAAAAATTTAGTACAGTAATTTTCAGTCAAAATATAGTTATCTCAGCCATGAAATTTCACCCAAAAAGATGCCTCGATTTCTGTGCTGAAGCTGCCTCGATTTATGTGCAGACTCCTTCTTGAGATTTGTGTCAGAAATATAGCCTAGTACGGCCCTCAATAGATGTGTCCACCACCTCGGAAATCACGCCCAGTCTGCTGTATGGATTTACAACAATTTAATGCTATAGTATGGTCCTTGATAATTGTGCCCACAATATCAGGAAATGTGCCCAAAAAAATATCTCGAAATTCATGCTGTATGGATAGTGCATTAAATGTAGAAGTATGGCCTCAATTTATGTGCCACTGTGTATACTCGCTTCCTTGGAAATCGTGCTATATGGAAGTCTCTTGGGAAATGTGCCTGCAACTGTCTCTTACTAATCTCTACTCCTCATCTCAAGGAAATTGACCTCTCCTTTCCTCAATCTCTTCAAGTGAAGTGAAAATGCCTTTCCCTTGCTTTTTGAGTTAAACCTTAGGGTGAGTGAAAAGCCATCTAATCCAATGGCTCAGATTGGCTTAGATGAGTGGATGAGAATAAATGCACATTTAATTCTCATGAAAATTAATTTCACTCACCTCACTTAAATTTATCAAAAAGTAATTGTAATCCCTAAAGTTAAATTAAATGTTCATCTCAAGTCATTTAATGCAAGGGTCACTTTATTTCCCTTTTAAGTGACTAAGGCAAAAATGACCTAGGGGAACACTTTTCTAGGTACAAAAATTCAACATATCTCCTCATCCAATTCTCCATGTAAATAATTGTTTTAGCATCTAGCTACTACAACTAATGCTAACACTACATGAATATAAACAAGCTCAACAACTCACGAAAAATTTCATGGAAATCAATACCTTCCAAATACCCTTTTACTCGTAGTCATGCTTTAGACCTTAATCTTTTACTATGTCTGATTTTATGAGGAAAATCATCAAACATTACATCTTTGTTAAATATGATTTTGTGGACAACAAAAATCCAGATCCCACAATCTATATCCTTTAACACCATCACCATAACCAACAAAGATCTACCTTTTTGATCCGGGTCCTACTTAGAACTCTTATAAATACATAAGCATCACAATAAAAAATTTCGTGTTTGAGTAATCATAAGATGACCTATTCATACCTCTCCCTAAATATTCCAATCTTTTGCAATTGATGGTGACCACTTTACCAGATATCGTAACTGCTTCTTCCTGCATTTCTTGCTACAACTTGGCATTACCAAGCATGCCTCCTTTTGATCTTAACTTCATTGTATGAATTTCCAAATTCCAAGAATGTAAACCCGTCTCCATCATCTATTCTCAAACACTTGATTTGACCTATCGATACTCTTTTCAACCAAAACTCTAAACACATCATCCTTTCTAAAGAGAAATATAGACCCACCTTTTCTAACTTGGATACCTTCAGTGCTCCACCTTGAACTTTGCATTCAAAACCTTAGCCAAATCCATCCAAGTCGACCAACTGAACTTTCACCACTCACCTCTAGGCATAGTGCCCCACATCAGCCATTCTAAAGAGAAATATAGACCCACCTTTTCTAACTTGGACACCTTCAGTGCTCCACCTTGAACTTTGCATTCGAAACCTTAGCCAAATCTAGCCAAGTCGGCCAAATTAACTTTTACCATTCGCCTCTAGGCATAGTGCTCTACCTTGACATGAACATTTCCTTGACCAAATCTGGCCAAGTCAACCAAGTGAGCCTTCATTGAAGTGGAGTTCACCAAATCCTTTTATAGGATTCAGTACATACAATCTCTCATGCGAGAAATACAATAAGCTACCAATACCACCATGCATTCCTTCCCTATAACCTAGGTCTATGTCTATGTCTAGACTTTATCTATAATTGCCTACTTTTGGTCTTATAGTTGTATGCCCATGAGTTGTATGCCAATTTACATGCAAAAAATTATATTTACAACTCCAAAACAAAAATGTTCAGAGGCTACTTTATCATTACCAGTGTTGCTATTTACCATCACGTTCGGCGAATTCTCTTGCCATATCCATCCGTAGGCCGGCCCTGTATCCCCTTTGCACCTCCACCTCCACCTCCAACACCGTCTTGACCTAGCGCAAACTTCACTAGCAATCCTTCACAATTCTCTCGTCCCCAACAGTAACCTCCTCCATGATACCAGCATGTCCCAACTTCTCTTCCCAAAAATGCTCAAAATCGTTCTTCCCCACGTGCTTGACAGACAAGGTCTTCTTGACCTTCACGATCTCATGTATACAAGTCGGCTCAAAGAACATGGGAAGTGTCGTTTTAGGTCGTGCATTTTACGGCTTTTTATCTGATCGTAAGCACGCCCGACAGTACTGCTGTAGATCTAGAAGCTGAAATAACGTCTGCTCATTTATGACCACTCAACCTGCCGTCCCACATTCTCCTTCCTATTTCAGGGGCCTGCAAGCCTTTCAACGACGTGAGATTTGTGATAAGAATTCCCATGTCGGGAAGAAATGGTTATAAATAAATAACTTAGCACATCCATAAACTACCGAGAAAAAGACGACGTGAATAAGATCAAAGGACATGTCGCCTTCATCTCAGTAGAAAAACTCAACCACAGTCTCTTGCCATGAAGCTTCACTATTTCATTTAACAACAGTCGTTTCTGTACTACTAATTCTACACCATGTATGAGACTCGAGAGTATTCGATACTGAAGTTTGATCCAATAGTGAACATGTTGGTATCTTTGCTATACATATTTGTGTTTGTATAGCAGAAACGAAACTAATCCAAGCTGATGCATGATTGCATGTTTGAGAACACTTAAATTTAAACATCGTATTTTAGGAGACTAATCAATCATAAAGTTGAATCCAATAATTGGAATAATCCCTAAAAAAGTTTGATCCAATGATCAGCATGGTAGTTTGTGGCGAGCATGGCTTTTATTAGGCAACCAACCAAGATTTGACACAAACTGTACAACATAGATAATACCAACCAAGATTTGACACAAATGGTACCACATGGATAAAACCAACCAAGATTTGCCACAAATTGTACCACATAGATAAGAATATTAGCTACCCATCAAGATTTGACACCAATTGTACCACGAAGATAAGAGTATTCCATAATGAAATTTGATCCACTAGTGTACATGATGGTATCTTTGAGCCAAAGGTGAGCATGGTTGTGTGTTTGTCCATCAAGCTTTGAGATACAAATTTTCACATGGTGGTACCCAAAGGTGAGCATAGTTGTATGTTTGTACATCCATATGTGGTATGTTAGGCCACCCACTAAACAAATGTTAAAATAAGGTTTGATATTCAAATGTTAAAATAAGGTTTGAAAATATCAAGGTGATTGTTACTGATTTTTTCGTTTATATTAAATATATTTTTAACTGAATATTATAGTTTTATTTAATAAAGATGGATATGGTAAAGATATGGTTTATATTAAATATATTTTTATAAAAATATTAGAGTTTTATTTAATAATGAATAATATTGAATATGATAATATGTTAGGTTATTGATGAAGATATGATTATGAGAAGGTATAGTATTAGTTCAATCTCATATTAAAAAAAAAAAAAGTTTTTCAATATTTAGAAAATATAATTTATTAAATTGATATTTTGAAAATTAAACATAAAATTTAGAATTTTTAAATTTTAGTCATTTAATTTTCTCATTGGTTAACAAGTTTATCAATGAGACATAAATATTTTGAGAATGTGACTTGCTTTTCAAAATACAAAAAAAAAAATTAGAAATATTTAATGTGAGATTTTTAAAAATTGTTATGTCGCATTTGCAATATGATGTTTTTATTTTAATGTGATCAATTTTATATATTTTTATGGTTTTAAATTTTGCACCGAGTGAAACGAGGTGCTCTACATCTCAATATGGGGGAGATATTGTAACATGATATAACGTACGTTTGTAACAAAATAATTAAAAAAATTCATGTCGGCTCATAAAATAAAAATTATGGAAAACACTTACAAAAATCCATGTTAGTTCATAAAATAAAATATTATGAAAAGTAATTAAAAAATAGATGTTCTTTTATAAAATAAAAACTTAAAACTTAAACCCGGATCTATCAATCAAGAGAGATCAAATTTCTTGAGTTTAAATTTAAAAAAAGAAATACATCTCAAGAAATTGGATCCCTCTCGGTGCTTGATAGATATGGGTTTAAGATGGATCTATGCTGATTTTAGAAGAGAAAACACATTTAATTGATATAACAAATTTTGTAAACTGTTATGTTCTTATAATTTCTCTTAGCTTTCTCAATTTATAAATTATTAACCTATTTAATTTATTTATTTTTTCTATTTTATCTTTAGCATGGCCTAGCTACTTTATGTCACATTTTCTTGTATTATAATACAAGTGTCTTTCATGTTTTTGTCATATTCTCTTGTATTATAATACACTTGTGCCTTTCATGTTTATGCCATATAGATCGTGATAACTAACCATAGTGAATTTTAAACCAATGGTGACATCTTAAGTTACCTAATTATGTTAAGATATTGTTAAAGTCTTTTTTTAATAATTTCATGTTGGAGTGTACAATTAAGATTAATTAATAGTAAAGTTTGATTTGATGGTGAGAAGGGTAATATGTTAACATTAAAATGCCATATAGATCATGATAACTAACCATAGTGAATTTTAAACCAATGGTGACATTTTAAGTTACCTAATTATGTTAAGATATTGTTAAAGTTTTTTTTTTTAATAATTTCATGTTGGAATGTACAATTAAGATTAATTAATAGTAAAGTTTGATTTGATGGTGAGAAGGGTAATATGTTAAGTCTCTTTGATTATTAATAGTAAAGTTTGATTTGATGGTGAGAAGTGTAATATGTTAAGTCTGAGAAGGGTAATATGTTAAGTCTCTTTGATTATTAATAGTAAAGTTTGATTTGATGGTGAGAAGGGTAATATGTTAAGTCTGCTTGATTATGTAAAGGTATTGTCGAAAATTTTTCTTGGTTACAATAGAAGTATGTATTTAAAACCCATGTTAAAATCATTTTATCTAAATAAAGTTAAAAAAATCATTGAGAATGTGTTATTGATTTTAATATGTGAAATTATATTTAAGGTTGTAAGTGATGGTGAGAACCAAATGGTATTTTAGATCACCCACTACAGTTTTATTATGTGATTTTAATTATTATTAATTTTTTTAATTTTAATTAAAGTGTGTATTCAAAATCTATTGATCAAGATCATTTTATACAAATACTATTAAAAAATATTTGGTAATGTGTTTAATTATGTATATTTTTTAAGAACAAATTTTGCTAGCTCATTTGATTAAGGTGTGGGTGTCATCATTAGGGTGACCAGGGTTCAATTCCCCTTAAAGGTGAGCTAGCTAGAAAAAGACACCCAAAATCCAACCAATTAAGAATTGTTGTGGCCCGCACCAATTCACTCCCACAAATAAAAAAATTTCTATCAAACAAAAAAAATATATATTTAAATTTTTTTTTTATATAATATAATTATAAAAAAAATTTATGCAATATTCATCATGCCCTTTACTCTTATCATAACCATATAATATTATCTACACTTCGAGTGTGTATCCTTCCATATGATAATTTATGTGAAATTTATAATTGTTAGAGAGAAAACGTCTAATATAAATTTAAAGCTATGTTAGAAAACTGTTTCGGTACATATCCTTTAATCATTAAAACTCTAAATGCCATCCTTCTCATTTAGGGTTTAGCAACTTATTTCCCCTAACTCAATAAAATAACACAAGAAGAACTTGGCACACCTAAATAAAATAACATAAGAAGAACTTGGCATACCTAGTTAAGAATGCAATGATTATAATATGTTCATTTATTTAGTCAATATGAACATCGGTTGCTAACCACTGAGTCCTCTTCCAACCCTTATTTCTACGTTGTTTACGTTAACCAACCCACCTAGATTTGTCCTATTAACCTAACCCATACTTGCTTATTGGCTATAATTTTAAAAAAGCATTCAAACATGAGTTTTACCTTCATTTTTTTTAATGATTTCGTGAGGTCATCGTAAAACTTTTCGTTAGTCTCAATGCATTTATATTGATTTCATTAAGGATGTATGGAATTTTCCTCTTGTTTTTAACATGTTCTTGGTAAAATTCACCATTGTTGTGGCATATAGAGATAATGTACAAAATGTAATGTGCACCAAGTTTAATTTTTATTGTATTTTTTGGATTTTTTATTTTTAGAAACTTTGTTGAGTTATGGTTAAGCATTAAATTGGTGAGAATTTTTCATCACTAGTCAACTCCAACTAAAATATAAAAAATGTTGTAAAAAAAAAAAACTTGTCAACCACTTTCCATCACTAAACTTTAATTAAGTTAAAAATATCATAATGAACAATTTCCTTTAAACACATCACATTACTGATTATTTTTATTATTATAAATGTAAATTTCATTTTTACTAAATTGCACATGTATACCAAGCTTGAATTATGGAAAAATATGAAGAATGGCTTTATAAGGTATTTTACTTGTAACAACTTCTTATGTAGTTAGATTATTATTTTTATCATATTTTTTTAATTTAGTTTCTATTTAAAATCAGCATAGATCCAAATCCTAGGCTCTATCAAACGCCGAGAGGGATCAAATCTCCCGAGGTGCAAACCTCTCCTTGAATAGCTCCTTGAGTGAAATACCTGAGCCACCTAATCCTAAGCTTTAAAGTCTCTAGTTTAAGTCTCATATTTACTTTTTACTTTGTATTATTCTTTTTTGTTTATGGCGGACATAATATTTATTACTTTTTACTTTGTATTATTCTTTTTTGTTTACTTTGAATTATTTTGTTACTCCTCAACAAACACTCTAAAATCTAATATTTACTTTTTACTTTGTATTAAAAGTAAAAAATTAAAGTCTCTAGTTTAAGTGGGTGAAAACATGAAGTTGGGAAACAATTTTGGCTTGTTTTTCACAAACAAAACTGCTCAATTTTATGTTTTTCAACTTCGACCTCTTCAAATCCATATCTCCCTTAGGAATTTCAACTTGAAGTAAACAAGTTTTAGAGAATTGAATTAGCTTTCTACTTGTATTTTTTTAAATTTTTTTATGGACATATCGTGGGACAAATTTGTTGTCAACAGCCGGCATATACTTCAAAATTTTAGGTATGGATAATGAGTGACCTGTGTTGACGACGGTTTTTTGATAGATGGTTATTCATTTTAGGGAAAACAATTGTAGGCTCATAATCTACACACACTACACTGGATCCTCGACTATATTTTGAGTTTTTTAAGACTTGGGAACTATTTTTTATTATTTATCGAAACAACGTATGTTCAGAAAATGGTGCATTATCGACACATGTTTTTGTCTTCACATTTTCTTTCAAATGTGACTCTTATTTGAAAAAATAAAAGTACGCTTTTGAAGAGGACGAGCCAATTATTATCTTTGTGCAATTTCAATTTTTTTGGTGTTGTCTTTGTTATGATATTGAATTTTCATTTCAAGTAATTTTCAAAATAATAAAATTCTTAAGGGATAACGTTTAGAAAAAAAATTTAATAAATAGAAATTCCAGTCAAAATGAAACAATTATTATATCATTGGAAACTAGATTCAGAGATGAATCCTTTGCTACCAAATCCGACAAATAATATTTAGAATTTGCAGGGGTGTAGGCTTGCTGAAGTTGTAGGTTCTAGAAAGATGCCATATATTTTCGCAGGTTTGTTGACCATAAACTCTCGGTCGAAAAAATATCTTCCAAACTCTCAACCAAGAGTTTAGTTCAAACTCTCATCCGAGAGTTTTTTTAAAAATACAGCACGACCATTGGTTCAAACTCTTGGCCTAGAGTTTTTTTAAACTCTCGGGCGAGAGTTTGAAATCTCAAAACTCTTGGCCTAGAGTTTGAGGTTGACTTATTTTCACGTGATAATCCGCCCACACTCCGTTTTTTTCACTATGTTTGTCACAAAAGTGTTTCCCAGGTTCGCGATTTCACACAAGTCTCATAATTACTTTGTACTTTGTATTATTCTTTTTTGTTTATGACTCACATAATATTTATCACTTAATTCCTAAGCTCTAAAATCTCTAGTTTAAGTCTCATATTTAGTTTTTACTTTGTATTATTCTTTTTTGTTTACTTTGTATTATTTTCTTTATGGCCAACAATATCAACAAACACTCGACTTACAAGATCTCCCTCATACAAATGTTATTTATGGACGACAATATCGACAAACACTCGACTTACAAGATCTCCCTCATACAAATGTTATTTATGGCCGACAATATCGACAAACACTTGACTAACAAGATCTCCCTCATACTGGGCTTTAGAGCGCCTCTCGGTGCAATAATTGCATTTAGTTTAATAAGCTTATTTTATTCTAATCATTTTTGTTAATAACTTTTCATTGTGATTTATATCTATGCGGTATGGAAACATGTTTTAACCCATGTTGATTTGGAATATGGAAACATGTTTTAACCGATGTTGATTTGTAATAGAAACTCTCAAGTAAGACTAAAGGGAAATCCTTCTTTACGAAGAAAGAGTTTCCATTTCATTAAATTTCAATTAATTTTAGTATAACTCTTTTCAAAGATGGAAAAAATAGTTATTTAAATCTGAAATTGTGGTTTTTAAAATGCAAATTCATGTTCCAAAAGTGCTAATATTGGGTTCCAAAATTGCACTTTTTGATTAGATATTGGCACTTTTGGAATTGGATTTTGCACATTTTGAATTTGATATTCACAATTTCAGAACTAGATTTTGCACTTTTGAAAGTGGATATTGGAACTTTCAAAATATGATTTACACTTTTGGAAACCTATATTGGCACTTTACGAATCTGATTTCAAATTTTTGGAATAAGATATTAGGGCTTTCAGAATCTGATTTTGAGAATTTGGAATCCAATCTTGACACATCCAAAACCTAATTTTGTACTTTATAAACCCTTGTTTTTCAATTAATTATGAATCACATTTAATACAATCATTTGAATTTTTTAAGACAAATTATCACCTAAAAGTACTCATGATTCATGTCTTTGTAATTATATAGATCTCTTCATTGTCCTATAGATTACTTTCCATCGAGTCATCCATGAGAATTGTATTTCTACATAGTTACAAGTATTTATAATTATTGCACCAAGAAGGTGCATTTCTACAGCTCGGGTGGGGGAGAAGTGTCTGTCTATCCCATAAAATTAAAAATTAAAAAAATAAATGGATCAATGTGTTGTAGCATAGTGGCGAGAGGGATGTGTAAAAAATAAAATGTGAAAATAAAAATGAAAAAATAAAAATAATAATGCATGCATCAAGTGTGATATAGCATAGTGGTGGTGAGAGGGATGTATGATACAGTTGAGTGGTGAAAGGTTTGCAGATTTGGTCCCTCTTGGTGCTTTGTAGAACTGGATTTAGATGGGTCTATATAGGTATTGATATTTTGATTATCTCATAAATTACTTTCTATGGAGTTATCCATAAGTATTGTGCTTTTACAATCAAAACTACTATTAAATAGAATATTTGAAAACATTAACTATTTATTTTTTTGACGAAAATAGATAGATTTTTTATATAATCAAGTGGAATTAGGAGCAAAGTTGCTTAGTATATGTTTCATAAAAAAGTTTGATAAAAAATAATTAGTATGTTTAACTTGAGTCTAGTAAAAAATAATTAGTATTTTTAACTTGAGTCTTAATGTTATTTCTAGGTGAACTCGGTGTACATATTAGTCGTATCATAATATTTTCTTTGTTAGGTGGAATTTTACCTTTCATACAGACTAGTTTTGCATATATTTCTTTTCATATTAGGAGCAAAGAAGCCAACTTTTCTAAAAGAAGAAAAAGTTTAAGAATTTTCAACATTAAAAGGAGTCTGAGATGGTATATGACCAAGTTCTTAATTGATGCTTAATGGTAGTGTTTATGTAAACTGAATGTCTTTTTCAGATTTAAAAATTGTTTACTATTGGCTACCATTAAAGGTGGAATTTTGAATGTGTTTTTAGTAGTAAAAATCATTGGATGCATATATAGTTGATTCTTTATGACATAGTTATGAAACTTTGTCTTAAGTTTTTTGTTTTTTCACCAAAAACAACCTAGGTTCCCACCTAAAGGGACCTCACCCTGTGGCACCAAATACCTCAAAGAATTAGCTACCTCGATGAAGGAACCTAACCCCAATATGCACATGAACTGAACGCTTGACATCTAACCTAGACATGGCTTGTCAACTGGGGCCCAACCAACTGAGCTAGCTATTGTGGCTTAAACTTTGTCCTAATTATGTTAAAATTCGTAGCATACACGTTTTTTAATTGTGCATCATTATATTTGGAGATCCTGATATAGGGTAATTAAAATGTTTGTTTTCTCAAAATTATTCTGAGAATTCGTTGGATAAATATTATGGGGAAAGTTCAATTTGATAATTAATGTTAAATTACATTTTTTATTCAATTTTTATAATCAATTTTTATTTTTATAAAATAATTGCAACGCCAAACTATAATTTTGACAAATTTTAATTTGTTATTAGAAAGCTAACTAAAGTTTATAGAATTTTTATTTTTATAGAAAATTGCAATGTGAAACTATAATTTTGATCACGTTTTTAATTTTTATTAAAAATCTAACTAAAGTTTATAGAAGTCTTCTAAAATTAGAGCAAGTGAAGTTTAGGAAAATTATAACCGATTTTGGAGCAGAATTGTTTAAAAACTAGTTGGAAAAGAAGTAAAATCAACCTTTCTCACATTCTCAAGGTAGCCACAAAAATTACAAGATCTTTCTCCCAATAACAATATAAGAGTAACTAGTTTTACTTGATCTAATGTTTGGGCTTTCAAATAATCGATGTTATCTCAGGTATAGTAAAAAAAAATTGTCATACCTTGCTACCAATGACCATATGACCATATAAGAGCACCAACTACTTTCATCTCATCAAACATGGGTTTTAGAAGACAGACCACAATATGCGCGTATTTGAACCTAAGATCACCTTCAAAGGGAAAATTCCAGAAGCAACCACTTATACGATGAAACGAGAACTATATATTATGAACGAGAACTCTAGCCATAAAAACGATGATTTTTGCAAAAAAAACACCAAAAACACCCCCCAAATAGAAAAGTGGTGATACCAGTATACACGCATTCTTTTTCAGGGTAAAAAATAGAGCCATGGTCTAAACATCCCATATTGTTGTTTACAAAATCCTTAAAATCAACCCCTAAATTGGAAAAAAGTTATTTCCTTCAAGAGATAAATTACAACTTTTTGGAAACTTGCATATTAAACAAAAAAACAAATTTCATAAATAATTTAATCACTCTTACGATATAAAAACAAAGAAATTATGATGCGTTTCATAATGAAATAATATATTAGACCATACAAGATCAAATGGTTCATAAAAATATTCAAAAACTCCTCTAGATTTTCAATTACAAACATCATACTAATAAAAAGCATCTAAAATGCTTTATGTGTAATTATTCAAATTCATCCATGGATTCTGACACCGCATCAGAATCTACATTTTCTGCAGATGAAGGACTGGATGAAGATGTAGATGAACCATATTCTTCTCTATTATCAATGGGTGCACCATCTGAGTCTACATCTATGCCCATCATTTCAGATGTCACATTCCTTCGGGATCTACGGCTTGCTTTAAGAGACCCCGATATTTCAACTTCTAGTTTTGGCAGCAACCTCTTGATAATCTCTATTGTCTTGGAGTGAAGAGTGTCTTTCTTTGTCAACTTGAAATCATAAACAAGTATATCAACCTCCTCTAATTTCAAGGTGTCAATGCAGTGACGATTTATTTTTTGACCCTTTCTTTTTCTCTTTCTGCAAACCTTTTTCTCAACCACCATCTCTGCCTTGTACACACCATCAAATGGGTGTGTATCTGTTGCATACCAATGTAATTCTATTGATACTAATTCTTCATTTTCTTTATTGACCTTCATAGCTTTTGCAATCTAGAATGGATACTGATATGCATCATCTGTAGCCAAAACTGCAATCATGCAACCCTCCTTGATATCTTGTACTGAGCCCCTGTAAAGGTCTTCCATCTCTCGACGCTTTGTGGATGATCTTCTAGAGCCAATATACATTTCTCTTTCCTCTATTTGAGAAAACTCAACAGCTCGAGGTTCAACATTTGTCACCTCGTTTTCATTTGATAAACTTTATGGCAAAGCAAATGGAGTCTTCAAATATATATCTCCATTCGTAGAGTTTGAAATTATGTCAATTTGCTCCATTAAAAAAGACTCCCACCAAACAAAATCAGCAACATCAAAGTACTCATATGTATCTTCAATAGACTTTTTGATTTCTTCCAAGCATTGAGAAGAATTAACATCTCTACTATGTCGCCTTGCATTATGAATCTCTGCAAATGATTGCAATAACAATAAATTTGAAGCATACATTTGACGATGTGGGATGAATTTCAGAAATGCTAAACCTGATGAAGGCCCCCATTCTGTGCTAGTTGAGTACTTCTTGCCCCATAGTAGCATTTTTCCATCAATCTTTTTTATACGAAATTGATGCTGAAAGCTAATGTCTTTAAGTTTTTCAATGCACCTTTCTTCTCCATGCGATCCAAAAAGAAATCTTCGCATGTCAATAGTTTCTTCCAATTTCTGTACAACAGGCTATGGATGGTATGCTTTTCCTAGAATTTCAATCAATGATGGTAGGATCTGTTAGGAATTATGATCCAAAATGTAATAAATAGAAGTTTAGTTTAATAAATGTAAAAGGGAATCTACACACTCACGTGATTATGTGAGGTGTCCCTTAGTTAGTTTTGGTAACGGTAAATTAGTTGTTACTCTTTGGATATTTAAATCCATCAAGTTTTCCATGTGAGGGAATCTTTCGGGATTTAGCCCTCACATCTCTGTGATGTAATTATTTTCCTTCTTCATTAATAAAATTATGTGTCTGAGGACACTTTGTCAAAGTGGTATCAGAGCACGCGGTTGAAGCTTGGTCTGGTTGGAACCTGGTTGGAAGGTGCTAAAGGTTGTTTGAAGAAGGTGACTTTCAAGGTTTTGGAATAGCGAAATTTTAACCGTAAGTTAATGCTTCCTATTCTTTTGGGCTAAAAAGAATCTTTGCAGAAATTTTTTTTTTAGAGTCTCAGTTTTTTTACTTGGAGAGAGTAAAATATTATTATTTTAAGGCACGGTTATTTAAAAATTTTGTGGAAGAGAATTTTTACAAAAAAAAAAAAAGGAAGAGCTTGCATAATCTTTTTCAAACAGCGATTCCACGGCTTCAAGCTCTCAGAGCCATAAACTCGAAACTTTGGTTTCCCTTTTGGCCTCATGGATTTTTTTGTTCCCCATGCATCAACAAGGCGTTACTTCGTGGATCTCTAACCTTGAGCTCTACAACAGCAAGATCACAAGGAAGGTAGTCGCCAGTCCATAATGACAACATCATTTGAATCTCTGACCAGCTTAGGGTTTGACATCAAGCCCAGCAAGAAATCAGTGGAAACATATGTGGTGGAGTCCTTGACACCCACCTCGAATTTAATGTTTCTGACGGGCTTGACAATGGGTTTCTCTAAAGGTTGATCGTACTCTTCCATGACCAGGGTTTCGACGCCCTCGCCATAGAATTCTTCTGTGGTGGGATAGTATTTATTTGTAGTTCTCTCCGACGGATTTGCTGAAACGTCCAAATAAATGCCGAGATCTAAATATATACCCTAGCAATTCTCTCAATCAGATTCGTATACGCGCCAATTTCTCTTGGACAAGAGAGAAGATCAACGGATTCTCCAATATTTATCTTCTGCTGAAACAACAGGCTCCCACTCTCTCTCGGCGTGGCTCTGCAGACTGCCTGGGATCCTCCTCAACAGAACACAGCACCAACTGCGGGCTTCACCTCAGGCTCGGCCTCTGGCATGAGATGCTCTCTTCTGTTACCTTCACTGATCCGTGACTCCTCCCACTCCTCGAACGATGGCTCGGTGGCACACTCCACGGGCTTACTCCTTGCTCTGAAACTGCCCTTTGCCATGCTGGTAGCGCAAGTGATGCAGATGGGGTCTAAATGCGTACAGCAATAGGATGCGTACAGATTCTTGCCGTTCTCACATTGCATGCACTTGGTATTTTCCTTGGCGTACTCCATGTATACGACAACAAACCGCATAACAGAAATGAAGAAGAATTATAACGATTGTCTTTGAATTTGAATCTAGCTTATTTTTTCACTTAATTCAATGTTTCTGTAATATTTTGAAAAGTGAATAATTATTATTCATTTTTTATTTTTGGAGATTTTTTATATTAAGAAAAAAAAAAGGTGGAGAAATAAACTTAAAAAAAAAGAAGAAGTTATTTTTGAAGTTGATGGGACTGGATCTTGTGACCTCCCACTCAACAATATTGTATCTCTCCAATTCACCTATAAAGATTTGTTATTTTTTGGAGTGATAAGGTGTAATTTTTTTTTTTTTTATTGGGCATTGGAGTAATAAGGAACATTGTTGGTGTCATAAGGAGTACTTGTATTTTCACTCAAGGTTTGATTAGAGCAAAGTGAAGCTCTATCAAATTCTTTTCTTGAGGCTATAAGTGGGTTAAGGCCAAGCCCCTATAGCTTTCTTTTGCATGGTGTGTGGTGTTTCTTGCTTCTTTCATGGTGACTCTTGTTGATGAGTAATTTTCTTTTCATGTTGGTGGTGATATTTTTGCATAAAATCTTCCATTGGTGACATAAGGTGCTTTCTTTTTTTAATTATTGGAGCTATAAGATTTGCATAATACACATCTTCTGGAGTTACAAGGTGTTTATTATTTTTTACAATTTCTAAAGTTATAAGTCTTTTTCATGAATCTGACAAGTTGGAAGGATCGAAAAATTATAAAGTTTGGAGTCGTCATATTCAAAGCACTCTTATTTACAATGAATTGTGGAAGGGTGTCTGTAATGCTAAGCCTACCAAACCGACTAATCCTGATCAGCTTGCAAAGTGAGAACTAAAAGATGAAAAGGCCTTAGCATTGACTCACAGTACTGTTTCTGATGATATTTATGTGCATATTGAAAATAGTTCTAATGCGTGGTCAGCTTGGAAGACATTGAAAGATTTATTTGATTCTCATAGTGAAGCTAAGAAAATTGATCTTCAATTGAAGTTGTTTCAACAAAAATTGTCGTCAGGAGGTGATGTCATGGAGTACATTTCTAGATTAAAAAATATCAAACAAGAAATTTCAAGAGCTGGTTTTGATAAAATTGAGGACAACATGATGGTGACCATTTGATCGCAGGATTGCCTGAGACATATAAGCATTTTTTGGAAACTTTACAAATTACAAATAAATTGGATAAAATTTCTTTTGATGAACTAAGTGAATTACTTGCCACCCATGAAATTTTTTTTGGTAAAACAAAGCAAGCAGGAGAAGATGTTTTGGTTGCAAGTACTAGCAAACAGTCTCTAGGTAATCATAAAAAAGGCAATGATCAGAAAGCTTTTCAAAATTCAAATAGAGGTCATGGTCAGGGTTTTGGAAGAGGAATAGGTCGCGGAAGAGGAAGAGGAATAAATCAAGGAAGAGGTTCTAAAGAATCTGAAAGTACACAGTCACAGTTTTCTGGAAGAGGAAGAGGTTCAGGAAACCAACAGGTCTCTGGAAGAGGAAAAGCTAATAAACAGGTCACATGTTTTCGTTGTAATAGAGTTGGACATTATGCTTCAGACTGTAGAGTTTCATTTGAAAAAATTCTAAAAGAAAGAGAATCTAAAGAATCTTCATCAGCGGCACATTATGCTCATGCATTCGATAGTGAAAATTGTGAATATGTCTTTACAGCACTTGGACAATCAGAATCAATGGATTTTGTTCAGGTTCATCAGTTGGAATCAGTGAATTTTGTTCAGTCTTCTTATTGTTTCAAAAATGATTTTGAAGATGCTTGGATTATGGATACAGGGGCTACTTAGCATATGACATATAGGAAAGATTTTTTTTGGGGTAATGAAGATTGTCGTTTAAATTCAATTTTTCTTGCAGATGATTCTATTCATTTACAACAAGGAAAAGGAACAGTTAAGGTTGATTTGCCTGGAATTGGAGAAAGATTGATTTCTAATGTTTGGTATGTGCCTACATTTAAGAAAAATTTGTTGTCTTTAGTTGACATTCGCCAATTAGGACATCAAATTGTAATGGAAGATGGTATCCTTTTTGTTAATTCAACAAAGGATGCATACAAAACAGTTATGACAGGTTATGAAGACGGAAAGCTTCTTAGGATGAAGGGAACATTCATTCCTAGATCAAAGGAACGTTTGAAGGAATTTGCAGGTTTAGTTGAAACTGATGTTTCACCTATCCGATTGTGGCACATTCGTTTTGGGCACTTGAATGTTGATAGTCTTGTACAGCTTCAAAAACAAGGAATGGTAAAGGGGTTGCCTAATTTTCGGAAGGAAAATGCAAAGTGTGAAGCTTGCATTTATGGCAAACAGAGAAGGATAGCTTTTTCAAAAAGCACTTGGAGAGCAACAAGGAGATTATAGCTTATTCATAGTGATGTTTGTGGTCCTTTGGAAACTTCACTTGGTGGTTGTAAATATTTTTTGTTGTTTATTGATGATTTTAGCAGAATGGTTTGGGTGTATTTTTTGAAGGAAAAATCAGAAGTGTTTGAAAAGTTTCAGTCATTTCAAAATTTGGTTGAAACAGCAACAAAGGAAAAGATTGCTACTTTGAGAACTGATAATGGTGGTGAGTTTACATCAAATCATTTTTTGACTTATTGTCAGGAAAAAGGGATTAAAAGACAGTTGACCAATTTTTATACTCCACAGCAAAATGGAGTATCAGAAAGGATGAATTAGACTTTATTGGGCATGGCTAGAGAAATGTTATTTTTCAAAGGGTTGAAATCATGTTATTGGGCAGAAGCAGTTCATATAGCAGTTTATTTGAGGAATAGATCTCCTTCATCATCACTTGATGGAATAACTCCTTTTGAGGCTTGGTATGGATTCAAACCTATGGTCAAACATTTGAGATTTTTTGGTTCAGTTTGTTATGCACTTGTCCCAAAAGAAAAATGAAAGAAGTTAGAGTCTAGAAGTGTTAAGTGCATGTTGATTGGTTATTCTCATGAGAAAAAGGGGTATAGGCTTCTGTCATATGGAAAGTTTATTGTCAGCAGGGATGTGATTTTTGATGAAACCGAAAGTTTAAGTGTAGAAGAGGTTGAAAAACAACTTAGTCACTTAGAGGAAAAAGTAACTAAGGAACAATTAAGGATGCAACACTTAAATAAGACAAGGAATGAACAATGGTTTGATCTCACTTCAGAAGTACAGGATGATGAACAAGTTGAAGACACCTTGGAACAGGTTGAAGATACTTTGAATTCTTCACAAGTTAACTTGGATGATTCAAATCAAGTTAACATTGAAAAGAAGAAACCAAAATGGGCAACTAAGTTACTTCAGGATGTTAAGTCTAATGAAAAAGGCAAAACAGGTACAAGGAGTTCTAATATGGGTTCAGAAAATTTTGCTCTTTCAGTTGTTGAACCAACTACTTTTAATGAAGCTGTTGAGTATGATGAATGGAAAATGGCCATGCAAAGTGCGTATGATGCAGTAATGAAGAATCAGACTTGGAAAATGGTTGATTGTCCACATGATGTTAAACCCATTGGTTGTAAGTGGGTTTACAGAATTAAGTACAAAGCAAATGGAGATATTGATAAATATAAGGCAAGATTGGTGGCAAAGGGTTTTGCTCAGAAAGAAGGGATTGATTATGAAGAAAAATTTTCTCCAACAGCGAAATGGAATACTATCAGGATTGTGCTGGCTTTAGTTGCACAAAATGGATGGAAAGTGCATCAAATGGATGTAAAAAGTGCATTTCTAAACGGCGATCTACAAGAGGATGTTTATATGACTCAACCTCCTGGTTTTGAGGTTCCAGGGAAAGAAAATCAAGTTTGTAAACTAGTTAAGGCATTGTATGGATTGAAACAGGTTCCCAGAGCTTGGTATGCAAAAATGGATGCCTACCTACAGAAAGTTGGTTTTCTTCGTATTGAGTCAGATGATACTTTGTATGTTCGAATCCAGGAAAAAAACTTAGTCATCTTGGTTATGTATGTTGATGATTTGCTCATAACAGGTAACAATAATGATCATATATTTCAGGTTAAGAAAGAACTTCAAACAGGTTTTGAAATGACAGACTTGGGTTTACTTCATTACTATCTTGGAGTTGAAGTAAAGCAGCAGGAAGGAAGTATATTTATTTCTCAAGCTAAGTACATATCTGGATTATTGAAGAAGTTTGGAATGGAGGAATGTAAACCAGCGATTACTCCCATGGAGCAAAATTTAAAACTTTCTAAGTTTGAAGGGGGGGAACTTGTAAATTGTATTGGATATAGACAGTTAATTGGATGTTTCATTTACTTGATGAATACTCGTCCTGATCTATCTTATGCAGTTAGCATACTTTCTAGATATATGCAGGAACCTAGAGAAAGTCATTGGAATGCAGCAAAAAGGGTGTTAAGGTATCTTCAAGGAACAAAGGACTTTTGCTCCAACAGCGAAATGGAATACTATCTGGATTGTGCTAGCTTTAGCCACACAAAATGGATGGAAAGTGCATCAAATGGATGTAAAAAGTGCATTTCTAAACGGTGATCTACAAGAGGATGTTTATATGACTCAACCTCCTAGTTTTGAGGTTCCAGGAAAAGAAAATCAAGTTTGTAAACTAGTTAAGGCATTGTATGGATTGAAACAGGCTCCCAGAGCTTGGTATGCAAAAATGGATGCCTACCTACAGAAAGTTGGTTTTCTTCATAGTGAGTCAGATGATACTTTGTATATTCGAATCCAGGAAAACAACTTAGTCATATTGGTTATGTATGTTGATGATTTGATTATAACAGGTAACAATAATGATCATATATTGCAGGTTAAGAAAGAACTTCAAACAGGTTTTGAAATGACAGACTTGGGTTTACTTCATTACTATCTTGGAGTTGAAGTAAAGCAGCAGGAAGGAAGTATATTTATTTCTCAAGCTAAGTACATATCTGGATTATTGAAGAAGTTTGGAATGGAGGAATGTAAACCAGCGATTACTCCCATGGAGCAAAATTTAAAACTTTCTAAGTTTGAAGGGGGGGGAACTTGTAAATTGTACTGGATATAGACAGTTAATTGGATGTTTCATTTACTTAATGAATACTCGTCCTGATCTATCTTATGCAGTTAGCATACTTTCTAGATATATGCAGGAACCTAGAGAAAGTCATTGGAATGCAGCAAAAAGGGTGTTAAGGTATCTTCAAGGAACAAAGGACTTTTGCTCCAACAACGAAATGGAATACTATCAGGATTGTGCTAGCTTTAGCTGCACAAAATGGATGGAAAGTGCATCAAATGGATGTAAAAAGTGCATTTCTAAACGGTGATCTACAAGAGGATGTTTATATGACTCAACCTCCTGGTTTTGAGGTTCCAGGGAAAGAAAATCAAGTTTGTAAACTAGTTAAGGCATTGTATGGATTGAAACAGGCTCCCAGAGCTTGGTATGCAAAAATGGATGCCTACCTACAGAAAGTTGGTTTTCTTCGTAGTGATTCAGATGATACTTTGTATGTTCGAATCCAGGAAAACAACTTAGTCATCTTGGTTATGTATGTTGATGATTTGCTCATAACAGGTAACAATAATGATCATATATTTCAGGTTAAGAAAGAACTTCAAACAGGTTTTGAAATGACAGACTTGGGTTTACTTCATTACTATCTTGGAGTTGAAGTAAAGCAGCAGGAAGGAAGTATATTTATTTCTCAAGCTAAGTACATATCTGGATTATTGAAGAAGTTTGGAATGGAGGAATGTAAACCAGCGATTACTCCCATGGAGCAAAATTTAAAACTTTCTAAGTTTGAAGGGGGGGGGAACTTGTAAATTGTACTGGATATAGACAGTTAATTGGATGTTTCATTTACTTGATGAATACTCGTCCTGATCTATCTTATGCAGTTAGCATACTTTCTAGATATATGCAGGAACCTAGAGAAAGTCATTGGAATGTAGCAAAAAGGGTGTTAAGGTATCTTCAAGGAACAAAGGATTTTGGACTTGAGTTTAAAAGAAACAAAAATTTCAAGCTTGTTGGCTATTCAGATGCGGATTTTGCTAGAGATGTTGATGACAGGGCATCTACTTCAGGTTACTTAATGAATATGGGATCAGCTGCAGTGGCATGGAGTTGTAAAAAGCAGGATACAATTGCAAATTATACAGCAGAAGAAGAATATATTTCAGCTTGGGAAGCTACTTGTGAGATAGTTTGGTTAAGAAGAATTTTGCAAGACCTCAAAGTTGATCAGAAAGAAGCAACTTCATTATTTATTGATAATCAATCACTAATCAAGTTAGCCAAAAATCCTGTTTTTCATTCAAAAACTAAGCATGTGGATACTAAGTATCATTACATTAGGGCTCTCGTCATCAAACAAATCATCAAGCCAAAGTATTGTCCATCAGAAGATCAAACTGCAGATATTTTTACAAAATCTCTTGGAAGGGTCAAATTTGATAAGTTTAGAAATGAACTTGGTATTTGTTCAAAAGAATTTTTGGATCAAAGGGGGGATTGTTAGGAATTATGATCCAAAATGTAATAAATAGAACTTTAGTTTAATAAATGTAAAAGGGCATCTACACACTCACGTGATTATGTGAGGTGTCCCTTAGTTAGTTTTGGTAATGGTAAATTAGTTGTTACTCTTTGGATATTTAAATTCAATCGAGTTTTCCATGTGAGGGAATCTTTCGGGATTTAGCCCTCACATCTCTGTGATGTAATTATTTTCCTTCTTCATTAATAAAATTATGTGTCTGAGGACACTTTGTCAGGATCCCGACTTTGTTCCTCCTCAATGTCCTTGCAAAATGGCCGAACATTTGATCAATATGATCATGCGTATGGCCAACAAGAAGGAAACCAACTTTTACCTTTTTGAAAATTCTCAATTCAACAAGCATGCTTAGATAACGAAACATGACCTGATTTTTGTTTTCTTGCCTTGTGTTGTCCAATTGTAGATATAGAACTTTAGGAAGATCACCAAGCCAATGAGTAATGACATGGTGAATTATGGTGATGGTCAAATTTGCATCATTGTGGATATTTGGAGCTATAAAGTAAACCCTTGGAATCATTTGACCATTAAAAACCATATACCGAACCAAGTGAAACTGAATAAAATTTTCCTCCTTTAAATTTTTTGGCACACGGACAAAATGTGGCAACAGTGTTTTTTTCTGATCCATGCCATCAATTATCAAACCCATATACTTATGTGGAGCATCATAACACTTCTTGCGATGTTTGTACAACTTTTTTCATTCATTTGATTGTTGATTGCGATGTTCTTGCATTGTATTGATTATGGAATATACAAACAACATAACAAAAAAATATTGTTAAGTAGCTTTAATAATTGACATTTATCTAAAGATTTTTTTTTGTAAACATACCTCTTTCGATCCCTTCTTTCTTTCAGAGAATCACATGTATTGTAGACTCCCATCCTTGACCTCTTTGGAATGCGTACATTGTTGAACTTCTTTTTCCACACTCTTGTGAAATATGCATATCTGATGAAGTTGCCATTTCCTTGACCACCTATAACATAATCCTTGTATAAGTTGTATATTTTCTGCCTTGTGAAATTATATGGAATGTGTATTGTTTCTGTATTTGGCATACTCTCTCCATGCTTGGAAAAGAAATCATGCATCCATGATATTCCAATGTGTGTTGATGGCCCACTGATTCATCCCTGACAATCATCATAATAAAATGTAGGATCCTTGTCTAGTCTTGTCTGGATTCTTGATAATCAAAGATTACCAATTGAGTGAATCTGTTTGAATGCCTTTCTACAAAGCATAATTTTTCCAATGCGATAATCATAACCTATTCTAGTAGAAATCATGCACCCCACTAAATAGGAATTTTGCATACTTTTGCTCATTGATAAATACATTTTCCTTTTTCTCCAAGGCATAATTGTATCTTAAACTTTTTAAACAACTTTGTGGCAACATTCACTTGAAATCAAAGGAGTAATGGAACTTGGACTTGTGAGCAATTCTTTCCTAGACCTTGTATAACTGGAATGCTTTGGATTGACATAAAAAGGTCTAGTCCTACACTTAATCCTACTTTGCATTGGATTATCTCACTGCATTTCCTGGACCATTATGTCTGCAACAACATTCTCATTAGAATGAATGTTTTCATTGTGATGCATATGACCCCCCTCATTGAAAATCTAATCACCAAATTCATTATGAAAATTATTGTCGTAATCACTAATCAGTTGTTCAAGTCCTGACAGATCAATGTCACCATCAACACTATTTGTGCCACTAATTTCTTCACTGAAAGGGAACTCTTCAGATTCAACATTGACATCATTGGTTCCTGTAAGTTCCTTACTTGGAGGAGAATCATTGCCTTCAACATTGGTTCCTGTAACATCCTTACTTTGAGGAGAATCATTGTCTTCATCATTTTTGGCTTCATCGTCAACATAATGATCATCATTGCCATTGAGATCCTCGCTCGGAGGATAATCATCATCTGTGCCATTGAAATCCTCACTCAGAGGAAAATCATCATCTGTTCCATTAAAATCCTCGCTCGGAGGAAAATCATCATCAGTGCCATTGAAATCTTCACTCGGAGGAAAATCATCATCGGTGCCATTAAAATCTTTGCTTGGAGGAAAATCATCATCGGTGCCATTGAAATCCTCGCTAGTAGGAAAATCATCATTAGTGGCATTGAAATCCTCGCTTGGAGGAAATTCATCACCCGTGTCATTGAAATCCTCACTTCGAAGAAAGTCACCATCGTTTCCATTGAAATTCTCACTTGGAGGTAACTCATCATTGGTGCCATAGAAATCCTCGCTTGGAGGAAACTCATCATCAGTTCCATTGAAATCATCACTTGGAGGTAAATCATCTTCAACATTATTTATGTCTTCTTGCTCACCAAAATCATCATCTGTCCCGTTAAAATCCTCACTTGGAGGAAAATCATCATCAATCCCATAAAATCCCTCACTAGGAGGAAAATCATCATTGGTCCCATTAAAATCCTTGCTTGAAGGAAAATCATCATTCATCCCATTAGATTCATTACTATGAAGAAAACCATCAACATTATCTGTACAGGCATCCTCAGAAAAAACATCATTAGTCCCATCAAAATCCTCGCTTGGAGGAAAATTGTCACCATCCTGCTTACTGTCTTCAGGATCCCCACTTGGTGGAATCTCTTCATCGTCATCACATTCTTTCCTTTCATTACTAGTGTTTTCAAAATCTTCATAATTAGGAAGTTCTTGAATAACATGCTTGATCATATTTCTTGCACTGCCAGTATCTTGGCTAGATGAACAATACAACTCTTCATTGACATTGGAATTTAATTCAGACGAGTCCATTACTTCTCACCAAAATATAGAAATATAGAAAAATCTTAATATATAAGACAATGAAATTTTACCACATTCCTCACCAAAAAGTAGAATGGTACAACTGTCAACTAACAATCTTATAGCTTGAGAATGAAAATATCCCTCCAAAAAATTCCCTCCAAATTTTTCCCTCCGAAACTTCCCTCCAAAATTTTTGTTCAAAATTTTCCCTCCACATTTTCCCTACAAAATTATAGTGCACATTCATAAAACTAGTAAAAAACACAAATTTATGATATAAAAAAAATTGAAATAATTTATAAACTAATTATAAAAGTTTAATAATAATTCACTAAATAATTTCATTTTTTTAATCCCACATCCTTAAATCAATTAATGTTAAACCTAATCTAGGCTATATAAACTAATTAGATTTCCTACTATTCATCATTTAATTTGGAGCAATTTAATAATGCTTCCAAGGTTGCTGCTTTTTCTATTTTTAATAAATTAGTTAGTTTTATTGTTAATTTGGTAATGTGTGTTTTATGGCTTTATTAATTTGGTAATGTTTGTTTTATGCCTTTATTAATTTGGTAATGTTCCATGGCCTTATGGCTTTATTCTTTTACAATTTTGGTATGTCTTAAACCTAATCTTTCTTATTAATATAGGATTGTTTAGTCTTTGGAGCAATTCACGAAGGTTTTGAAGAAGAACGAGGAGATTGCAAAGAGGAGCTTCTAGCACTTTCAAGAGAGGAGGTTCTACCACTTTCTGGGTTAGTTATTTAAATATTTTTTAAATGTGTTTTTTTCTTAAATTCATGTGTTATTAATCGAGGCAAGGATTTGGGTTTAAAAAATGTTCCCTATTCCACGAATATTAGCTTTGGGTTTAAAAAAAAAATTAAAAACAGATTAAACTAACATTTAAACTAACAAACTTAAACTAATGTTGTTATAATTAAAAATTTAAAAAAAATAAACTAACATAACATTATAATTTAAAATTTAAAAAAACATTAAAAAAAAAACTAAGTAACTATATACTAACCAAACTAACATTATAAAAAAATTTAAAAAACTTAAAACAAAATAACATTATAAACAATTTAAAATTAAACAATAAACAAACTATACAAAATTTTAAAATATATTAAAAACAAAATAATTAAAAATAAAATTAAACTATACAACAAATTTAAAAACAAAATTAAAAGCAAAATTAAAAACAAAAAAATTTAAACAAAATTAAAAAAAGAAAAAGAAAAAATGCAATGGCTGCGGGGGAGGTGGGTGACGTCGAGGGAGGTGGAAGGGAGGGCGGCGGGGGAGGAGGGGGAAGGGGGAGGGCGACGGAGGGATAAGGGAGGTGGAGCTGGGAGGCCCTGGGAGGTGGAAGAGAGTGAAGGGAAAGGGGGCGCGAGGAGGGAGGATGGGAGAGTTGGGTGCCAATCGGTGGTGGAGGGAGAAGGGAGGAGGAGGTGGTGGAATCCGGTGGAGTTGGGAAGTGGGGGGAGGTGGAAGGGAGGGAATGGGAGGATGAGGGAGTGTGGTGGTGTCGGGAGGAGGGAGGAGGGGGAAGGTGAGGGGAGTACAGTGGCAGGGGAAGGGGGCGCGAGGAGGGAGGAGGGGGAAGTGGAGGGGAGCGAGGAGGAGGAAGGAGGTGGAGGGAACGACTACACCGCCTGCTTGGGCGCTAAAGGGACGCCCCTCACGAGCGACGCAACGACCAGTATCGCGCCGCTCGTGAAGGGCTTCCCTTTAGAGCCCAAGCGGGCGGTGCAGTCGTTCCCTCCACCTCCTTCCTCCTCCCCTCTCCCCTCCACTTCCCCCTCCTCCCTCCTCGCACCCCCCTTCCCCTGCCACTCCATTCCCCTCCCCTTCCACCTCCTCCCTGCTCCCCTCCACTTCCCCCTCCTCCCTCCTCGCGCCCCCTTCCCCCACCACTCTACTCCCCTCCCCTTCCCCCTCCTCCCCAGCACCACCACACTCCCCCCCGTGCCCTCCCTTCCACCTCCCCCTGCTGCCCAACTTCGTTGGCTTCCACCTCCTCCTCCTCCCTTCTCCCTCTACTGTTGATTCACACCCCACTCCCCCATCCTCCCTCCTCGCGCCCTCTTTCCCTATAGTCCCTTCCGCCTCCCAACTCCACATCCCTTATCCCTCCGCACCCTCCCCTTCCTCCTCCTCCACCGCCGCCCTCCCTTCCACCTCCCCCACCGCCCACCACCCACCTCCCCCGCCACTCTCCCTTCCACTGCCCCGCAACCGCATAGTTTTTTAATTTTTGTTTTATTTTTAATTTTTTAATTTTTTTTTAAACTTTGTATAGATTGATTTTTTATTGTTTTAAAATTTTTGTTTTATTATTTTTTTAAATGTTGTATAGTTTGATTTTTTGATTGTTTTTAAATTTATGTTTTAATTTTTTTTTTTAAATGTTTGTATAGTTTGATTTGTTATAATATATAGTTTTTTTGTTTTTTTTTATAATTTTTTTATAATGTTAGTTTTAGTTTGTTTTTAATTTATTTTAAAATTTTGTATAGTTTTTTTTTTTAATTTTTAATTTTTAATAATGTTACTTTTATTTTGTTTTTAAGTTTTTTTTAAATTTTGTATAATGTTAGTTAGGTTAGTATATAGTTAATTATTATTATTATTATTTTTAATTATAATGTTAGGTTAGTTTAATTGGTTTTTAATTATTTTTTTTTAATTTTTAATTATAACAACACTAGTTTAAATCTGTTAGTTTTAATGTTAGTTAAATTTGTTTTTAACTTTTTTTTAAATGTTAATTTTTAATGTTGTTAGGTTAGTTTAATTGTTTTTAATTTTGTTTTAAATTTTTTATTATAATGTTGTTAGGGGTTAGTTTAATTTGTTTTTTAATTTATTTTATTATAATGTTAGAGGGGGATTTGTTTTAATTTTTTTTTTAAATGTATTATATTGTTCAGGGGTAGGTGGGTTAGTTGTTTTTTTTCTTTTATTAAATTGTTAGGGGTGGGTTAGTTTTATTTGTATTTTAAAATTGATTATTATATTGTTAGGGGTTTAGATTTAAATTAGTTTTTTTTTTAATTTTTATTATATAGCTAGGGGTACGGGTAGTGGTAGGTTTAAGTTTTTTTTAAAAATAAATTATTATATATTTTAGGGGGGTTAGGGGTAGGTCTACATTTTTTAAAATAATTTTCAAAACATAAAAAGCGGTGATTATGAATGTAAAAATATTTTAATTTTTTTTTAAATCTTTTTCAAACTCAGTCTATAGTGAATATTTGTATTGATTGTATTTTAAAATTCTACATTTTGGATATAGGGACAATGGTATCAAGAAAGATATTTGTAAATGTTTCTGGATTAAGAGCGGTGATGATTGCATCGAAAAAAATAGTTGAGGCAACTGAGAATGTTGAGGCTCAAGATGGAGTTCTTACCATTGAAGATTTAAAAATGAAGAATGTTAGAGAATGGAAACATGTAGCAGAAGAGGATAGAAGAGAGTATCATTCGCATCTGAAGGAAAAAAATCAAGAAAAACCAGAAAGCATGGCTCTTATATTCTTTTGCATTTCCATATATCCAATCAGATTACCATAAATTGGGATTGATGAGAGATATATGTGCTATGCCGGGTACAAATATTGTTTATGCACAAGTGAAACAAGCCAAAACCTTTGCCAAAATCTAATATGCTTTGAAGATTTCAAAATATAATGTTCAAGAAAATTCACAGATTTTTGTCAAGGGGTCGTGCATGAAATTGACAGCGGGAGAGTAAGTTTGAATATTGATATTATTCTTAAATTACTTTTGTTATAACTTGGATACCACAATGTAATAGATTTAACATGTTAATGTTTTTATTTTGAAAGATTTTTCCATTTTGATTTCAGAAATGTTGAATGGAATATATTATATGGAGGATGATCCTATGGATGTCGTTAATGGCGCTATTCAAAAGGGACTAGAAGCAAGGACAAAGAAACAAGTGTCAAATGTCGAAACTGAAGAAGTACAAGCACAAAGAGGAAAGAGCATTCGGCAATCAAATCAGGTACCTAGAAGGGTTATATTTAAATCTTCATCTCGACCAACTGAACATGATGAAATTGTTGCAAATGAGCTTGCTAATCCTGCTAGTAAGAGTAATAGAAACTCTCGTAAAAGAAATATGGTTGAGTGTGCCTCAATTCCTATGAAGGCATTGTTGATTTAGAAGGAACCCCTTCAAATCAGAAAAAGAGGATATTTGTTGTTACTGAAACCAATGTTATTCCTGAATCTGAGAGTGAAAATTCTGGTGGCAGTAGGGAAATCATTACTCCAGGTGCTGATGTAGAGGATGGCATTGTCAAGGCCACACAAAATGCCATTCGAGATCGCTTGCAGAGGGATAATTTGGTTAAAAATGGACATACATTTGAGTCGAATGTGAATCAACTTTATAGACCCACAGAAGGGAAAGATCAATTTAGAATTAGAAAAGCACATCACTTGCATATTCACAACTTGAAAGCATTGATGAGACAAAATCCCTATGCACATGTGGTTGACTACCTAGTCCTTGCTGACCCACAAGATGTTCCTACTAGAGATGAATTTGATAAAACAAGATGTTTTCATTACAAATATTATGTTCTCGGGGGTAATCATTCTGCAGAGGCAAGAAGAGAGTTGATGCAAGAATATCCCAATAACCCTATTTTTGAAATAGTTAAATGCATCATTTATGTTGGTTTAACAGATGCAGAAGCAAAGTTGTTGGCATGGGATCATGACGTAGATAGTGAATATAGGTTGACAATGACATTTATTCAAAGGGTGAGATTTATCCACTGTGAATTTTTGCAAATATGTTGTGGGGATAAATCTAGCATTGATTCAAGTTTTCAGAAACAATGTTGTCTGGAAATAGGTCTCCCTATTAAAGAGGATAATGTGAAACAAAAAAAATGCCAAAGGAAGTGATGCATTCAGAGCCGTAGATCCTTTTTTCTAGTTGGCATTCAGAGTTGGGAAAACATGGGATTTGATTGATGACGTATTTAGCTTGTGGGAGAATATTGGCTTAAAAAACCAGAAAGTGAAAAAAAGTAGAGTTGTTCCATGGAGCGGTGGTAAGGCAGGTCTTGACATCAAGAGTCTGCCAGAAGACATGACTATTACACCTTGGAGAACAATACAAGGTGTGAAGGATGAAACATTAATAAGTACAATACTATCACGGATAAAGTCAGGTGAATTATCCATGGAGAAAATGTGCAGTGAATTTGACAAGTAAGTTGATGGTTTTTTTAATGGTACAATGTTTTGTTCTTGAGTTACATTTTTGTTATGTTCTATGTATTATGTTATATTATTATATATGATTGTAAACATCATTTATTGTTTAATTGTCTAGTCACAAGGTCTACATGAAAATACAAGAGGAGATGGTTATAATGTTGAATGAGAAGAGTTGGGATGATGTCAAATGAAACTATCTAGACTCAAGCTCGATAGAAACTTTAAAACAATTTTTTGTTGCATTCAAGAAGGTATGTTGATCTAAGATACATCTTAATTTATTTATTTTCTAATTCAATTCATTTATATTTGATTACTTATAGAGATAATTTTCATTTGAAGATGCCAAAGAGGGGTACAGATGGAGTACCGGAGTCCTTCAAAATTCATATCCAAAGAGCCAAAATAAAACGACAAAGGAGAAAATGTCTTGTAAGTGTTGAACTTAATGATACACTTATCATTATATTTGGAATGGGATTGACACTATGCAATATAAAGTCACTTTAGGTGACTGTGCAGACATTGCAAAACTTGTTCCTAAAAAGGAGTATGCACTTGTGATTGCAGATATCTCTCATGGATACAATATCCGAAACACTACTTATGATTGTGAGCCTTATACTTACCAATCATTCAATAAAGTGGTTTCGGGATTTGTAGATGTCACAACATCACCACTATGGAGATTTGTTGTTTTCCATTTAGACACACAATTAGGGGGGTTGTTGACAGCCTTCAAGGGTAAAGGTAAAAAAAGGAAGCAACTTTATTGGTAATATATTTGCAAGTTATATTATCAAGTTTTTGAATTTATAAATCAATTATATTTATTGATAAGTTAAATAATTTTTTTAATATTTTTGTTACAGGAAAAATCCTAATGTTCATAGCTCAAGCAGTGATCAATTCTTGAGTGATATTGAAAGCATACATCTTGCAACTTGGAGGAAAGATGAGACTTATGATTCTCTTATAATCAATGAAAAGAGTGGAGGAAAACATAGTCAGTTGTTGAGTTATAATGCCGTGGTAAAAAAATTAACATATGAAGAAAGGGATTTGAAAGGAGTGACTGTAAACATCTATCAAAAGCCACAAGCATTGATTAATTATCTCATAGATACATTTTCAAGAGAAGGACATTGGTTCTTAGATTTGTTCTTGGGTTCAGGTAAACTTTCTCATATTACATATGAAAGCATATATCAAGTTTTATTCTTCTTTATGATATTTGACTTAACTTTATTTTTGTTTTTCATGATTAGGTACAACAATATCATGCTCCTTATAGAAAGGAAGAAATTGCATATCCATTGATAATGATCCACTGCAATGTAGTTACATAAAGCAAAGAATTAATGTTGTTCCAGTTCTACCAGATGAACTGCAAGAAGTTGGTTTGAAGAAAGGAGAGTTTAGTGAAACACTTGTGGCAAAGATGTCAAAAGAGCCTCAACCCACTTTAGGAGGGGTGTTTGGAAAGGAGCACTTTGGGGATCTTGCAGACATAGAAGGCCCAATGGAAGAGGACATTGATGTCGCTGAGGAAATCCAAGCTGGAGGAAATTCCAATTTAGATAATGAATTTGGCATGCATGATATTGTTGATTAGTTTCATGTTTTCAAGAAAATGTTAAGTTTGACAATTTTTTGATAAGATTATTAGTAATGTTTTGACTTTCAGACTTAATTTTAGGAATAAAATTTCTATATATAATGTTTGAAATATTTTTTTTTACAAATAATTTGTATAGTTTTTCTTGAATTTATGTGAATTGACACTTTTCGGAAAATAATATGAAATAGTATCATTTTTATACAAAACATATCTGAAAATTGGTTGAAAATGGTTTTAAATGTCTTTATTTTCTGGATTTTTTTACAATTTTGTCAATAAAAATGTCTTATTTTGTCCATAAAAATGTCTTATTTTATAGAAAAAATTGCAAAATGTATATGTTTTTCATTATAAATTGCTTTAAAATGTATGTTATTTTGCTAAATTTCTAAAAACGCACCTGAAAATAGAATTTTTTTTTTTACAATAAAGATAATTCAAAGGTCCCAAAAAATGCCTTGAAATGAAAATCTGTGATACTGGCATCACCCCTTTTTGAAACGGAGCTAAAAATAGCTACTAAAATTAGGAGAGAGAAAAATGAGAACTGTGTTGAGTTCTCGTTTCATAGTATAAGTGGTTAAGCACCAAGTGATTGAATTAACGTAGAGGTAGAAAACAATAGAGTTAAAGTCATGATTGAATGAATGTAGAGGTAGAACAGACTAGAGTTAAATTCCATGCCTTGTAAAATGTTTGTAATTAAGGCATACCATGCACAGGGGATAGATGTCGACCCATATATAGCACCCTTGTCATGTCAACCAATGGGTATTTTTTTTAAGTTTATTTTCTCATGCCTACAATAACATGAAATTGGTCATATCCTTGTCATATCACACATTTGGTGAATTGTATGGTGGACAAATAATTTTAAAGAATAATTAAAAAAATTATTTTCTAAATGACAAAGGTTAACTTTAGAAACATAGATATAACTTTGTTAATAATAAAAAGTCAACACAAATTGACCATGTTTTGATTTCTATATATCCTCCGAAGGAAGATATAAAAAGGGGGAGGGAGGAATCCATCAAAGTATAAAACTTTCACAAAATACAAAATCGACCCATGGCCTGAGAATCTATAGCTGGACCATCTTTCAAAACCAAAAACCACAAATTTTTCTCTATATTATAATTCCCATAAGTCCCGGAGTACTGATACCTATAAATTCTAATAAAGTATTGAAGAAGGAAATCATAGTGAAGTGACATTAATAGAAGTCGTTATTGGTTCCAAAAATCCTAGTCTTCCTTCTTCACAGCTGTCTAGTGGGAGGTTTAGCTTTCAACCATTTCCTTCTCATTCAATTTAATCTGCATGTCGAGTAAGGAATCTTCCAAGTGAAATGCGGTTCTCCGAGACCTCATTTTGAGAATTAGAAGCTTCTTCTTATGTAGTTCGATTCTCTAGGGCCTCTATCCTGAATTGCAATTACCCATGGTGTCCAAGATCTCCTTTATCCTTGGATAAATTTGAGCCAAATTGAGATGCAATATTGGTGGTCTGTTGGAATTAAAGGATTTAACAATGATCCTTGAATTGCCAATGGTAATTGTATCTTTCATATCATTATTGGCTATAGTTTTCACCCCCTGAATTAGGGAAAGAATCTCTAGAATATTATTTGTACATACTCATAGCCCATATGAGAATCTAGATTTTAGCATTCCTCAAAGATCATACAATATCTCACCTACACCTGCCACCCCAATATTGACTTTGATTGCTCCATAAAAAAACAAGATATTTCTTCTATGTGGTTTCCTCTATTCCTTACATTTTGCTTCTTTTAGTATGAATTCCCAATTCTTCTTAGCTTTTGTGATTAGGTTCCTTAGAACTAATCTTCATTTTAAGTTTAGGGATTCTATCCAATTTTCCTCCTCTTGGGTTAAATTTGAATCAAGTTGAAAGAACGCCTACTTGACCTGATAAGTTTCCTTCATCAACGTTATAGGTCTTCGAGCCTCCTGTCTAGGAGTACTTTTGATGCATTGGAAGATGGTCTAGTTTCACACTAGCCAAATATTCTAGCAGATAAACTTGAGAAGGTTGAGCCACAACTATTCCAGGATAGTTTTTCCTTTAAGAGTGATCTTGTAAGACTTTCCCCATGCTTTGAAGAGTGATCCAAAATTTTGAGGTGGGGTGTAGTTTCTATGTAGAAACCCCAAATATTCATGCCACCCTTCTCTATAGAACTAGTATTCAATAAATAAATGAGTGATGGATTCTTCTTTGTTTAAGCAAAGGGAACATCTAGACAGACCCGTGAATCATCTTCTTTTTAGTTTTTCCCCTAATATAATTTTCCATCAGTCGTTGTCCAGCGGAAGAAGTTAATTTTGGGAATGGGATTGTTCGACCACACTCTACTCCAAATCAAGTAGCACCTAGAGGAGGGTAGTCTCTGCAAAAGGGGTTTTTAACCTTGTTTAACTGAATATTGACCATCCTGATTTATCCATCCGCTAACATATTAGGTCGTCCTTCTTATATGAGCTTTTCCTTTTAAATTTTGAAACATAATGTTAAGCATTAGGTGAAGGTTCTCTAGAGGTTATATTTTTTCCCATTCCTTCTAGGAGCCTTGTTTCCAAATACAAATATCCCCCAGTTCTTTTATACCCTGGATCTTCTTCCATCTTTAAATTTTTATTTTTTATTTTTATTTTTTTGGGAAGGGAAATGAGGGGGGAATCATGGAGAATGATACCCTCCCACAAGAGTATTATTTTTACATTACCCAAGATCCAGTATAATTCCTACTGAAAAAATTCCCAGGCCTTCAAGTAGAGATTCTAGATTTGGGTTCCTGCCTTGGGGGGGATGGTCGAGTATTATTCGACAATGTCCCCTTAAATACTTCCTATGGAGTTCTTCCTTCACCCAATATATCCCCTTAGAAACAATTTTCCATAGAAATTTATCCACAAGAGCTAGATCATTTGAAACCCATGTGTCTCTAATTTGAATCCCCCCTCTACTTATACGACTTTTTCACTATGTTACAGTTTATCAGGGGGATCCTTCCTTTATTATACTCCTCTCCTTTCCATAGGAAGTATTTGATTTCCTTGCTAATCTGCTAATGAATGCTTGCTGGCACTAAGAGGATTGAGGAAAGGAACATGGGTAAGGACAAAAGCACCAATTTAACAAGGGTCACTCGCCTTACAAAGTTTAACTAGGTCTCCCCTCATTGAGTTGCTATTTTCCTTATTTTATCTACTATTTCCTTCCATATTGTCCCTGAATGTCTTTCCCTTGCAATTGGAACCCCCAAATATTTAAAATGATCCCACCTACTTTGACCCTGAAATTCCAACTCCCTATAGATGGATAGACAGGACCTATGGTCCACATTCCACTCATAGTTGCAACTCTACCTGCTATTAAATTTTCCAATGAAGCTTTGCAATAGGTGTCTAAAATTGAATTTAATATTTTAGCCACAATAAGGTAGGCTCCCCCTATTAGGAGGGTATCGTTAGAAAATTGAGAATGGTTGATTTCTTTTACTCTTTCTACAATCTTTATCCCCGAGATGTTTCCTTCCACTATGGTAGCCTTCAACCATCTACTAAGTGAATCCTACATAAGGATGTAAAGAAGAGGTGAGAGGTGGGATCCCTATGAAATCCCCCTAGATGCTTGAAATAAGTTGGTGTCCCATTGGTTGACCAAATGTGTTATCCAAGGTTTCCCAATAAAATATTTGATCCATGCTATCAACTTATTGTCAAATCCAAATTTTTCCAACACTTTGAAAAGGAATTGCTGGTTCATTATGTCAAATGCATCAGCCATATACAACTTAATTATAATTCCCTTTTCTCCTCTATGCCTGCTAGATTGTACTTCTTCTTAAACTAGCAATATGTTATCAAGTATATTTATTTTTTGGATGAAGCCACCTTGGTTTGTGTAAATGATAGAGGGAAGGACTTGTTTGAGATGAGAAGAAAGGATATTTGTGAAAATATTGTATGAGACACATATGCATATAGGATGAAACTAGGAAAAGGAGGATGGTTTTGGCTACTTGGGGATGAGGGATAAAAAGGAGGAGTTGATTGCTCCTCCCAACATTCCTTTGTGCATAGTCCATCATTCTCTTTTGACCTTTTCTTATAATATTTCAAAAAATTCTATAAACATGTAATTTGAATCCATTCGGGTCGGGGGATTTGTCCTCCTCCATTTCCCAAATGACCACCTTTATTTCCTCTTTTTTTATTTCCTTGTTCATGCTTGAGTTGGTGTCTACTGAGATGAGAGAAGGAATGTGAAGTGGGGCATCCTATTACACTTCTTCTCTTTCTCTATCCTCTTCTTGATACAAATCCTTGAAGCAATTGACTGCTTCCTCCTTGATTTCTTCAAATTTTTTAGTCATATTCCTTGACTATCCTTTATTTTCTTCACATATTTATGATGGAGCCTCATTTGGGTCTACTTGTGGAAGAAATTGGCGTTTTTGTCTCCTATCTTCAACCAAAGGCTTCTATATTTTAATCTCCAATACTCCTTTTCCTCTTGGATATTTTTATGAAGTTTCCCTCGGAGCTTCTCTTCTTCTCTTAAATCGAACTCTATCACTTCTTTCTTCTCAATTGATTTTTTTGAGACTTTCCATCTCTTTCTAGACTTTTTTCCTATCAAGAGAGGGTTTGACTCCCAATTGTTTTTCCTAGTCTTTGAGATCTTTTTTAACCATCCTCATATTCTCCTCCCACACAAAGAATGGAGAACCCTTGAACTCTCAAGACCAGGCATTCCTAATTATTGATATAAACTCTACTTGCTCACCCCATGAGGGATGGTACCTGAAGGGGATAGCACCCAAATCCGGTTCTCCCTCTATTAAGAGAGAAAACAGGGTTGTGATTTGAAACACTAGAAGCTAGGACATGGGAGGAAAATAGGAGGCCCGAAAGGAAAAGGGAATTATGAACCAAAAACCTAACCATACTGCACGGGGGGTTCACTAGTGAGGCAATATCATATCACGTCCATTCATATTGGGGGGTTGAATACTCTTAAAAACCTAAAAAATATATTGCCATGTATTAAGGGGCAAGGGGGGTTTTTAATTTCACATAGTAATATAAATATTGGGGGTTATTTTATTTGGGTGTGCTGAGGAATAACCTCCAAATCATGGGATGAATTCATACCTCCAAATCACAAGCTCAATTCATACCTACCTAAAACTTAAGTACCTTCCATTTTTATTTGATATTGCTTATGATCCTAAGTTTTGCATAAATATGATAATAGTGTACCAATGATAATATCGATAGAAGTCTCTTTGGATTATTGGCCTTGAGCAATCCTCATTTAATAGATTATTTAGACTTGGTTTGAATTGATGTTATATTGTTTTTCATCTTTAAGTTAAGAGATATAGTTAATCGAGAGTTCCAGACTTGAACAATTGTATTGTATTTTTGTAGGCATTCAAGTAAAAGATTTAACTCTTCATTTTTTAGGTTAGGGTTTAGGTGGGCACTGATATTCAATTAAACCTCGCTCCACGACAACCAAGAAAAGTGAGATCAATTATTCTTGGCTCACTGGAACCAAGAAAAGTTAGATCAATGTTTCTTGACTAATTATTTCTTTCAACCTTTTGTATTCTTCTTTAATATTTTCACATTGCTAGTTAGGAATACCTATTAGATTGAGTTATATTTGGCACAGTCATAATTGTAATTTCAATTCTTATATGCAAGACATCTATCTTAATATTGCATTGGAATTAACATGATTCACATTGGTGAAAATCTAAATCCTTATTTACATACCCTATGTGTTATCATTACCATGAAATGTTATCATATAAGTTTCACCATCTATGTATATTTATAACTCTTGCATGGTTGAAACCTAACAATGGAGATATTTCCCTATCCTTTAAAGATTAAAAAAACTAGGTACAACCCAAGAAAAGGTAACTAATTTTGTTAATTCGCTTGATTGCAAGAATAAATGTAGAGGAAGTGGAGGCAATTCATTGGATCTTGTGAATGACCCAAATCCAAGCTTTGCACATGATCATATGGTGTTATTGAAAAGTAAAAGGAATTTTTCTATGTTCATTTGGGTTCAAACATCAATGATGTTTGTTTTTATAGGAAGGTAGGGGCGTCCATCACAAAAGGGTGTCAATTTTGAATTTTTATGGAGTTTAATTTATTAAGCTTATAGAAAACGTGAGTTCTCTATGGCTATATTCATATTTACATGATATAAAATTGGTATATTGGTAGGTTGTGGTGTGAAACATCTGCAATTCTCATATTTTCTAAGCATTGCACTAACAATTGGACTCTAAATATTTTACATTCTTTGTTATGTTGATCTCTTTACTAGGTTGCGTTTTACGCATTTTGGCTTCCCTAGTACTATTTCTTTGGGTGTTCCACTATCCAATGCTACAAATTGATCAGGCAACCTCGCAATCCTAGTGGGATCATTATTAGCATTATACTATTATTGTATTTAGCATCTTGTTTGCTTATACTAAGATGTGTTAGGGCTCCTTTTTGTTGCAACTTGATAATATGATATAAAGGGGGTGTTAAAAATGGGTTGATAAAAATGGATACCTACAATATCTGGTGAAACTAGGGGTTTTATTAATTGGAAAGGAATATTGGGAGGGTGGTTCAACAATACAATTTTAGGATAAATTTTCCAATATTTAGTTAAATTAGGGGTATTCTTTAATATCATGTGAACGATCGTGCTATGTAACAAGTTCACTAAGTGAACCCCCCGTGCCATACTGTAGCCCAACTCTTATGTTAGACCATATATAGGTTTTGTTTCTTGATTTTATGTCCATCAAGTCCCATTTCTAAATTAGGCCATCTTCCAACTCCTTGAATGAATCCAAACTATTTAATATTGAGCATAAATCCATAATTGAATTTTTCATATAAGAATTCCCATGTCGAGAAGATATGATTATAAATAAATAACTTATCACATCCCTAAACTACCGAGAAAAAGACAACATCAATAGGATCAAAGGAGAGTTGACCTAATTATAAGGACATGTCGCCTTGATATCAGTAGAAAAGCTCAACCACGTCACTTTCTTGCCATGAAACTTCAAGTTATTTCATTTATCCATAGTCATGTCTGCACTACTAATTCTACACCATATATAAGAGTCTTCAATAGTGAAGTTTGCTCCAATGGCGGATAGTGAACATGTTGTATCTTTGGTAAACATATTTGTGTTTCTACTGGAGAAACGAAACTAATCCAAGCTAATGAATGATGGCATGTTTGAGAATACTTAAATTTAAACATCTTCATAATTTTACGAGACTAATCAATAATAAAGTTTATCCAATGATTGGAGTAATCCATAAAAAAGTTTGATCCATTGATCAGCATGGTAGTTTGTGGCGAGCATGGCTTTTATTAGGCAGCCAACCAACAATTGCCACAAATGGTACCACATTGATAAAACCAACCAAGATTCGCCACAAATTATACCACATGGATAAAACCAACCAAGATTTGCCACAAATTGTACGACATAGATAAGAGTATTAGCAACCCCTCAAGATTTGACACCAATTGTACCACAAAGATAAGAGTATTCCATAATGAAGTTTGATCCACTAGTGTACATCATGGTATCTTTGACCCAAAGGTGACCAAAAAGATAAGAGTATTACATAATAAAGTTTGATCCAGTAGTGTACATGATGGTATCTTTGAGCCAAATGTGAGCATGATTGTATGTTTGTCCATCCATCAACCTTTGAGATCTACATTTTCACATGGTGGTATCTGTTAACACCCAAAAAGTGCTCACTAGCTCATTTCCTTATTCACATGACCCATTTGTCCACTTTTCCACCATTTGAGCCTCTAAAGCCATCAAAAGGTCACCAAAAGACCATAATACACCCCTTTTCCCGCCCAAAATGAATATTTTTCCTCAAAAAGCATAAAAAACCCTAAAAAAGGGTCCAGAATTCCCAAAAATATTAAAAAGAGAATAAAAATATTCAAAATATTCAAAAAAAGGAAAAAGGAGGGAAAAGGTACCTAAACCATGTTGGTCAATACCATTGGTTTCCTTAAAACCATAATGGTATTCCCCACCACCAAAAGCTATAAAAAGGTGGTAGGGGCTCCTCACTTTCCATCCATCCATCATCCTATCCTCACGCTGTCAAAATATCTCATGAGACTTTTGTCCATTTTCAGCATCTTGGAGAAGAGACCTTTGGAGCTTGGAGCTACTCACCTTGGGAGTTGCTCAACACAAATCCTCACCATTTGAGGTATCTTAATACAAAACACCTATTCTTTTATTTCTTGTTCTTGAATCGTTTAAAAAAAAATTATTTGTTATATGCACATGCTAGTTTAGATTTAGATTTAATTTATAATTGTTTTTGCTTTCAATATTGAAACTGCTATCACATTGTTGATAGGTTCCCATTGCACAAAGCTTGGTTGCAAAACCAAGCCAACAGTTTTTGGTGACTCCGTTGGCTTCGAATTCTTAGATATCAGTTTTTTCCTTTAGATCTTAGTTTTTGTTAGTTTTAATCATTTTAATTCATAGATTTGCCATCCTAGACAACAGATCCATTGCTGTTCTAGATCTTGGCCCTTTCTATTGCCATTAACAGCCTGAAATTACCATTTTCGGCGTCTGTTTTACAACTTTCACCTCATGGCTTTTTTCCCGACAGTTGCGTGGCTCATCGCGACCTCACGACTTTTTTCTGCGCGACGCATGGTGGCTTCGCGGCCATTTTACACGCTGCACATCGCGGCTTCACGACCATTTGCTGCGTTGCAAATCCCGACTGTGTGACTGAAACCTGCGCTGCACATCGCGGCTTCGCGGCTGAAACCCGCACTACACATCGCGACTGCGCGGTCGAAACCCGCGCTGCACATCGCGGCTATTTTCCCAAAACCCGCGATGCAATTTCTTTGAATTCAACCGATTTTTTGAAAATATTTTTTGCTGTATTTTTTGTCCATTTAGCATATTTTACAGCATTAATTTTTATGCATTTTTACAACCATACTAAATCTTTTAATATTTATATATGCTCCATTAAAAGTCTTTTTTAAAAAAATTTAGCAATTGAAAGAAATATTTTCTACATTTGATTTAGATCAAGGTTTTACTGTTTATTTGCTCAATACTTTGACCAAGCAATTTTTAAGAGATCCATTTATTTCTTGAAATATTTATGTTATTTGTTTTCCTTCAAATTATTTCAAAGACCCATTCTTTTTGAATAGTTTTTTCAAGCATTTACATTTCAAAAATGCCTTTATTTTTTGCAAAACTGGAAGCATATTTTCTTTCATTTGTAATCAATCGCCCAAGCGAGGCAAATCAATTTCACCCCTCAATTAGGTAGAATTTTGTAGTTAGGTAGAATTGAGGGGATAGGTGTTCCAATAACACCCCTCAATTATTACATTTGAAACATAGTGGTTGTCCTCTACGGTACCAAAATCCCTTATAATTTTGACACGGTTATCAACCAATTTATCGGGAAGGCCTCTCCCTTAGGAGGGTTGAAGTAGCCAGACTGGTTCCGGAAGTATGAGTGGAATACCGCAATCCACTCAGTAACCAAAGGATACCTTTCGAATTTCGTGGTGTACACCCAAGAGGGTGTACAACGGCGATAGAACCAAACTGCAGATTCAGCCAACCGAACGTGTCATGAAGGGGTATCCTAGTTGCCACTCTTTAGGATTGTCTACCCGGTATCTCTCCCATTAGGGGGATATCTAGCCATTGATTCAACACTCTATATTGTCTGACTTGGATTTCATCACCTTGCAAAGGATATCGTTTGTTGACTCACAATACTTCTAGTTAGGTGTTTTCATGATACATTACGCACCTTTGGTCTAGTAACACCCCTTTTTTCTAGGAACTATTTGACTTTTGGTATTCTGACCAATTTTGTTGCATCCCTCCACTTATTATAGCGTAGCTGCTATAATAAGTGCTTTTTGAGGTTGGTTGTTAGCCTAAGAGCCTTTATTTTTTCACTCCCCTCTTGCACTCATTGTTGCATTAGGGTTTTGAGTTTTTTACATCACCACTTTACACTGAAATTATTATTTTTTAAATATTTCTCACCGTTGAGAATTTAAGATGATCTCGTCATCTTCAGGGTGAACCCCCTTAGTTCGGTATACTTGGCTCTACACGTCATCAACGTAGAGCCTTATCCCTTGACTCGACATGTCATCGACCAAACACACAGTCATCCAATTCTAACACGCCTCACTTCACATCTGATTCTGAGGCTGAATCCGAAAACCCTACTGAAATATCACCAACCAACCTCATGGCTGGATCACAATACGACGCACTTTTCACCAGTACTATTGGAGATATATCCACAAACCCTTCTACTACTGTGCCACCCATGGTAACAACAACCCTTTTAGGCATGCCTAATATAAGGGCCACTCCACCTTTAGGTATGCCCAACACAGGACTACCTCCTATTATGGGTATGCCCAACATAGGAATCATACCACCTCTCATTACCATAACCTAGATCCCAGGAATTCCTAGCACTATTCTTAACCCCTCTGTAACCCATGTTGCACTTGGGAGCGCTGGCCCATCCCAAACCACAATGGTTGGAGGACACATACCTTCAATACCTAGCATACCCTTAGGGGCTACTAGACCACTACATAATGCCACCATTAACAGTTATGTCCCAGTCACTACGCCACACGCATCTGCTATTTTACCTTACATGGCTAATCTGAACTTACTAGACCTAGCCAGGCTAACCAACAATCCTATCAGGCGCAACCCTACATGGCCACCCATGCCTACAAAGCTCCCCTCGGACATCCCCATGTTTGAAGGAAAACCTGGGGAGGATCCCCAAAACCACATAATGTCATTTCACCTATGGTGTTCATCTAAATCCATAGTGGATGACTCCATTAGACTAAGACTATTGCAACGAACGTTCATTGGCTCCGCAGCCAAGTGGTACATCGATCAACCACATGGGACCCACCATACATTTACATCTCTTGCCTCCACTTTCCTTGAGTTTTTTCAGCTACCTATACACTATGATGCAGGAGTTGAAATACTATTGTCTTGTAGACAAAACACAGCTACCCACATCACTGACCATATCCATGAGTGGCGCAAACGCCATAGCCTCTGCAAGATAAAATTCGACGACCGTATATTTTTGGATTGGTTTCTAAAATCACTGCTACCCCTCATAGCCAAAGATGTAGCTTCTGAACAACCCCAGTCGAAAGAAGAAGCCATTCTAAAAGCCCAGCAGTTTGATCTGATCTACGCCCAGTGTGGCTACCTGTATACCATTTTACTTGACGCTCCCCATGGCGTTTCCTCCCAGATTGACGCGCGGGGGGCATCCCACGCCGCCGACAGCATCATTGGACAAGTTGCGTCCCACAACCAAACATTTTCCATTATGCATAATAATAACGGCCCCGATCTTTCGCGGGCCACATCTCATTCCAGAGCTACAACTTTGTATGTTCCCATGGCCCACCCCCACCACACTCATGGACCCCCATGTCCACCATAGTGTTATGGTCATGCACCTTTAGCCTATCCACCTCTGGTTGCACCCCCTAAGTATTACCATCAGGAGGACACGCATGCTCCTATTCACTCACAAGCCCCAACGGCTTATTTCCCACCACACGTAGTCCTTGTTTCACCACAACCTCGAATCGCTCAGACTTATCCACCAAACAACAACAATGCTACCCCCGCCAAACAAAACCCTGATCGACCACCGAAATAGGTTAAGAACCCCAATTTACAAACAAACCACCCATGTTCCATATGCGGGGTATACGGCCATTATACACACACTTGCCCCCATTTGGGCCGAGCACGCCAACTGTGGTCTGATGATGCCCAACGCCAAGGGCACGTGGCACAACCAGCGCCACCTCCTCAACCACAACCCATGGTGCTACAGAATCCTTTTCCCACACAAGGAGTGGTGAACACTCGTCCGTTGGATCCTCCTCAAGTAATCACAACACCACAATAGCAAATCACATATGCTGCACACACAAACCAACCGATGGATTCATGTAGTCATCATCTCCTTATGATGTCATCGTCCAACATGAATCTCCAAATGCGTCGAAACCAATATGCCCCCATTGCACCCAAAAATATTCTCCCTATGATTGAACAACCAGTTCAGAATGCACCTACATCGTTCGTCTCCACAGTTAGACCCGGATTATACTCGGAATCACCTATGACTTCCACATTCCAATCCATCCCACCCTCTTTGAATATAACCAAGATATCTGATTTGTGCACCCTCTCGCAGAACACACAGGTACCAAACCAACAGCTCCCTGTACTCCCGCAACCACCCTCAGTGCCAACTCATGTAGGAGCCACACCAATTCATACTATCCGATTCTTATTTCCCCCTTTAGGCGCCATCATCACACCAGTCATGGCTACACTTAATCTCCCAGGATTAACATTAGGACTACCTATGTGGTACCTACCTATCCCAACCTCTCCTCCGACACCGAATGTCATTTTACAACCGGTGCAACCCATCAATACTTCTAACAGTCCACCCCCTGGTGTAGCAAACATCCAGAATCGACCACCTCCAACAGCGACCACCGCATCAACATCCAATTATACTTCCCCACCACTTCGAAACAGTGGGTGCAGAGGTCCAAAAACCTGCACCACTGGACCCACAACTCGCACCGCCCCAACGACCCCCAAGTTGGCAAAGAATCCCCCAACAAACCGGATACCCCCCAAGTGCTCTTTGTGCGACAACATAGGCCATGCCACCCATCAATGTCAACAGTTACCAACACTTCAAGAACACATGAATATGTTGGATGACGACACCAACGTTCCAGTAGTCAAACTAGAACTCCCCCCTCAACCTCGTGATAAATCATTGTGCACAAACCATCCTTGTGCAATATACAAAACCTACAGCAATTATTCACATCACTGCCCCGATCTCCCAGATTACAGAGAAGCACTGTACGAGTTGAATAACGTCGACCTAGAGATATCCCCTCTTCGCATTGAGGAAATTCATCCCCCACCATCTTCCTCCTTGGAAGAAATTAACACCATTTACACGATTTCCACTGGATACCCCTCTGTCCGGTCGTCCCCTTCCATTGATCCCTTTGACACACATGTTCAACCCTTTCAAATCGAAGAGGAAACCACATGTGCACAACATGGGGGCAGGACCAAAACCTTTCCCACTAATCATCATCGTGATTCTCATCGGAGATACTGGGGGAATCCACCCCACAAGAGGAATCCCCCATCATCATATCATCATTTCAATATGCCACCACGGCCCACAGGCTCATGGTACACCCCCCCTCCAGTAGTTGGTCAATGCCCTCTTGATACCTCTCTAAGACAGCATCTGCACCACATTGACACCTCTGAGTTCGCGGACATAATAGATTACCTCGAACCTGGAATAGGGGGCATGATCAATCATTTTAACCCTACCCCATCACCTCTATCTCAACACCTCAATGAGCCCATCATTCAAACCAACACATATGTGATCCACAATCACAAACCCCATGCACATCATATGGGGGCAGGTCATTAACCTTGCTCACTTTTTCACATTCGTGATCTCAACCATTTTTGAGGTCACGTGTCACTTGTATATTTGAGTTGATTTGATACACATAGTATTTCGCCCCCGTGGGTCATCATTTCTCCCCACCACTACATCCTTGGCTTAGTGGGGTCACCTTCATTTGTAGCCATTTTTTAACCTAGTTATTTCCTTTGACCATTCCGGAGTCCTTATGACCTTCATTTTTCGCACCATTTGCACCACAGGATTCATATTTTCATGCCCATGATGATGCTTGAGACCATTTCTCTCTCTCACACCCATAATTTTTGGGCATTTTTTCAAAATGCCACTTATCTCCTCGGTTTGCATGCCACATCGACTGTCCTCCGTTTTTTACGAGTCTCATATCGCTAGATTCAGTTTTCCACGCTCATGATGATGCTTAAGCTCATTTCTTGCTCTCACCTCCATATTTTTTGGGCATTTTTCCCATGCCCCCTTGTCGCCTTGGTTTGCATGCCACATTGGCCATCGTTCATTTTTGACAAGTTTGATATTGTTGGATTTAGTTTTCCACACTCGTGATAATGCTTGAGATCATTTCTCGCTCTCACCCCATAATTGTTGGGCATTTTTTCAAAATGCCACTCATCACCTCGATTTGCATGCCACATTGGCTGTTGCCCCTTTTTGACAATCTTTATGTCACCGGATTCAATATTCCGCACTCATGACGATGCTTGAGACCTTTTCTCGCTCTCATCAATCCCTTTTTGTTCGATATAGTTTTACCCATTTTTCAGGCCAAGCAATCCCTTTTACAAAAAAGGCACTTAGGGAGTTTCTGTTAAGCTCTTTTTTTACTCCTAAAACAATGAAAAGATCATCGAGCAACCTTGCTTCGTTTCATGCTCGCTAAACATATCTGAAAGGGTGTCTACCTGGTATAAGTTTACCCCTTTTCCAGACCTTGTAGACTAATTACGAAAAAGGAATACTCTAGTCACATCGGTTAAAAGAGTTCTCCATTTGCATCATTTTATGCTTTTTCGTGCCTTGGAGACTAACTTACGAAAAAGAACACCAATGGAGTCCACTTACTGCTTTCAGACTCTCTAAACATGAAAGCGACCACGAGCAATCACCATCCTGGGCTCGTAAAAACCCACAGGACCGTACTCACAACCACTGCAGAGTCTTTTTATTGTTTTCAGACTCCTTAAAAATCAAAGCACCCATGAGCATGAACAGTCCTGGGCTCACAAAATCCACAGGATAGTACCATTTTAGAGCACACTTTTATCCCTTCTTGGAGCTTATTAAAACTACGAAGAAGGACCTAATGGTGCTTCTCGGCGCTACAACAAATCACGTCAACTCATATGGCAGCTTCCCCATTTTGGTCGCCTTTGTTCAGAGTATTCTGCAGTATGTCACCCTGATAATCCCTCGACAACACACATCAGCTTGACCCCCCAGAGTAAATACATACCCTTAAGTCCCTAAAAGCTATGATCCCCACATCTACAAATCAGTTCCCTACGCTGCCAGGTCAACCATGTCATCATGCTCTGAACAAAGGAAGTTTGAGTCTACCCACTCTATGACCCCAGTTACTTCCCATTCCCACAAGTATGTCAGTCCTACCATCAGTACTACCACCCTTCATTTCTACACCTCGTGCTCCTATCAATGAAACATCATTGCCTTGTCAATTGCTGGTCTCCCTATGTCGACGACAACCAAATTTATTCCAGAGGATAGACCTAGAGGTCCCTGTGTCTTGGACTCATCACCATTTATGATGAGTGCCTACGAATCATTTCGAGAAGAGTCCTCAGTACCTCTCCAAATGATTGTTTCTCACATGCTCGACTTCAACACCATGATTGCATCATTGAGACTTGCACAGGGTATTGGTCCTTTTAGTTATTAGTTGAAGACCCCAGATACCACCTGACTCTTCCACATTTGAGAGTCTACCTATGGAAACAACTAGTTACATTTTTCTATAGATATCTGGGTTGTGCATGGCGATAGTATTCAAATGTACCCCAATTTTATGCTCCCTCGAGTATATAGTTACATATACTCCTCAGAGTTGACTCAGAGTCATTGAGTCCCTACACATGTTTGACACCTTCAAGATTCAGCAGTTCATCAACCCTTCTGAGACCTTGTTAAGAACGGTTGTCGCTTTATTCCAATGTATCAGTTATTGAGATTAGTCATGTTATGATCATGAGTACATCCCAAAATAGTGTCCCCTTTGGACCATCATGATGTACTAGCATATTTTTTATGTATTATTCAGGTCCCCCTTCTTGGGACTAATTGTTATGTATATGTCTTGATGTGAGCATGGGTATGCTCGCCTCGTCCATTATCAGAGATGATCCCTCATTCATATTGAGGCCATGTAATATTGTTTTTTTTGCAACCTCCAACGGTCGTGGATCCAGTCTCCAATCGGTCTCTTCTCTTCCCCAAACCCCAGGAAAAAGACAAAAGAACTATGATGTCTATCGGCCATATGATGAGGTCCTGCCCTCACACATCAGGGGGCAATCTGTTAACACCCAAAAAGTGCTCACAAGCTCATTTTCTTATTCACATGACCCATTTGTCCACTTTTCCACCATTTGAGCCTCTAAAGCCATCAAAAGGTCACCAAAAGACCATAATACACCCCTTTTTCCCCCCAAAATGAATATTTTTGCTCAAAAAACATTAAAAACTCTCAAAAAGGGTCCAGAATTCCCAAAAATATTAAAAAGAGAATAAAAATATTCAAAATATTCAAAAAAAGAAAAATGAGGGAAAAGGTACCTAAACCATGTTGTTCAATACCATTGGTTTCTTCAAAACCATCATGGTATTCCCCACCACCAAAAGCTATAAAAAGGTGGTAGGGGCTCCTCACTTTCCATCCATCCATTATTCTATCCTCACGCTGTCAAAATCTCTCATGAGACTTTTGGCCATTTTCAGCATCTTGGAGAAGAGACCTTTGGAGCTTGGAGCTATTCACCTTGGGAGTTGCTCAACACAAATCCTCACCATTTGAGGTATCTTAATACAAAACACCTAATCTTTTATTTCTTGTTCTTGAATCGTTTTTAAAAAAATTATTTGTTATATGCACATGCTAGTTTAGATTTAGATTTAATTTATAATTATTTTTGCTTTCAATATTGAAACTGCTATCACATTGTTGATAGGTGCCCATTGCACAAAGCTTGGTTGCAAAACCAAGCCAACAGTATCCAAACGTGAGAACAGTTGTATGTTTGTTCATCCATATGGCCACCCACTAAATAAAGGTTAAAGTAAGGTTTGAAAATATCAATGTGATTGCTATTGATTTTTTTTGTTTTATATTAAATATATTTTTATAAGAATATTATAGGTTTATTTAATAATGATGAATATGATAGTATGTGAGGTCATTGATAAAGATATGATTATGTGAAGGTATAGCATTAATTGATTTTTTAAAAAGTTTTATAATGTTTAAAAAATATAATTTTTTTAATTTATTTTTTAAAAATTAAAAATAAATTTTAGAATATTTAAAGTTTGGTTATTTAGTTTTTCCATTGGTTAACAAGTTTATCAATAGAATATAAATCCTTTGAGAATGTGATTTGATAAAAAACAAATCATATGGAATTTAAAAAGTGTTATGAGGCAAATTTTATATGTCATGGATGATTTTTATGTACTAAAAATAGAAATAAAAATTATTGTCATTTATTATATAATATTTTTATTTTGATGTGACAAATTTTATATATTTTTATGATTTTAATGTTTTTGCAAACTAAACATATAATTGATATAACAAGTTCTACAGACTTGTTATGTTTTTATGATTTTTCATAGCTTTCTCAATTTCTATAATAAACTTATAATTTATTTATTTTCTTAATTTTTATCTTTCGTATGGCCTAACCACTTTATTTCACATTCAGTTGTATTATAATACAAGTGTCTTTCATGTTTGTATCATATAAATCATGATACTAAACCATAGTGAAGTTTAAATCAATGGTGACATCTTAAGTAACCTACTTATATATAGTCATGTAAAAGATATTGTAAATTTTTATTTTTATTTTTATAATTTCATGTTGGAGTGTATAATTAACACTAGTTAATAGTGAAGTTTGATTCAAGTGAAAACTAAATAGTATTTTAAATTACCCACTAAAGTTTGATTATGTATGTATTAAAAATATCATGATCAAAATCATCATATTTAAATATTGGTATAAAATATTTAATTATGTATTTAACTTTAAAAAATTATTGTATATATATATATATTTAAATAATGATAAAAATCATTTTTGCATGTCAAATATTCATCATGCTTTTCCTTTACACTTATCATAACTATATATTATCCACACTTGCAGAGTGTATCCTTCCATATGATAATTTATGTCGAATTTATAATAGTTAAAAAGAGAACTTATAACATCAACATTATGGATTATTATAATAAGATATGTGAGAGTAAATTTTTGATACATATTCTTGTAAGTACTAAAACTCTAAATTCCATCATTTTCTTAGATATAATTCATTTAGGGTTGAACAACTTATCTCTCCAAAACTTAATAAAATAATAACATAGAGCAACTTGGCGCAACTAGTTAAGAATGGAATGATTATAATATGTTCATTTCTTTAGTCAAAATGTCACCTTCCACCCAAGATCGTTTGCTAACGACTTAGTCCTCTTCCAACCTTTATTGCTGCGTTGTTTACGTTCACCAAACCACCTAGATTTTCCCTATTAACCTAACCCATCCATTGCATCTTGTCTTGTTTTTTAACATGTTTATGAATTTTACAATTGTCGTGGCATATATGGCATATAAAGATAATGTACAAAATGTAAATAGTGTATCAAGTTCAATTTAAATTGTGTGTGTGTTTTTTTTTCTTCTATATTTTGAGAAAATCTCGTAATCGACATGTCACTGAGTTTCAATTAATAAGTTTTAAATTAGTATGTCTTAATAATGAGAAATTTCCGTTATATAACATGACCTAAATTTATTATTATAGATGAACAATTTCATTTTTACAAGAATAGCCACATGTTTGCAAACCTTGTTTGCTAGAAAGATGGTTTTCAAATAAGATTTTTCTAGCTGCACCCAAAGGGTTTTCATAGTCAGAATATTATTATTTGAGGAATACTTTCCAACGAGCTAGTTTTCAACTATTCCAAGGTCTGATGGCTCCTGGGACAGGTTTTCACCATCAACTTTTATTTTGAATTGGGGAAGGACAATGGGAGAACTTGGCATTGTAAGTGGGTCGAGTTATACTAATTGAGTGGGTTAAGGGTGGATGAGGCACAAGGGAATGGGAGTGATAAAGTGGTGGAGGCTGAATTTGATATGATTGTAGTGGTTAAATGAATGATATTCTGCTAAAGATCAGTGGATTTTAAAGATAACCACATAGACAAATGAGACTTCATGAACTTCAATATGCATGCGTTATTAATCTAAAAGGAAGAAAATGCATATGCTTACCATGGTATTAGTGAATGAGCATGGATACCATGATGTATTCCAAAAGGATTATTTTGGATCAATGGGATTAGTGATGTGGAAATGGGGATTGAATTTTCATTGGTCTTTACTTGGTCTCACAACAAATCTTCATTCATCTCATTTTATATGCATCATAAACTTGGATAAAAAATTCTTAATAGGTTGATTCTATAGGAGTAAAAAATTGGCACATATATTTACACCTAGTAGAATGTACTCGATACCTTCATTCCCATTATCGTCACTGCTATGTTACATCACATCTAGAATCAATTTATACTAATGATTGATGATTAAATAGTTTCTCTCATGCTCCATGCTAGTAAATTTATTCATGTGGTTCAAGTTTGCACTTTACATTTTATTTGGATTGAATGCCCTGAGGTGTGATGGAATCTCTCTATGGTGTTTCTAATTGAGGTTATTATATAGAACCACTACCACAAACTGCATCCTTTCTTTGGAGGAGTTTTTAGTTCTTTTCATAGATCTAGTTTTTTCCTGATCTAGAATGAGACATAGATTCACTTTGTATATGCTTGCAACTATGGTTTTTTGTTGACATGGAACCCCTACATGCTATTGCATGGACACAATTTTTCATTATATATACTTCATGGATGTGTAGTGTACTTGATTTGGACACCAATTTTTTTCCAACTAATTATGGGTATTCCCACCTCGGGGAAGGAAGACATATTATACTTTAGTATTTGTTGTAGTTAGCTTTCTGACCCTTAGTAAACTAAACTCCTCCTCAACTCAATTAGAAAAAAAATCTTTAGTTTATAATTTATTTTGACCATTAGCTTCCCTTATTAACTCACACATAAAGGGGAATCTATTATAGATATATTTGGAAATATTAACCAATTATGATGATCCAAACCATGTTCATGAATCAGTTCAACAAGTTGCAAATTTTGTACACAAGTTCTAGGACATTTCAACATGTATGTGTGATTTGTAGAAGTGTACCTCATGCCTATCACATAGGTTGAGTTAAAAAAATTTCAAGGAAATAAAAAATGGACAAAAAAAGAAAATAAAATTGTGAATTGCTTGGGCCTCAGGAAGAGATCGTGGAGGTTATACATTTGTGAAAACCAAATTTCTACCTCAAACTAGTGGAATAACTTTCTACCGATTTAAAAAAGAGGTCCATGGCTGGACGTCGATGACATATACCCTTATTCTATTGAAATTGTTGATCTTTTCTCATCTCCCTGTACTCTACCCTCTCCTTGAGTTGAACCCCCGGAAGTATATAATTATGTTTCAATTTTGTATAGGGTTCTTATTGACTCATACCTTGACTCCCATTTCATAATAAATTGTGATCCTTTCTATGAGTGAAAGTTTGATCTAGTACGTAATAGAGGAGGAACCTAGAATTGAGTGAAGGGGGTAATGTAATGGGACTAGTCATTATTTTCAATGTTGTACACAACTTAAATTTATGATATAGATCTCTCTTCTTAACCCACCCCATCCCAATAAACAAAATTTTAGTGTAAATTATAACGTTGTTGTAATTGAATTGTAAAATTGGTGTGGGATTAATTAGATTGAATTTACTTAGGGTTTAATGTTATCAATTTATAGTATTGATTTAAAATATTGAACTAGATTTGAGCAAGGTTTTGTTTGTTTAGTGTATGCAAGTGAACAAAGGACTATTGTCTTGGAATCTAACATATTTCTCATAGAATTCAACCCTCGTTCTTTTGTTAAAAGGTACTTCTTTTTTCCATGTTTCGATCATTTCACATTACATTTACAAGAATTAAACATATGGAAAGTAAGAATATGTTCTATCTTTGTCTCTGTCTATGAGATTCTAACCGTCTCACTAAGGATTAGTAACCTATCATAGAGGAAAATCCCTACAAAACTAAAGCACCAATTACACAAAGTAAAGAGAATTTTTTAGAGATATAACTTTGATAAATAATATGGTTCATGTTACATTTTTTTTATCTCCATACTCTGTAAACATGCGGATGTGTGTGTGAAACAACAACCTTATATGTTTCTATTGCAATGTTCTAGAATTTTGTATATTCCTATAAAATATCATCTCTTTCTCTCAGTGTCATATTTTATTATTTATTTTGTTATCATGAGATCATTATATCATATTATCAATATACCATGGTTGTTTTATTCCCTATTTTTTTTCGCTCTTATTAAGAATAGGTATGATATTCTTGTGCTTGACTCTTCCATGTATTTAAACAATCATGACTATGGCAATCTTGATATATGGAGCATAAAAATCAGTTACACTATTTTTCCATAGACATTGACAATCTAATGTCCCATCTCTCTATCCTTTATCCTATAGTATCTCAAAGAGATATTCATAAATTAATTATGGAGGAGGGTACAATAGACTTTGGTTTCATTAAGAGGGATGCTCTCTCTTAAAATATTATTTTCACTATTTTATTTATTTAGTGATTTTAGTGACTAGTCATCAATTCAATACTATGAAGGTACAAAAACCTCATGTTCTTTCATCTCATCTTGTGTAGTTCAACATGTGTTCGCACCAATGAAAAATGGATATTGGACATCACATCCATCATACACAATCCATATGTAAGATACTAAACATGGAGAACAAATCTACGTAACAATTCATTTGCTTATGTTTGATGTATTATGCCATTTTTGGTAGATATTATAACTTATTTAGATAATTTTATACATGGAGAACAAATCTATGTAACAATTCATTTGCTTATGTTTGATGTATTATGGCATTTTGGTAGATATTATAACTTATTTAGAAAATTTTATACTTTGGTCTTGTGTACTCATTATGAAGATCAAATATGCATTTCATTTTTATTTTAAATCCTGCATAGTTTGATTTTTTTTCCCCTTCATAACCTCATTTTGTTTCTCTATTGGAGATCTTACATAGCTCCATACTTGATCTAGATTATATAGATAATCAAATCAATGTAATAATATAAATGGAAGCACACACATGATATTGTAAAAAACATAATAGTATACTATAACCTAAATTGTATTAATTAATGAAATGGAACAAGGATATAAACTAAAAAGTAATACAAAGTAGCTAGAATGGTGGTAGCTTCAATATGAAAAGAGATGTGACATTTATGCTCACTCATAATAAGGCATCAAAAGAGGCCAAAAGTACAATTTAACATAAAGTATGATTCCCTAGGATACAAAAACTCTAAATATCCAAAACCATAACTTTGTGAAATGATGTGGCAAAGTGGATGTGGGCCGCAAGGAGGTTAGTTGACACATCAACATCCTAGGGACACAAATTTATAAACAAACCCCATATAGGGAATTTATTATACTACTACAAAGATCAAACTGTGATATATGAGTTTGGAAGGTATTGGCCTCCATCAACAAAAGACCTTTCATTTTGAAAGAAATGAATGGGCCCCCTTTTTTTTATATTGCCAACAAATTCTTGTTTAATGAGATTTTCCAAGTATTTTGAAAATTCGAGGCTATTGAAATTTTCAAGGCTTTTTAATTGGCAACTTCTTGATCGTTTTAGTTTTTGTTTGATTTTGGTTGATCATTTGACTCTTTGATGTTGGAACACATGTTTCAGGACGTCCTGTTATTGGATATCTTGAATTACAACGTGATTATAATCAATGTTTGGATTCCATGACTGTAAGGATGGAATCCAAACCTAAGCATAATTTTTGGTTGAAAAATGAACCCTCACATTCTTCATCTTCACCCATGATAATTCTGCAGCTTAGTTTCAATTACTTATTTCATCGGGTAATGACATCAAAAATAATTTAATACATATTTCTTAGGCATAATAATGGTATGAACATAACATGATTATCATCTCGTCCATTCATTTTGTTTTACTTTTTCAAACCCAAACTTCTCATGAGAATAAATTGATAATATTATATTAGCTTGACATATTTTTTTATTTTGATTATATGTTGTGTTAAATTTGCACAATATGTGATTTTCAACATATAAAAATCTAATATGATCAGGTATATTAACTTAATCGTGGTTTGGATAGATGGGGTAATATCAAAATTGTAACACTTTAATTTGTACCATAACCATATCATGAACAATTAGTTTCTCATCGTATTATTTTTAAGATTACAAAAGAAAATATATTCTCAACATTATGATATGGATGCAATTTGTATTGACATGAACCCTTGTCACGTATGGGAAATCAATGGTATGTTTGATATGACTATATATACTTGGTTGTTACTTATTATCCTTATTATTTCCCTAACAATTGTGTATACTGACCCTTGTCCAATTAATGCATTGTTTGCATTCTCGACAATGTGTCTTGAAATCTCTTACTACATGTTGATTCGGGGACATGGCTACTGGACTGGGTTGGCATGCCACATAGCATCATCAATCTCATTTATGGTTTGAAGTGACTTGATATCAATCATTTTATAATCCTATCTCACACAATGGGTAGTGTACAGTTCATTTCATAACACATTGCCTTCTTTGTACGAGTTCCATTAATCTATATATAGTACATCCAACAATTACATTGATTACCCAACCGAAGTGGTATGTTGAGAGTTCTAGAAATACAATGAGCATTTGGATTGAGTGATACTCATTTTCTTTCCCTTAAAACTGCTTAGGATTTCGATGGTGTAGTAAATTATACAAACCCTGATACACTCTCAATTTCCCTCTTGATCATATTCTCGGGAATGAGCCCCAATTTGAAAGGTGTTTGGTGCGGTTCATTCATATATAGGTCAAATTAGGAGAAGAGAACCAACGGATTCAAGATCTGTTGTCAACACCTAGGTTTATGAGGTATTTATGAAAGATGGATGGGTGGATTTTGTTAGGAGATTCCATGGTCACAACAAGGAGGTTTCTGTTGCATTCACTAATTCATTTGATTAGTTCAAATTTGTAGTTGGGGATATTGAACTACTATTGTATGAAGAGTTTATTTCTACATCCACGGATTACCAAATGAGGGGGAGAGATGGTTCAAGCATTTTCCATTAAAAGATGTGACATGGAACAAGCTAACAGTGTCAAGCCTGTCGATCCTAATGATTATCCAAAAGGTATGCCACTAAATATTTTTAAAGCTAAATGGACGAATATGCTCATGCCAATTATTCATTGTATAACATGCGACATAAGGTATACTGCTGTGTTAAGGTAGCATGTATGACAATTCATGGCAGTGGTAGGTGCTTCATTGAATTTGCCACATTTTTTGTTACTTAGTTTGAAATCCATGTCGGTTCGTTACCATAAAAGCTTCAATGACTTAGAGCAGGTCATGTGTCATTTCGGTTTAATTCAAATTCTAGTTGAGTTCACTTGACCCAATTAGGTGATTTGTGGCATAGTTCTGTTGTAAGGAATGGGTTTGAAAATTTCAATCACCGCTAGGAAGACGCTACTCCATGTTTGAGTGAAGATATGTCTCAAAGAACTGACCCTAATTTTACAAGCATGAATCAAATATCACCCTAAGATGATGTAACCCTAAGTCCATAGAATTCCTCATTTCCTCCCCATGATGAATTAGTTTCACTAGAATAGGGATTTGGAATGCAGGCTTATATAATTTTGTTTTCAATAAAGAATGATCAAGAAGATAGTTTATGAAAGGGTCCACTGTTAAAAGGTCCAAAAAAGGAATATAATCTCTCAAAGGTCGAACCTTTGTCAGTCACCAAGCCTGTCAACTCCACATGTAACTTAGCAAACCCTCACTCATTCCCAACCCCTGTTTCACAAATGGATTCTTGGTTGAACCTTCTCAATGAAAAATAGAGAACGGTTGAAAAAATCATTGAGAAAGCATTAAAATGGATGAATGTGGCCCAAATAATCTAGCGAGTGACCCTTATTATAGAAAATGCTAAATCTAACCCTTTAATCAAACCAACTATAGAGGAGGCTAAAGATTCTCTACAGTGTGAAGGTCACATATCGCTTGCTTGTATAAGTAAGATGGTTAATAGTGATGCTTCCAATCCAAATGTCTATGAGAATAACCTCAATTGTGATCAGGTCATTAATGAGAAAAATGACTCTACTTCAAACCCTCAATAGTCAATTGAGAGGGTAGTTCTAGAATCAGACCCTATTATATAGGATGTTCATGAACACCTAGAGGACAAGGACACACATCCTCAGATTCCAATAGCTAGCTCTAGAAATTCCATGTTGGAGGAAGAACAAAGAATGCATGACTTTGTCACCCATTCTTCCAGGTCAAAAGTTAGAGAACAATGTAAATGAAACGTTGAGCTTCTTGATAATTGCATTGAATTTAAACACCTGACACTCATGCTATCTCAAATGGTAAGAAACATGGGAACTAAGGTTGAGAAACAATATATAGGTCATAGTTTAGATACTCCTTTCGATGTTGACGCCGAAGATAAGTCTCCACCGGTTAATAAAGATCCTGCAACCGAACCCAAAATAGAAGAGAAAACTACAATGTAGTATATAGGTCCAAAGGTGAAGAGCCCTATGACTTCGTAAACAATTTTCCACCTTTTCTGAAAGCAAACCCACGTGTTCAAGGTATTAGACATACATTAGATAATATCAAATCCATAGGGGAAAATCTAGGTAAGGCTGATATAACTGAAAATAAAAATAATAACATGTATAGTGATTTTGCCACATATGTCTATACCTCCTCAGATGCTATAAGACCAAGGAATAAAATTTCAAGATCAAGTTGATGAGTTGAACGAATAGGATACTAAAATGAGGGAGCATAAGAGGAAGCTTATTGACCATCATCAGGATGAAGTCAATGTTTTGCGAAAGAAAGTAAAACAAACTGAAGCCTCTACTATCATCCATACTTCTAGTGTTAATGTTTTTATCCTACTTGAGCCTTTTAAGAATGTTGGTTCCATTAAATAGATTCCACCATGATTTAATTTTTCTAGATTACATACACTTCTTTTACTCATAAATTAATGCTAGGCTTAAGTTTTGCTTGAGGTAAATTGTTTATTAGTTATTATTTCGGATTTGTTATGTTGTGATAGATTTACTTTGTTCCATAATAAGTAGCTGCAAAATCATAGATTCGGAAAACACTTCATACTTATTTATTTCCTATATTTCTAATTGTTTGTTTTATTGTTTTTGTAGGATCATTATATATATATATGTATTCATTATGTAGTTCCCATGTGACAAGTCAATGTTTTTCTAGCTGGAAAATTGAGTATTCCATATGTGGAGTGGTCAGAGTACAAAATGTCGAAGACTAGTATGAATCTATACAAACATTTCACTGCCCTTCGATCAAATGATGCTCTGTAAGCATAGATGATGCTGATCTATATCTCAAATCACTTGGTCTTATCCAATGTTTATATTTTATGACATTTTCATTTATCACATCGCTACTTGTCCTCAGTGGATAGAAGTTGTTAGTGATTTATTCTCATTGTAAATATTGACTCTAGTTTATAAAGAATGGGAAGTTGAACTTGTGAAAGAGTGATTTCACTACAACAAATTTGACATTTAGGGGCGGTTATATTCCACCTCCAAAAGGCACTATTGGGGGCAGTTTTGGCTTTGGAGGTGGTCTTTCCAAAACTGCCCCTAATAGCACCAACGCTAAAAATTTTGAGTTTTAGGGGCGGTTCTGGAGGAGAACAAAACCGCCCTTGAAAGTGACATTTGGAGGCGGTTCTAAACCACCCCCAAAAGTGGATTTTGAGGGTGGTTCTAAACCCCCCCCAAAAGTTACTTTTGAAATTTTGGGGGCGGTTCGAAACCTGCCCCAAAAAGTCATTTTTTGACTTTAAGGGGCGGTTGTCTTCCACCTCCAAGAGTCACTATTTGGGGGTGGTTTTGGCTTTGGAGGTGGTTGTTAAAAAACCGCCCCTAATAACACTGATGCTAAAAGCTTTGGCTTTTAGGGGCTGTTATCACCCAAATCGTACCCCCTAGGTTGCGGGAGAGAGCAAGTCAGGGTAACCACTAACCACTTAGGACCAATGCTACTGACCCAACATAGTCCGAGAGGGATCTCTCTATAAATCTATAGAAAACTGGAAATATTCAAAGGCGTCAACAATGAACAAACACACCAGCATTCATTTCTTAAGATAATCATTCACAATACACATAGAAGGTCAGACTTATGTTAGAACAATTTTTTGTGAAAGCATTGGAGGGATAATCACAAGGAAAAACAATTGGGTGATGGAGTCAAGACATTACATATAAATCAGATAACAGTGCCATAGTGTGAACTACTGTAACAGAGGCAAGGTAGCCACCCGCTTGCCATCGTAAAGATATTTTCTGGTGGTAAAAGAAGAAGATCATAATAGACCATTGACATGAGCATCCAGTAAAGATGAATTCAATATCAAATTTAGTAGCAATATTGAGTGAATACTTTAGATAATAGCTAGAGCTTGTTTCCAAGAATTCTAAACTATTATACATTGAGCTTAGGCATGAAATGAAAAGCATAATGTAAAGGCATAACAAGAAACGCATGCACATAGGGAAGAAGGAAAAACTTACTACAAGTTAAAGCGACACTGGAATCTCTACAAAACAGTCTACCATAGACACTGCACATTGTATTAATATGAAAATCTGAAAACCGAGCTCGCACTTCAGGCCTTAACCGAATGATTTTCCAACACTTAATTATTCTATTACAAAGCTTTTATAGGCTCTCAGCCTTGAATAGGTCCTTGGGAAATAAACAAAATTATGTTGCCACCTTGACAACCCCAAATTTGGAATATTACATACGTGTCAAGTTCAAAATAGATTGATTTACAGGAGAAACAAAAATACCATGAACAGGGCGCCACCCTATTCCGGAGCTTTAAATTTGCCTTGCAAATCGAAGAAGTCCTCCATCTTCAGAGAGATTTCAGCCTGTGATTCTTCAGCAGGAGGGGGAGGTGCCACTCCCTTAGTTGGGAGCACGAAGTCATGGACAATCTCCTTGTCTTGCTGGATGTCTTCCTCTTCCCCAGGAATCTTCTCTTTTCTTTGACATCGAATTCTTTTGTGCACCTGTCGCCCTTCGGGCTCCTCCTCCTCACTACCGGAGCTGGATTCTACATGGTTGAATATCATGGGAGACGAAGGAGCATGATCTTCCTCCACCTTAGACCATGCCTGCTATGGCATGAAAACCACTCCGGATTCCTTCTGTTTCTCCATAATCCAATTCTAACTGAAAGATGCTCCAAGCTTCCAGGAGTACCATCCTCTCTACATACCGATCTCGCACAGTAGACCAAAAAACCATATCCATAACTGCTGTGATGATGACAACAGCTATGTGCGACCATAATCACCATGATAACTTGATCGGACCTCTTAATCAAGTAACAATGATGTCCAAGGTCCGAGCTGACCTGAAACATGCTTGGTTAAGATCTCCAGATTGACGACAGAGCAGATGACGACGCTAAGGTAGCATCCATCGCATCGACAATCATTTGGGTGGCAATAGAGATGCCTTTAAGCCGCCTATCCACCAGGTATTTCCTACGTTACAAAAATTCACCTCATTTCTCCTCCGTACGCTGAATGACATGGGTCATGTCATCCTCGCGGCTTCTCAGGCCACGCAACAATCTGCACAAGTGACTTTCCCTCTGCCCGTAGCTCTATCACCTGCTGCTCTAGCCCCTTCACATTTACTAACATTTTTACCAAAGGTCCCTTGACTCATAAAAGAAGACAAAAGGAAGCATGGTAACTGCCCCAATTGGCTGCCAAACAAAAAACAAAAATTGATCTTCGGAGATGCTCTCTTAGCTGGCTACCCCCAGTAAGTTTCGAATCCTTCGTTAGTATTTTTATAATTCCTTGAGATCTTTCCCTTCGCACCCATATGGCTAGGAGCGATGTCTTCCCCATTTACTTGTCTCGATCCTCTTCCCCCTTCTGGGGCCATGGCCTAAAGTCACTAGTACTGGAGAAACCTGTCCCTTATGGTTGGATACCTTTTGTCAAAAACTCTCCCAAACTGAGGCTTGGTATTGACCCACATTCGACTTCGGGCGGACCGACATTTATTTTGAACGATCAACAGGGCAGGGGAGTTGTCCTCAATGTTGAGGTTAAGTCCAAAATGGGTGGTTAAGGAGGTCCGCCGACTCTCAGGAGGACTTTGATGAAATAGGGCGATGACCGACATCTTCGGGGAGACTTCTAGACTCGAATCTCCAGGGCTTTGAGAGAAAAATACAAAACAGGACAGTCTGGTCTGGGCCGAACAAAATATAGGACCACCAGAACCTTCCTCGTCCTGCTACGTCTGTAGGGCCTTCAGACTTCTACTAATTTTGGAGACAAGCAACAGAATTTATGCACCAGGACGAAAGTCCTATCTCACCAAACAACCTCTAACCCTGAATCTTGCCAGAGATTGGCTCCTCATCGGCCTTCTTGGCGACAAAATACGTTGCCTTATTTGACCTACTTGCGACCAGAAACCCCTGGCCTAGATAGGCCCCGGGAAAATAAAAATGTCAACTTTACCCATCGACGACTATATATATAAACCTTGTTCACTTATCCTCTGGGCTTATTTGTTAGCTTCCTATCAATCCCAGCCGTTGATCTCTCATGTGCTGATCTTCTCCATTAGATCTAGTCTCCACATTAACCATTGATTTGATAACCCTTATCTATCAGCCATCAGATAATACTTATGGCGCTCATCTGTGTCGTTCGTCTTGTCAGCACATGTCTAGGAAAGCGAGATCGCATCCCCCTAAAATGGTTTTGCTTTACCGCTCATCGCCTTGCAACTAGCTCTTGTGGTGACACCTGGCAAATGGGTTTTCCCTTGACGACCACCTTCCCGTCTATCTAGCGTGCAACTTCCTGACGCGACGATCATCAAGGACTATTGATCTTCCTGGGGTAATCTACACCGTTCCTTCCGTCACTTTGCACCTACTACCATGGAACCCTTATACTTTATCTGCACGACCCCCCCTTGGCCCATCTTGGCCGTCCACCTAGCCAGCCACATGCTTTTCCTCCTAGGTAGGATTGCATGCCCTTACGATGGTATCACTTACCTCCCACCTACCATGCGATGCCTCCTTCCACTGCCATCTGTCCAGTGGCATTTCCCATCACGACCACTTGTGCCTTTATTCCTCGCACAGCTCGGCCATGCGACGATGAATGCTAACCGTTGATCTTCCTCTCGCGCCCATCTAACGGTGGAAACGGGCGTGGTGGTCACCCATTTTTTCCATTCCCTTCGGACTATAGACTTAGGCTCTTTTGGCTCACTTTTGTCATATTTTAATATTTTCTTCCTCATTATTTTCCCTTTTTCTAGCATATTTAATACCTCCCACCTCCATTTTTCTTATGTCTTTAGCACCTAGATATGGAAAAAAAGGCAATCCCTTGTTTTCATCAAGAAATTTTTGAGACAACCCTTTATTTCACCATCTATTTATGCTATAAAAATCAGGTGCTAACAGGGGAGGTTGTGGAAGAGATCAAAACCGCCCATGAAGTGACTTTTGGCAGCGGTTATAAACCTCCCCCAAACGTCACTTTTGGACTTTTTGGGGCGGTTCTAAACCCCACCCCAAGAAGTCACTTTTAAGGGTGGATATAAACCCCCCTCATAGGTACCTACGGAGGTAGTTCAAAACCCTCGCCAACATTATTTACAAACCTCTGGGGGCAGTTTTAAACCCCCTTGGTAGGTACCTACGAAGGCGGTTCAAAACCCCCCCCAAAATTCTTTACAAACCGACGGGGATGGTTTTAAACCCCCCTCGTAGGTAGCTACGGAGGCGGTTCAAATCCCCCCCAAAAAATCTTTACAAACCTGTGGGGGTGGTTTTAAACCCCCCTTGTAGGGATCTACGGAGGCGATTCAAACTGCCCCCCCTAAAAATCTTTACAAACCTTTCGGGGCGGTTTTTAACCCCGCTCGTAGGTACCTACGGAGGTGGTTTGAAACCCCCCCAAAAACGCTTTACAAACCTTTTGGGGCAGTTATAAATCCCCCTCGTAGGTACCTATAGAGGCAGTTCCAAACCCCCCTTAAAACTCTTTACAAACCTTTGGGGGCGGTTATGAACCCCCCTCATAGTGACATATGATTCGGGCACAAAGGAATCGAACCTTCAACCTCTTGCTTGTAAAGCAGGCGCTCCACCATTGAGCTACAACCCTTTAAGAATTGGGGAAAGGGGCAATATTAAGACCAAGATTGCATCATTTGTAATTCTAAGAAAACACTAATAATACCAACATTGTTTCTGACTCAAGAGACCTAAGAAAGTAGTCTGAATGGCTCTTACCTTATAAGTCGGTTGAACTTGAAAGGCTTAATATGCAACATTGATTCAATAAAGAAAATAGTAATACAAAAACGTTTTGTAAGACAAAGTTGGAATTCAAGTTAAAACACCTACTCACGAAGTGAATATCTAACTAGAATTTCAAGTATTCATGGATAAGAACAAGCATCGTTTCTAATGGTTGCTTGATGGATATGTTAGCACCTAGATTGTGCTAAGGGTTCTGGAGGACTTGTGAAGGGAAGGTAGGCCCAAAGTTCAAGAAAAATATTCATCACTCAAGAACTCTTAGTAGGACAAATTGGGCTGAAAGCAGCAATGTGGGAAAAATATAAGGTTTGAAGTAATCATCCGAAGTCCAAATGCAAAGGAACGCGCCAGCAACCTGTGAAAACATGTATGGATGGTCAGATCTAGCGTCAGGAAATATGCGGTTGGGAGCCTTCTTCGCGAAGTAAGCCGGTGACTCTTTAAGCAGAGGTGGGGTACTAGCCGATGGGGAGGTCCAAAAGAAATCAATGGTGCAGGGAAAAGATCAACGACTCAAACCATGTTCACAAATATTATGTGTGCAGAAACGGTCGCAATTCATATTTGTGAACTTTTCTTAAAGTACTGTGTCCTCCAATGGCCTAGATGTGGCGTGGCAAATATCTACGGTCCAGGTGAACTTCTCAAATATTACTTATGAGGTAACTGGGCAGGACCAAGATTTACAAACAATTAACTAGACACACGGTTGGATGGCCAGGATCTGTGTAGGAACCAGATCGACGGCATGCAGGGTTTCTCAAAAGTCAAAAGCACTGGAAAGCTGTGAGGTGGATGAATTGGAAACCACAAAGAAAGGTGGTAGGAAAGGTCAAAGGGTCTAATGGCAGAGGATCAATTTGGCCAACGGACGACCGAAGTGGCTCCTCCATATTCGTAGCTGGAGGGACGCTATGGAAGGATAATATTATAAAATACCATCCTGCACAGGTATTTGCATCTTGTTTGTCATGTGCACATTGAAAGGCGTGGAAGATTGAACCATGCGCAGCCAGGTCAACCAACCAGAAGCTTACAAGATCCACCTAGGTGTCAAACAGCCAGGTAGGCCACTCTTTTCCTCTGTGAACTTTTGTAAATGGCGGGCTCCATAGGACCTCTGGGTTTTGAATCTTCTAAGATAAACGACCGGATAAAGGACAAAGACAGTGACATTTTCGACACCATGTTCCTTAATAGTACCTTGGAAGCCGCCAAAGAAAAAATAGAAACCATAAGAGCCCAGGGCAGAGATATCCACAAGGTCTACCAGTCTTCCTTTCACCGTTTTACCACCAGTCAGACCCCAAATTCTCCTGAGTTCATAGACTGGTGCTCCAGCTATTATTCCCATGTCCGCAGAGCAGTCATGGACACTGCAAAATCAAAGATTATGTGTTACATAGATGCCCCAACCATCTGGAAATCCCTAGCCATGCCTTAATATTTCTGCCGAAAGTTCCATAGTTATTAGTTAGAATCCCTAATTCAGCACTTCCAAAGAGACCGAGACAACCTCAAGGAGAGTTTCCATGCCTCCCTACTCGTAGGTGTTTTTTTCCAAGCAGACTCTTTCCCTCGCGAAGCCAACTTGCTCATAGAAGAATCTAGATATGTAATCTCAATGATGTCCTAGTTTTTAGGGCTGGACATCGACCATGATATAACTGAACCCTTAATTAGCCTTCTGTTCATTATCAATACCCGTTCCCTTGAGCCATCTGACTTTAATTTACCCCCCCACGTGTGCCTGTCTAAAGTTTGACGAAGCCCTAGCAGAAAGTATCCATTCCCAACTTGTGGAGTTTCCTAAGACTAGGTCTTTTAGGTTCCAATCCTATTTGCTAAAGATGTTCCTGGCAGCTAATGATGAAACCTATAGGTCCCATAGCTGCATATTACCAAATAGATGTATTTTGACTACAATATGTTCATGAATGGCCTCATGGCTAAGGTTTACTTCCTATTTTTTCAGAAAGATTACCTAGAGTTATACCGGAGATGAAAGACTTGTTGCAATCCCTAATGGAAAAAGGGGTAGGGGATTGGTTTTTATTGAAGTAGGGCACTGTAATTAGAGTATATGGGTTTTCCCATGCCCCATATGAGTTGCCTACATTCCTCACCCCCAGAATATTCACCATGGAGTTTGTAAGAAAGAAGCTAACAATTGAATGTGAACACTTCCTAGATGATAAGAAGGCATCGGACATAAATTTTCCCTAGACAGTAGGATCCATCATGGTTAAAAGTAGAGCATATCTCTCAAGCCTTCAACAAATAATGAAAGACATGGGATTCCCCTCCAAGGAAGCAGTGAATTATGACCCCTATCACATACTTTTAGAAAGAAGGAAAAAAACAAATAGAAAGGGGTATGAACATTTTAAGCTGGCTGGCATGGCTGAAAGGGAAAACTAACTGGAGTATATTGAGCAGGGAAAGATGGGAATTGACCCCCCAGAGACTTCCCAAACTTTGGCATCCCTTTTTGAGGAAGGCTCATCTTCAACACCTAGTTCATCTAATAAAGATACAGCAGTGCAAGTGGTTTTTCCCCTAGTTGCCATCCCAAAAAAGTCCAATCAACAAGAAATCAGCAGTCCAATAGATGTGGATAGTGACCCTGAAAGGGTCTCAAAGAGGCAGAAAATAGAAGAAGTTGATCAACATGTGGCCAAGATTCAAAAAGAGAATCCAAAGAAGAAGCAGGTCAAGCTCCTAATGCCCCATTTTGAAGTCAAACAACATGTTTTTGGCAAACCACCCAAGGGACCTGCAACACTGAGCATGAGCAGAGCAGAGCTGCTAGAGGGGTATGAGGAAAATCTAGGCAACATTGCAGCAGAGACAAAATTATATGAAGAAGTAAGGAAAATATCTAAGAAGAGTGTAGCCTTGGTGGCGAACATAAATTTGTCCCAGAATACTCTAAACCTGGCTTTGGCCACTAAAAACAAAGCTACTGAGTTAAAGGTCAATCTGGAATATATCCCATATCTTGACATAATCAACCTGCACAAGGAAATAGGTGAGGTTATATACAACAAACTACTGAAGGGTTCCTTAGAATTGTCTAAAGTACAATCAAACAAATCCAAGGTTCAAAATCAATTAAGGATAGAGAAGGAAAAAATCAAATCTTTAAAGGGACAGGTGAAGAAGCTGCAAGCTCAATTATTAGCCTCTGAGACTGAAGAAGCCAAGAGAAAAAACATACAAGGGTTGTTGGATGGGAAAGATCAGGAGACCATGTCCTTAAAAAGGAAGTTAAAGATGCATGCTGCCTAGTTGGTAAATGCCCCTGAGATGGCAGAACTAGAGGAAGAGAAAGAAAAATTAAAGGAAGAATTGATTGACTATAAGTCCCAGCTGGTGGATCTAAGAGAGAAAGAGAAGCAACTGAAGCTTAACATAGCCCTTGTAGCAGCTAGTGAGAAAGTATGGAAAGCTCAGTTTGAAGAATTGGAGATAAAAGTAAAGGAAAAAGAAAAAGAGCAAGAAATGGAGGTGTGGCTAGGGTTTTACCCCTAGCTTGTGCAAATGAGCACCTACTAAGGAGAATGGACTCCTTAGTAGTAGTTCAGTAAATGTAAATAATTAAGCTAAAACAAAAATTAAATTACTTCTAAAACATGCATGAAACATAAACATCAAATTTAAAGAATGGATTTTTGTATTGATATTACCTTCAATGTGAAGGTTTGATGAAGCCCTTTGCAATGTCCGAGTGGATGCTCCAAGCTTCAATATGCTCCTTCTCCTTCTCCAATGGTGGGAATGGGCCAAAGGTGGCTCTCAAGGTGAAAGTAGTTCAATGGTGAACTAGGGTTTCGAGAGAGATTTTGGCAGAGTAAGGGTGCTTGTGATTGTGGATATGGAATAATGGATCTCCATCACCTATTTATAGTTTTTTGGTGGTGGAGTGCTGACCCATGGTTTTGGGAAACACATGGTTTTATGCAGCTGTATAAGGTTTTTTCCTCCTTTTTCTCATTATTTTATATTTTTTATTCCCTTTTTAGGGGATTTTTGCTATTTTTGGAGGAAAAAGGGGTTTTTTAGCCTTTTTTAGGCTATTTTGAGGGTTTTGTGGCCTTTTGGAGGCATTTTAGGCCCTTTGGAGGCTTTTTAATGGGATTTTTTGGGTTTTTAAGTGAAATATGGTAGGAAAATGGACAAATGAGTCATATAATGTGCTAGATGAGGTAGTGAACACTTTTTGGGTGTTAACAGATTGCCCCCTGATGTGCGAGGGCAGGAGCTCATCGTATGGCCGATGGACATCATAAGTCATGAATGGTTTTCCTGGGGAGTGGAGAGAAGAGAAGAAACAAACTGAAGCCCGGAACAACAATCCCGAACAACTGCAAGAACTAAAAGTACATAACCTCAATAATGGATGAGGAATCATTTGATCATATGGACGAGGCGGGCATTCCCATGCTCGTATCAGGATATATAACAGTAATGGGGTCCAAAAAATGGGGACCTGAAATATACATGACCTCAAATACTGACTGAGGAATAATCTCAATATATGGACGAGGCGGGCATACCCATGCTCGTATCAAGATACATAAACAGAACTGTGAGGCCCGAAAAGGGGGACCTGTAAGATACATAGCCACTGTGTACATCATAAGAGTCCAGAGGGGACACAAAATCTGGGACATACTGCTGGGCGGACCATGTCGGAGCTGAAAAACTGATACACTGGAATAATCAACAGTGCTGCTGAGTAGGGTACCAAAGGGGCTAATAAGCTGCTGGATCAGAGTGACAAGGGGTACACTCACAATGGTACACTGAACTGGAACTGATCTGGGTACTCAAGGAAGCATAGAACTGGATGGCTTCCGAATACAAACGCCAACGCAGCCCGAACATCCACAGGAACATACAACTGGGCGTTCCGAAATGACTCACCAATGTGCTAGAGTCGGGGGAAATCCGGGGTCTTCGACTAAAAACTAATGGGATATAATCCTACGCGATCCTCAACGATGCGAGCAAGGTGCTGAAGTCGAGCATGTGAGGAACAACCGCTCGGAGAGGCAATGATGACTCCTCTCAGAATGATCCGTAGGCACTTACCACAGATGGTGATAAGTCCAAGGCGTAGGGACCTCTGGGCCTATCCTCTGGAATAGAGGAGCTGTCGTCGACAGAGGGAGACCTGCAACTATCAAGGCAATGATGTTTCCTTGACAGGAGCGCGAGGTGAAAGACCGAAATGTGATAGTACTGATGGCAGGACTGACCAAACTGGGAGGGAATAACTGGGCAAGTAGAGTGGGTGGACTCAAACTTCCTTTGTTCAGAGTATGATAATGGGAATGATCGGGCAGCATATGAAACTGACTGAGGGGAAAGGGATCATAGCTGTATTGGATCTGGGAGGATAATTGGCCGAGGGAGACTCAAGCTGGTGTAAAATGGTAGGAGACTGCAGAATACTCTGAACAAAGGCGACCTGATTGGGGGTGCTGTCGAGATGATCGATCATAGTGCCAGGAGGCATGGGAGGAGACTTCTTCATGGGTTAATGAACTAGAAGAAGTGTGTGTAAAATGGTACTTTCGTGTGGATTTTACGAGCCCAAGACAGTTCATGCTCGTGGTGGCTTTCAATTTTAAGGAGTCTAAAAGCGATAAGAAGACTCTGAAATGATTGGAATGGTACTGTCGTGTGTATTTTACGAGCCCAGGACAGTTCATGCTCGTGGTTGCTTTCAATTTTAGAGAGTCTGAAAGCAAGTAAGAAGACTCCAGGGGGTTGCTTTTTCGTAGATTTAGTCTCCAAGGCCCAAAGAAGCATAAAAGGATGCAATGAAGAACTCTTCTAGCCGGTGTGACTAGAGTATTCCTTTTTCGTAATTAGTCTACCAGGTCCGGAAAAGGGTTAAACTTATACCAGATAGACGCCCTTTCAGGTACTTTAACGAGCATGAAAGGAAGCAAGATTGCTCGGCGATCTTTTCATTCTTTTAGGAGTCAGAAAAGAGCTTAACGGAAACTCCCTAAGTGCCTTTTTCGTAAAGGACTTGTCCGGCCCGAAAAAGGGATAAAATTATACCGAACAAAAGGAATGGCCAGGCAAGGAGGAAGTGTTCAATCAAGGATCAGTAATGATGACCAAGAATGAGGGTAGTGGGGAACACTGGTGGGCCTCCTTGCGGGGTGGATGAAATGGTGGCAAAATAACGAAACATTTGCAGTATGACAGGAGTGAATGGCTCATGTATAAATGTGGAACAATCCGATAGCGGCCGATGTGGCGCGCAAACCGAGGCAGCAAGGTGTCGGGACACAATGTGGAAATTGTACCAAGTGAGATCGAGAAATGGTCTCAAGAATCATCACGAGCTCGAAAAAATGAATCCGGCGATATAAAGGGTGTCAAAAATGGGTAACGGCCGATGTGGCACGCACACTGAGGTGACGAGGGCGTTTTGGAAAAAATACCCGAAAAATATGGGGGTGAGAGCGAGAAATGATATCAAGCATCATCACCAGCTTGGAAAAATGAATCCGATGATATAAAACATGTGAAAAATGGAGAACGGCCGATGTGGCACGCACACCGAGGCGACTAGTGGCGTCTGAAAAAATGGGTAAAAAGTGACGGAACAGAAATAATGCAACGAGGTGACCATCATGATGGTCTCATCGTGGTGATTCCAATGGTGGAAACGGTTCGTAAAATGGAAACAACAAGAAAGTACACTGTACAACACAGACCAATGAGGCCGCAGGTTTCTTTTATCGGTAAAAGCGCTTGAGATACAACCCATTACGAGGGTTGCGCAAAGGACGGCCTTCGGAGTCAGCTAAGATGTATGCCCCCTTGCCGAGGCAGGTCTGCACGATGTAAGGGCCTTGCCACATAGATTCAAACTTCCCTTTACCGGTTTTGTCATGGGCTTGGTCGTAGGTGAGGACGAGGTCCCCTTCATGGAAAGTTCGAGGGTGAACATGTTTATCATAACCGGCTTTGGAGCGGTTTTTGGCAGCTTCGATGTTCTGGAGAGTGGTAAGACGGTATTCATCAGCTTGTTCGAGTTGCAGCAAACGCTGCTCGAGGGGGGAGGTGTCAGGGAGAAGCTCAACAGCGATCTGTAATGCAGGAATCTGACACTCGATGGGGAGGACAGACTCTACACCGTGAACTAGATGAAATGGTGTAAAACCAGTGGCGGTCTTAGTGGATGTGCGGTAAGCCCACAAGGCAGGGAACAACATGTGGTGCCAATTGGACTTATGCTTGTCAACCATTCGTTGGAGGATAGTTTTTAGGATTTTATTGATGGCCTCTACTTGGCCGTTCCCTTGGGGGTAGTAAGCAGAGGAAAATTGGTGCTCATACTTAAGGAGGGTGGATAACTGACGCCAGACGGCATCTTCGAAGTGTGAACCATGGTCCGAGACTAACTGCTTAGGAACCCCGAATCGAGCGATGACATGGTTGAAAAAGAAGCGGGCAGCAGTGTCAGCGGTACAATTGAAGGTAGGCATGGCTTCCGCCCATTTGGTGAAGTAATCAACAGCGACAATAATATATTTGTGGCCGTTGGCAGACTGGGGTCTACATTCCATGAAGTCTATGGCCCACTTACAAAAGGGACCAACGGTGACGACTGGGTGTAACGGAGCAGGAGGTGTCCGGGCCTTAGGGGCAAAAAGTTGGCAGTTATGGCAGTGTTTGACCGTAGTGATGCAGTCGGTGAAAAGTGTGGGCCAGAAGTATCCGGCGCGGACGACCTTTTGTGCGGTCGCCATCCCTGAGAAATGGCTTCCGCAGGCACCGCTATGACAGTCATTAAGGACGTGTTCAGCTTCCTCGTGTGTAAGGCAACGATGAAGAATTGTGTCAACTCCGCGCCGGTAAAGGACATCGCCTAAGAGGAGATATCGGGAGGCCTGGTGACGGATGCGACGACGTCCATTACGGGTAACTTTGGGTCTGAATTTATGCGTGCGCAGGTATAACAAGATATCACTGTACCATGGGTCATCGGACGAGATAGTGAACAGGTGATTGTCGGGTAACTCATCGGAGATTGGTTTGGCCGGGAGAAGGGAAGGGAGATCAGTAATGAGCTGGGCAAGCGCGAGGGCTTTAGTGCTCTTAGGTGTTTTAAAGGTAAGGTCATATTCCTGGAGGATAATGACCCATTTAGCAACACGACCTTGCAGTAGCCGCCGGTTTAGAAGATAGACCATAGGGTTAGAGTCGGCGACGACGGTGGTGTGACTCATTAATATATAGTGTCGTAGTTTTTGTACGGAAAATACTACGGCGAGGGAAAGTCTCTCCTCATATGGGTAACGGAGGGGTGGACCAGACAAGGTCTGGCTGACGTAGTAAATGACATGCTCCTGGTGAGAAGCGTCTTCTTGAACCAAGACTCCAGATACGGCATGCTCGGATGCTGAAACGTAAAGGATGAAGTCTTGTGTGAAATCCGGAGGGGAAATCAGAGGAGCTTGAGTGAGAGCCTTCTTGAGGGCTTCGAATGCAGCTTCTGCTTGCTCATCCTAGACGAAGGGTATGTGGGTACGGAGCAAGCGCAAGAAACCGTGAACGGTGGTGGCGTAATCAGGAACGAAGCGTCGAAGGAAGTTGGATCGCCCCTGCAGACTTTGGAGTTGCCGGAGTGTGCGAGGAGAGGGAAGGTCTAAGATGGCTTGGACTTTTAGAGGGTCAACAGTAATTCCTTTCTGGGAAACAATGAAACCCAACAATCGGCCTGCCGGAATGCAAAAGACACACTTGTGTGGGTTCAAGCGGATTTGGTATTTGCGACAACGCAGAAAAACTTGTAGAAGGTCGTTAAGGTGGTCGGATCGTTTCCGGGAACGAGCTGTAAGGTCATCAAGGTAGACTAACAGGATATGGACCAAGTTGTGAAAGCAATAGGTCATGGCACGCTGGAAAGTGGCACCAGCATTTTTGAGGCCGAACGACATGACGAAATAGGCAAAGGTGCCCCATGGGGTAGTAAAGGAAGTTTTGTACTGGTCTTCCTTACGGATCTGAATCTGGTTGTATCCGGAAAAACCATCCATGAAGGAGAGGACTTCATGCCCCACACACGCATCAATGAGATGGTCAATAAATGGCGTGGGGAAATTGTCTTTGGGACAAGCGTGGTTTAAATCGCGGAAGTCAGTGCATACTCGAATGGTGCCTTGTTTTTTGTTAACGGGAACAGTGTTTGAAACCCAAGTGGTATAAGCAATAGGATAAATGAACCCTGCCTTGCGCAGTTTCTCAATCTCGGCCTTGACAGCTGGGAGTTTTGAGGGATGAATGGGTCGCTGTTTCTGACGAATGGGGGGTACATCAGGCCATGTATCAATGTGGTGCTCTATAATGGCGGGGTCAAGACCAGGCATTTCGGTATAGGACCAGGCAAAGACATCACGGAATTCTTTGAAAATGTTTATATAGTCCTCAATCTCTTGTTTACTGTAGAATGCTCCTAAAGTAATGAGTTCAGGGGCACATCCTGGGGCAGCGATATCAACTTGGATGACAGGTGAGATGTTGGCCATGTTACCTTCCTCGAAGGCATCAGGAGCAGGAATAGGGTCCTTGAACCAGTCGACCTTGGTGGGGAGGAAGTCTTTGGATTCAACCGCGTATTGGGTAGCGGTGCTAGAGGAGGATTCGTCTGGGATGAAGTAGGAACGATGATGCATATCATCCCAGGGATAATCCAGGGCGGTAAGGGCCTCAAGAATCTCCTCATCGGTACGGAAAGTTTGTGTCGTCAAATCGGTTGACGAGGGGGTAGTGGTTGAAGAGATCATATAGATGATATTAACCTCTCCAGAAGGGGGAGAAACCGGGGGGTAGATTTCCTCAATGGTGGGTGGTGCCGTCTCAAGATCCAGATTGTTCATCTCATAGAGAGCTGCTCTGTAATCCGGGAGATCGGGACAATGATGGGAGTAATGTCCGTAAATACCGCATATGGCACAGGAGTGGTTGGTACGTAGGGACTTATCTTTATGCTTGGGAGTGGGGTTTAGTTCGACAGTTGGGATGTTGGGGTCATCATCGAGCATCTGCATGTGCTTTTGTAATGCTGGTAATTGTGGGCATTGGTGGGTTGCATGGCCCAACTCGTCGCACAGCGAGCATTTGGGAGGAGCACGAAATACTGGGGGGTTTTTTACTGTCTTGGGAGGCGGTACAGCCGTGTAAGGTTGTGGACCTCTGCCCCCAGCGGGTTTGGGAGTAGGCGGAGGAGTTGTGGAGGACGAAGGGGTAGAGACACCGGGAGGTGGCTGAGAGGTAGTAGCCATGGGTTGCACCGGTTGGAGGACGACGTCTGGTGTCGGCGGGCGAACGGGAGGCGAAAGATACCATACGGGTAATCCCAAAGTTAACCCAGGGAGGCTAAGGGTAGCCATGACCGGGGCGCTTACTACTCCCAATGGAGGGACTAGGAAGGGGATCGTATGGATAGGTGTAACACCAATGTGGCTAGGTACCAATGGTGGTTTAGGCAACAAGGGTGGTTGATTTTTAGGTGGTAGGTTGTCGTGGGACAAGGTACATAAGTCAGACACTTCGGGCGTGATGACGGGGGAGGAATGGTTTGAAAGGTGGAGGTCATCGGCGCGTCTGAGTAGACTCCAGGCCCTGTAGAGGAAATAAACGAGGTGGTGGCACGAGAAACAGGTTGTTCAACCATGGGGAGAACATTTTCAGGTGCCGCGGGAGCACTGGGATCATAGTAAGTAAGTTGGTCGATCTTGACCACGCGTCTGTCATGGGGGAACATCATGGTACGAAAAACCGAGGAAGCAACCGCCCGCATAGCATACATGTAGCTGCGACCGAGTAAGAGGTTGTAATCAAGCTGGGCATTGATGACCTCGATATCGATGAGGACGGTTTTACCACCTAACTGGACAGGGACATTGGCTAGGAGACCTTGGGGCTGAGCCGAACGTCCGTCGTAGGCGCGTAACGCAGTGGTTGACTGCTGGAGTGTAGGGGATCCCAACTTCTGCCATACGAATGTAGACATAAAGCATGTGGAGGCACCCTCATCGATGATGCATCGATGGATGACAAGATTCCGAACGAAAACAGAAACTTGGAAAGCTAAGGTGGAAGGCAGGCGTGGTTCAGACTGGTCTAAATCAAATGCCATCAAATTCGAATCATTTGGGTCAATCCCCCTAATGGCGGAAAGTAAAGTCTTGCGCTGGGAAGGGCAGTTCTTCAAGACTTCTAACGCAGACATGGCTGCGGGAGATTGGGCTAGGTCGTCTACAATGCTGTAGTTTGACGCAGCGCGCGCATTGGGGTTATTGTTGATACGGCGAAGTGGGAAACGAGCTGCTTTGGGAGCACCATCGACCGGCGGGGGAGGGATACGTAACGCTTGATCAGTGGGATGAGCGTTAGCGGTTTTATCAGCGGGAAGGGCTTCAGAGGTGGAGCCATATTGGTTCCGACGGGTCTGTAGGTTGACATCATTGGAAGACATCATCAACAAGTGATGGGTACCTGAGTCAAACATGGGTTGATCAGGAGCGGCGTATGTGATCTGTTGTTGTTGGGGTTGCGCATTAGCTTGAGGGGCCAACGGCTGAGTGTTCACCACGCCTTGGGTTGGTAAGGGGTTTTGCAGCACCAAAGGTTGCTGCTGAGGTTGTGGGGGGTTGGGCGGTGCTTGAGGAGCCGCATGCCCTTGGCGATTGTTAGGATATTCCTATACTCCATCCTAGTCCCACCAGTATTTTGATCATTTACATTTTCAGTCATGCATGCACCTTTTAGGGTTTGCATGCATTCTAGGGTTTGCATGCATTTTGCATGCATCCCAGTCATCATTCCAACACCTAGCCCTCAGTTAGCCAGCCCCCAGGAGCTTCTCACTATCCAGTTTTAGCCCTCCAGTTGCTTAATGCGCCCTTCTTCCTTGATTTTAGGGAGCAACTCGCCCTCCTTCACCTACCAGTCCAGTTGTCACTCAGTTACACTCAGTTACAGTTAGTTACACTCAGTTACACTCAATTACACTCAGTTACACTCAGTTACACTCAGTTACAGTCAGTTACACTCAGTTACATTCAGTTACATTCAGTTACACTCAGTTACATTGAGTTACACTCAGTTACATTGAGTTACACTCAGTTACACCTACCAGAGTTAGTTTGACTGATGGTTGACAGTTACTTGAGCATTGATGACTCCACTGATGATGATGAAGACTTCCAGTTGCGCTCCGATGATCATGAGGACACCTAGTTGTGCTCCGATGACACTCCAGTGATCCTTTGATCACTCCATGAAGGCTAATTCGAATTGCCACCTTAGGCATTCGAATTCATCATGCATTGTATTATTTATATGTCCATTTGTGATTAATAACATAGTATGACCGAAGTATTATTGCTTCTATCTGAGTTCTACTGTACCATATTATTCTGTTGCTCATTATACCGCATGTATCACTCTTCTTCTATTTTCTTGCTTAATCATAATTATTCTCTTGTGAGATACATCATCTCTTAGATCTGCTGTGAGGATTTTCACATGGTATCAGAGCATGTTGAGAGAATTGTTTATCTCCATTCTTGAGAGTTTTTTTGCAGGTTATTACCAAGATTTCAAGTGCAGCAGTTGTAGCAGAATCTGCATTTTTGCAGCAGTAGCAGTTGCAGTTATTCTATATTGTTTTTTGCAGGTCTTCTACAACTTCAATGAATTTAGAAGAAATTACTCCTCTTTCTCCATTCAACTATGATGAATGGAAACCAAGAATGATAGCATATTTGAAGAGCCATGATCTCTTTGATTGCTATTTTGAAAGAGAGTTCGAATCCTCTACAAAGAAGATTAAATGGTTGAATAAAGGTGACATGCACATTGGAAGAATGATGCTTGCTATGACCGATTACATATTGTACCCGACCATCATTGATATTGAAACTCCAAAAGAGTTATGGGCTCATCTAGATGAAAGATTCGGCAAAAAGAATGATGGATTTGGTCCAAATCCCTTCAAAAGCAAGCAAGTTGATGCATTCGCTCCACTTGATGGTCTCTCAGATCATGATGCATTCGCTCCTCCTGATGGTCTCTCAGATCATGTTGCATTCGCTCCCCTTGATGATCTCTCAGATCATGAACCAGTATCATCTCATATTGAAGTTGTTGACAAAGAAATTGCAGATTCTCCGCTCATGCTCAAACTTTCTTCTCTTTCTGTGCCAGCTCACACTCTAGATATTGTAGAAGGTCCTAAATCCTCTCTTGCACCAGAGTTTGTTGGTTTGCATCATGATCACATGATTATTTCGGAGGTAACATCAGCTATTGGAGGTAATGCATTCACTCCTCTTCAGCAAACATCTCTTATTTACTACTATATGATCATTAGCACATACTTTCAGAAGGTTATTGAATAATATGGCCATTGCCACCCACTTGAGATAATTTCTCATGCATCATATGATAGTTTTGATCTCACCCCTGCTGGTTCAAAAGAGATCTCAAGAAACTGTTTTGAAAGTCTTAAATCTGATTTTGATTTCAAGCAAACATGTAATAGTTATTTTTGGCATAATCTCACCCATGGTGGTTCGAAGGAGAAGACAAAAGACTATATGCACTTTCACAGATTTGATCCTACCTCAGCTGATTCGAATCACAGGTTCAAGGATCATTCTCATACTATTGGATTTGTTCTCATCACATTCGATCTGAAGAGCAAGTACAAGCACATGCTTTTTGAGCATGATCCACTTCTTCCCAAGAAGAAGATACCTCCAGACATATGACCAAGCATCACACATGCTTGAGTAGTGGAGCATTTATTTTTATGTGTGCCTTACAGTCTATTTTTTGAGGAGGGGGTATGTTTCCCATGAAATTTTCCCACTTCCTTGGTTTATTGATTGTTATTATTCATTGTATTGGTTGACCTTTGGTCTTAGTTACCAGGGCCCAGGATGGATTAAGGGGGGGTGTTAGGATATTCCTATACTCCATCCTAGTCCCACCAGTATTTTGATCATTTACATTTTCAGTCATGCATGCACCTTTTAGGGTTTGCATGCATTCTAGGGTTTGCATGCATTTTGCATGCATCCCAGTCATCAGTCCAACACCTAGCCCTCAGTTAGCCAGCCCCCAGGAGCTTCTCACTATCCAGTTTTAGCCCTCCAGTTGCTTAATGCGCCCTTCTTCCTTGATTTTAGGGAGCAACTCGCCCTCCTTCACCTACCAGTCCAGTTGTCACTCAGTTACACTCAGTTACAGTTAGTTACACTCAGTTACACTCAATTACACTCAGTTACACTCAGTTACACTTAGTTACACTCAGTTACAGTCAGTTACACTCAGTTACATTCAGTTACATTCAGTTACACTCAGTTACATTGAGTTACACTCAGTTACATTGAGTTACACTCAGTTACATTGAGTTACACTCAGTTACACCTACCAGAGTTAGTTTGACTGATGGTTGACAGTTACTTGAGCATTGATGACTCCACTGATGATGATGAAGACTTCCAGTTGCGCTCCGATGATCATGAGGACACCTAGTTGTGCTCCGATGACACTCCAGTGATCCTTTGATCACTCCATGAAGGCTAATTCGAATTGCCACCTTAGGCATTCGAATTCCTCATGCATTGTATTATTTATATGTCCATTTGTGATTAATAACATAGTATGACCGAAGTATTATTGCTTCTATCTGAGTTCTACTGTACCATATTATTCTGTTGCTCATTATACTGCATGTATCACTCTTCTTCTATTTTCTTGCTTAATCATAATTATTCTCTTGTGAGATACATCATCTCTTAGATCTGCTGTGAGGATTTTCACAGCGATGGGCATCATCAACCCAAAGTTGTCGAGCTCGCTCTAAGTGTGGGCAAGCGTGTGTGTAGTGGCCATAGACCCCGCAAATAGAACAAGGGTGGTTCGTTCGCAAATTGGGGTTTTTAGCCTGCTTGGGTGGGCGATCAGGGTTTTGATTAGCGGGGGCTGCATTGTTGTTGTCGGGGGGATTAGCCGGTTGACCGGCTTGATCTGCAGGTTGGTTGTTCCCACGATTACGGCCTTTTCCGCGGTTCTGTTGGCCCTGGTTGCGTTGGTTGTTCTAGTTCTGCTGCGGATTTTGTTTGGCGTAGACTTTCCCTTGGGAAGCAGTTGGATTTTGAGGTTGCGCAGGTGCTGGAGCAGGATGCGGTGGATGGTATGCAGGTGGAGGCTGAGCAAGTGCAGCAACTTGAGGAGGTTGCTGATATGGCTGCGGAGCTGGTGGTGGATTCGCCGCAGGGGCTGCCTGTGGCGGATAATAAGCGAGTTGGGATTGTGAAGGCGCAGGAGCTGGGGCAGCCTGCTGATAGTAGTAGGGCTGAGGTGCGACTCGGGGGGCATAAGCGGGAGTCGCATGACCAAAGCACTGAGGAGGACATGAGGGTCCATGGTGATGGTGATGTGTCATGGGAGAATACGAGTTGGTTGCTTCAGACTGTGAGGTAGCCCGCGAAAGGTCGGGGCCAGAGGTAGGACGTGCAATAGAAAATGGTTGTGGATGCGAAGAAACACGACCGATGATGCCGTCTGCGGCGTGGGATGCCCCCGGTGCATCATGCTGGGAGGACTCGCCACGAGGGGCGTCAGGTATAATGGTATAAAGGTAACCCGACTGGGCATAAATGAGGTCGAACTGCTGTGCCTTAAGGATGGCCTCTTCTTCAGACTGGGGTCTTTCTGATGTCACATCCTTAGCAATAACAGGGAGAAGGGATTTGAGGAACCAATCTAGGAAGATACGGTCGTCTAGTTTGATCTTGCATAAGCTACGGCGTCGACACCACTCATGGATGTGGTCCGTGATATGGGTAGCCGTGTTTTGTCTACAAGAGAGAAGGATCTCAACGCCCGCGTCATAGTGGACAGGCAACTGGAAGAACTGCAGGAAGGTCGAGGCCAGGGAAGCAAAGGTGGCATGGGTCCCATGAGGTTTCTCGATATACCACTTGGCTGCAGAGCTAGTGAAGGTGCGCTGTAAGAGACGGAGGCGAACAGAGTCATCCACTATGGAGTTAGAGGAACACCATAGGTGGAAAGACATGATATGGTTTTGTGGGTCCTCACCTGCCTTACCCTCGAACTTAGGGATGTCAGAGGGGAGCTTGGTGGGCATATGAGGCCACGTAGGGTCGTGTCGAATAGGGTCGTTGGTCAATCTGGCCAGGTCAGGTAGGTTGAGGCTAGCCATGAATGGCAAACTGGAAGAAGGATGTGACACAGTAGTGGGTTGGACCAAGTTGGGGCCAATGCCCCCAAGTGGAGGGACAGGATTTGGGGTGGTGCCCCCAAGTGGGGGAACTGAGGTAGTGGAGGATGGTCCAGCACCACCATGGGTAGTGTGAGCCACTGATGTAATGGGGATAGGTATTCCCGCTGTGGGAATAGGGACCGTGAGGGGAACGGTAGATGAGGGTCCCATGGAGGGCATACCCAAAACAGGTGTAGTAACTCGTGTAGTGGTGGATGTGCCACCAATGGTCCCTATCACAAACGGAGTGGAAGTCGTGCCAGCCATGGGGCTAGTAGGGGCAGTGTAAATAGGGTTCTCAGACTCTTCGTCAGAATTGGAGGTAAAGTAAGGGGCGTCACTATCTGGTGACGGAGTCCTACGTCGCTGACGAGTGGAGTCAAGTGACAAGGCTCTAGATCTGTGATGAGTGGTATCAACGGATAATGATCGGAATCTATGACGTGTGGTTTCAAGAGAACCGTGCTGTGGGGGCTCGCCCCTAAGGCGCCGAGAATGTCTCGGGGACTCAATGGTGACGGATGGTGTCAAATCTCTGTGGGTTGAGGTGAGTATAAAAACAGCTCAAAAAGGCCTAATGCAACCGAGTGTGTAGAAGGAGAGCTAAAAAACAGGGCACTCAGGCCAACAACCAAATTAAAACACCCACTGCAACAGTTGTGCTACAATAGGTGGAGTGTCAACAAAGATGGTCAGAATACCAACAAGCAGCAGGTTTCCTAAAAATAAAAAATTGTGGACTCACTAGACCAAAGGGAGGTAAAGGAGCATGCAAATACCTAACTAAAAGTATTCTGACTCAACTAAACATATCCTCTGCAAGGTGATGAAATCCAAGTCAGACAATATGAGTAGGAAAGCCAAGTGGCTATGATATCCCCCTACCGGGAGGGACACTGGGTAGTCAATCCTAGAAGAATGGCAACTAAGATACCCCGTTCATGACACGTCCAGAAAGGTGAATCTGCCGTTTAGTTCGTTGACCGCAATACCCCTATACAGGGATATCTCGCGAACCGCGAAAGGTAGCCCTTCGGTTACTGAATGGAGTGCGGTATTCCACTCAGGCCTACGGAACCAGTCTCCCGACTTCAACCCTCCTAAGGGAGAGGCCCTCTGATAAACTGGTAGTGACCGTGCCAAAAAGTACTAGGGGATTTTGGTTCCCTATTTGGACAACAACTATGTCTCAAGTGAAAGTAACCGAGGGGTGTTATTGGAAGCCTATCCCCCCGATCCTACCTAACTACAATGATTCTTTTGTGTTCCCCAAGTGGGGTTAGAATGTTGGTTCAATTAGGTACTTTTTAAGGCTCACTTGATTTATGTGACAGAGTGTGTGCTCGTGAAGTTATGAACCCAAAATAGAAGTGCCACAAGGGGGACAACTTCTAACTATCAATAATGCTGGAATTGAAACTTTAACTTGCAAAATTTTCTGAATTAAAAATACTGAAATTTTAAAAAGATTCTGTAAAGGGAACAGAAATTATGTTGCAGAAAGGCTGTAAGGAAGTGGGCTGCAGGTAGGACAGGGGGCTGTTCAAATGCAGAAAATATTGCAGCAAAAGGGGCTCGGCTCAAATTAGGGAAAAATGCAGAGATCAGACCGCGGGTCTGTGGCGAATCGGAACAGGCGGACCGCGGGTTTAATGGAAACAGACGCGGTCAGGTCGCGGTTTTCGGGCCAACAGAGGCAGTCGGAACGCAGGAAATAGGGAAAAAGACGCAGTCGGGTCGCGGCAAAAGGGCTAACAGACGCAGTCGGTACGCCCGAAAGAGGCAGATAGCCACAGTCGGGACGCGGGAAAATGGCCGACAGGCGCAGTCAGATCGCGGCAAACAGGCTGATTAGCCACGGTCGGATCGCAGGTAACAGACTTGAATCCACCGGCAGGGCGTCGGAAGCAGTCTGAGAGCCGCGGTCGGATCGCAGGTAAAGGCCTGAAAGGCATGGTCGGGACGCGACTGCAGAGGGAAAATACGCGGTATGCGGCGGCCGAAAGGGACAGCCGAAAGGGAAAAAATTTAAAAACGGAAACCAGAAATTCAAAATCTAGGGGAGTCGCCAAAACTGTGGCTAGGGTTTTACCCCTAGCTTGTGCAAATGAGCACCTACTAAGGAGAATGGACTCCTTAGTAGCAGTTCAGTAAATGTAAATAATTAAGCTAAAACAAAAATTAAATTACTTCTAAAACATGCATGAAACATAAACAGCAAATTTAAAGAATGGCTTTTTGTATTGATATTACCTTCAATGTGAAGGTTTGATGAAGCCCTTTGCAATGTCCGAGTGGATGCTCCAAGCTTCAATATGCTCCTTCTCCTTCTCCAATGGTGGGAATGGGCCAAAGGTGGCTCTCAAGGTGAAATTAGTTCAATGGTGAACTAGGGTTTCGAGAGAGATTTTGGCAGAGTAAGGGTGCTTGTGATTGTGGATATGGAATAATGGATCTCCATCACCTATTTATAGTTTTTTGGTGGTGGAGTGCTGACCCATGGTTTTGGGAAACACATGGTTTTATGCAGCTGTATAAGGTTTTTTCCTCCTTTTCCTCATTATTTTATATTTTTTATTCCCTTTTTAGGGGATTTTTGCTATTTTTGGAGGAAAAAGGGGTTTTTTTAGCCTTTTTTAGGCTATTTTGAGGGTTTTGTGGCCTTTTGGAGGCATTTTAGGCCCTTTGGAGGCGTTTTAATGGGATTTTTTTGGGTTTTTAAGGGAAATATGGTAGGAAAATGGACAAATGAGTCATATAATGTGCTAGATGAGGTAGTGAACACTTTTTGGGTGTTAACAGGAGGTCACACCCTCAATTGAGTCTAGAGACTTTTGAATAGTGGGGAAGATATCCAATGCCAGCTTAGAAGATGTTGAAATGATCAGATTGAGAAAACAAGTAGCTAACCTAAAGACTCTAAAGGACAATGCAGAGAAGGAAAAGGAGGGTTGGGAAACCAAGTACCAAGGAATGCAGGTGGATCTTGACAGGTTAAAGGAGCAAGTGATAGGACAGAAGGTACTACATGAGACTAAGAAAATCATCTGGGATGATGTCATCCAGCAAGTAGATGACCTAAGTCCCTATTTGAACTTCATAGTTGATAACAAAACTATGTTGAAATTGGCTAAACAGGCTGTAGCAGTGGCCAATGAAAATCTTAATAAGAAGCCCTTGGATTATGCATAAAATGCAGTGTTGTTTCTGAGTGGTTTGTCAGAGGAGCAGGCTGATGCAGCAACATAAAGGACAGGGTAGCCACAATTATATGGGCCAAGAGAATAATTAACAAGCATCATCAGGTGAAGATCACCTAGTTTGGGATAGACATTCTCTCAAATCAACTGAGACCGTTCAAGGAGGCATTAGAACCCTTATTCAAGAAAGACCTACCTATGTTCTGGGAGGAGAATGGAACCATGTTATCAAATGAGGAATACAAGGTTAAACTATGGGATTGCAGGGTAAACCAGGAGGATTTTGCAAGGATGGATTAGCCTCTGATGGGTTAGATAGTAGCTAAAAAATTGACAAGGGATTTCGCATTAGCCTCAATGTTCGAGGGAGCTTGGACAGTGCACACTGGTTATTCTTACAGAGAACACACAAAGCTGAGAGTGTTAATTAAGGAGCTCACCACCCTCAACTGATCAATGGAAGTCCATCGAGAAGTATGGAAAGGCAAGAATCAATACAGGTGCATGAGTCGTTTGAGGTTATTGTAAAGTTTTCTGCTAGTGGGAGCATTCGGTTAGTAGGAGTGGCCAGTTGGAAGAGCATCTCCAAGACCATTTTTTGTCTTTTTGTTAAGTATAGGCGGTCATATGGTAAAACGACCTGTAAATGTAAAAGTTTGTTGAGCCGATTTTTCCACCTCTCTCTCATGTCTGTAATGGCGAATATGCCTCGATTAGGTGTCAATAGGTTATAATTGTTTTTTGTTCAAGAGAAGACTGAACCTGGGGCTTGAAGACATCTATAAATTAAATGTAATCAATGGCAAAGGGGTTGAAAATTTTGGAGCCCGAGTGTTGCTCTGTGTTTAAACAATTTTGAAGCTATTTTAAATAAAGTTGGAATGCCTTGTAGGTGTTTCTGTTTAGAGATTCATGTGTTATTTGATCTACAGTCTGTTCTTTCTTTCTCCCATGTGAAATGTGTTTCTTTCATTGTCAATTCATTTTTTCATGCTATTTCGTGCTTGGTCTAGTGTAATATCTGGATGGAATTCATAGTAATAGTTATTCGTTCATTTCGTACCAAGCATTCCATAATTTGCTTCTACTAAAATCAATATGGAACTCATGTGTTCATGCTCCATATCGATGGACTGTCTATTCTTCTTCCGAATCACCAAATTAAAGAATTTTGACTATGGAATGGTAGCTTTCTTGCCTTTGAATGGAGGTGTTTGCATAGCATCGTCATAAATGTGCTGTAATTAAATTTGTTGTAATCAAATACTTTCAATATTGTTCATTACATTACCTGCACGTTGTCAATAACTATCCCGCAATCAACTTTTTTCCTTCAACAAATTTGCAACAAAATCAATTCATAAAATAGACAAGTACAACTGTACTTAAAACAAGCAATTGCACCTTGGGGTTTAATAAAAGAATGTCATATTGCAAGAGCTTAATTTGTGGCTAGTTATCCATGCATATTTGTAGTTTGGATAATGCCGTATTGCAAGAGCTTTGTAATACGAAAGTGTTGTTCTAGCATTCTTATCATAACATATGCCTTGGTCCAGCACACCATTTTCCTTCAAAATGTCAACTAAATGATGCCCAAATTCATCTTCAGCAACTTGTAACGAATGAAAAGGTTTTAATTGCATTGTCATCTAACACAAGCAAAAAAATTCATCTGAAAATGTAACAACCGAGAGTAGTAAATTATGGATGCAATAAAGGTTACATTTCAATGCATGCTAACAATGAAGACATGCTACTACCTGAAAATGTTTAATATATAAGAGAGAGATAAATTATCATCCCAAATATTTATGAAGCAATTAATTGTTATCTCATTCCATCATTCTTGAATACCCCAACTTTCATTGTTGCTGGATAAAAATGTTACATGAAGCTTGTTGTAGAAATATATAAGAAACAAACAAAAAACAGATTTGTACTATCCATATCCTTATTTTAAGAAAACAAAAGTAGGACTGTACATTTTAGATACAACACTAGAGTATCTCCTTTACTACTGAAAGATAAGAAAAATGATCAACGCCCTCAAAATTGTTTAGGACAACCCAATTCTCAAACATTGATGAAGAACAACTTTATTTATGATCATAGCCTAGTCACATCAGTTCTAGAGCAGAAAATTAACATTTTTTTGATAGAATTCTACCAATGTTTATTTCTCTAATTCTAGTGGCAATACAATAAGTTAAAGAACATGACATACCATGAAAGGCATTATATAAGGTATTTTTTTGGTAAAGTCAATTATACATTCTCATGAATTCCAACAACTAAAAGATATCTTGGCAACATATGCAGTGAACAAATAGATCAGATACATTTCAATGGCTATATTTCACTCCATATGAAACAATAAAGGTAAAGAAAAAACCTGTATTCGTGGTTTGGTAATATTCCATTGAGATGTAGCACAACAATTTACATATTAAACTCAGGAACAATGAAGAGACAAATCGCACTGGTCAATATATTCAAATAGATTCAAAGACGTTTTTTTGTCAGAATATAGATAAACTAAATTTCAATGAAAATGGAGTCTTAGCCTGATGGTAAGGAAAGGGTGTTTCATACTCCAATATGGCGGGCTGTTTCACTTGCACAAGTACAAGCAAAGATCCTTGTGGATTAAGTTACGTGGAGGCCCTATGCATAATTGGAGAAGTAGATTCTTGTAAATAATATGTACTACACTGTAATATGGAAAGAGTACTTTTGTTGCCTTGTTAGTTGAAAGCTATCAAAAAGGTGAAAAAAAACTTGAAACTAAATTGCAAAGTCAGTCTTAAGCCTTCTTCCTTAAAACAAATAGTAAAATATTTATAAGCTAAGATTCACGAATACTAAGCCTAACCTCTTCCTTAAAACAATGACTTGTTGGGGGTTCCACATGCTTACCTAGACAATATATGGGCGAAATGACTCCGTTTGTTAGATGATTCATCCAACAGCCAATAACCCAAAAAAATTAAAATTTGCACATTGTTTCACACTTATAGAAATGCCTTACGGCATAATGAAGAAATCAATACGTTATAATCAATGAAACAACAATAAGATATCTAATTGAAAAATTCGTTATGGTGATAACTTACAAATATGCATTAGAGAATGATACAAATTGTCATTATATTGCTTTCCATTGCAAAGACCTACATATATCATGACAAAGTGGTATTTTCATATAAATGATTGATAGATATGTAAAAAAAGGCATAACATATATGAAATTCTAAAAAAATGAAATGAAAATACTTGAATCAGCTTCTCTTGGTTTCAAGAATATCTTGTTCTCTACTAAACAGGGCCAACCACATGAAGGTTGAAGCTCATATGCCCCTCCCCCTCACATCACTCTCAATTTCCCACATCCAATCTATCTACTGTAAAAATAAACGAAAGTTACATAACACAATAAAATAGATAAGATCCATGCATAAACAGTAGCAAAACAAAAAATATATGCATGAAAGGTAAATCCAAGTAATAATCTAAGATATAAATTTTCACATATACAACTTAAATGAGAACTGATAAATAAATCATGCATGCTACTTACTGAACAACATCCAACCATATGCCTTCACAATCTTGTCGAACATAATCCATGCCACCATCACCTACAACTACATCCTCTTTGCATTTCGTCCCTTCAAAATCTGCAACACTTGATAAATCTGCATACTCCAATTCATATCTATTACAATTTCTTGATCCCTTTGGAGGGCATATCAAAACTACACACCAGTCATTCTCTACCGGATCTTGTACATAAAATACTTGTTTCACTTATGATGCTAGAATAAATGGATCATCTTGCAGTCTATCCTTACTCAAGCATCTCTTCAAATTCACCATGGTAAAACCAATTTCATCAAATTTCATTCCATTCTTCTTGTGTACATCTATCCAATCACATTTGAACAATGGATACTGCACCAAATAGTAATCCAATAACATTATTTCTTGAATCACTCCATAATATGTTGTCGTTTGATGTATAGGGTTTTTATCCTTTGCACTTGATCTCATTAATGTTTGTGCATCTATGCACACACCACTATTTTGGGTGGCCCTGACATTTTCTATGATTTTAACATGAAATATACACCCATTGATTAAGTAGCCATCATACTTAGTTGCATATTTCCTTGGGCCACGTGCCAACCATTTAAGGGTATCATAAGTTTTTTTTTTCCTTCCATCTGTAAATTTTTAAATGTCGTTAGAAAACCATGCAATTTCAAAATATATTAAAAGAATCTCACCTTCATACATCATAATAGTCTTGATCAATGACGTTCAATTAAATCTAATATGAAGAACATATGATTACTTGTTTTCTTAACCAATCACTAAATTGTTGGTTGTGGAGCTTTTGTAGTAAGACTTCATCTTTTTGGGCTTGGATGTTACTATTGGCAATTTCTGTCAAGTGCATCCTATTTTCAAGTAATGTCAATAAACAATTTATGAAAAAATTGTGATATATTATAATACAAAATGATTCCATAAGTATGTTCTTATTACTTACTCTATCCAAGGTTGAATTTCATCTATGTTGTGCAAGACCCATCTGTGGGCTTGTAACAAACTAGTTTTATCTAATTCAATAAAAGTTCCACTAGATAAGGCCTTCCCATATTGTCTAACCTCTCCTTCTTCATCATCCCAAGCTTCATTTCTACTAGGAACTCTTTCAATATAATCCATACCTTCAACATATCCAGCACAAAATTTTATGGATTCCTCCACAGTGCAGTTTTTAGCTATGCAGCCTTCGGGCCTATTCTGATTTTTCACATAACTTTTGAAAACTTTCATGTTCCTAGAAAAAAACACACAATTTGTAAAGAAATCAAAAGTATGACTAAAGAGTTGCTAGTAATGTATTATTATTATAAGCACGTAAAATGATGGAATTTATGTGGATTTGCACTTAATAAAATTTAACTGACCTTTCAAAAGTGTACATCCATCGATATGCAACTGGTCCATAATAACGTAGCTCTCGCACCAAGTGTACAGTCAAATGTATCATTATATCAAAGAATGAAGGGGAGAAATACTTTTCAAGTAAGCACAAAGTTTCGACAACATCATCTTGTAAGTTATGAAGATCTATTGGATCCACCATTTTTGCACAAATTCGCCTATAAATGAAGCAAAGCCTACAAATAGTGTTTCGAACTTCTTTTGGTAGCACATGGTGCAATGCTACTGGAAGGATTTGTTGCATGAGAACATGGCAATAATGTGCTTTCATACTATAAAGCTTTATATCTTTCATATATACATGATTTCTAGGGTTTGAACTATATCCATCTGGAACTTTTAATGTGAACAAAACACGACAAAGAATCTCTTTCTCCTTTTTTGAAAGAGTGTTGTGTGTGGGTGGAAGAAATATTTTTTTTCCTTTTTGTTGTGGCCATAGGGACCTCCATATACTCAATTGTTGTAAGTCATCACGAGAATTCTTCCCATCCTTTGATTTATCTTTTATATCCAGAAGGGTTCCAAAAATACTTTCAAATACATTTTTTTCTATGTGCATTAAATCTAAAATGTGACGCACTAGGAGTTTTTGCATCCAACCGTATAAAAAATCAATGAAATATAACATCAAAGAAAAATTAAACAATATATTCATATTAAACACAATGAAATCCTTCAAGCATCGTACATTTTAGGCCTTAAGTTAATGTGTGCACATACCTCCCAATATGGTAAATTGAATAGAATTGACCTTTTCTTCCACACGTTAGTCTTCAAATTTTCACCTTTTTTAAATTTCACTTTCTTTTTGTACTTTTAGTCTTTCCCCATTTCTCTTCCCTTCCTTTTGTTTCTATAAAAATATCTAACACTTGTACAATTGTAGGTGCAATGAGATGCTCAAGCTTCCCATTAAATGGTCCTTTTTGTGAACGATACTTATGATTTATTGGAAGATATCTCCTATGTCCCATGTACACACACTTTCTACTACATTTGAGATACATTGAATTTGTGTTCCTTCCACATATAGGGCATGCGCAAAACCCTTTAGTCGTGCAACCAACCATATTTCCATAAGCAGGAAAGTCATGGATTACCAACATCAATATAGCCTTCATATTAAAGAATGACCTTGAATGAGCATCGTATGTCCTTTCCCCTTCATCCCATGTTAGTTTTAGTTCATTTACCAATGGTTCCAAATAAACATCTATGTCATTTCCTAGTTGCTTGGGACCGGCTATTAACAATGACAACAAACGAAAGCTCCTTTTCATGCATAACCATGGCGGAAAGTTATATGTGACTAGTACTACTGCCCATACACTATGACTACTAGTCAAGTTTCCAAAAGGATTAAATCAATCCACTGCCATTGCAAGTCATACATTCTGAGGATCGTTGGAAAAATCAGGCCACTTAGAATCTATAGTTCTCTATGTCGGGCTATCAACTGGGTGGCACATTATTCCATCCTTACTTGCATTCTCATGATGCCACCTCATTTTCTGTGAAATATATGTAGAGCTGTAACAAAAACATAAAGAATCATATATGCATTGCACTACTTAGTAGATTAAAGAAGATGATTTTCTAGTAGGTTGGTAGTACATGAAGGTGTTTAATATAATGGAATTATAAGAGTTCAAAATCATACCTGTACATTTTCTTCAACCTTGGAACTATAGGGAAATACCTCAGCACTTTGGCCGGGACACCAATACGCACCTTTTCAGAACGAGCATCAACCTTCCATCTTGATTCGCCACATGTTGGGAATTCATTTAATTTTTCATATTTTCCCCAATATAAAATGCAATCATTGTGGCATGCATGTATCATTTCATAGTCCAACCCCAATGATTTAATCAAACTTTTTGCAGCATATGTAGATTCTGGAAGTGTATTTCCTGTTGGAATCATTTCTCTTTGCAACTTCAACAATTGGGTGAAACTTGCATTAGACAATCCATTTCTCACTTTAAGGTTGTACAATTTCATAGTGGTCGATAGCTTAATGAACCTAGTGCAACCTGGGTACAATGGTGCCTTCACATCTTCAATTAACTTTAGATATTTATTGATATCATTTTTTTCTTCCATTGATTCTGCTTGGCCATTTTCACAATTCACATATGGATTTTCATTATAATATTGATAAGCATCATTCACCATTTAAACCATATGATCATCAACCATGGTTGCCTCATTATTATCATCATTCTCAAGAACTTCAGTATCATTTATAAGCAATGTTGCAAACTCATCATTCTGATTATCATATTGATGTCCGACTATGTTTTCATCACCATGTAATTTTTGGAGGCAAATCATGCATCTCTGTTGTGTGGCATTTCTTGCTCTTGTCAAATATATAGTCCTCAGTAGGAACTCTCTCTCCATGGAAAAACCATGTTTTATATGAAATTGTTATACCATGAATCATCAAGTGGTCTTGTACTTCCTGAAACGTCAATATTGCAACATTGCAACATTTTTTACAAGGGCATCTTGTGGTGTTTATATCCTCTGAATGCCTTTTTGCAAAATCTATGAATTCTTCAACCCTAACTTGATATTCCTTTGACATCCTAAGTAGAACCAATTTGCACATCACGTAAGAAAAAACCACTACAAATTACAATGATGAAATATGTTATAAAATATCATATTGAAGAATCAAATATAAAAAGTATACCTTGTTTTCAAATCTATCCAATCCTTTTTTTTGGCCATTTGAAAATAAAACCAGCGCAATATCTCGAATTGGCTCCTCAAGAGTTGGCCTCTCAACTTCCTTCCAATATACGGTTAGGAATATTCATGTAGTACACCCATATGCTTTCCAAAATAGCCTTTACTAGCACATGGCAACAATATATTACACCATACAAGCTTCCACCTTATAATAACCAAATCCAAACATCAATTACATAATATTTTGGTTTTATATTAAAGACAAGATATTTAAGATTTAAACCCATTAATATAACTCTGAAGATAAAAAACAAATTTGTGAAATCTGGTGGTCCCCTCCCCATTGGATATTGTTCTTGAATATTGGAGGTACAAAGGTCACATTTATGGAGTGCATAGTCCCTTAATACTCCCACCACCCTGCAAATCCGACGTCTCCCAAGCACGAGTCAGCTGGATATAACTGCAACCTCTAGAAGTATCGACCATCACCACCAGGTACTCGTTCATCGTTTATCAACCCTTTTGTGTTTTGTAATTCATCCAATAGACATTTTCTCCATGGCCTCGTCTGTAAAAAGCCTTGACCCATTTGAGGAGATCATCTACGATCGAATTTATGACGCGTATGATCCCCATTTGCGGTTGTCCAGTGTCAGTGATGCCTAGAATGCTTTGTTGTCTCTTTCCAAAGACCAGTTGGAATTGTTGCTAAATTTAAAGTCATCCTTAATAGGGCTGACATTAGAACAATTGCCCCATTTCCCATATATTGTCCAAAGGGTAGCCTCCAATTATTTTTCCACTGGGAAGGCCATCTTAGATGATACGCACTCCCATGTCGTTTGCAAAATTACACCAGAAGATATCAGGGCTGCCCTGGGTCTCTTCGAAGCCCAATGTCAGGCCTTGATCCCCTTCACTGAATTAGAGGTTCTGCAAGTGTTTAGGAAAGCTGACCTAGAATCCAAGAATAAATTTTTCCAGACCATTTTGATGACCCCAGTTCCCTTAGAGACCCTTATCACCCCACTTTCGTCCAAATTGTTCATAAATCCTGTCGTATCATCCATCGCCCTCTTGAGTCAAATCCTAGGTCTTGATAGCGATATCATGGTATCTGAAGTAATGCTAGGCATTCTCGTTTACTTGAGTCAATCTAAAGCAGTAATTAAGTTTGATGATTTCTTGGCCGGAGAAATCAATTCTTAGCTTGAGAAGTTTGATTTGGATAAGCACTTTAGATACCAAGTGTATCTATTTGCCATCATAGTCAGTTCCAACTGGTAGACTCTTGAGGACATGGATCCAGAGATGTTCAAAGACTGGCCCCGGTCTCTCCAAAAGATCCAGGACTAGTCTTACACCCTGTTCATTGACATAATTGTTCTCAACATCTCGAGACTATTCAACCCTAAAGAGAAGAGGATATCAGAAGACGTGAAGGTTTCCTTGCAGCAAGAGGGTATTGGAGATTGGTTCATGATGCAAAAGAATTCAATTATAAGGGTATATGGTTTTTCGGCTGCCCCTTTCATGCTACCAGTTTACCTTACTCCCTCAATAATCGCACTAGAATTGATTAGGAAGAGGATTTCTGTTGATGAGGAGCATTTTACTGCTCACAGGAAGAACTCTTGGATCAAATACCCTATTAATTTCGGGCCCTTCGTTGTGAAGAAGCCAACATCGTTACAAATGGTGGAGAAAGTTTTGAAGGCCATGAAGTTTCAAGCGAATCATGCACATAATTATGATCCTAAGGGGATCATTTCCCAGAGGAGGGTCGAGGTGCATAGGTCAGTCTTTATTCACTCCATGATCCCCAACTTGTCAGGATGAAAATTCTCTTGCCTATGATTTTGATTGGACTCCTGCAGAGAAAATTCAGGATCCTAAAGAAGTGCAAGGTCCGGTCCCGACTACTCCCTTGCCCCTAAACGGTGATGGTAGTATAAGAAGGTCTTGGTCAGAGGTGGAGGATATGGAATGTGATGAAAAAACCCCTAGAAAGAAGCCTAGGATAGACGTAGAGGAGGACGTAATCAACCTAGAGCAGGAGTTTAATTTTGAATCTAATTCCCTCAAGAAAGTGATAGAGGAGGAGCTTGTTTGAGTAAACCCTACTGGGTGTAAGGTTGCAAATCAGATGGTGATCGCCCAGCCACTATTGGTTGTAAAGCTATCCACTACACACTTACAGAGAAATCCCCCACGAACCACACAATGAATCAAGAAAGGGGGTGATGAGTCTCTACTCAATTATCATAAGTATTCTTTTTCCTCCGCTGTTGAAGGGCAATTTAATACTGAAAAGAAAATGTTGACAACCTATGGGAAGCTCAAAGAGCAATCTGAGGCTGAGACTCAGAATCATTCCGGGAAGCTAAGGAAGCTACCAAGCAGCAAAGTCTCTTTCACTACTGCTAGGAATATTACAACAAACTCCATGAACCTAGCGATCACTAATGAGGAAGGAGTTTCAGAAGTCAAGTTCAAGATGGATGTGTTCTCAATCCCATATAAGATTGTGTTCCATAAGGTATTTAGCGATCTCATCTATGTTGATCTGACTAAGGAGTTGTTAGCCCATCTCAGGTCCTAGCAAAGGGTGGTTAAACTTGAGACCCAATTGAAGCAGGAAAAGGAAACAACCAAGGTATGGAACCTATAGGTGAAACTCCTGAATGACCAAGTGGTAGACCTAACAACACAGAATGCTTTACAGCAATCCCTTGCATCTGAGTAGCCTGTGGCAACAGAGAAGCCTATTTTAGCAGCTAAGCCATTGGCCAAGATACAGGATTACAAAAATAAAATCAATACACCTATGAAAGAAATCCAGCTACCTCCTCAGACCATGTAGTTACAAGGGGAGATTGAGACATTGCAACATGAAGTTTTGGATCTGAAAGGCCACCTTGCTATTATGGAGGCTGACAAGTGCACATGGGAAGAAGAGAAGCAAAATATGCAGAAGAGAATTGATGAATTTAATGACTATAGCACCCCTGAGGACAAATCACCCATTGCTATGGCGATCAAAGATATGTCTGAAATGTCCTTGAAGGACCTGGAAATCACTCAATTGAAGGAGGCCAATCAAGAGCTCCAACACAGGATCACTGCTAAGGAAAGTGAAGACTCTGCTAAAGAGATCAGGACACTCAAAGAGAAGGTATCGAGGTTTGAGGAAAGGGTAATAGGCCGAATTCCCCTGCAAGGGGATAAACATTTGCTCTAGGATGCAGTGATAAAGGAGATTCCCTCATTAGAAATGCATTTGGTCATGGTGGATGAGAATAAACAGGGTTCTATGGTAGCAAGTAGAAGATGTAAATCCCTGCAGGAAAGTCTAGCACAAAGGCCTAGGGATGAGGCCTAGAAGGTGATTGCTGTTATGAGCTCAACCTGTGGGGAAGAACTAATTGCCTTGGGGATTAATGACAGGATATCAGTTCTTGTGGTAGCAAGGAGGATGACCACAAAGCAAAACATGTTGGAGAATGCACTTAATAGGATTAACATTATTCAACAAGGGGTAGAAAATTTCAACAAATTGTTCCAGCCCCTGTTTCAGAAAGGGTTTCCTAAGTTTTGGGGTCCAGAGGGGAAGCTGATCCCTCAGAGAAAATATGTCGAACTGCTGAACCAGGAAAGAGTAAACCATGCAAAGTTTGAGGGTATGAATGGTGGGATAAAGGGAGAGGTAATCATCGATAAACTCAGCGAGGACTTTGAGATACTTGCTCAATTTAGGACTGTCAAATCAGATCTCCCTGTTATTGGCCATAGCCCCTTGATTGACCTGGATGTTCTCCTAAAGGAGCTATTTGAGATGGCCACCCGTACAGATCAGTAGTGGCAAGATATACATAGACTGAGCAATCATCATCCTCTAAGGCCCGCCGACAGTTGAGTCAGTCGTAGTCTATTAAAAATATGCTCGGAGTTGTCGTTTTCATTAAGAGAGCTAGAAATCCCTAGATGTCGAGATTTCCATTTTTGATTGGTCACGTGTAGCCCAACATGCCTTCCCGAAATGTTTTTTGGGCACGATGCATCTACCACGTTAGAGTTTGTTAGGATTCAGGACTTACTTTCGGGTTTTATTCCCGCAATGTAACTGATTTTGATGCTCTATTTCGAGACACAAATCAAGGGTAAATGTCACCTCTATGGAAGAGGAAGGGTTTGAATTTCATTTTTTACGCCTTTGTGCTTGGACTGTAGCTTTGTAAACTTTCTTGGAAGTGTTAATGAATTTTTTTTTTTTAGTTTGTGAGATTCATCACAGTGTTCATATTTAGTTTGCATCAATTTTATATGTGTAAATTCTGCTAATTCTTTCTAGAGGAACCCATGACCTATCTTGAGCCTGCTAAGGGTTGTTGGGACATGTCTTAGGCCTACTAGGATTGTCGTGACTAGCTGAAAGTGCCTTGAGGATTGTTATGAAGGTACCATGACCTAATGTGGGTTACGAAGGGTGTCGTGAGGGTGTGTAAATGTGTTGGCTGAGATCTGTTAGTATGGATGGAAGTCTGTGAGGTCTAGTACATGGGTTGCTACCCTTTATTATAATAGTGATATCGCCGAGAGAAGTTGCAAACCTTGAAACACTTTTTATGTGCACGATATTCTATGGAATGCGCTAAATAAATTTTGGAATCCACAGTTGATTTGGTGGGGACACTGATCGAACGATCAGAAATCCATTTCGCTGCGTGAAAAAGTAATTTGTACGAACACTTAGGCTTGCAGCAAAATTGATAGATCAACGATCGAGATCGATGATGAGGAAGACGCGTTCTGCGGAAACTCTATTCCCGCATTCCGGAAAGAATTCCGTTGTGGAAGAAAGTTAGACAATGTGGAAAGAGTTTGTTTCTGATATCACATCTTCATTTTCGTAGCACTAATAGTGAACAATAAATGCAATAGAGATATCATTCCATAAATAACAAGGAAAATAAAACCTAAATATTATATTCATATAAATGTGAGTTTACAATGACTGTAACAGTAGTTCTAAGGTGGACAAACAAATCTGAAATTACTTTAACTCTAACCTGTAGCTTCCTGGGCGTGCACAATGATTTATGGAAGTGAAATGGCCTTCTTTGGTGTCTCGATTTTTCTTTGGTGTATTCTAGTTCCTCAAAACAACCCAAATCATCTTCTTCTCAGACTCTCTTATTATGTTGTAGCGCCCTCCTTCACTACCCATAAACGTTATGCACAGTCGTAACAAGAAGGAAGAATACAATGAGAGTACCCAACAACATTGTAGTAGATTTTTGTAGGTGTCAATAACAATGTTGTAGTAGATTGCAGCTCCCTTTTTGGTTGTAAAAACCCTTGATATTGTCCTAGATGAAGCGTGGGTATCATTGTAGATGTGCAACTGTAAGGATATGCGCCCAATAGAAAATAAATCATCCTCACAAACAAGGTCGAGTCCTCTCCAGATGATGTCACGGCCCACGCAGTCCAAACTCAACCAACAAATGAATAATACGGCCTCCACAAGATGAAATTGGCCCCTTTGTTACTCCTTTTTTTTCAAAAACATAAAAACCAAAAAAGACGAAAAACTGAATATGCATGAATCTTTAGCATCTTTTATCTAGATGGGCCTGAAAATTTGTTGTATGTATAACCACTGCATGAGCCTATAATCCTAGGTATAATATAGTATTGTTACTTGTTAGACTCACAAGAAGACCCCCTTGGGCTAAACCTGATTATAGAATATGCTATGGGGATGGTGCTAGGGGGTGCTAGTTTCTTATAATATTCTTATTTTACTTATTGCATAATCGTTTCTAGCTTCTATTATATTGCTTGTCAAGGATATTTATAACTTACATCGTAGGGAGGCTCTATGGGTTAAATATAAATATGTTTCTAATGTGGAGATATCCCAACCTTTAGACTAACTAATATATGTTGTCAGTATGACAAAAGATCAAGATGTGAAAGTTGTCACCACCATTTTAACATATCAATGTATTTTTAGGAGTTAGAATTGGCTTCGATCCGCTCATTTAATGACTTGGAAGGTATGGGAAACTTCCTTTCCTTTAGAGCTCAAGAAATCTTACTTGGGAGTGAGTAAATTACTCAAAGGTGCATTGCAATGGCCATAACATTATTAGAAATCACTTGGTTCAATAATTTCACATGCCACCTATCGTTGACTCTCCAATGACCTAAATAGAAATTCCCATGCAGACATCTCTAAAAACTATTACACTTCCACCACTAAAATGGTTCATTGAACAATGCAAATACATAAATGAGGTGGAGGCTCTAGATTGGCATCGCATGATATGTGGTAGATGTAAGGTAGGCATCATTGAAAATTGACTGGAGGGATATCTTAGAAAGTAATCAAATTTTAATTAGGATAATAGTTTCAATGGTATAATATTGGTCTAAAAAACATATGTTGATGGTTCAAATTCCTCTTATCTTTATAAGAATCTCATATGGTTGTAAGAGGTAATGATAAAAATTCTTAATATTTAAAAGGATTATATAGGTTCTTTTAGGATTTCTCCAAGTAGGACTGCTAACACCCAAAATGACCCCCTAGGTTGTGGGAGAGGGTAAATTGGGGTAACCACAAACCAATCTTTAGTTTGTGTTACTGACCCAACAAAAACAGAGAGGGCTCTCTCTATAAACTCACAGAATACTGGAAATCCTCAAGATTGTCAATAATGAAGAAAACACACCAGCATTCATCATTCAAGATATTCAATTACAACAATACAGAAGATCAAATTTATGTTGGAACAAAGTGGTTTAAACATTGTATGGCTAAAACATTTGAATCTCTATTTGGGCAATGGAGTCATATTTAAAGAAACTCTGGAAATTCATTTACAAATGCTTCGCAAGTGCATTAATACATGGGCGAGGTAGTAAATAGCTCGTAGTCAAAGTGAATATAATTGGTGAAGCAGAAGAGAAAGAGACAAACCATTGACGTAAGGCATATAATAATGAATCCTACATCAATTTTAGCAGAGAAATTAATGGTGAAATACTTGGAAAAAGGTAAGCATAGCATACTTCTATGAAATAATGTTACAGACTAGAATTAACAATGAGAGATACACAATTCACATGGAAAAAGAAAGAATAGACTACAAGACCAGTTACACAAGAATCCCTAAAAACATTGGCTCAGCTTTGCAATCTTTATTCAAAATATAGCTCAAAAATGTCTTACAGAACAATACACAAAAATTCCCATAAAAGTTTTCAACACTTTTTCATTCCATTACACCGCATATATAGATGTAGGGAGTCTTCTTGATCGATTCATCTAAACCAAAAATAGTTATATCGGAGTGACACCTCATTCACGTTGTTTTGACACTATCACTACAAAACAAAAATAGGTAGAACCGACCTAACTGTTTTCTTGCAATCCATCGATATTATTACTAAGTAATATTTGCTTCAGGTAAAAAGTAAAGATAGTAAAGTAATCATTCCAGCTGGCTATTTTATATAGCCACCGAAAAGAATATTACAAATTTCTCAAAAATAAGGAATTTTTTTAGAAGTCTCTGATTCCAAACAAGCATTAAAAACTATAAAAAGTCAAATATCACTGTGGAAGATGAAGAGCGTATAGTGACTTCCTATATTTTTCTACATTATCCGATTGGTCTGCAGGTGGGAGGTCATAGTCCACCATTTCCTTTACCATCACTCGTATCTCGATATGATATGCATAGGAAAATGGGGGAAGCCTTTCACTAATGGCGATAAACCTGTTCAAGTTTTCAAAGTCCTCTTCAACCTTCTCCATCAGAGTCCTTCCTACAAGCAGCTGGTTCAAATGTTTTAATTTTGTATGATCCATCCTTATCGCCCACAGTAGGTTTTTTTAAGCATTGTGGGAGATTATTTCCTGGTCATCATTCCAGAACGAAGGTAGCCCCATTTCAACAAGCTTATCAAACAACCCTTTGAAATCTGCCACTTGTGCCTTCATTTCTTCGACTTTAGCTTCCACACTCTCAATTTGCGCGTATTTCCCTAGGACCATTCGTGCCACTGCAAGTGTTGTGATCCGGTTCCCAATATTCAGCTTAATCCTTTCTTCTTTAGATAGATCATTCAGGAAAGTGATAGCACTTGGTGTCATTTCTTTAGGTCTTTGGGTTAGGGTCTCCCTCGCAACTCCACAGCCTATGAGAGCATCACTAATAGTCTTCTCTTTTATTCTTATAAACTCTGAGTAGGGTCTAAAGTTCTCAGCTTCTTTAATGATCCTGTCCCACACCAAATGTTTGCATCCTTGTAATGCTGCCTTCCCGGTAACTTGATGAGTGAGTTTTTTATTGATGTCAATTAATTCTTTGTGCTTCATCTGGAGGACCTTTGCTTCTTATTCCTTTTTATTACTCTCTTCTTCCAACCTTTGAGATTTTTCCTTCAGCTCCTTGATTTCCACATCTTTTAGGCTAATGTGAGACATAGCCTGCGCAATACTGTCAGTACTACTGCTATCCCCATTTTGGTTCTTATTGGCAGGTCGCATGTCTAATTTGGACAAGTTAGTTTTCAAGTCATCAAGCTGTTTTTGTAAGCTTATTCTCTCTTTTTTCAAGCTATCTTCCTTCTCTGCAAATTTCAACAACTCTGCTTTACATTCACTTATTTGTTTAGACAAGGCTTCTTTTTGTATTTCAAAGTCTGTCTCTTCAGGATTTTCGATTAGCTGGATATTTGGAACTTTTTCCTTCTTTTGTAGCTTAAGAATCAACTTATCTATCTCAGTCGATAGCTTGCTCATGTTTTTACCTCCACCGTCACTTACAACTAGGTCAGATTGTACCTTTTTGACCTGCTGTTGAAGAGCTCGATTTTCACTTTTCTCTTACCTGAATTGGTTTTCTAACATCTTGAAACTTATATTCTAAAGTCTGAATTTCAGGAGCCGAAGACTCCCCATCATCTACCTCTCCACTATCCATTGGAGCAGTCAATTCTTCTTGAGCCGTTGCAACAATCAGATCCTCCTTAGTGGGGGAAGCAATTGACTTGGCTTGAGTAGCCGCAATAATTAATTCATCTTGCACTTCCAATTTAGGCCGCTTGTCTCCATTACCTTCTTCAGTATCCATATCTCTAACTTATTCTAAGTCTCTTTTTTGGCCCACCTCCATGGTGTCCGACACTTGATCTAAATCCATTATTAAATCGGATAACATGAGATCTCCTTCCTATGTCTCAACGGCTTCTCCCGCCTCGGGTTCCCAATGCAACAAATTTTGCCCCTTCAACACCCCTTCTAGATATGTATGCTCAAAAGAGCTAAGATTACATTCTTTCCTTCTCTTGGAAATATTGTGCAAGGGGTCATATTTGATGGCTACATCTTTCTTGAACCCTAGCGGCTTCAATAATTCTTCCACCTCTCACAAAGATTCTTTATTCTTCACAATGAAAGGGCCTACCTTCCAGGGGTATTTCACATCTGTGCTCTTCTTGTGTTTTAGGAATTGCACTTCTCCGAGGGCCAATTTCTGTCCGATAAATTCAAGAGCAAAGGTCCGCAATGTTAGAAAAGCGTGTAAAACATAGGGCTCCTGTTGAAAATCGTACAATCTAATGACTGTAGATTCTCTCAATAAAAACCAATCACCGAAAACCAGTTCATCCTTCAACTGCATCATTGTTTCCATTTCAGGCAACACTCTAGAAAATTCTTCCCGAAAGATGATTTTATAAACAGGGGGCAAAACATAGTTCAAATAATTGAAAACATTATCTACCAAAACATCTCTCTCAAGCACTGAGGAGAAATGTTGGATTTCGGTGCTATTGTACATAAACATTTTCATCAACTGCATCTGATATCTAAAAAACCTAGTACTCGGGAAATTGCTCAATTGTACATGTATCTTTTCCACCAAAAATTCATCAAACCTCAAGGATGGGATGAGACTGCTTTCGGACCTGTCCAAATTGATGCTAATCCTAAAGAGTAAACTTAATTGGACTTTAGTCAACCACAAATCAGTATCCAACCCTAAAAATTGAGCTAACAAAGAAAGAACCAACTGGGAATTGTCATATAAAAGGCTTACATTTAGGAGGTAGGGTTCTTCGGAGATTTTAGAGTCGAGTTTCAGGCATGTGGCTAAGAAATCTTGATGGCTTTCGGGGTTGATTTGGTGGTACAAGGAAACCATAGACTCTTCATAAAAACCCTCCAACTCTTGGTACTGAGACTCGGGAATGAAAAAGGAATTCCTAACAGCTGACGCATCTATATTACAGATGACTCTGGACTTATGGGCATCCATAATTACTCTTTGGGGTTTCGAATAATTTGAATAACACCATGTTACAAACTCAGGGAAAGGGGACACTTGGTCAAGGCAAAAGAAAATGATTGACGACCTAAAGATTCCATGTATATCTAGTCCCTGTTTATGCAAGGCTTCCAATCTTTTCTCAATTTGCGGACCTTTTCTAGCCCATTCATTTTCATGTCCTAGCACTTTGCCATCGAGGATGGGGATTAATTCAAGCCTCCATTAGGTAGTTGTCTGACCCTCCACCTTTCATATACAGGTTTTTATGCTGCAAAAGAGAAAAAATTTATAGCTGCTAACAACTGGCTCGAACCGGGGATGCTATCCTCCCAGTGAGGTAGAAAATAAACCTGGGGACCAAGTGCCTGATCCATTGGGCAGGTTCTGCAAACCCTAGATTGAAAAATTTATCTAGAAACATAAACTATGTCTGTTTTCATATCCAGGCTGAGAATTCAAAAATGAAAACATGGCTCCCCTTTCGGACAATAGGGCCTTTCCTTCAGGCTTCAAGTCCTTCTGGTTCACCGTAAAAAACCCAAAACAAATGTGAAAAGAATGAAAAAATATACATGCTATGGTACATGGGTTACCTTCTTTCTCTAGGATAGGTAGTACTTCAAAAACCTTCCGTTGACTAGACCTCCTGACCAGGCGGACCCATCTTGGTGCTCTAGGATAAAAGAATTTTCTCCTCGATTTGCTGCAATAATATAGGGCCCCATCAACATATGGTTGAATTTCCCATGTTTATCTTACCTCGGAGCATCCCACTTCAGGACCAGGTCATTTACCTAAAATTGATCTTCTTTTTCCTTTCTTTCAAAGGAACTCTTTATCTTTTATTGGTGCCCCTATACTTTGTCATAGGCTATGCTTCTTACCTCATTCAGCTCGACTATCTGATTAACCCTTCTCTGCATGTGGTTTGGTTCTTCTTCTATCCCTTGCAGCAACCTCATAACTGGAAATTCTAAAGAAACTGGAAAAACCACCTCGGCTCCATACACCAGATAGAAAGGGGACATCCCAATGGCCTTCTTTGTACTTATTCTGTCACACCCTAGGGAATATTTTAGTTTTGTGTGCCAATCTCTCTTATTATCCTCCAACAACTTCTTTATGATTCTTACTAGACTTTTGTTGGATGATTCTGCTAGTCCATTTCCCTGAGGGTAGTGTGCCATTGAATGATTTAGGATGACATGGTATTTGTGGCAAAAATTTATCATCTTCTTAGAACAAAATGCTAGCACATTTCCTGTCACTATTCTTTTAGGGCACCCAAATCTTGACAGGATATTCTCCTCCAGAAAATTCATGATAACAGCTTCGGTTGCCTTCTTAGTTGGTATGGCCTCTATCCACTTAGTGAAATAGTCAATGGCTATCAATATCCATCTATGTTTCCCTGACGAGTTAGGATTTATTTCTCCAATGAAGTCTAAACCCCATTGCTGGAAGGGTGCTTCTACTATGACAGGGTGAAGGGGTAGTGAAACAATCTTTCTTTTTCCTTCAAAAATCAGGCATTGGTGACAAGCAACCGTCTCTTTGTATACATCTGAAAACATGGTGGGCCAGTAGAAACCAACTCTCAGGATTTTGTTGAATGTCACCTTCCATGAATGATGGCCGCCACAGTCTCCCTTGTGAAACTCCTCCTTTATGCGTTTATCCTCTTCCTCAAGTAAGCAATTGAGTAACACACCTCTAGGGTCCTTCCAATATAGGAATTGATTCATAATACAATACTTTGCAACTTTTAGTTTCATAGCTCTAGCCCTGCTTTTGATTAATCCCGGAGGAGCTTGTAAGTTTTGTAATACATACACAATGTCAGCATACCAAGAGGATGCAGAGAATTTTGGCCTCACTTGCACTCCCATATCTAGCTGATTTGAATACCCTTGTAAGACATTCAGTTGCAGAGAATCACAGTTGGCCTTGGTCATTAACTTTGCTAACCCTTTCCCCTTTACCAGTTTGGTGGGTTTTATCTCTAGGTTGTATTCTAGCAACACAACAATCCATTTGGCTCTTCTTCCTTCTGGGTTTGCTTGGGTGAGGACACCCTTCACAACAATGTTTGGGACATGAGCAATGATGTGTGAATGTAGGATATAAACCATGAAATATTTCAGTGACTTAATTAGGGCATAGGCCTGCTTTTCCATGATATCATATTTCAGTTCTGCATCTCTTAGTACCATGCTGAAAAAGGCAATTGGCAGTTTAGCGTTCTAGGCATTTTTCTATAACAGTACCCTATCCACTGTGTGCTCAGAAGTGTAAGAGAAAATAAAAAAAATCTTTAGAAAAATCTAGACTGGCTAATACTGGGGCTTCAGTGATAGCATTCTTAACTCCCTTAAATGTCTCTCTTGCTTCCGCAGTCCATTTAACCTAATTTTCCTTTCTCAACATATTTGTAATGCTCATCATTATTTCGGAAAAACTGGGAATGAATATTCTCAGAAATCCCACTTGCCTGATGAAAGACTACACCTCCTTTTTGCTTCTTGGCTCTCCAACTTTCTGGATGGCACTAACCCTTTCAAGATTGATCTTGATACCTCCCTTTGGAAATAATATGACCCAAGAGCTTAGCTTATTCTAATGCAAAATGTGATTTCTTAGGGTTAAGGGAAATACCATATTTTATACATTTCTTAAAAACCTGTTCCAAATGCTTCAGGTGCTCTTCATTAGATTTTGAGTACACAGTTATGTCATCAATGTATTCAACCAAAAAATTATCTTTTTCTTCAGTGAATGCTATGTCCATTTCCCGTTGGAAGGTAGCTCCTACATTCATCATCCCAAAAGGCATCTTATTATACATGAAAGTACCCCAAGGAGTGGTGAAAGCGGTCTTCTCTTGGTCTTCAGGATAGACCTTAATTTGGTTGTATCCGGAGAAATCATCCATAGTAGAGATCCTTTCTGCCCCTACTACCTTTTGTAAGATATGCTCCATTTTGGGAAGGGGATAATTATCCTTTAGTGAAGCCCTGTTTAGGTTCCTAAAATCTATGCAGATTCTAATTTCTCCATTCTTCTTCCTTACGGGAACCATATTTGCTATCCATTGAGAGAATCTCAAGGTGACAATGATTTTTTCATTAAATAATCTTCTAATCTCATTTTCTATCACAAACACCAGCTTAGGGTTTATCGTCCTACACTTTTTCTTGAAGGGTTTCTCTCCTGGTTTGATTGGAATAGAGTGTTGTATTATTGAGGTATCATATTCCTTCAGTTCTTCATAACTCCATGCAAATGCAGAGGCATATTTCTCCATCAACTCTACATATCGCTCCTTCTTTTCAGCAGGTATCTTCTTACACAAATTTACTGTCCGATGATCTTATTTAGTGCCCAAGTTTTCGTCTTCTACCGCCTCTTTGGGGGGTTCAAACTTCGGGTTTTTTGCCACATCATTCTGGTCGAACAGCCTCTCCAGGGGTATCAATCCCTTGGGGATATAATTACTTTTCAATTGAACGATATCTTTCCCACCCAACATGTTTTTCCATTATTTGCTTTCTCTTTCTTCTCCTTCTAATTGCTCTTGGTCTATTAATCCTTCTATGTTCTCATTTTCAGTATCAATATGAACATTAGTAAACTCGTCAGATAATTCCAAAAATATTTTAATTTGTAAATCATCTTCAAATACTTGTCAATATTTAGCATTGTCTGGAATAGATGGCCTATTCACCACCTCTACCTCGTATTTTTCTTGAGAGAAAATAGGAGTTTTAAAACCACTGGCAGAGGTGGCCAAAGAGTCCACCACCTGATTTTCAAATCTCAGGATCACCTAGATCTTGTGTTCGGTGAAAAAGTTCCCAAACATATCTCAAACTTCACTCCTATAGGCCATCATCCTGGGGTGTTTTTCCTGATAAATATCATTTACTTGATTGACAACCAATTCTGAATCTCCAAAAATGTGTATCCCTTTTGCCCCCAAATATTTCAATGCTCTTAGTCCCAAGAGTAGAGCTTCATACTTAGCCACATTATTAGTACACTCAAAAGTTAGCTTGTATTATAAAGCTCCAGATTCTTGATCGGGAGGTATAATCCAAACCCTTGCACCAGCACCATTCTTGCTTAGTGAACCATCAACGTACATCTTCCATAGCCCTTCCTAATTTTTCTGTTTCTCTGAGGCTTCATACCTCGCGGAAAACTCCCTGTCTTCCTCGACCTCATGGAAAAATGGGGGCATAGGATCGGTATGTGTGCCATAAGTCCATCTGCATGGTTCCTTTCAACTTCTTTACCTAGGATCTTGATAACAGCAGCCCAAACTTAGAGGGCACTTCTGCCACTATTATATCCATCATAATGCTCTTAGCCGGAATCTGGGTAAGGGTCACTACTACATCTTTAATCAAACCCAAACATGGTACCTTTCTGGAATCAAAAGAATACAGGTCTTTGTAGGGTCTAGTGACTTCTAACCCCAACTGATCCACCACCGATTTTGGCATTAGGTTGTGTGAAGCCCCAGAATCTATCAGGGCATTGTGTAACAACTTACCATGGATATTCAAACTCAAGTAGAAAGGACGGACTTCTTCATCGTCTGGTTCTTCCAACTTGGAACCAAACATTATAGTGGTGGCGTCATATGTTACTTCCAATATGTCTTGCATACCTTCTGCTTGTCCCTTTACCAAGCTAGTTATCTCTTCGATATATTCATTATTTCTCAACAGCTCATTTAAGGGGATAGAGATATTCACCTTAGACTGTTCAGCTTTCAGACTGAATGTCGAAATGGGCCTCACTACTTCAATTACCTCTGGATGCCTACCCTCTTTAGAATGCTGCCCCTTATCTTCTGAGGATTTTTGCGCAGTAACATCTGGTTGTTTTTCCTTTAGCTTCTCCGTATTCTGCTGAGTCTTAGATAGATGAATATGGGAAGACTTCCCTTCACTTATTGGTATCTCCCTGCTTCTTAACTTCATATTTCTTTGGATGTCATCAACGACATTCATGTAACCCATTTGGTACTGCTCAGAATCAAACTCAACAGCTTTACTAGCATTCCCCCTGTTGAAAAAGTCATGCTCTCTTTGGGTTAAATGTACTTCATGGTCTAGGGTGTCAAAGAGATGGATCTGGTCTCTAGCAGGCTCTTTAGGTCCTTCCTCATCCCCCAAATTTTTAGGGAAGGGAGGTCTCATCTCGTGGTCTTCTTGATTTATTGGATTTCTTGGAGGGGGTGGCCTTCAGAAGTTAAGATTCCTTATCTGATTTTCAGGCTGTTCTCTAGGAGGAGGTTTATTTTCCATGGTGAACCTATCCATCAGCTTTTCCATAGTTTTTATCACAGTATCAAACATGGTATCACTAGAAGATGAGGAGGTAGAGGCTAGGGTTTGTTTCTTCTTTTTATCTACTTTTGTTTTTCCCTTTCCTGAGGCCATCATGCTCGCCTCCACCTCTACGACATCCTTTAGCATAGCGGTCAAGGTAGCAGACTTTCTCTCCTTTAAGTACATGAGAAATCTCCATCAAAGGCATCTGCATAATGGAGCTTTGCGGCACCTACTGAGGGTCTCATATCGTCTGGGATAGAATTATAGGCCCTCATGAACCTAGCGGAAAACTCATGAACATATTTAAAACCTCCTTTCTTTATATGGTTTTATTGGGATAAGACTAGCGTAGGACTCCCTATCATTTCCCACCTCTCTAAGAACAATGTCTTAAAGGCTGCGAAATCGTTGATAGAAGCATTCAGTAACCGTCTGAACCATTTCTTAGGTTCTCCAACAAACTCTGAGCAAACAACCTTATTTTAGCATCATCATGATCTACTTCTTCCAAATCAATAAAATCTTCAAATCTGTCTACATGCTGCTTGGCAGAAAAACCTCCCTCTCCATCATAAGATACTATTCTCTGGGCGTAGTTCTGAGGGAGATCATGCAAGATAGTTGGTAAGGCCAATGGTGCAAACCTAGCAGCCATGTGTCTGAGTGGATTTTGAGCTTGGGAATGGATATTCTGGGTAGGATTACTTGCAGGGATTGTGGTATGGGTTTTAGGGATCTGAGAACTAGATATAGCTTTTTCTGCCTTGATTATATTCTGCAACTCGAGCCAGACAGAATCTAACAAATAGGATTTAGGGGTATTCAGACCTTCTTCACCTAGACTTAGATAAGAGTCATATCTTGATCTTGACAAGGGATTTCCAGTATCTATCTCTATAGGCAATTCTTGAAGAACAGGGAGTTCCCCTTTAGACCCAATTATTTTAATGTTAGAAGAACTAATAGCTTTATCCTTTCTGGTCTTATGTCTAAGTAATGTTTTTGGATTTTCCACACTTAAAAGAATTTTAGAAATAGTATTACCTCTCGTATGGTTCGTTCTTGAGGCCAGGATGCCCGTTTCGAGATGTCTTAAAAAATGGACTTGGCACGTCAATCTCCCCCAGTGGAGTCTTTCTTGAATGTGGATCTTTACGAGTGGAGTCGCCAAGGAAAAATTGCACAACCCTCTAGAACTTTGGAAATCTCTGTTTGCCCACATAGATCTTTTCTTTCTTTGAATCTTTAGAATCCTTTGTCGTTCTCCCAGGGATAATAAAACAATCACGTTCCCCATCAACAACGCCAATTTGTTAACACCCAAAATGACCCCCTAGGTTCTGAGAGAGGGTAAACTAGGGTAACCACTAACCAATCTTTAGTTTGTGCTACTGACCTGACACAAACAGAGAGGGCTCTCTCTATAAACTCGTAGAATACTGGAAATCATCAAGATTGTCAATAATGAAGAAAACACAGCAGCATTCATCATTCAAGATATTCAACTACAACAATACAAAAGATCAAATTTATGTTGGAACAAAGTGGTTTAAACATTGTTTGGATGAAACATATGAATCTCTATTTGGGAAATGGAGTCATCTTTAAACAAAATCTGAAAATTCATTTACAAATGCTTCGCAAGTGCATTAACATAGGGGCGAGGTAGTAAACAGCTCGTAGTCAAAGTGAATTTAATTGGTGAAGAAGAAGAGAAAGAGACAAACCATTGACGTAAGGCATATAATAATGAATCCTACATAAATTTTAGCAGAAAAAGTAATGGTGAAATACTTGGAAAAAGGTAAGCAGAGCATACTTCTATGAACTCTACTTAACTATCACACTGCACCAAGTATGAAAGAAAGTTATAGACTGGAATTAACAATGAGAGATACACAATTCACATGGAAAAATAAAGAACAGACTACAAGACCAGTTACACAAGAATCCTTGAAAAAATTAGCTCAGCTCTACAATCTTTATTCAAAATATAGCTCAAAAATGTCTTACAGAACAATACACAAAAATTCCCATAAAAGTTTTGAACACTTTTTCATTCCATTACACTGCATATATAGATGATGGAAGTCTTCTTGATCGACTCATCTAAACCAAAAACAGTTATATCAAAGTGACACCTCATTCAGGTTGTTTTGTGACTATCACTACAAAACAGAAATACGTAGAACTGGCCTAAAATATATGTATAAAATAACATTTGTAGGGAACAATGTTTCTATTAAAAATTTAACATTAAACAATGTAAACATTGTATTGTTTTAAAATTTAAAATGTAAACAATGTTTTTTTATTTTATTAAAAAATTTCAGCGTGGAGGAGTATGTAGAGGGGAGCTGAGAGGAGGTTGCAGGAGGTGATGTGGAGGAAGGATGGGGGAGAGGAGAGGAGGACACAGAGGGAAGAAGGAGAGGAGGACGTAGAGGGGAGCGAAGAGGAGGATGCAGGAAGCAATGTGGAGGAAGGCTGGGGTAGCAGAGAGGAGGACGCAGAGGGGAGAAGGAGAGGAGGATGTAGGAGGGGAAAAGGAGCAGGATGGAAGGCGGGGGAAACTGGGCAGAGCTGCATGGAGGAGGATGTAGGAGGGGAGGGGTGTGGAGGATGCAGATCACGAGGAGCATGGAGGAGATGGGAGGGGAGGAGGGGAGCAGTAGGGGAGTAGCGAGCAGCGTGGAGGAGATGGGAGGGGAGGAGGGGAGCATCGAGGAGCATGGAGGAGTTGGGTGGACCGTAGAAAATTATTAAAACCTAATTTAAGTTGATCCATGCTGAAAATGAAATTATTTAAAAATGGAATTATTAAAACCAAATTTACCTTCGTAGAAATTTCTCTGAATCCCTCTCTTTGTCCCTTCAATTTCTCACAGTTTTCTTTGTTGGTTCCTTCTTTGTGCTTCATGTATTATATAGTAAAACGAAAATGGAGGTCTCGTCAATTTTAATTATTGACTGATTTAATATGTATTTTTTTCATTATTTTGTGTTTATGATCGACTATATCCACAAACACTTGACTTACAAGATCTCCCTCATACAAATGTTATATATAGCTGACTATATCGACAAACACTCGACTTACAAGATCTCCCTCATACAAATGTTATATATAGCCGACTATATCGACAAACACTTGACTTATAAGATCTCCCTCATACAAATGTTATATATAGCCGACTATATCGACAAACACTTGACTAACAGGATCTCCCCCATACTGGGCTATAGAGTGCCTCTTGGCCCAAATATCCTAGATCCAAATCCTAGGCTCTATCAAGTGCCGAGAGGGATCAAATCTCCCGAGGTGCAAACCTCTTCTCGAGTATTGCACTCAAGGAGATTTCAGAGGAGAGGTTTGCACCTCAGGAGATTTGATCGCTCTTGGCACTTGATAGAGCCTAGGATTTGGATCTAGGCTAGTTTCAGTCATGGGCGAAGACATAAAACTGGAGTTTGATCAACATTGTAAGGAACAGGTTAAGTTGAAAACATACATACATTTACGAGGATTATCATTATGTAAGGAATAAGTATTTAGGACTGAGTAAATTGTTAACTGGAAAATAGAGAAAATTCGCCTAACTTTTCTTTTTCGATTCTCTTTTTGTTGATTTGTGTTTTGTTTTGTTTGTTCTTCTCCTTCTTCTGCCGTCATTTTGTCATTTCATACATTTTGATTATTTGTTGTTTTGCAAACTGATTTTTTTGGTTCTTCCAATTGCTTCAACTTTATCTCTCGTTATGCTCTTTGTCGATCAACGTTTCATTTTATTTGTTCTTCTCCTTCTTTTATTCTCAATTCGCCCAACTTTTTTTTTCGATTTTCTTTTTTTTGAACTGCATTTTGTTTTGTTCGTTCTTCTCCTTCTTCTGTCATCATTTCATCATTTTGTACATTTTGATTTATTTGTTGTTCTGCAACTTGATTTCTTTGTTCTTTCAACTGCTTCAACTTTCTCTCTCGATACACTCTTTGTCGATTAACGTTTTGTTTTCTTTGTTCCTCTCGTTCTTCTGCTGTGAATTCGTCTGACTTTCCTTTTCGATATTGCTTTTGTTGATCTGCATTTCATTTTCTTCGTTCTTCTCATTCTTTTGTTGTCATTCCGTCCAACTTCCTTTTTCAAAATTATTTTTGTTCTTTTGCTTTTCACTTCAAGTCTTCTTCTCGTTCTTTTGTTGTCATTTCATAAGATTTTCTTCCTTGATATGTTTTACGACATTTGGCGTTTTGTATTTTTGGTTCTTCACCAGTTTGTCTCATAGCATCTTCTGCATGAAGATCTTCCATTTATAGTTTAGACTCTATATCAAAAAAGTAAAACATTAAGATATACACTAAAATTTATGCATCGATGAAAGATTTATGCATCCAAGAAATCTACATTGAAATCAATGCGTCCATGGTATAATAGCTACACTGAAAATTATGCAATAAAAAAACCCCATACACTAAAATCTATGCGTCCACACACTGAAATTAATGCATTCACAGAATAACATCTACACTGAAAAATATGCAATAAAAAACCCTATACACTGAAATCTATGTGTCCATGCACTGAAATCAATGCGTCCACAAAATAACATCTACGCCGAAAAATATGCAATAAAAAACCCCTTACACTGAAATCTATGCGTCCATACATTGAAATCAATATGTCCACAAAATAACATCTACACTGAAAAATATGCAATAAAAAAACCCCATACACTGAAATCTAAAAAAGTAGATGATTTGGGAGGATTGTACCTTGGACCTCACACCCATTATCCCAACACCCTTACCACTATACAACATGTAGTACTTATTGTACATAGTAAAGAAGTTGTATACTTATATGTAAATATTAATATATATTTTAATTTAAATTTAATTTAAATTTTTATTAAATGTTAATTTAATTTTAAACATAATTTCATGTAGTTCAAAATAGAACAATTTAAACATTGTTTTTTTTTTTTTAACATAGTAAAATAAGAGTTCAATATTTTTTTTTTTTAAACATAGTTATTTTTACTTAAGAGTTAAATGTTAACATTTTAACTCTTAAGTATGATCCATAATCCTACTGGTGGAATATATGTGGCATCCATGATTTGATTTCGCCTAACTAATTTTAATTTAATAAGTTAAAATTAAAGAATTTAAATTATCTTTTAATTTTAATATGTTAAAAATAGTTTAATTTTAGCATATTAAAATTAAAAGACAATGTGTTACCAATGGGATACATATATGTTTATTTCTCGAGTCTTTTTCTTTTTAGTTGTTCTTTAAATAGTTTAGAATCATTTGACCATTATTAAATAGGATAATTATTTTTTTTAAACCGACTTATTAAAAACTTCTTATTCATATGCTAAGAATGTAGGTTTCTTTTAATTTTCTTTATATTTTAATTATTAAATGTTAAAAAAAAAAAAAATTAAATTATTTTTCTTATTTTAAAAATGCTTAATTTAAAAGAAACTAAATTATATTTTAAATTTAATATATTAAAATTAAAAAATATTATAAATACAATATGTAAAAAATTAATAAAATTTAATATAACTAATATTAAATTTATATTTATATTAAATATAAATTTATGTTACAATTTAATATAAATTCTTGTTAAAATATATGTATAAAATAAAATTTGTAGGGAACAATGTTTGTATTAAAAATTTAAACATTAAACAATGTAAACAAAATTTAAAATGTAAACATTGTATTGTTTTAAAATTTAAAATGTAAACAATGTTTTTTTATTTTATTAAAAAATTTCAGCGTGGAGGAGTACGCAGAGGGGAGCTGAGAGGATGTTGCAGGAGGCGATGTTCTAAACCAAAAACAGTTATATCAGAGTGACACCTCATTCAGGTTGTTTTGTGACTATCACTACAAAACAGAAACAGGTAGAACTGGCCTAACTGTTTTGTTACAATCCATCCGTATTATTACTAAGTAATATTCGCTTCAAGTAAAAAGTAAAGATAGTAAAGTAATAATTCTAGCTGTCTATTTTATATAGCTTCCTCAAAGAATATTACAAATTTCTCAAAAACTAGGAAAGTTTTTTAGAAGTCTCTGATTCCAAACAAGCATCAACAACTATAAAAAGTCAAATATCACTGTGGAAGACGTAGAGCGTATAGCAACTTGCTATATTTTTCTACATTATCGCATTGGTATGCGGGTGGGAGGTCATAGTCCACCATCTCCTTTACCATCACGTGTATCTCGATATGCTCTGCGTAGGAAAATGGGGGAAGCCTTTCACCAATGGTGATCAACCTGTTCAAGATTTCAAATTCCTCTTCGGCCTTCTCCATCAGAATCCTTCCTATAAGCAACTGGTTCAAACGTTTGAATTTGTATGCTCCATCCTTATCGCCCACAATAGGTTTTTATAAGCATTATGGGATATTAGTTCCTGGTCATCATTCCAGAATGAAGGTATCCCCATTTCAACCAGCTTATCAAACATCCCTTTGAATTCTGCCACTTGTCCCTTCATTTCTTCAACTTTAGTTTCCACACTCTCAATCTGTGCATATTTCCCCAAGACCCTTCGTGCCACTACAAGTGTTGCGATCCGGTTCCCAATATTCAGCTTAATCCTTTCTTCTTTGGATAGATCCTTCAGGAAAGTGATAGCACTTAGTGCCATTTCTTTAGGTCTTTGGGTTAGGGTCTCCCTTGCAACTCCACAACCTGTGATAGCGTCACTAATAGTCTTCTCTTTTATTCTTATAAACACTAAGTAGGGTCTAAAATTCTCAACTTCTTTAATGATACGGTCCCACACCAAATGTTTGCATCCTTGTAACGCTACGTGCCCAGTAACCTGATGAGTGAGATTTTTATTGATGTCAATTAATTTTTTGTGCTTCATCTAGAGGACCTTTGCTTATTCTTCCTTTTTATTACTTTCTTCTTCCAACCTTTGATCTTTTTCCTTCAGCTCCTTGATTTCCACATCTTTCAAGCTAATGTGAGACATAGCCTACACAAGACTGTCAGTACTACTGCTATCCCCATTTTGGTTCGTATTGGTAGGCCGCATGTCCAATTTGGACAAGTTAGTTTTCAAGTCATCAAGCTGTTCTTCTAAGCTTATTCTCTCTTTTTTCCACCTATCTTCCTTCTCTGCAAATTTCAGCAACTCTGCTTTACATTCACTTATTTCTTTAGATAAGGCTTCTTTCTGTATATCAAAGTTTGTCTCTTCGGGAGCTTCGATTAGCCAGATATTTGGAACTTTTTCCTTCTTCTATAGCTTCAGAATCAACTTACCTTTCTCAGCCAACAGCTTGCTCATGTTTTTACCTCCACCATCACTTACAACTAGGTCAGATTGTACCTTTTTGACCTATTGTTGAAGAGCTCGGTTTTCACTTTTCTCTTGCTTTAATTGGTTTTCTAACTTTTTCATGGTAACCAGCAAGTTGTCACTTTTCAATGTTGCTTTCACAAAATCAGCATATACAAGATCACTAACCTGCTTGTGAAATTGGATTTTATCCGGTACTGGTATCTTTTTCCAATTGATCTTTTTCTTGGTCACTCCATCTTCCATCAATACTAATAAGTTTAAGGTATTATCATTCATACCTCTCCTGGTCATCAAGGAAGTTTTGGTATTAGACAAACCTCTGGCTATAGGCATCGAATCAAATAGCCTCTGGGCTGAGGCCCATTTGTTTTGATCGTATTGTTTACAGAGGTTGGCCTTGGACAAAAATTTGTTACTAGTATCACCGTTTTTAACATCTTGAAACTTATATTCTAAAATATGGATTTCAGGAGCCGAAGACTCCTCATCATCTTCCTCTCCACTATTGATTGGAGCAGTCAATTCTTTTTGAGTTGCTACAACAACCAGCTCCTCCTTAGTGGGGGAAGCAATTGACTCGGCTTGAGTAGCCGCAATAATTAACTCTTCTTGCACTTCCAATTTAGGCCACTTGTCTCCATTACCTTCTTCAGTATCCATATCTCTAACTTCTTCTAAGTCTCTTTTTTGGCCCACCTCCACGGTTTCCGGCACTTGATCTAAATCCATTATTAAATCGGATAACATGAGATCTCCTTCCTGTGTCTCCACAGCTTCTCCCGCCTCAGGTTCCCAATGCAACAAATTTCGCCCCTTCAACACCCCTTTTGGATCTGTATGCTAAAAGCGCTGAGATTACATTCTATCCTTCTCTTGGAAATATTGTGCAAGGGGTCGTATTTGATGGCTACATCTTTCTTTAACCCTAACGAATTCAATAATTCTTCCACCTTTGAAAAAGCTTCTTTATTCTTCACGATGAAAGGGCCTACCTTCCAGGGGTATTTCACATCCGTGCTCTTCTTGTGTTTTAGGAATTTCACTTCTTCTAGGGCCAATTTATGTCTCATAAATTCAAGAGCAAAGATCCGCAATGTTAGAAAAGCGGGTAAAACATAGGGCTCCTATAAAAAACCGTACAATCTAATGACTATAGCTTCTCTCAATAAAAACCAATCATTGACAGCCAGTTTGTCCTTCAACTGCACCATTGTTTCCATTCCAGGAAACACTCTAGGTAATTCTTCCCTAAAGATGATTTTATAAAAAGGGGGCAAAACATAGTTCAAATAATTGAAAACATTGTCTACCAAAACATCTGTCTCAAGCAATGAGGATATATGTGGTCTTTCGGAATTGCTATACATAATCATTTTCATCAAATGCGTCTGATATCTAAAAAACCTAGTACTCAGGAAATTGCTCAATTGTACATGTATCTTTTCCACCAAAAATTCATCAAACCTCAACGATGGGATGAGCCTGCTTTCGGACCTAGCCAAACTGATGTTAATCCTAAAGAGTAAACTTAATTGGACTTTAGTCGCCCACAAATTAGTATCCACCCCTAAAAACTGAGCTAACAAAGAAAGAACCAACTGGGAATTGTCATAAAAAAGGATGACATTTAGGGGGTAGGGTTCTTCAGAGATTTTGGAGTCAGGTTTCATGCATGTGGCTAAGAAATCTTGACGGCTTCTAGGGTTGATTTGGCAGTACAAGGAAACCACGGACTCTTCACAAAAACCCTCCAACTCTTGGTACTGAGACTCGGGAATGAAAAAGGAATTCCTAACGGCTGGCCCATCTATATTACAGATGACTCTAGAATTATGGGCATCCATAATTACTCTTTGGGGTTCCGAGTAATTTGAAGAACACCATGTTACAAACTCAGGGAAAGAGAACACTTGGTCAAGGCAAAAGAAAATGAATGACGACCTAAAGATTCCATGTATATCCAGTCCCTATTCATGCAAGGCTTCCAATCTCTTCTTAACTTTTTGAACCGAGAGCCGAATGCATGTGTCAAATACATCTGCGTCCCTACCTTCCAGAGAAACCTTAACCCTAGAATTGGTAGAAGCTTCCTCTTCCCCCATCTTACGACTGAAAAAGACTCAGGTATTTTAGATAATGGTGGTTACATATCCTACCTATCACTTTGGAAGCCCTACACGCACCCTGTCGAAGGTTTTGTCACCTTCGTCGTCTACCACACAGCGAAAGACTTTCTGACTTCGACAGGTCTTCGAAATAAATGTCAACCTTCATGGGAATTCTTATATATATAACCGGGTTTCCATAACCTCCGGTTTCTTTAGCTATTTGTCCTTTGATATTAACCATTTAAACTCTCACGTGCTCCCTTTCCATCGTCAGATCTAACCTTCTCTTTACCCACTGATTTGGAAACCCCTCTATTTCCACCATAGGATCATCTTGCGATTTCTCATCTGGGCCATTCATCTCATATGTATGTGCCTACGGGGTAGTATCGCATGCACCCAAAAATATTTTCCTGTATCGCCCTTTCTCTATGCAATAAGGTGTGGAGTTGACACCTGTCGGATGGGAAAAGTCCATTGCATCTGCCCTGCCGCTATCTAGCGTGCTACTTCTTGATGCGACTATGTGTGAGAACCATCCATTTTCTCTCAACATGTATCCATGGTGAGTTCTCATGCTCTATTTAATTCTTAGATCATCCATCCGCTGGTGGGGTCCTCCCTATTACATCCTGTGTGCTTTAAACTTCCACCATCCGTTGATGTGGCTCTTCCTTCCATCCGAACCATAGATATGCTGAAGACTTAGGCACTTTTTATGGTAAACAAACCTAAACCCTTAAATATCGAAAGGATAACCTCCACCGTAGATCCTTGCACCGATCCCCACCATCGCATGCATCCAATATGGCATCATCCACTGCTCCTTTCTCCTTGCGACACCCTCTTAGGCTGACACCTGTCCGGCGGGACCAAGCCCATCACATCCTCCTTTTCCCTTTCTTCCTTGCAACTTGGGCATGTGACTGTCCATTAAGAGCCGTAGATCTTTCTTCCGCTCTACATCAACGGTGCCGACCCATGCGATGCTTATTCTTTCATGACTTGGATACAAACTATAGTCTTTAGGGTATTCTCCACTTGCCTTTAGCCACTTTATTTGCCTATTAATACCTGGCCTTTGACAGTAATCCATTTTTATTGCCTTGGACCTTTTCTAGCCCGTTCTTTCTCATGTCCTAGTACCTAGCCATCGAGGATGGGGATTACTTCAAGCCTCCATCAGGTAGTTGTCTGACCCTCCACATTTCATATACAGGTTTTTATGCTGCAAAAGAGCAAAAATATATAGGTGCTAACAAGGACCTTAACCAATGTATTGATTTGCATAGGTTCTTTTAGGTTTTCTCCAAGTAGGACCTTAACCATAATCGTATATCTCTTCTCATTATTCTAATATCCCTAGTTACCTAATTAATATGTCAATTAAGAGAGTAGATTTGTAAGGCATACCACCAGTCAAATTTTGGCTCATATGATTTCCATGAGAAGAGAGATCATAATGCGTCATAATTGTTTGAATGCATATGATAGATCTCTTTGTTATAAGGCTGGAAGAAACAATAATGAGTCATATCATGCCAGTCGTTACAATTAATAGCATAAAGAGGAAATATCTTGTGTAGAATCATAAGAGAGTCTATGGAAATAGACTAATTTAGTACAATTAATTTATCCTTATGGTATCCTTACTTATTGGCATGGGACCTTGAATGATATATAAGTAAATTGATCAAGTAACCGGTAAATCCACCTAGGTATAAATGCAGTAGATACGGACTAGAAATAATACTATGTTTGGATGTAACCTCAACATCTAACCTTAGATGAAAATGACATCCCTTATGTGGTAAGCTAAAATTGATTACTAGTCATGCACTTGAATCCATTGAAACAAACTCATTGTCCCCATCCTTCTACAAATTAACCTCACAATCAATGCCTTAGAAGCCATGCTTATTAAAGGTCTAACAATCATGTCTCCAACCACCAAAGCTAACCTCTTGTATTTGTCCTTATAGTCAGAATATGGGAACTGTTAAGAACTTTCCAAGCATTAGGTATGGGTCTTGGGGCTCTAAACATGGTTAAGGACTGGAAACTGGGCCTTAGTACCTAATTCTGAACACATAATTCCCATGAGATCGAGTGTCTTATGGGTAGAGTGAACAGATCCCATGCAATGCCTTAATAATTTCAGGGCTACCCATACTCCATCACTCTGATGGACTGAATTTCTCACCCACTTCCTTACAACAGAATTAAATGATGACTAGAACAGTCAAAGGGGTTCTCAAGATGACATATGGCAGCCAACTTGGGTCCAATCGCAAAACCCCCTAGGCACCTCATCCTAGTGGATACACATAGCCCCCTCATTTAGTTGCATCCATAGCCAACCCCTTGGTATTTTTATTTGCATTATAATCATATACATGTTTTTACAATTTCCATGGATTACTAGCACATGAATGGCACAACATAAAATATCATCCCTTCAAGGCTGAGAATTAACTAACAAGGCCTTGCCCTTGAGCTCCACGCTAGGATTAATCATACATCACATATGCACAGTGTTGACATTACAAGTCAATACATCCGAAGGGTCCCAGTTAGTAATGGTGGACTTGATTCTATTGAAACAAACTCATTGTCCCCATCGTTCTAAAAATAAACCTCACAATCAATGCCTTAGAATCCATGCTTATTACATTATTTAACTTCATGTCATCGACCACAGTAGGATAATATTTCCTTTCCTTTGGATGCATTTCTTTGGTTCCCTCCTTCCTTCATTTGGCAACCTACATGACTCCTAGTACCAAGGTATTTCCACTTTCCATTGAAGACCTTAGGAGAAAACTCGGGTGTTTTTGCTATCTATACCAAAAAAGAAAGAAATTTAATTTACCAAAAAAAACAAAAAAAACAAAATTTAATAATAAAAAAAATGGGACTTCTAACATAACTTTTCAAATTTTATCTCTCGGGAGTAGTTTTACCGAGAAAGGGCGTCGTTTTCTTTTTGCACAGGCTAGCCTTTACTTGCTTTGATTCTGGTATTCAACACCATGAAAGCTGAAGCTTTGTTGTTGGGATATATTGAGGTGTAACTTAAGTTTCATGCCATTCTTGTTCTACTTTATGTATTATTGTAGGTATTTTATCAATGCTTTCATGAAAACAACATAATAAATGAAAACAATTTTTCGTTTCTTTATTGACAGAAATCAAAATAGTGGTCCCTCTGCTACAAAATTGAAAGTGTAATATGCATTCTATGTTGCATTTTGTACAAAATTGTATCATATGGTTAGTAAGTGTAATACGCATTATGTGGTTTCTTTATTGACAGAAATCAAAATAGTGGTTCCTCTGCTACAAAATTTTAAAAATTCTATAAAAATTTTGGTTTCCTCTAGGGCTGACCGTGGATTGTGGTTTCTCTTCCTAGCTGAGACGTGGTATATTTGACATTCATTTAGCTGGGTTGTGATTGTTTTGTGACCACTAGAGTTGGGCTGCACTTTGCAACTGTTGCAAGACTGTTACCGTGTTCATCTTTGGGGCTTCCTATGTAAAACTTGTCCTGCTTGCATGTTAAATTTTGAGCATTAATTCACAATTCTCTAGGATCTTAACTGAGAGAATAACATGTACAGTATATCGATGCATATCAATCATAAAAATCATGTCAATCATCACAAGAATCAAAAGCATGAGAGACAAGAGACACAAAGTTTTCGTGGGGAAAACCCTAAGGTGAAAAACCCCACAACTTCCTTAGAGATAGAGAGAGCAATGGCTCAACAAAAGTACAACCAAAATACACAGAGATAGTCTCCTAGTAGCAGATGATCCTTCTCCTCACTAGTGCGCCACTTTCTGAGTGAGACAAGTGTGAGTTTCCGAATGATCAAATAGAGATCTCCCGATCTCTATTTATACTTGTCTATTTGCCCAGTGACCTTATGGGGCTGACATGTATAGCTAGGTATATCAACCATATAATATATATTTCAAGGATGACCCCACACATGGTGTTCTAATAACCCATTGGCAAGTTCACACACTTGTGACACTTGTCAATACACATGACGACACTTCCATATAGAGGAATGACACATCTCTATAGGAGTACAATAATATATAAATGAAATACATGGATGAAATACATTCCGAAGTTACATATACATCAACACTCCCTCTTAACTAGGAAGGTATTTCTCGACATGGATCTGCTAGCACAAGTCTTCTTCTTTGGATCATCGTCATCGATGCATCAATATCGAATCATCGTCATCGTAACTACTGTTGCTATCTCAACCAATCTATGAATCTACTCGTCATAGGAAGTTCTATAGAGCCAGTCCTTTTTCATACTGGATGTAGGCCCACCACTTGTAGGTCTTCATCATCAATGGTCATACTGTGGATATCTCAGGACTTATTATGTGCGTCACAAAAACTTAAAAGAGTCTCTTGACTAGCAAGAACCCTGAAGAGCATCTGAGGCCTTTTTCATCCTGTCCAAATCTCCAGGACTTATTACATGTGACCCCACCACAAAACCTCAAAAGAGAATCCCAGGACGTTACGGGTACACAACTCCAACCTGAAGGATCTCCTAGGGCACAAATTACATGTGGTCACCACAAAACCTAGCAAGAGCATCTCAGGATGTTACGGGTACACAACTCCGACCTGAAATCTCCTAGGGCACGAATTACATGTGTTCATGGAAAAACCTCGAAAGAGCATCTCAGGATGTTACGGGTACACAAATCCGACTTGAAATTTCCCAGGGCACAAATTACATGCCATAGAAAAAAACCTCGCAAGAGAATCTCAGGATGTTACGGGTACACAACTCCGACATGAAATCTCCCAAGTTACAAATTACATGTCCTCCTAGAGCAATGTCTCGAAAAAGCATCCCAGGTTGTTACGGGTACACAACTTTGACTTATAGGATCTCCTAGACATGCTCATCTGCACAACCTGATCCACGACCACAAAGTATCAACCTACTACTCATCATACATCATCCTGATGTACACATGATCATCCTGATCATCATCACTACAACATCCTGCTGTATGTCATCTGGAGCAACATCCTGAAGCTTTTCATCTATGATCATCCTGATCATACACTGCATCCACCTGATGCATACCAAGTATCTACCTGATACATATCATCATACATGATCCACCCGATCATACAATGTATCCACCTGATACATACATAGATACATGATCCACACAATGCATCTAACTGATATATATCAACATACATGATCTATTTGATCATACGCAGTATCCACCTGATACATATACAAATACATGGTCCAAGCATCCAACATGATGCATATACAAAATACATACAAATGATCCAACTAATCATATCTAGCACCAACCATGATGCGTACACACATATACATATAAATGATCCAACTGATCATATCCAGCATCAACCTGATGCATACATAAATATACATATAAATGATCCAACTGATCATATCCAGCATCATCCTGATGCATATACAGAGCAATAACTGAAGCATCATCCTGATGCTCATCATCTAGTGCTTACATCCATAGCCATGTGAAGGATCCTCATTCCAACATGCTTCGAATGGCTTCAGCAAATGTGTCCATCACTTCTTCCTCGAAGTGTCGTCGATCTGAAGAACACCAAGCCTCTCCCTGAAGTACTCGAACTTCACTCTTGCTAGTGGTTTTGTCAGCACATCTGCAATCTGCTCATCTGTTGCAACATACAGGAGCTTCACTACTCCTCTCTGCACCATATACATGATATAATGATATTTGGTCTCTATGTGTTTCAACTTGTCATGAAACAATGGGTTCTTAGATAGCTTCACACAACTCTGGTTATCACAGAAGATACTAGTAGCATCCAACGGGAAGTCAAATAGCTCTGATAGTAGCTTTCGAAGCCATACTTCCTCACAACTAGCTGAACAGGTTGCCACATACTCTGCCTCAGCTGTACTCAGTGCTACGCAGGATTGCTTCCTGCTAAACCAAGAGATCACACCTGATCCCATACTGAAGCAGCACCCAGATGTGCTCTTCCTATCTGCAGCACTGCTTACCCAATCTGAATCATCATAACCTTGGAGGTTAAACTTTTGATTTGCTTCATACTTGAGCCCGTAATCAATTGTACCCTTCAGGTACCTCAGAATATGCTTTATAGCAATCAGGTGAACATTCCTCGGATCTGTCGGGAACTGACTCAATGTGTTCATAGCAAAGAAAATATCTGGTCTCGTGTTCATCAGGTACATCAAGGACCCAATCATCTGACGATACATAGAGATATCAACTAGGTCAGATGAAGCATCACACAAAAGCTTCAGATTCGATGCCATAGGTGTGGCCATGGCCTTGCAATCCATCATCCCGAACCTCTTGAGGATATCTACAGTGTACTTCCCTTGTCCAAGGAAGATCCCATCTGTACTCTGCCACACCTCCATACCTAGGAAATAGTGCATCATCCCCAAGTCCTTCATATCGAATTCGCCAGCAAGCTTCCTCTTTGTATCTGCAATCAGTCCATCATCTCCTGTTACAAATAGGTCATCCACATACAAGAGTAGAATCATAGGATTCCCTTCCTCAACCTTGTAGTAAAGATTGGAATCTGCTTTACTCTTGGTAAATCCCAAACTAGATAGGAAACTGTCCATCCTACCATATCAAGTTCTGGGAGCTTGCTTCAATCCATACAAGGATTTCTTCAATCTGCATACGTATGAGTCTGTGTCATGTATTTCAAAACCAAGTGGATTCTCCACATATAATTCCTCTTCAACTACACCATTCAAGAAAGCAATCTTGACATCCATCTAGTGTATCTTACATTTCATTGTTACAGCCAAGGCAAGTACTATTCTGATGGAAGTATACCTGGCTACAGGTGCAAAAGTTTCTTCAAAATGTATTCCCTCTTTTTGAGAGAAGCCACGAGGTATGAATCTTGCCTTGTATTTCTCTATGTTGCCATCTGCACCATGCTTGATTTTGTAGATCCATTTGGAAGTCACAACAGACTTCTCTTTAGGTCTTGGGACAACATCCCAAACATCATTCCTCATTATTGATTGGTATTCCTTGACCATGGCATCCTTCCATTCTTTCTTTTTCGCTACTTCTTCATAACTGGAAGGTTCTTTATTCATGATGTCATAAAGTAAAGCAACATAGCTAGTATGTGATCTAGTTTTCTTCTTTGCTTTGTGTTCTTCTTCTGGAATGCCGAATCTTTCTGCATCTTGAATGAGCTCTCTAGCCCATGCAGGTTTCCTCTTGTGAGATTTATATTCATGGGGTGGATCTATAGGTTCTTGCGGATCTTCAAACTCACGAACAACTTCTAGAATTGCTTCAGTCATGGTAGTGTCTTGAAATCTAGTTTCCTTAGGTTCTTCATAAACTTCAATAGGTGCCTTCCTTGATTTGATGAATGCTGAGTTTTCATCAAATGTTACATCCCTGCTGACATCAATCTTCTTGAACCCTGGAAAGTATATTCTGTAAGATTTTGAGCTTTCACTGTAACCCACAAAGATACCCTTCTTTCCTGAAGGATCTAGTTTGGTCCTCTTTTCCTTTGGGACATGAGTGTATACTGGAAAACCAAATATTCTGAGATGGCTGACTTCAGGTTTCTTACCAGAGAAGACCTCTTCTTGTGTCTTGTTGTCCAATATCTTGTGGGGTATTCTCTTCTGTACATATACAGTTGTTCTAGCTGCTTCTGCCCATAGGTGCATAGGTAGATCCTAGTCATGCAGCATTGTCGTTGCTGCTTCCATGATTGTTCTATTCTTCCTTTCTGCAACTACATTCTGTTGTGGATTGTAAGGAGTAGTCAACTCCTTCTTAATCCCTGAATCACTGCAAATATTCTTGAAGTCACTCGAGGTTAATTCTCCACCATTGTTGGATCTGAATGTTTTGATCTTCTTATCAGTTTGATTCTTGATCAAGGTTTTGAATTCCTTGAACTTATCAAACACCTCATCTTTGTTCTTCAAGAAGTAGACCCAAGTCTTCCTGGAGAAGTCATCAATGAAAGATACATAGTAAACATACCCACTCAGGGAACTAGATGATATGGGACCCCATACATCTGAGTGGATGATTTCCAAGATACCTTTTGCCTTGCTTTCACTGCTTGGGAAAGCCTTCTTAATGTTCTTACCTTTTGCACATCCTTTGCAAACACCTTCATGCATTGTCTTGATTTCAGGAAGACCTTCTATAGCCTTACTTGCAATTGGTAATGCCCTGTAGTGCATATGTGCAAGTCTTCTATGCCAAAGTTCGCTTGGCTCCATGGATTAATGCACCATGGCATGTTTAGGTCGTCCTTTCAATTTATATAGACCTCCCTCTTGCTCTCCAATCACTACTGCATCATCGAATGTTTTACCTTTTGGCCACATTAAGACTTGGCCATCTACAAATGCAACCCTCATACCTTTTGCATCCAATGCAGAGATGGAGAGTAGGTTCTTCTTGAGCCCAGGTACATAAAGGACTTATTTCATCTTCAAATATTTTCCAGAATCTAGGTTGTAGGAGGCTTCACCACTTCCTTTGATAGGGTATTGATAATCATCCCCAAGTTTCACCTTATGGGGTGACTCATGTTCAGATAGGTTTACAAAAGATTCGTTAAACCCAATCATGTGTTTGGAAGCCCCACTGTCAATTAACCAATCATTACAACCATGGGAGATAGTACATGTGAGAGCAAATATTAGAACATACTCTTCTTCACTTGATGAGTCATCATCACTTTCTGCCCTAGTTTTCTTCTTTGGAGGTTCATCATCTTCGGCAGCATGAGCACAGTAGCTTCTTTTTCTACCCTTCTTTTTGTTGAAGTTGTTTTTGTTGTTGCCCCTTTTGTTCTTGGGACAATCTGAAGCAAAGTGACCCTTCTCATTGCATGTAAAGCACCTTAGATCCTTCTTATTCTTTTGGTGATAGTGAGTGGACTTCTTGTAGTGAGAGTGCTCCTTCTTGGGCTTGCTTCTTTTGGTGTGAGATGCGAGAGCTTGATCTTCACCTCCCATCTTTTCTTCTCGAGCTACAAGCCTAGCTTCTTCTTGAGAGCATTCCTACCACAGTTTATTGAAAGAGATAAATTTCTTTCTTGCACAAATTCCTTGAATAAAGGAGTCCCATGACCTAGGTAGGCCATTTAGAGTGGTCATAACAACTTCACCATTGTTCACTACTTCATCCACAGCTTCAAGTTGTTCCTTGATCTGAGAGACCTTGGAGAAGTAAGATTGAATAGTCTCTCCATTCAACATATTGACCCCTTTCAATTGATTCCGCAGGGTCATCTTCCGATTTATGTTCTTCCCTCGAAATAGCTTGGTCAAAGAGTCAAACATCTCCGTGGGTGTCTTCAAAGATGACACATGTGGTATGAGATGGTCTTTGATAGAATCAACAATGATTCTCTTTGCCTTGAGCAAGTTCTTCTTATGCAATATTTTAGCCTCTTCATCCTCTGGGATAGGGATGTCTTCTTTTATGTATGAGTCCAACTCATTCTCTTATAGGATTAACCCAATCCTATACTTCTAGGCTCGGAATTTATCAGCCCCTTCAAGCTTATCCTCAAGCTTGGTGTGGTGAGACATCTTAAAGAGTACTTCAAATGGAAATAGAAAAGGTTTAGGTCTTGCCACTTCAATTGCTGAAAGCTGGATATGGTCCCGGATTAGGATTTGTTAGAGAAACCCTAAAAATTCAAAATGTGAATTTCAACTTTCTGAAAGGATAGAAAGATGCGCCTTGATGAGCTGATCAACTTGGTGTATTCAAAATTTGAGATCTGCAAAGCTACACCCTTCAAAACTGCCTTTTCTGTCTTCTCAGATTCACTGAGGAGGAACCTGAATTAGGGTTTGAGTTTCCCAGAGATCTACCTAGCAAAAAATCTCGATCCAAAGCTATGAACTTCAATTTTTGCAAGGCGCTTCCAGCTATGTCTTCAGATTCCATAAATTCCTAGTTTTGAGGAAACCCTAATTTTTAGGGCCAAATCTGAAAAAGGTCAGAATTGAATTCTGATTGGGTAGACAGATTCTCCTTGATGAGTAGAGTCAATCTACTATATTTCTTTTCCAAAATATGTGGAGAGAAACCCAATAAATAAGAAACCCTAGTTTCCGTCACTGCACAATGTCTTCTTCTCAGGTTAGCTCTGATACCATGTTAAATTTTGAGCATTAATTCACAATACTCTAGGATCTTAACTGAGAGAATAACATGTACAGTATATCAATACATATCAATTATAACAAGCATGTCAATCATCACAAGAATCAAAAGCATGAGAGACAAGAGACACAGAGTTTCCGTGGGGAAAACCCTAAGGTGAAAAACCCCACAACTTCCTAAGAGATAGAGAGAGCAATGGCTCAACAAATGTACAACCAAAATACACAGAGATAGTCTCCTAGTAGCAGATGGTCCTCCTCCTCACTAGTGCGCCACTTTCTGAGTGAGAGAAGTATGAGTTTCCGAATGATCAAAATAGAGATTTCTCGATCTCTATTTATACTTGTCTGTTTGCCTAGTGACCTTATGGGGCCGACTTGTCTAGCTAGGTACATCAACCATATAATATATATTTCAGGGCCAACCCCATAGATGGTGGTCTAATAACCCATCATCAAGTTCACACACTTGCAACACTTGTTAATACACATGACGACACTTCCGTATAGAGGAATCACACATCTCTATAGGAGTACAATAATATATAAATGAAATACATAGATGAAATACATTCCGAAGTTACATATACATCAACATTGCAACCTCTAAGGATGAGGGGTATTCACTCTTGGAGACTGAGATATCTTGCTGGCTACTGTACATGTCTAACCTAAACCTATGACACCCTAACCCCCTCTCTCTCTCAGGTTATGACATCTATTCCTTTTAGCAGATAGTCATTATAGATAGTCTTCGCTTTTACTTTCGAAACTTGTTTAAACAACTTTCAGTTAGCAATTGAGTGATGATAGAATTTATTTTTTTGCTTATGCAGGTTTTATACAAGTGGAGACATGGAAGTAAGTGATTGTTTGTGATTGAAGTATATCATTATTTTTATTTAATTAATTTTTTTTTAACAGAAACAAGTAGGTTTTATGTTAATAAAAGTGTGGTTGAGCCACCCAAGAGACTACATCTGTGAGTTCTTTGCAAAAAACAAAATTCCCCATCATAGCAAATGGGAATCTACTTTTATTTAATTTAAATTTTTAGAACATATTACTTTGTACTTTAATTACAATCTAATAGGCTATGGCTAATCAATACTCTAATCATTTAAAAAAAACAGAGAAAGTAGATTATGACACGAAATCAAAAAAATCTGATTATGAAATTTTCTAAAAGAACGCATCAAAATGATCAAATGGGAAAGAAAGGGACATGCATCTTAGAAGATAAATATTTAGAAATAGAACAATGTAATTCGTTATGCAGTATAATGCTTATTTTTATTGTATGATGATGTTAGGCATATGTTTAATAACATTCTTGTCTATAGTTACAAAGAAGGGGAAAACACATATAATAGCAAAGAATATTACACCTTCTATTCCTTTCAATGACTCTACTAGTCCTAAGAAGGAAGGAAATGACAAGGTCACATTTTCATCTTCTCGGGAGGAGGAGCAACATGAACAAGGTAAGCCCATTAATTCATATTTTTCTAGTTCTTTATAAGTATAAATCTTATAATTAAGAAATCCATAACACCTTTATGTGCAAAAAAACCATGCCATATGGATAACAGTGTAGAAGGGGAAGATCCCTCAACACAAAAAGGGACGGAGCAACATGAAGAACAAGGTAAGCTCATTAATGTATAATTTTGTAGTTCTTCATAAATAAAATTTTATGACTTAGAAATCCATAACACCTTTAAGTGCCCTTCTATTATAGAAGTTGCTCACAAAGAACAATGCCAACAAGATATTAGTATACAAGCTGAAGATCCCTATACACAAGCATCGCCAGAGAAAGTCAAGAAGAAAGGTAGAGGAGTGTTGAGGCCTCGGGGGTGCATGGTAATTGCAAGGTACTGGAATGGGTTCCAAGGCTCCCTACAGAGGGTGAAAACCTAGACTGAAAGGCTTCGAAAGACCCTATGCAAGGGCAGTTCTATCCCCATCCTGTTTGGTATGGAAATCTCCCATGGATATTCAGCCTCTACTGGCACTCTATGAGTTGGTGTTTCGATCAATAGATCAGTTCTCCACTTAAGGAAAACAAAAGTATAAATAACCTAGTACGTTCTAAATTAATCTATTTAAGGAAAAAGAATCTACTCTAGGTTAGATCTATTCTAAGGAAAGGCTTGCTGTTGTGCAGATCAATCTTGATGTGGGAGGATAAGTATGTTCATCAACTTCAACAGAAATGTTAAAAGATGCATTTACTTATTCACTTAGATCATAATCAATTAATGAAAATTAAGTGACAGCAATTTCAGCATGAAAACCTATTCAAGATTAACCTGTAATCACGTTGATAATTGAAAAATTAACAATGATTATATCGAATGTTGATCATTTGCAGAAATCAATAAAGAAAATATCTCAATTGACAGAATTTCAATAAAATATTTTCACACATAGATCAACTATAAAGAGAAACCAGTATCACAGATCTCTATGTAAATTAATGCTTTCAAAATATCACACACTATAGATGACAATTTGAATTAAGAAATCAGACACTGTCAAAGAAATTTGAACAATAAACAAGGGATGGTTCAAAGAGATTACTTTACTGTATTAATGAAGTCTGTAAAAAAAATTACAAAGCCTTGGTAAGAAAGGGTATCTCCAATCGTCTCCTATTGATTTCTAACCCAAAAATTATCAACCCCTAACATTGGGAAGAATTCTTCCTTAAATAAGAATTACAACCGAGTACAATTGGAAATTCCCAAAAGATAGGGATTACAAAGTTCGGATCAGGGTATCGATCCAGAAGATCTTGCCACAATAATCTAAACAATTTTAGCTCAAATGATCCCCTTCAGTCCCACGACAAAGTTTGAAATAAGGGTCATTTTCTAATTTCAGGAAAAAACCCGTAACAAAATTATGGAATTCAACAAGAACTCAGTATTTGTCGATAACAGGCAACAAATGGTCCAGCAAATCTTCTTGTTGAATCACCATGGAATCTTCCTGCTAATCCATAACGCTTTCAAAAATAGAAAAATCAGACAACGGTTCTTGCTTCACGGGAGCTGGTGGAGTAGCAGGTTCCTTATTGATTATAAAATCATGGATAATGGAGTCATCTCGATCACATGCATGTTCATTGATTTTCTCTTCATTCATCTGAGGGAGTAGTATGTGAATGGGAAGAGTTTCAGAATCTTCCTCTTCGCTATCACTACTGGTATTAGAAACACCCGTGTCAAAGGGTGGCAACATAGGTTATTAAAATAGCAAAGGCTGAAGTTACTCTTGCACATAACATCCATCAAAGGATTCATAACCTGTCTGCATGTTACTCACACCAGATCGTCAGAAAGGAAGCTTTCAAAATAAAACAAAAAACTTTTCTAACAAATACAGTCAGCGAACTAAGTGCTTCATACTTGTGACTATATTTAAGAAGAGTTAAAGAAAATCATAATGATTGAACATGATGAACTACTATGATTAAAATCATACGAATTTGGAACTACAACCATTTGAACTGTAATGAAACGACGTCGCAGAATGTGTTAATCCAAATTGGATCATAACAAAGTACAACTTTAACAGAATCATGTACTATTCGAAGTCGCATCTGAAAACTATCATTGCAAGCCAATCCAATCAAGCAATGATATCTTCAGAGGTGATCATGAGGTGAGAATTACAATCAGAAACCTAGTCGTAAGAACAATGAAAACAAGGCATTAAAACGTAAGTTCGAATGATGAAATTTCATCCACTCAATCAAATGAATCGATGACGAATATTAACCAATGGAGGACGCAGAATCAAGTCTTGGAAATTTATTCACAAGTTTATTGATGATTCCCAAAAGGCGCAACCCGAAACTTGCAGGTGGCGGGTTTCGCAAATGAAAACAGTCTATAAAAATGAAAAAATCTTTTCCTGCATCCTGCAACCTGACATTTCAGGTTGCGGCTTTCGGGGACACACAATGCAACTAAAAGGTAAAATGAATTCCCGAAATTTGAAATCCATAGTTGCGAGTTTCGGGATAAAAATTCCCAAAATTATTAACAAAGTGGTTTCCGCAACCCGCACCTTTTGGGTTGTTGGTTTCGGGTCAACCAAAATCAAAAGACGTAAAATGAATTCCCGCAACCCGCGCCCATCGGGTTGCGGGTTTTGGGTTGTTGTAATGTCGGGTTTCAAGTTGGCAGGAGTAAATAACAAAAATGCTTATAAATTAAGGCTTCCAGCAAAACAAAAACACCTAGAAATTTCTGAAAGAGAAAATGACAATCAAGCAGAACAAAGGTACAGGTATAAGATCACAGAAACAAAGTTCATAACCTCATGTTCACAAGAACACCTACCCAAATACCTTTGTGTTTATTTTTTAAAAATTGGGGCTCCCACGCTTAGCTGAAGCATGGGATTTGTTGTGACCACAACAAATGGTGACTGGCTGGGAAGAACCAGTTATCTCTGCAAACAAACATCATCTAGAGAAAGTATATTGGTCAGCTTCCTTTTCCAACCTGAAATTTTAGAAAATATTTATAAAGGGGACAACAATTAAGTAGAAAACATAATATTGATATATTCCGATCGATGATCATATTAAAAATAATGCAAATATGATAAGGAGAATTAAGAAACAACATAAATCCTTTACCATTATGTAATCAATGACCGCCAGCTTGTGTTGAACCTGGAACAGTCTAGCTTAAAAATGTTCATGGATATCCAATTTACATATCACCTTGGTTTGTTAATTGCCTTTATGGACAACCGTTCTTTTAGCTATATACACATTTTTTTTTTGATTCAAAGTAAACAACTGCACATAAGACCTTGTTGATACAAGACCACTTCCCTGACTTGGTAATTAGATATCAGCTTGTAAGTTTTGTAATACATACACAATGTTAGCATACCAAGAGGATGCAGAGAATTATGGCCTCACTTGCACTCCCATATCTAGCTGATTTGAATACCCTTGTAGGAAGTTTAGTTGCAGAGAATCACAGTTGGCCTTGGTCATTAACTTTGCTAACCCTTTCCCCTTTACCAGTTTGGTGGGTTTTATCTCCAGGTCGTATTCTAGCAATACAGCAATCCATTAGGCTCTTCTTCCTTCTGGGTCTTCTTGGGTGAGGATACCCTTCACAGCACTGTTTGGGACATGAGAAATGATGTGTGAATGTAGGATATAAACCCTGAAATCTTTCAGTGACTTAGTTAGGGCACAGGCCTGCTTTTCCATGATATCGTATTTCAGTTCTGCATCTCTTAGTACCATGCTGAAAAAGGCAATTGGTTGTTTAGCATTCTGGGAAATTTTCTGTAGCAGTACCCCTGCCACTGTGTGCTCAGAAGCGTAAGAAAAAATAAAAAAAATCTTTAGAAAAACATGGACTGGATAATATTGGGGCTTCAGTGATAGCATTCTTAATTCCCTTAAATGACTCTCTTACTTCCGCAATCCATTTAACTTGATTTTCCTTTCTCAATGTATTTGTAATACTCATCATGATTTCGAAAAATCTGGGAACGAATCTTCTCAGAAATCCCACTTGCCCGATGAAAGACTTGTTGATGCCTCTGTTATCGTAGCATCAATAAGAAAGGGATTCTCCTCGAGAGATGGTCCCAATTAGACTATCTCCCGTTTGGTGTAGGGAATCCATCCGGTTAGCGGTTCCGGCAACCGTGGATTTGGAGTTTAAATCCGATTCTATCGGTTATGGCCCGATCCACCTTTCTTTTGGGTTTTACGTGTTTTAAATGAGATGCAAGTGCCTAGTCTATGTTTGTTCTAAATGCACAACCAACACAGATCTAAATCTAGTAAAGAATAAAGCAAATCTACCTATCCTCGCAGGAAATGTAGTTAAAGTGTGAGAAATGAACCGTGAGAGTTATCTTTCAAGAATGAACAGGAAGCCATTGGATCTTAAAGAGAAACACCACAGCAAAAGGTCTCAGAAGGTAGCTTCTGATTATAAATGATAAATTTCATTACTCACCAAAGAAAGAAGTAAACTTATCTAATCTAGGTAGACGGAAATAAAGAAACGGAACTAGGTTTACCAGAAACTGAAGTAAATCTAAAGATCCCTGCGAAGAGAAAATTTAAAGGGTGAACAACGAGCAGTAGGGATGATCTTGAAGAAAGAACAGTTAGCCATTTGATCTAAAAGAGAATTCTACAGCAAAGATGAAGAAATCAGCAGATAGCTCCCGATTTAACATGAAACGCATTCATTGTTCACAAAGATAAAGAAAATCGTATGCACAGGGAGGAGCAAAATCATTAATACACAGAAATAGTTCAGATGGTAAGAATGATCTTACATCACAGAACAACGGTCATTAGAATAGTCCAACATACAACCGTCCAACATCCCATGCAAAACGTCCATCTCCCGTGACTTCTATTAGAAAATTCAATTTTACAGGCCCGATACAAGATAGCTCGTATTGGTTTCAAAATTTCCTTCCCTGCCAAAAGTCTTGCGACTCTTTCCTAGCTTCTATTTATAGCTACAAATCTGCCCTTTGGGCTGACACCTAGCATCCTCCACTTGTCATTTACAGGAATTTCATCTATAATCGACCACCAAAAATGACCATTTCCTTTACAAAATTGTTTTGACAAAAATAGGGACAGCTGTCCCATGGCTTACGCCTTACATATTCAAAATATACATAGCAGAAAATTGGCTGACACCAGAGCTTTCCCTGCTGGGCACGTGTTTGGATGAAGAGAGTTGCTCAACTGAATTCAGCCTCTTTTACTCTTGTGCATGAGCCTTAGCTGGGGAAGGGTCTCCCAAGTCGATTGAGGCTGCTGATTGCGCCTGGGAAGGAGGGATTGAGCTAGCTGGAGTCTCTGGAATGACTGCCCGGAAAGAGGGACTCGAACCTACTGCTGTAGCTGAAGTGGCTGCTGGGAGAGAAGATCCTGGATCTGCTGATGCTCCTGTTGCTGCTGCAGCTTTCCTTTCCTCCTCTGCTATGTAGCTGTACCACAAACCTGTGTCCCTTATGACTATGTTTGCTGCAGCAGGGAACAATATTTTCTGAGAAGTCACATTCTTCCCGAGCTCTGCTTTAATGCTTTGAAATTATGCCACTGCAATTTGATGCACTTCCTTCAGCAGATGGTTGTGGAGTGATGATGATCCAATATAACGTTGAAGGTCATCAACAGCCAGGACATCAATCCTCTTTACATGTTCCGTTTGAACGCCCAATTCTGCCTTTAGTTGGGACAAACGCTGCTCCTTCTTCGGAAAGTCCTCCAGGGACTGAGGGAAACTCAATGTGCATTTGACATGTGCCTCTTGGAGCCTCTGGTAGACACTGCTGATCTTATCTGTTGTTCTTTGCACACTGGCCATCAGCTTTCTGGCGCAGTTTCTGCCAAACTCCAACAGTGCTACGTCCTCATTAAAACGTCCACAGATTTAAATGGGAGGTGTGCAGGGAAACCCCCTTTTCCTTCTCTCCATGCCATCTGGCTGATGATATTTTCCTTAACGCGGGTATTCTTTGCTTTGAGCCTATGGGCTTCCGCATTAATCTCTTTTAACCTAACCACCATGGCCTTGAGTTTGCACACCTCATCAGTGATTAGCTCCTGAGTGCTATACACTTGCTGCAGGATGTTGCATGACAGCTCGTGGAAGGGAGATATGTCCATCGTTCTGCTCTCCGATTGCTCTAAACGCTCAGCTAATGCTTGCTTGTCGGCTTCTAGCTGAGATGCCTTTTCTTCTGCTCCATTCTTCTCCGCTTCCACAATCATTATTTGGAGTGTTAGCTGGTCCTTTTCCTCCTCCAACTGGTTGTACTTGTTTGACAGCTCCTTATGCTCAGCGTACAAGCAATCATATTTGTTCACTGCCAGATCTCTTTGGGATTGCTCATTAGCCACAGTCTGTTGTAGCGTACGAGCTCTTTTCGTTGACAATATATTTTCTTTAACTATAACCCCTACATTGGCAAATGATGCATGTGCTGTCGCTATAACTGCGGACGCCATAGCAATGGGATCTTGATTTGTGTTCTGCATGACAGTGACCTCTCGGTGAGTAACGATGTCTTCATGGAAGGGACTTTTAATCCTCTCTTCTGATTGGAGGACCATTGCTTTTATTTTCTTATCATAGACAAACTCATTCCATTTGGACACCGTACGCTTTCCCGATGGAGTGTACGAGACAATTGGTCGGTTTATGATGTCTATGTCCTCTTCCATAGATGGGGTCCGGACTTCCTGAGCAGGGTCTACTCCTTCCTTTTGGGTATCAGAGCCACCTGCTTGAGAGGTGTCTATCTCCATGTCTTGGACACCGGACCCACCTGCTTGGGCATCCTCCTCCGCTTTCTGCTCCTCTTCTGCCTTCCTTTCTTCTTCAGCTTGTTCAGCTTCTGCCTCTTTCTGCTTCTGGGCTTCCTTAGCTTCTTTCCGCCGGCTTTCCTTTTCCGCCTCTTCATGCATCCTTGCCACTTCAGCTTCCTGCTGTATTCTTGCTGCTTCCGCCTCCCACTGCAATCTGGCGTTTTCAACTTCTTGAAGTACTCTTGCTTCTTCTCTTAATCTGAGCTCCTCCTGAGCTCGGGCATCTTTAGCTTCTTGCTCCTGCTGCTGACTCGTCTTCTGGATTTTGGCTGAACTAGTGCTTTCCCCAGTGCCATGGCGACAGATTCGCAGTTCAGACATATTGCTAATGCCTCTGAATGTCTCTTCCTCAGCATCGGGATAATGCGAGTATTCAAAATGAGCGTAGATGTCCTTGCAATGCTCGACCACTTTACCCTTTCTATCGTTCCTGTGGAAGATAACCTCGCCGAAGTGGAAGGCCTTCAACTCTTGAACAAACTCCTCAGCTGAGGCAACCCCTGAGAACTTGTAAGCACCGATGCAGAACGGTAGAGGGGGAAAGGAAGCCTTATGCTGTTTGTGGAGCATTGCTCCAATCCCATCGAGGAAAATTTGCCTTACTGCTTCTTTGAGGACCACATAATCTGTGGCATACTGTGGCAAAATGTATGGAGGATTAGTCCCTCCAAACATTCTCAGGTAGGTGCCCTGTTCTGAAAAGTAGAATGTTGATGTATATGTAACTTCGGAATGTATTTAATTTGTATATTATATTTATATTTATTGTACCCTTATAAGAGATGTGTTATTCCTCTATAAGGAAGTGTCGTAATGTGGATTGACAAGTGTTGCAAGAGCGTGTACTTGCCGATGGGTTATTAGACCACCTTATGGGGTCGGCCCTGATTAATATATAATATAATGTGGGTGTATCAAAGTAGACAAGTCGGCCCCAATAGGACACTGGGAAAAAAGGTGAGTATAAATAGAGATAGGAGATCTCTATTTTACTCACTCAGAAAAGTAACTATCTCTCTCTCTGAAAAGTGGCACACTAGTGAGGAGGAGGAGGATCATCTGCTAGGAGACTATCTCAGTGTTATTTGGTTGTATTTTGGTTGAGCCATTGCTCTCTCTATCTCTGAGGAAGTTGTGGGGTTTTTCACCTTAGGGTTTTCCCCACGGAAACTCTGTGTCTCTTATCTCTATGCTTTTGATTCTTGTGATGCTTGTGATGCTTGTCATATTATGATTGTCATGCATTGATATACTGTAGATGTTATTCTCTCAGCAAAGATCCAATAGTATTGTGATTTAATACTGAAAATTTAACATGGTATCAGAACTTAACTAAGAAGAAGACATTTTGCAGTGACGGAAGCTTGTATTCCTTGTTTATTGGGTTTCTCTCCACAGATTTTTGAAATTCAGTATAGTAGATTGGATCTACTCATCAAGGCGCATCTATCTGTCCAGTCAGAATTCAGTTCCGAGCATTTTCAGATTTGGCCCTAAAAATTAGGGTTTCCAGAAAAATAGGAATTTCTGGAAACTGAAGGCACAGCTAAAAGCTCCTTGCAAAAATCGAAGGTTTGAGCTTTGGATCGAGATTTTTGGCTGGGTAGATCTCTGGGAAACTCAAACCCTAATTCAGGGCTCTCCCTAGTGAACCCGGGAGGACAAAAATGCAATTTTGAAGGGCAAGACTTTGCTGATCCCAAATTCTGAATGTACTAAGCTGATCAACTCTCCAAGGCGCATCTTTCTATCCTTCCGGAATTTTGAAATTCACATTTTGAATTTTTAGGGTTTCACTGACAAACCCTAATCCGGGACCAGATCCAGTTTTCAGCACTTCAAGTGGTAAGTTCTAAATCTTTTCTATTTCCATTTGAAGTACTCTTAAAGATGTCTCTTCACACCAAGCTTGAGGATAAGCTTGAAGGGGCTGATAACTTCCGAGCTTGGAAGTATAGGATTGGGCTAATCCTGGAAGAGAATGAGTTGGACTCATATGTGAAAGAAGACATCCCTATCCCAGAGGATGAAGAGGCCAAGGCATTGCACAAGAAGAACTTGGTCAAGGCAAAGAGAATCATTGCTGATTCTATCAAAGACCATCTCATACCCCATGTGTCTTCTCTCAAGACACCCAAGGAGATGTTTGAATCCTTGACCAAGCTATTTGAAGGAAAGAACATAAATCAGAAGATGACCCTGCGGAACCAATTAAAAGCAGTAAAGTTTCAGAATGGAGAAACCATTCAATCTTAATTTTCAAGGGTCTCTCAGATCAAGGAACAATTAGAAGGAGTGGATGAAATGGTGGAGAATGGTGAGGTGGTGATGACTACACTAAATGGCCTTCCCAGGTCATGGGATTCCTTTATTCAAGGAATTTGTGCAAGGAAGAAGTTGATCTCCTTCAGTAGACTTCGGGAATAATGTTCTCAAGAAGAAGCTAGACTTATATCTCGTGAGGAAAAGATGGGAGGAGAAGATCAAGCCCTTGCAGCTCACACCAAAAGAAGCAAAACCAAGAAGGATCACTCTCACCACAAAAGAACTCATAAGAAGGACCTAAGATGCTTTACATGCAATGAGAAGGGTCACTATGCTTCAGATTGTCCCAAGAAAAAAAGGGATAATAACAACAACTTCAGTAAGAAGAAAAAGGGCAGCAAAAGAAGATTTCATGCTCATGCTGCCAAAGATGATGAACCCCCAAAGAAGAAGGCTAGGGCAGAAAGTGATAGTGATGATGTCTCATCAAGTGAAGAAGAGTATGTTCTGATCTCTGCTCTTACAGGTACCATCTCCCATGGATGTAATGATTGGTTGATTGATAGTGGGGCTTCCAAACACATGACTGGGTTTAAAGAATCCTTTGTGAACCTATCTGAACATGAGTCACCCCATAAGGTGAAACTTAGGGATGATTATCAATACCCAATCAAAGGAAGTGGTGAAGCCTCTTACAACCTAGATTCTGGAAAATCTTTGAAGATGAAGGAAGTCCTCTATGTACCTGGGCTCAAGAAGAACTTACTCTCCATCTCTGCTTTAGATGCAAAAGGTATGAGGGTTGCATTTGTTGATGGCCAAGTACTAATGTGGCCAAAGGGAAAGACCAGAGATGATGCAGTAGTGATTGGAGAGCAAGAGGGAGGACTGTATAAATTAAAGGGTCAACCTGAACATGCCATGGTACATGAATCCATGGAGCCAAGTGAACTTTGGCATAGAAGACTTTCTCACATGCACTATAGAGAACTTCCAATTGCAAGCAAGGCTGTAGAGGGTCTTCCTGAAATCAAGACCAAACATGAAGGTGTTTGCAAAGGATGTGCAAAAGGTAAGAACATTAAGAAGGCTTTCCCAAGCAGTGAAAGCAAGGCAAAAGACATCCTGGAAATCATCCACTCAGATGTATGTGGCCCTATGTCATCCAGCTCCCTGAGTGGGTATGTTTACTATGTATCATTTATTGATGACTTCTCCAGGAAGACTTGGGTATACTTCTTGAAGGGAAAAGATGAGGTGCTTGATAAATTCAAGGAATTCAAAACCTTGATGGAGAATCAAACTGACAAGAAAATCAAGACATTCAGATCTGACAATGGCGGAGAATTCACCTCAAATGACTTCAAGAAGCTTTGCAGTGATTCAGGGATTAAGAGGGAGTTGACTGCTCCTTATAACCCTCAACAGAATGGAGTTGCAGAAAGGAATAACAGAACTATCATGGAAGCAGCAAGGGCAATGTTGCATGCCCAGGATCTTCCTATGCATCTATGGGCAGAAGCAGCTAGAACAGCTGTATATGTGCAGAACAAAACACCCCACAAGATATTGGACAACAAGACACCAGAAGAGGTCTTTTCTGGTAAGAAACCTGAAGTCAGCCATCTCAGAATATTCGGTTGTCCAGTATATACTCATGTCCCAAAAGAGAAGAGGACTAAACTAGATCCTTCAGGAAAGAAGGGCATCTTTGTGGGTTATAGTGAAAGCTCGAAGGCTTACAGAATATACTTTCCAGGATTCAAGAAAATTGATGTTAGCAGGGATGTAACATTTGATGAAAACTCAACATTCATCAAATAAAGGAAGGCACCTACCGAAGTTTATGAAGAACCTAAGGAAACAAGATTTCAGGACACTACCATGACTGAAGCGGTTCTAGAAGTTGCTCGTGAGTTTGAAGATCCACAAGAACCTGTAGATCCACCCCGTGAGGATAACTCTCACAAGAGGAAACATGTATGGGCTAGAGAGCTCATTCATGATGCAGAAAAATTTGGCATTCCAAAAGAAGAACACAGAGCAAAGAAGAGAACCAGATCACACACCAGTTATGTTGCTTTACTCTGTGACATCATGAACAAAGAACCTTCCAATTATGAATAGGCAGCGGAAAAGAAAGAATGGAAGGATGCTATGATCGAGGAATACCAATCAATAATGAAGAATGATGTTTGGGATGTTGTCCCAAGACCTAAAGAGAAGTCTATTGTGACTTCCAAGTGGATCTACAAAATCAAGCATGGTGCAGATGGCAGTGTGGAAAAATACAAAGCAAGATTCGTAGCTCGTGGTTTCTCTCAAAAAGAAGGAATAGATTATGAAGAAACCTTTGCACCTGTAGCCAGGTATACTTCCATCATAACAGTACTTGCCCTGGCTGCAGCAATGAAATGGAAGATACACCAGATGGATGTCAAGACTGCCTTCCTGAACGGTGTAGTAGAAGAGGAAGTATATGTGGAACAGCCACTCGGCTTTGAAATACATGATAGGGAATCATATGTATGCAGATTGAAGAAAGCCTTGTATGGCTTGAAGCAAGCTCCCAGAACTTGGTATGGTAGGATGGACAGTTTCCTATCTAGTTTGGACTTTACCAAGAGTAAAGCAGATTCCAACCTTTACTACAAGGTTGAGGAAGGGAATCCTGTGATTCTACTACTGTATGTGGATGACCTATTTATGACAGGAGATGACAGACTGATTGCGGATACCAAGAGGAAGCTTGCAGCTGAATTCGATATGAAAGACTTGGGAACGATGCACTATTTCCTAGGTATGGAGGTGTGGCAGAATGCAGGTGGGATCTTCCTTGGTCAAGGGAAGTACACAGTAGATATCCTGAAGAGATTCAGGATGATGGATTGCAAGGCCATGGCCACACCGATGGCATCGAATCTGAAGCTTCTATGTGATGCTTCATCTGAGCCAGTTGATGTCTCTATGTATCGTCAGATGATTGGGTCCTTGATGTACCTGATGAACACGAGACCAGACATTTGCTTTGCTGTGAACACATTGAGCCAGTTCCTGACAGATCCAAGAAGTGTTCACCTGGTTGTTGTAAAGCATGTTCTAAGGTACCTAAAGGGTACAGTGGATTATGGGCTCAGGTATGAGGCGAATCAAAAGTTTAACCTGCAGGGTTATGTTGATTCAGACTGGGCTGGCAGTGCTGCAGACAGGAAGAGCACATCTGGATGTTTCTTCAGTATGGGATCAGGTGTGATCTCTTGGTTTAGCAGGAAGCAGTCCTGCGTAGCACTGAGTACAGCCGAGGCAGAGTATGTTGCAGCCTGTTCAGCTAGTTGTGAGGCAGTATGGCTACGGAAGCTACTGTCTGAGTTATTTGATCTCCCGTTGGAGGCTACTGGTATCTTCTGTGATAACCAGAGTTGTGTGAAGCTGTCCGAGAACCCAGTGTTTCATGACAGGTCGAAACACATAGAGATCAAATATCACTATATCAGGGATATGGTGCAGAGAGGAGCTGTGAAGCTCCTGTATGTTGCGCCGGACGAGCAGATTGCAGATGTGCTGATGAAGCCACTAGCCAGGGTGAAGTTCGAGTACTTCAGAGAGAGGCTTGGCGTGCTTCAGATCGAGGATACTTCGAGGAAGAAGTGATGGACACATTTGCTGAAGCCATTCCAAGCATGTTGGAAGGAGGATCCTTCACATGGCTGTGGATGTAAGCGCTGGATGATGAGCATCATGATGATGTTCTAGTTTCTGTCTGGATATGATCAGTTGGATCATTTTTATGTATGTATGTACGCATCATGTTGGATGCTGGATATGATCAGTTGGATCATTTTTATGTATGTATGTACGCATCATGTTGGATGCTGGATATGATCAGTTGGATCATGTGTATGTATTTTGTATATGCATCTTGTTGGATGCTTGGACCTTTTATCTGTATATGTATCAGGTGGATACATTGTATGATCAGGAGGATCAGGTATGGTGATATGTATCATGTATTTGTATTTGTATCAGGTGGATACATTGTATGATCAGGAGGATCATGTATGATGATATGTATCAGGTAGATACTTGGTATGCAGTAGGATGTTGCAGTGATGATCAGGATGATCATGGATGACAAGCTTCAGGATGTTGCTCCATATGACATGCAGCAGGATGTTGCAGTGATGATCAGGATGATCATGGATGACGAGCTTCAGGATGTTTCTCTAGATGACATGCAGCAGGACGTTGCAGTGATGATGATCAGGATGATCATAGATACATCAGGATGATGTATGGTGAGTATCAGGTTGATACTCTATGGCCGTGGATCAGGTTGTGCAGATGAGCATGTAATAGCGCCCTGGGAGATTTGCAGATGGTCTTTCGAGGTTTTGCCTATGGCATGTAATATCGTTGCCCTGGGACATCTGGCAAATGCTCTTTCGACGTTTTGCTCTGGGAGGACATGTAATAGCACCCTGGGAGATCTGCAGATAGTCTTACGAGGTTTTTCCTATGGCATGTAATAGCGCCCTGGGATATCTGGCAGATGCTCTTGCGAGGTTTTGTCCTATGGCATGTAATAGCGCCCTGGGAGATCCTATAGGTTGGGCTGTGTGCCCGTAATCAGTCCTGGGATGCTCTTGCGAGGTTTTGCCATGACCACATGTAATAACGCCCTGGGAGATATGCAGATAGTCTTTCGAGGTTTTGCCTATGGCATGTAATAGTGCCCTGGGATATCTGGCAGATGCTCTTGCGAGGTTTTGTGGTGGACCACATATAATAGCGCCCTGGGAGATTTCAGGTCGGAGTTGTGTACCCGTAACATCCTGAGATGCTCTTGCGAGGTTTTGTGGTGGGGTCACATGTAATAGCGCCCTGGGAGATCCTATAGGTAGAGTTGTGTGCTCGTAACAGCTTGGGATGCTCTTTCGAGGTTTTGTGACGCACGTAAAAGTCCTGAGGATTCCACAGTATGGCCAGTGATGATGAAGACCTGCAGGTGGTGGGCCTACATCCAGTATGAAAAAGGATTGGCTCTGTAGAACTTCCTATGACGAGTAGAGACAGAGATTGGTTGAGATAGTAGCAGCAGTGACGATGATGATGACGATGCATCGATGACGATGATCCAGAGAAGAAGACTTGTCTAGCTGATCTGTGTCGAGAAATACCTTCCTAGTTAAGAGGGAGTGTTGATGTATATGTAACTTCGGAATGTATTTCATCTGTATATTATATTTATATTTATTGTACCCTTATAAGAGATGTGTTATTCCTCTATAAGGAAGTGTCGTCATGTGGATTGACAAGTGTCGCAAGAGTGTGAACTTGCCGATGGGTTATTAGACCACCTTATGGGGTCGGCCCTGATTAATATATAATATAATGTGGGTTTATCAAAGTAGACAAGTCGGCCCCAGTAGGTCACTGGGCAAAAAGGTGAGTATAAATAGAGATAGGAGATCTCTATTTTACTCACTCGGAAAAGTAACTATCTCTCTCTCTGAAAAGTGGCGCACTAGTGAGGAGGAGGAGGATCATCTTCTAGGAGACTATCTCAGTGTTATTTGGTTGTATTTTGGTTGAGCCATTGCTCTCTCTATCTCTGAGGAAGTTGTGGGGTTTTTCACCTTAGGGTTTTCCCCACGGAAACTCTGTGTCTCTTGTCTCTATGCTTTTGATTCTTGTGATGCTTGTGATTCTTGTCATATTATGATTGTCATGCATTGATATACTGTAGATGTTATTCTCTCAGCAAATATCCTATAGTATTGTGATTTAATACTGAAAATTTAACATAGAAATCTCCGTAATTTTCAAGGACTTCCAACGCATTCTCTGATAAGCAGCTGGGTTCCTCCTTGAATATCTTCTCATACAGGGGCATTATGAACCCCTCGCAGATGAGTTTGTAGCTAGGCTTGTAATTTTGAGCCCACAACATCTTGTAAGCGATATAGACTGGCATGGTTGCCTTATCCCATGTGCAGCCTAATTTGGGGAAGTCTATCTTGGCCAAGATACAATCTATCAGATATGAAGACATGAAGAATTCAGCCTTCTTCAAGGCTAGTCCTTCCCTTGCAGCCACTATCATTGAGGCCAAACTATCTGACAGGAGAGTGGCCCAGTCAAACACAATTCCCTTAAATGCCACATAGTGGATGAGAGGGACCCACTAAATCTTGTATACTGTGCCATCGGGCATGCTGAAGATTCTGCACAGCATCAGGGCAATCAATCTAAAATGAGCTCTTAGATTCTGTACGTCATACTCATCACTCCCTTTCTTCCTCAAATGTTTGCCTTCTATTAGTAGCTTCTTGGCCATCTCGACGTTGTTCATTTGGCTCAGCCATTCATCCGTCAGAGCTTGTTGGACCCGGGGAAACTTGTAGGCTGCCGCAAGATACGCGGGTTGAAATGAGCCAATGGCCACTTTACTGCTGTCATTTATCACTCTCCCGTCAGCATCGGCATGCTGGAGTATCCATCCGATCACTTCAGCACAGGGGAATAGCTCAGGGCGGGTAGCGGCTCTGGTTATGCCTGAGGATTTGATATTGAGATAAATTGGCCCTTCTTCTAACAACATATCTGGGATCTCCTGGTCCCGGATCATTCTATAGATGTCACCCCATCTGATTTCTGGAGGGACACCAGTGGTGCACCTAGTGTCTTGGAGTGAAGTTTCAGTTTTAGGAGGCGCAGGTTTCTTTTCTGTCATCTTAGCCTTCTTCTTACCGATTTTCGGCATCTTGACTAATCCCTGATAACATCCATATACAAGTCATCATTAACTTGAGCAACATACTGTGAGGTTTTAACAGAGCGCAACATCATTTTAATATCAATGAGATAAGTCAATGAAGCTGCATATTTAGGAAGCAAAACACTATTTCAACATGAAACATAAATTGAAACATTTGAATCTCTTAAAAGGATGAGTTTGGAATGCTCCTGAGGGGATAGGGTATGTCGCGGACACATTTTGTTCTCGGCTCGATAGGCGAGTTGTGGAAGCAATTGGTTTTCGGTTCCGTAGGCGAATTGCGGAAGCAATTGGTTTTCGGCTCCGCCCTGGGGAAGAAGGTGTCTTTCGTCATCACTGCGGCTGGAAAGGCTAGTGGCGGGGAGACTCGGGTTGGAAAGACTTTGTGACTACAAGGGAGCCCCTTTCACACTTTCGACTCGGTGAGGGCTTCGAATGCTATTGTCACGCACGGTACTCGCCGAGGTGCTCTATGAGAAGTTCTAATCCGAGCGAGGGTGATGGCGCCGGCGACATACTGACGGTAAAGGTTAGGGTGGCCACGGTTTCGGGTTTCGGCTCGCGCGACTTGAATGCTCACGGGATTTGAACAGGGACGATGGCGCCGGAGATTAGGTTTTGACTTGGGTAGAGGGCGTCGAGGGACTGAGGTTTTATGGAAAGGCCCGGGGTTTTACATCCTGATCTCTTCGGCCGGGGACATGAAAAGCCTATGGGGTTTTGACAGATTCTCCCCACAACGAGGCACGCAACCCAGGGATAAAGAATGGAACAGGTTTACCCGCCCAAACCAACCGCCTCTACTCAATAAAAAAATAAAAAATGTTAATGTTTTAACCAATGTCTATTTTGTATGACGAGAACTCCATTCAACCGCTTCTGACGGGCAAAACATAGCCCTTGACGGGTGTTTTGCCCGTCAAAATCCCACCAAAACCTATCGTTTTCAAACAAAGACAACTCAACGGCAACTGGAAACCGTAAAAGGGGCGAATTTCAAGTTCAAACTCCTACCTGGAACCATGGGGATCGCTCGAACGAGGTGCCCGTGAACGCGGATGAGCGAGGTGAGCTGGAGTGATTTGCACGGCGTTCCACGTCGTTGGCCAATCGAAAACAATGGTGCATTGGCTCAGGCCCCTACCGTATATTTATAAAAGACGGGCACGTGCGAGCATTTAGGTTGGTAGTTGGCGCAATTAAAATGTGGCTTAAATACGCCGCCCGTTGCGGTCACGTCAAAATATCTCGATTTCCATGCGACCGCCATTCGCGGGGCCACCTTGCGAATCATATCCGCCATTGCGGAAGGGTTCAAGGAAAGTTTCCGCCGTTTCGGGGCGCATCGCGGAAGGGAAACTCGAAGCCTTCCGCAAAAGAGCCCCGCGTTGCGGACGTATAACGCCAAGGCTTTCGCCGTTTCGGGAGCTATCTGCGAAGGGCTTCCGCCAATCCAAAATTTTCTAAGTCTTGCGGGGTTTCGGGACGATATGGTGAATGCTCCTGGTATTTTCGGAAATCTAACTTGAAGGTTTCCGTGGTTGCGGGCGGCTTCTATGAATTGTTCCGGAAGGGCCTCAGTGTTTTGACGTTTCGGCAAGTAAGGGCGAACTTTTCGCGGTTTCGGGAGGGATTTACCAGCAGCTTCCACAATCGCCTCATCGAAGATTTTCTCTAAGCCTTTTCGGGCGGTCTAGCCGAATGGCTCCCGCCGTTTCGGGAGCAAATCTTATATTCTTCCGCAAATTTTCCGGGAATTATTTCGAAGGCCTCTTCTGAGCGGTTTAAGCGATTGGCTTTCGCCGTTTCGGGAGGGTAGCCCGAAAGCTTCCGTGGTTTCGGGAGAGAAAGCCGGAAGCCTCCGTAAAAATCTAAGTCTTTCGATAGTTTCGGAAGGAAATCGTGAATTCCTCCGCGGGATTTCGGGAAACTTTTTTCGAAGGTTTCCGCATATTTTCAATGAAAGCTTCTAAGTTTTCTTCCGATTTTCGGAAGGGATTTACCACACTGTTCCTGCCGTTTTGGACAGAAAACCCCAATCTCTCCACGAACGGTTAAAAATGTTCTAAGTCTTCTTTCGGGAGAGTTATGTAAAAGACGTTCGTCGTTTCGGGAGAAAAACTGGAATCTTTCCGCGGTTGCGGAAGGCTTGAGCGAAAGGCTCCTCCGTTTCGGGACGCGTCGCCCAATCGTTTCCGCAGCTTTCCAATCGAAAAAAATTCCAAGTCTTCTTTCGGGAGAGTTTGGCGTTTGGCTTCCACCATTGCGGGGAGATAGCCCGAGAGACTCTGAAACATTGGAAAAATTCTAAGTTCCCTTTTGGTTCCTTGGGGGAAAACAAAAAAAAAGAAAGGTCGATGGAAAGATGCTTGGTCGGGAAACCAGATTTCAGTTGGGAAACAAGGTTTTATGTTGAGAACACAGCCAACGGCTGGGATGGCTTCTTAGGCAAAATTTCTGCAAAATGAAAGGAGGGGCCCCAATATGTACAAAATTTTTTCGGGGGGGGTGTTTCTGCAACAACAATGGCGAGTCGCTGGCGAACACAGATCTCTGAAAAATTCCTCTTCATGGTCTGAAACCTCATTAAAGACATCCCTCTGGGTTGCACTTACTCGGCTGCGCACTTTAAAGTTATGTGAGGGGGAGGAGGCACTTTACCTGCTAGCCATTGGGGAGGGGGGAGCTTTGACTGAGACATCTTCACCACTCTCAAAGGGCCAATATATGAGATTCATTTTGGGAGGGTCATCTTTCAGATGATCAATGCTGCCGAACTCCACAGGATCTGCAACACTTGGTCGTGGACATTATTGTTCTTGTTCCTCATTCCCATGCCGCTTGCATCCTTTTGGATGTTTGTACTTTGGACAGCTTAGCTGTTTGAGCCTTCCAGGGATATTTTCTTTTGGACATGATCTTTGATTTAGGCTCCTCAATCCTTAGGGTCCTTTTGTGTGAGTCAGAAATTTTATTGATTTTATCAAACTTCACGGACGGAGAGGAGCCTATTTCGAGCTGAGCCTTTTGGACAACCTTCTTAATTTTGCATGTCTTCTACTTTTGTCTCAGCCATGCTTTAATTGAGGCGAGACTCTCTGGAAAACAGACTCTTGAATGTAAGCCATTTTAGCTGTTAAATCCGCAGCATGGAGTCATTTCAATACCCTATGTCCTCGAGAGGTTCCACTTTCCATGGGTCCAACTTTTGGTGACCTTCTTGAGATGCCTTTAAAGTGTGAGGGTAGGTGGAGCCCAACGATAGTAGTGAAGATGGTCATAGGTCTCTGCTATTAAACATGATTAGTGTGACTAGCAGGGTAGGCTTCCTCCCTTCTGAACATTTCAGCGAGAGCACAGCAGACCGGATTGAATTGAGCGGAGTTCCAGACTCATGGGTCGCAAATTTTCTTTGAGAGAGTTATCGTCAACGGGAATATCAACCAAAGGGCATTCGGAAAACAAAACTTGTAGCAAAAGTTCAAATAATAACGAAAGAAACAAAATGGCTCAAAATAAAGCAAACGAAGGCTAAAGCAAAACTAAAAGAAACTTTATTTATGTACAGGAAGTCTTGACGAGACTATGCGAAGTATTGTTTCAGAGCGAGGCCATTGAGAGGAAGGGCTACTTCCTCTCCCTCGAGATTTGTCAATTTGTAAGTGGATGGGCTTAATTTCGCAGAAATTTGGTACGGGCCTACCCATAGATATTGAAATTTCGTATGCATTCCTTTGCCTTCGTGATTATGGTCCCACTTCAGGACTAAATCCCCAACTTGAGAATCCCTTTTACCAGATTTCCTCTTATCGAACCACCTCTTAACTATGTCCTGGTGTTGATTGTTGATGTATATGTAACTTCGGAATGTATTTCACATATATGTATATTGTATTCCTATAGAGATGGTATTATTCCTCTATAAGGAAGTGTCGTCATTTATATTGTAAGTGTCGTAACTTATACTTGATGGGTTATTAGACCACCTTATTTGGGGTCGGCCTTGTATAAGTCATGTGGGTCAAAGGGTTATTAGACCACCCTATTGGGGGTCGGCCATGTGGGTCAAAGGGTTATTAGACCACCCTATTGGGGTTCGGCCCACTCAGCATTATGTTATGTGGTTAAGTTCGAGCCTACATGAGTTAGGTAAAAAGGCAAGTCAAGTCAAGTATAAATAGAGTGCGGGAGGCACTCTATTTACTCACTCACTTCTCACACATGCTCTCAAGGAGGAGAGGCGCACTTATGGAGGAGGAGGACTGCTGCTAGGTTATGGCTATCTCTCTTGGTTGGTTGTATCATTGCTCTATCTATCTCTGAGGAAGTTATTGGGGTTTTTCACCTTTATGGTTTTCCCCAAGTAAATCTTTGTGTCTCTTGTGTGCTTGCATTATTGTCTCCATGATTGATATGCTGTAGATATGCTGTACATGTTGTTCTCTCAGTTAAGATCCTAGATCAGATTGAATTAAATTCAGAAAATTAACATGGTATCAGAGCTAGCCTGAAAGAAGGCATGATATGGCATGTATGACACTTGTTGCACTTACAATGCTAGGGCTTGATATAGCAAAACCCAGTCATCGTAGAACTTTCGCTATAAATCCGTTTTGGCGAAGTTTTCGGACCTGAAATTGTTACAGGCCGAAGCTAAGATCTCCAGGTATCTTGTGTCCAAAGGACAACCTCTAATTCGTTGTACTTTGTGATTTATGATCTGTTCAATATAGGGTTTCTGCCTCTTCCAGATCTGAGTCAAAATCAGGTGACCTTGGGAAAAAGGTCATATATTGGGCTAGGAAGCTCCAAATGAAATTTCGTAAAAAGTGACAGGTAGTACACAGTCTGTACTATCTCAGAAAACTTTTTCAGAGGCCGAAGTTGAACCAGTGACACGTGTCACGCCGTACAAGTGCGCTCTCCTGTATTATCCCATAAACAGGTCACGTTGCGACATTTGGGATAACTCTCTCTCAGAGAGTCCAATTGAGGTCATACCTATCAGGATGGAAAGGTAACAGGCAGAGATATCTCAGAAAACTTTTTCAGAGGCCGAAGTTAAAACAGTGACACGTGGCACGCTGTACAAGTTCGCTCTCCTGTTTTATCCAAAAACAGGTCACGTTGCGACATTTGGCATAACTCTCTCTCAGAGAATCCAATTGAGGTCATACCTGTCAGGATGGAAAGATAACAGGTCAGGCTATCTCAAGAATTTTTTTCAGACTCTGTGGATCAAAAATTTCAGAGTTACACCAGAAACAATCAGGTACATATTTCTGTCAAAACAGAATTATTTTTTGGTACCTTCATTCATGGCTTCCGGAATTTAGGGCCTTGAAGAAAGTTGGAATTTTTTGTAATCGGAGACCACGAATGGATGCTACTCATCAAAATAGAAATTTAGAGACCAAGATCAGAATTTTTGGTTGGGCAGAAGGCCGGGCTTGATTAGACCCTAGTTCGGGACTTTGATCAGAAAAGTGGAAAATTAGGGCTTCTGTAAAAATGGGAATTTTTGAAATCTGTGACCACGGCTGGAAGCTCCTCAGAAAAATAGAAGCTTAGAACTTTGGATCAAACATTTTGATTGGGAAGAAGAGTGGGCTTTATCAAACCCCAGTTCAGGGTCACATCCAGTGAATCCAGAAGTTTCAAAGGCAAAATTGAGGAGTGAAACTTTGCAGTCTTCAAATTTTGAATATACCAACTTGATCAGCTCATCAAGACACATATTTCTATCCTGTCAGAAGGTTGAAATTCAAAGTTTGAATTTTTGGGGTTTCTCTGAAAAAACCATATCCAGCTCCAGGTCCAGTACTTGCAAATCAAGTGGATTGGGTTAATCCCAGTAGAAGATGGATTGATCATCTGCATGAGTGAAGAAGTTCCTGTTTCAGAGGGAGATGAGGCTAAGGCCTTACATAAGAAGATTACAAGCGATCTCAACAGGTATGACTCATCGAGGTATGTTTCGATATTTGTCCATGATTAAGTTTATGGTATGTTTGTCTTCATGTTATTACGGTCAGTACAATTTTGATTTTAGATTTGTCGTATCACCTTAACAAAATTATGAATGCATGATAGAAGATATTCATTGGTTAGGGTGTTGACACTTATGATTGTACTAATGCATTATGGTGTTGTATGAGGTTTATGTTGTCTACTAACATGAAAGGTACACCAAGAAAGACAAATCATGTTCTGGTCCAAGAACATATGATCATGATAACATGAGGACAAAGATTCATCCATTGTCATGGATCTCATAGAAGATCCATTTACGAGGTATGTATAACTTGGTTTTGTAATAGTTAACCTATGAGATATACAGGTTACTAGCACAAGTCATTGAAGAAGAACAAGAAGACATCATGTGAGTATGTTAGACATAAATAGCTAGCATGCTAATCCAGGTATGTTTTTCCTATATCAAGATAGAATCTTACCTTGTGTTAGGATCTTATACTGTTGTTGATAATGATCATTCATGATGGTATAGGTTTGAATAATCACATGTTTTATGCATTTTATATATCTTATCTTTATTGATGATTCAACTAATCTGAAGAGTCATATGTTTGAGTAATTACAGGTTTAGACATGTTATGTTTCTTATGATTTGACTAACCATAAGAATCCTACATAAACCTTGAATGCTAATGCTTATTATTTCTGTTTGAAATGATCATGACTATACATGCTTGAGATTATTTTGTTTTAATAGTATACTAATGAATGTATGATTTTATATGAGATCAAAAGGATATCACAATCATGATACTAATAAGCATGCATAGGAACCAAGGATGAATGTAAGTTCAAGGACAGGTAATCCAGGAAGCAAATATCAAGAGGGAGTACACTCCAGTGGTTTATGCAAGGATGCAGATATTCAGAGGGAGTTGACCACCTCTCTACATCCCACAACAGAAAGGTGTAGAAGAAGCTACTTCAGATTAGGACTCCAGCAGCTCCTGCAAGGAAGCGAAGACTCAGAGGGAGTCCACCCAACGAACAAACAAAGATAAGTATTTGAATTGTCATTTCTTAAATAATACTGTTCAATAAATATATATACTGATGTTCCTAGAATTAGGTTGTGTATTATGCATATTAGAATAATTGCATTGATTAACAGTATACTTCTAATATGCATGGGTAAGTGGCCTATGGCACTGTACAACATTCCATTGCTACTTATCTAGAATGAAACCTCTTTGCTGACATGTTGGGAGTTGTGCACACTCTTAACAATGTTCTGGTAGAGATTGGAAGGCATCTAGAAAGTTACGGAATATGGATAAATGTTGTATTGAAGCATTGGCTAAGATAATTGCATGACTGTATGGCATATTTCTTTATGTGTAAGAATTTGTTCCGAAAACTATGAGATGTTTTCTAATCATGCAATTTAACTTGTTGTGTAGGAAAGATCGTATGCCATCTCCTACAAAAGAAGAACTACAACATTTGTTCCAGCAACAAAGATATATATTGAAGATATTGAAGATATTGAAGTTCCCAGGATCTGGGATGAAAAAAAAAAAAAATGAAATGCCATGATCCGTCGATCATGAAGAATGATGTTTGGGATGTAATCCCAAGACATGAAGGGAAGTTTGCTATGACTTCCAAATGGAATTATCAGATCAAGCATGTTGCAGATGGCAACATTGAGAAATATAAAAGTGATGAAATAGAAGATGCACCAGATGGATCTCAAGACAGCATGGTGTAGTCACATATATGTGCAGAACTTGGTATGGTAGGATAGACAGCTTTCTATCCAGTTTGGACTTTACCAAGAGTAAAGCGGATTCCAACCTTTACTACAAGGTTGAGGAAGGCAATCCAGTGATACTACTTTTGTATGCAGATAACCTGTTTGTTACACGTGAAAATAGTTTGATTTCCGACACGCAGCAGAAGCTTACTACCAAGTTCGAGATGAAGAACTTGGGGATGATGCACTATTTGTTTTTGGCATGGAGGTGTGGCAGAGTGGTGGAATCTTCCTTGGACAAGGGAAGTATGCAATAGAGATCCTGAAGAGGTTCGGGATGATGGACTGCAAGGCTATGGCCACACCTATGGCATTGAATCTAAAGCTTCTTTGTGATACTTCATCTGAGCCAGTTGATGTTTCTATGTATCGTCAGATTATTGGGTCCTTGATGTACCTGACGAACACGAGACCAGATATTTGCTTTGCTGTGAACACATTGAGCCAGTTCCTGACGGATCCGAGGAGTGTTCACCTGGTTGCTGTAAAGCATTTTCTGAGGTACCTGAAGGGTACAGTGGATTATGGGCTCAGATATCAGGCGAATCAAAAGTTTAACCTGCAAGGTTATGTTGATTCAGATTGGGCTGGCAGTGCTGCAGATAGGAAGAGCACATCTGGGTGTTGCTTCAGTATGGGATCAGGTGTGATCTCTTGGTTTAGCAGGAAGCAATCCTGCGTAGCACTGAGTACAGCTGAGGCAGAGTATGTTTCAGCCTGTTCAGCTAGTTGTGAGGCAGTATGGCTACGGAAGCTACTGTCTGAGTTATTTGATCTCCCGTTGGAAGCTACTGGTATCTTCTGTGATAACCAGAGTCGTGTGAAGCTGTCCGAGAACCCAGTGTTTCATGACAGGTCGAAACACATAGAGATCAAATACCACTATATCAGGGATATGGTGCAGAGAGGAGCTGTGAATCTCCTGTATGTTGCGACGGACGAGCAGATTGCAGATGTGTTGACGAAGCCACTAGCCAGGGTGAAGTTCGAGTACTTCAGAAAGAGGCTTGGCGTTATTCAGATCGAGGACACTTCGAGGAAGAAGTGATGGACACATTTGCTGAAGCCATTCCAAGCATGTTGGAAGGAGGATCCCTCACATGGCTGTGGATGTAAGCGCTGGATGATGAACATCAGGATGATGTTCTAGTTTCTGCTGGATTTGATCCGTTGGATCATTTTATGTATGTATGTACGCATCATGTTGGATGCTGGATATGATCAGTTGGATCATTTTATGTATGTATGTACGCATCGTGTTGGATGCTGAATATGATCAGTTGGATCATTTGTATGTATTTTATATGCATCATGTTGGATGCTTGGACCATGTATTTGCATATGTATCAGGTGGATACATTGTATGATCAGGAGGATCATGTATGATGATATGTATCAGGTAGATACTTGGTATGCAGCAGGATGTTGCATTGATGATCAGGAGGATCATGTATGATGATAGGTATCAGGTAGATACTTGGTATGCAGCAGGATGTTGCATTGATGATCAGGATGATCATAGATGACGAGCTTCAGGATGTTGCTCCAGATGACATGCAGCAGGATGTTGCAGTGATGATCAGGATGATCATAGATGACGAGCTTCAGGATGTTGCTCCAGATGACATGCAGCAGGATGTTGCAGTGATGATCAGGATGATCATAGATGACGAGCTTCAGGATGTTGCTCCAGATGACATGCAGCAGGATGTTGCAGTGATGATCAGGATGATCATAGATGACGAGCTTCAGGATGTTGCTCCAGATGACATGCAGCAGGATGTTGCAGTGATGATCAGGATGATCATAGATGACGAGCTTCAGGATGTTGCTCCAGATGACATGCAGCAGGACGTTGCAGTGATGATGATCAGGATGATCATGGATACATCAGGATGATGTATGGTGAGTATCAGGTTGATACTCTGTGGCCGTGGATCAGGTTGTGCAGATGAGCATGTAATTCGTTTCCCTGGGAGATTTGCAGATGGTCTTGCGAGGTTTTGCCTATGGCATGTAATTCGTTGCCCTGGGACATCTGGCAAATGCTCTTTCGAGGTTTTGCTCTGGGAGGACATGTAATTCGTTGCCCTGGGAGATCTGCAGATAGTCTTGCGAGGTTTTGCCTATGGCATGTAATTCGTTGCCCTGGGATATCTGGCAGATGCTCTTGTGAGGTTTTTTCCTATGGCATGTAATTCGTTTCCCTGGGAGATCCGATAGGTTGGGCTGTGTGCCCGTAATCAGTCCTGGGATGCTCTTGCAAGGTTTTGCCATGACCACATGTAATTCGTTGCCCTGGGAGATCCTATAGGTAGAGCTGTGTGCTCGTAACAGCCTGGGATGCTCTTGCGAGGTTTTGTGGTGAGGTCACATGTAATTCGTTGCCCTGGGAGATCCTATAGGTAAAGCTGTGTGCTCGTAACAACCTGGGATGCTCTTGCGAGGTTTTGTGACGCACGTAAAAGTCCTGAAGATTCCACAGTATGGCCAGTGATGATGAAGACCTGCAGGTGGTGGGCCTACATCCAGTATGAAAAAGGACTGGCTCTGTAGAACTTCCTATGACGAGTAGATTCAGAGATTGATTGAGATAGCAGCAGCAGTGACGATGATGATGATGACTCGATGACAATTATCCAGTGACGATGATCCAGAGAAGATGACTTGTGCTAGAAGAACTGTGCTGAGAAATACCTTCCTAGTTAAGAGGGAGTGTTGATGTATATGTAACTTCGGAATGTATTTCACATATATGTATATTGTATTCCTATAGAGATGGTATTATTCCTCTATAAGGAAGTGTCGTCATTTATATTGTAAGTGTCGTAACTTATACTTGATGGGTTATTAGACCACCTTATTTGGGGTCGGCCTTGTATAAGTCATGTGGGTCAAAGGGTTATTAGACCACCCTATTGGGGGTCGGCCATGTGGGTCAAAGGGTTATTAGACCACCCTATTGGGGGTCGGCCCACTCAGCATTATGTTATGTGGTTAAGTTCGAGCCTACATGAGTTAGGTAAAAAGGCAAGTCAAGTCAAGTATAAATAGAGTGCGGGAGGCACTCTATTTACTCACTCACTTCTCACACATGCTCTCAAGGAGGAGAGGCGCACTTATGGAGGAGGAGGACTGCTGCTAGGTTATGGCTATCTCTCTTGGTTGGTTGTATCATTGCTCTATCTATCTCTGAGGAATTTATTGGGGTTTTTCACCTTTATGGTTTTCCCCAAGTAAATCTTTGTGTCTCTTGTGTGTTTGCATTATTGTCTCCATGATTGATATGCTGTAGATATGCTGTACATGTTGTTCTCTCAGTTAAGATCCTAGATCAGATTGAAGTAAATTCAGAAAATTAACATTGATAGAATCGTTCTTTAGCCTTTTGTCGGGCTTCTTCAAGTTGAAGCAGGGTGTTAATCCTGGATTGTAAGGCTTCGCTTCTAGAACCCCGGGAGGCTTGAGACAACTGCAAGGATGGTAGTAAGATGTTTGGGGGAAGGATGGATTCTTTGCCATATACAAGAGTGAAAGGGGAGACACCTAAAGCGTTCTTCGGGGTTACCCTATCTGCCCATAAGGCGTTTGGGAGAGCCACATGCCAACTTCTCTGGTTTTCTATCACAGTTTTCTTAAGGATTCGAATCAGATTCTTGTTTGAGGATTCAGCTAATCCGTTTCCCTGAGGGTAGTAATTGGATGAATAATGCAACTTAATTCCCCATTCATAAACAAATTCATTTATCTTGCAAGACGAAAAATAAGTAGCATTATCAAAAACAAGGGAAATTGGAATCCCAAACCTGGTTATGATGTTCTCTTTCAAGAAGCTAATAACTGCGTCTTCATTGATCTTGCTCAATGGGATGGCCTCCGTCCACCTAGTGAAGTAGTCGGTAGCCGTCAGGATGTATCGATGTTGCAATGAAGAATTTGGATTTATTTCTCTGATAACATCTATGCCCCATTGCTCAAAAGGCTCAGAGATGATGACCGGCTGCAATGGTCCTGCTGCCTTAGGTAACTTCCCGGCACTTCTTTGACATACATCGCAATTCCATGCGTATGTGTGGGCATCTCGAAACAGAGTGGGCCAGTAATACCCAGCTCTCAGTATCTTGTGGGCTGTTGTCTCACCTGAATAATGTCCGCCAGCGGGGCCGTCATGCAATTCCTTGACAAATTTGTTTTCATCTTCCTTTTCCAAACATCTAAGAAGGACTCCATCATAATTCTTTCTGAAAAGAATCCCATCAATGATTTGATAGGGTGCTGATTTCAAACGGAGTGCCCTTCGTTGCTTAGAATTCTAGTGGTTGGGTAGATATCCCTCCTGCAAATAGTGCACCATATCCCTATACCATGACTGGGGGGCCGTGAAGACATGACACACCTCAACCGAATTTAACTCAGCTTCATTCTTCCAATGTTGTTCTTCATTAGTTGTGTTTCCCGCAAGTAGTTTGCACAGGCCTTTCCCTTTGATGATTGTATCCGACTTAAATTCCAAATCATACTCCTGCAGAGATGTGACCCAGTTCCCCCTCCTTTCTCCCAATTCCTTTTGAACAAAAAGGGATCTGACAGCTGGGTGGGGAACTATGACTTTAGTTCTGTTCTTCAGAATGTATGACTTGAACTGTTTGACCGCTTTGAAGACTGCATATGCATGTTTGTCAACTACGGGGTAATTCAGCTCAGCCCCCTGCAGACCAGTGCTCATAAACGAAATCGGGTATTCGTCCCCCAACTCCACCTTTTGCGTGAGTACAGCTGCGAGAGAGTCATCCGAAGCGAAGGTATACAAGATGAAATCTTTATCAAAGTATGGGCTTCTTAAGGAAGGAGCTTTGGCTACAGCTGCCTTGATATCTCTGAATGCGTCCTTCTCCAAATCTGTCCACTTGAATTGTATGCTTTGTTTAACCATTTGTTGCAATGGCTTAACAATTTGTGCGAAATCCGGAACAAATCTGCGGACAAAATTGATGGTGCCCATAAAAGATTGCATAGATTTTTTGTTGTGAGGCATTGGAATCTTATTAATAGCTTGGATTCTTTCTTGGTCAATTGACACTCCCCTTTTGGAGATGATATGACCCAAGAGCTTACCTTCTGGTACAGCAAACACGCTCTTCTTGGGATTCAGGGAAATTCTGTACTTCCGGCAACGATCAAAGATATGCCTCAGATGAACAACATGATCTCCCCTTTTCTTCGAAAAGACTGTCACATCATCTAAGTAAACAACAACACATTGCCCACCCAATCCTCGGAAGGCAATATCCATCGCCCTTTGGAATGTGGCTCCCGCATTTATCAGACCAAATGGCATTCTTCTGTAAGCGAAAGTTCCCCACTTAGTTCTGAAAGTGGTCTTGAGACGATCTTCTTCGGCTACTAACACTTGATTATAGCCAGAGAAACTATCGAGGAGAGAAAACAATTCCGATCCTGACACCATTTGTAGGATTTGCTCCATTGAAGGCACGGGGTAGTTATCTTTATCCGAAGCTTTGTTTAAATTTCTGAAATCTACACATAGCCTTATCTCTCCTGACTTCTTTCTTACGGGAACCAAGTTTGCAACCCATTCAGAATGCCGGACCTTGAATATTATCTTAGCGTCCAGGAGCTTCTTTAATTCCTTTTGGATCAGCGGTTCTAGAGTAGGATGCATCCTTCTCAACTGCTATTGAAATGGATTGACACCCGCTTTCATTGGTATAACATGTTGAATGATGCGGACGTCATATGTTTTCAGATCTTCATAGGTCCATGCGAAAACATGTTTGTACTGTTTAAACAATTTAATGAACCTGTCTCTTTCTCCTGGTGAACAACATTTGCCAAGGTTAACAAATTTTGGTTCTGCCTCGGTATTCAAATTAACCAACTCATGTTGCATTGATGAGCTGTTAGTTTTGGTATTAGCTGGCCTTTTGAACTTATTTTGAAGATCGAACAACATTTCGAGGGACCTTACCCCCTTGGGCATGAAATTTCCTTTCTCCTCATCTTTCTTCATCAAGTCAGCATCGTGTTTCTCGTCATCTATTGCAGCTCCATGAAAGCTATCTTCGTTTGTTAGGAAGATGATAATTTGTTCATCATCATCGAAGACTCTGAAATTATGTTATCGGGAACGGAGGGCCTGAAAATCAATTCAATTGAGCATTTATTATTTGACGGTACCAACCTAGAAGCAGATGTTGCTAGTAAATCAGCAGCAGAATTTTGCAATCTAGGAATCGATTTTATATTGAAAGCGTCAAAATGCATAATTAAATTCCATACCTCAGCCTGATAACCCTTCAAATGAGGTGAGAGACAATGAATGGTGTCTCTTACCTGTCTTACCACTATCTCGGAGTCACCAAAGACCTTCAGGTACTTAACATCTAAGCCAATGGCTTTCTTTCATCCATGTACCAAGCTTCATATTCAGCGGTGTTATTAGTACAATCGAATTCTAATCTACAAGACAAAAAATACTTGTTTCTTTTCGGATCCATTAGAACACAGCCAGCTCCAGATCCTTCCAGAGTTTTAGAACCATCAAAGTATAATGTCCAGAAAACACCTTTGGATTCAACTAAGTTAGTTTCTTTGTGATCTATGTTAGCGACTAAATTGACTATGTTACAATCAACATCATCAGTCCGAGAGAAATGAAGGAGACCGGACTGTTTATCTGATTCATGGCTAATGGTTTCAGATTGATAATTACCCGGATCCATTTCCAAGAAATAATTCCCCAGAACCGAAGATGAGAAAGTTACGGCTTCATTCTTTTCTTCTAACTGGGTTACGTTTTGTTTCATATGAGGTTCCCTAAGAACTTTAATCTGATTCTGTTTGTTCTGATAAGGTAGCCAAAGGTGAGACCAATCAGTAGCGAAGTAGCCACTCAACTTAGTAGACCAATCCCTACTCAAAATCAGCCCATAGGCTTCAGGAATATCGACCACCATTATGTCAATGAATTGACAGACTCTAGGATCGGCTAACAGTCTAATTAGAACATCTTTCATCTCCCCAATAACCTTAACAGCAGTCCTGTCTAATTGGATAATTTGAGCTGGAGATGGTACGGGCTGCCCATTAATTTTCCTACAAATTGATAGTGGCATAACGTTCGAAGAAGCTCCAGAGTCTACCAAACAGTTGTGGACATTGTGATTAAAAATTTCAAAAGTCAATAGGAAAGGCAATGTTTGAGATTTGGATTTCCCACCGATGCTAGCCTCATTAATTTCGGGATTGTCTTTAGAATCCGTTAACGTAGTGCTGGTTTTCGGTTGTAGAACATGCAGCAGTTTGTCTCGTTGATGGGGCAAGCTACACATGTCGAATATTGATATGTTCGCTTTGACTTTCTTGATATCTTCGATAATATCATACCCTATGTCGGATTCGTTCCCAATTCGAGTTGGCTGATCCGTTTTGCTCATGGTGACCTTAGGTGGCTTAACTATGTTGTCAGCACTTGGCTGTTTGGTCACTGTTTGGCTAACTTTGGGTTGTTGTGGGATAACTGTTATATGCCTCCTAGGCAGCTCTTTTGAGACTTTGGGCTTATGAGGAGCTATGCTTGGCATGGGATCGGCAATAGGTCCTTTGCTACGAGTAGCAACATTTACGGTGGAGGGAGAACTATCTATGGGATCTTCTTTTGCTAATTCAGTCATAGGTAACCAATCCCATAGCACCATAGTAGTGTCTGGGGTTGGTTCCTCTAACTCAGGGCTCGACTCTTCTGGAGGATCATCCTGATCTGGGATCTGAGAATCTAACATCTGGTTCATGACTAAGCTCATGGAATTGATCCATTGCGGGCATCTTTTTTCCGAATGTGGTTCTTGGTGAAAAGTGCAGAAATTTTCCATCCCTATCTCATTCAAGTTTAAAACAGGGGCAGCGTTTATTGGTGGATGAGTCTGTTCCCTGTCTTCCCTTCTTTTATAAAATGGCTTGAAAGGTTTCCTAGATGTACTAGCAGCCTTGTCTTTCTCAAGATCTACGATTTTGTTAGATAATTTCTGCATCATCTTAACTACATTTTCCATGTCCGTAGATGGCTCTTCTTTGCCTCTCGTGAGGAGCAAAGGTTTCTTGCTAGCTGCTGGTTTTGTTTCTACATCTAAGGCATGTTTAGCAATGCTATCAGCCTCTTCCTCTACCTTTCTGGCTTCCTCAAAGTTCTCTATCAGGGTAGTTTTCTTGGATCGTTTTACGAACATTGCGATTGGACCTTCAAGAGTTGTTGTGTAGTATTCAATCAAAGACTCCTCTGCGGGTTTGTTAGCTTCACTGAAGTTATTTAACAACGTTGTGAATCTTTGATTAAAGTCTTGAACCTTTTCCTTCTTATCCATTCTCATGGATAAGATTTCTTTCATAAGTGTGGCCACAGTCTTTTGGTTTCCGTATTTCTTAAGGAAACACTTTTCGAATTCATCCCAACTAGAGATTGAGCTGGGTTGTAGGCTAAAGTACCAAGATGATACCTTTGGCTCGAATGTGTACGGAAACAACCTGCAGACTACATCTTCATGTTGTACATTCAAAAGGTTCAGAGCTAAGTAAAAACTCTTGAGGTGATCTTCCGCCGAAATGGCTTTCCTTGGGTCGTACTTAGGCAAGACCTTTTCTGGGTTTTTAGGGAGATTATGGAATGGTCCAGCTAGGTTCAGCGCTCCCCTTGCTCTCCAAGCAGGTACAACCATGTTTGGGTTTGGATGTGGAGACCCTGGTGGAGAATTGTAGGGTGAATCCTGTGGAGTACTTTTGGGAGTGGTAACTTCTTCAAGATTTTCTTGGTCTGTCTTGTTAAGAGTGTCTGAAATTTCTTCCAAAGTCATATTTACCAGTTCTTCAAAACTCTGAACGAGAATTGAATCACGGGTGTATTGTGGCTCCTTTCTAGGTGTAATTTTCTTGGGGAGGAAGTTGACAGCGTTTAAACCACCTAGCTGTCTAACGTAGGATCTGGTATGTCTTCTCAAATCCTCTATTTCTGTAAAAGGAACAGCGTACAAAGCTTCTTGAGGCTCAGGGTTAGAAATGAGGCGTTCTTGGTCTGTTAATCCAAGATCTGGGTTGTTTGAAATGCTTTCTTTAAGCGGGTTTTCAGTGTTATCTATGACCGCGGAAGATTTTCCTCTATCAGCCATGCAGTTTCGGCCCTCCTTCTAGCACCAAAAACTGTTGATGCCTCTGTTATCGTAGCATCAATCAGAAAGGGATTCTCCCCGAGAGATGGTCCCAATTAGACTATCTCCCGTTTGGTGTAGGGAATCCGTCCGGTTAGCGGTTCCGGCAACCGTGGATTTGGAGTTTAAATCCGATTCTATCGGTTATGGCCCGATCCACCTTTCTTTTGGGTTTTATGTGTTTTAAATGAGATGCAAGTGCCTGGTCTATGTTTGTTCTAAATGCACAACCAAAACAGATCTAAATCTAGTAAAGAATAAAGCAAATCTACCTATCCTCGCAGGAAACGTAGTTAAAGTGTGAGAAATGAACCGTGAGAGTTATCTTTCAAGAATGAACAGGCAGCCATTGGATCTTAAAGAGAAACACCACAACAAAAGGTCTCAGAAGGTAGCTTCTGATTATAAATGATAAATTTCATTACTCATCAAAGAAAGAAGTAAACTTATCTAATCTAGGTAGACAGAAATAAAGAAATGGAACTAGGTTTACCAGAAACTGAAGTAAATATAAAGATCCCTGCGAAGAGCAAATTTAAAGGGTGAACAACGAGCAGTAGGGATGATCTTGAAGAAAGAACAGTTAGCCATTTGATCTAAAAGAGAATTCTACAACAAAGATGAAGAAATCAGCAGATAGCTCCCGATTTAACATGAAACGCATTCATTGTTCACAAAGATAAAGAAAATCGTATGCACAGGGAGGAGAAAAATCATTAATACACAGAAATAGTTCAGATGGTAAGAATGATCTCACATCACAGAACAACAGTCATTAGAATAGTCCAACATACAACTGTCCAACATCCCATGCAAAACGTCCATCTCCCGTGGCTTCTATTAGAAAATTCAATTTTACAGGCCCGATACAAGATAGCTCGTATTGGTTTCAAAATTTCCTTCCCTGCCAAAAGTCTTGCGATTCTTTCCTAGCTTCTATTTATAGCTACAAATCTGCCCTTTGGGATGACACCTAGCATCCTCCACCTGTCATTTACAGGAATTTCCTCTATAATCGACCACCAAAAATGACCATTTCCTTTACAAAATTGTTTTGACAAAAATAGGGACAGCTGTCCCATGGCTTACGCCTTACATATTCAAAATATACATAGCAGAAAATTGGCTGACACCAAAGCTTTCCCTGCTGGGCACGTGTTTGGTTGAAGAGAGTTGCTCAACTGAATTCAGCCTCTTTTACTCTTGTGCGTGAGCCTTAGCTGGGGAAGGGTCGCCCAAGTCGATTGAGGCTGCTGATTGCGCCTGGGAAGGAGGGATTGAGCTAGCTGGAGTCTCTGGAATGACTGCCGGGAAAGAGGGACTCGAACCTACTGCTGTAGCTGAAGTGGCTGATGGGAGAGAAGATCCTGGATCTACTGATGCTCCTACTACTGCTGCAGCTTTCCTTTCCTCCTCTGCTATGTAGCTGTACCACACACCTGTGTCCCTTATGACTATGTTTGCTGCAGCAGGGAACAAGATTTTCTGAGAAGTCACATTCTTCCCGAGCTCTGCTTTAATGCTTTGAACTTCTGCCACTGCAATTTGATGCACTTCCTTCAGCAGATGGTTGTGGAGTGATGATGATCCAATATAACGTTGAAGGTCATCAACATCCAGGACATCAATCCTCTTTACATGTTCCGTTTGAACGCCCAATTATGCCTTTAGTTGGGACAAACGCTGCTCCTTCTCCGGAAAGTCCTCCAGGGACTGAGGGAAACTCAATGTGCATTTGACATGTGCCTCTTGGAGCCTCTGGGAGAGACTGCTGATCTTATCTGTTGTTCTTTGCACACTGGCCATAAGCTTACTGGCACAGTTTCTGCCAAACTCCAACAGTGCTACGTCCTCATTAAAACTGTCCACAGATTTAAATGGGAGGTGTGCAGGGAAACCCCCTTTTCCTTCTCTCCATGCCATCTGGCTGATGATATTTTCCTTAACGCGGGTATTCTTTGCTTTGAGCCTATGGGATTCCGCATTAATCTCTATTAACCTAACCACCATGGCCTTGCGTTTGCACACCTCATCAGTGATTAGCTCCTGAGTGTTATACACTTGCTGCAGGATGTTGCATGATAGCTCGTGGAAGGGAGATATGTCCATCGTTCTGCTCTCCGCTTGCTCTAAACGCTCAGCTAATGCTTGCTTGTCGGCTTCTAGCTGAGATGCCTTTTCTTCTGCTCCATTCTTCTCCGCTTCCACAATCATTATTTGGAGTGTTAGCTGGTCCTTTTCCTCCTCCAACTGGCTGTACTTGTTTGACAGATCCTTATGCTCAGCGTACAAGCAATCATATTTGTTCACTGCCAGATCTCTTTGGGCTTGCTCATTAGCCACAGTCTGTTGTAGCGTACGAGCTCTTTTCTTTGACAATATATTTTCTTTAACCAGAACCCCTACATTGGCAAATGATGCCTGTGCTGTTGCTATAACTGCGGATGCCATAGCAATGGGATCTTGATCTGTGTTCTGCATGAAAGTGACCTCTCGGTGAGTAACGATGTCTTCATGGAAGGGACTTTTAATCCTCTCTTCTGATTGGAGGACCATTGCTTTTCTTTTCTTATCATAGACAAACTCATTCCATTTGGACACCGTACGCTTTCCCGATGGAGTGTACGGGACAATTGGTCGGTTTATGATGTCTATGTCCTCTTCCATAGATGGGGTCCGGACTTCCTGAGCAGGGTCTACTCCTTCCTTTTGGGTATCAGAGCCACCTGCTTAAGAGGTGTCTATCTCCATGTCTTGGACACCGGACCCACCTGCTTGGGCATTCTCCTCCGCTTTCTGCTCCTCTTCTGCCTTCCTTTCTGCTTCAACTTGTTCAGCTTCTGCCTCTTTCTGCTTCTGGGCTTCCTCAGCTTCTTTCCGCCAGCTTTCCTTTTTCACCTCTTCATGCATCCTTGCCACTTCAGCTTCCTGTTGTATTCTTGCTGCTTCCGCCTCCCCCTGCAATCTGGCATTTTCAGCTTCTTGAAGTACTCTTGCTTCTTCTCTTAATCTGAGCTCCTCCTGAGCTCGGGCATCTTCAACTTCTTGCTCCTGCTGCTGACTGGTGTTCTGGATTTTGGTTGAACTAGAGCTTGCCCAGTGCCATGGCAACATATTCACAGTTCAGACATATTGCTAATGCCTCTAAATGCCTCTTCCTCAGCATCGGGATAATGCAAGTATTCAAAATGAGCGTAGATGTCCTTGCAATGCTCGACCACTTTACCCTTTCTGTCGTTCCTGTGGAAGATAACCTCACCGAAGTGGAAGGCCTTCAACTCTTGAACAAACTCCTCAGCTGAGGCAACCCCCGAGAACTTGTAAGCGTCGATGCAGAACGATAGAGGGGGAAAGGAAGCCTTATGTTGTTTGTGGAGCATTACTCCAATCCCATCCAGGAAAATTTGCCTTACTGCTTCTTTGAGGACCACATAATCTGTGGCATACTGTGGCAAAATGTATGGAGGCTTAGTCCCTCCAAACATTCTCAGGTAGGTTCCCTGTTCTGAAAAGTAGAAATCTCCGTAATTTTCAAGGACTTCCAATGCATTCTCTGATAAGCAGCTGGGTTCCTCCTTGAATATCTTCTCATACAGGGGCATTATGAACCCCTCGCAGATGAGTTTGTAGCTGGGCTTGTAATTCTGATCCCACAACATCTTGTAAGCGATATAGACTGGCATGGTGGCCTTATCCCATGTGCAGCATAATTTGGGGAAGTCTATCTTGGCCAAGATACAATCTATCAGATATGAAGACATGAAGAATTCAGCCTTCTTCAAGGCTAGTCCTTCCCTTGCAGCCACTATCATTGAGGCCAAACTATCTGACAGGAGAGTGGCCCAGTCAAACACAATTCCCTTAAATGCCGCATAGTGGATGATAGGGACCCACTGAATCTTGTATACTGTGCCATCAGGCATGCTGAAGATTCTGCACAGCATCAGGGCAATCAATCTAAACGGAGCTCTTAGATTCTGTATGTCATACTCATCACTCCCTTTCTTCCTCAAATGTTTGCCTTCTATTAGTAGCTTCTTGGCCATCTCGACGTTGTTCATTTGGCTCAGCCATTCATCCGTCAGAGCTTGTTGGACCCGTGGAAACTTGTAGGCTGCCGCAAGATACGCGGGTTGAAATGAGGCAATGGCCACTTTACTGCTGTCATTTATCACTCTCCTGTCAGCATCGGCATGCTGGAGTATCCATCCGATCACTTCAGCACAGGGGAACAGCTCAGGGCGGGTAGCGGCTCTGGTTATGCCTGAGGCTTTGATATTCAGATAAATTGGCCCTTCTTCTAACAACATATATGGGATCTCCTGGTCCCGGATCATTCTATAGATGTCACCCCATCTGATTTCTGGAGGGACACCAGTGGTGCACCTAGTGTCTTGGAGTGAAGTTTCAGTTTTAGGAGGGGCAGGTTTCTTTTCTGTCATCTTAGCCTTCTTCTTACCGATTTTCGGCATCTTGACTTATCCCTGATAACATCCATATACAAGTCATCATTAACTTGAGCAACATACTGTGAGGTTTTAACAGAGAGCAACATCGTTTTAATATCAATGAGATAAGTCAATGAAGCTGCATATTTAGGAAGCAAAACACTATTTCAACATGAAACATAAATTGAAACATTTGAATCTCTTAAAAGGATGAGTTTGGAATGCTCCTGAGGGGATAGGCTATGTTGTGGACACATTTTGTTCTCGGCTCAATAGGCGAGTTGCGGAAGCAATTGGTTTTCTGTTTCGTAGGCGAGTTGCGGAAGCAATTGGTTTTCAGCTCCGCCCTGGGGAAGAAGGTGTCTTTCGTCATCACTGCGGCTGGAAAGGCTAGTGGCGGGGAGACTCGGGTTGGAAAGACTTTGTGACAACAAGGGAGCCCCTTTCACACTTTCGACTCGGTGAGGGCTTCGAATGCTATTGTCATGCACGGCACTCGCCGAGGTGCTCTATGAGAAGTTCTAATCCGAGCAAGGGTGATGGCGCCGGCGACATACTGACGGTAAAGGTTAGGGTGGCCACGGTTTCGGGTTTCGGCTCGCGCGACTTGAATGCTCACGGGATTTGAACAGGGACGATGGCACCGGAGATTAGGTTTTGACTTGGGTAGAGGGCGTCGAGGGACTGAGGTTTTATGGAAAGGCCCGGGGTTTTACATCCTGAGTTCTTCGGCCGGGGACATGAAAAGCCTATGGGGTTTTGACAGATTCTCCCCACAACGAGGCACGCGGCCCGGGGATAAAAAATGGAACAGGTTTACCCGCCCAAACCAACCGTCTCTACTCAATAAAAAAATAAAAAATGTTAATGTTTTAACCAATGTCTATTTTGTATGACGAGAAATCCATTCAACCGCTTCTGACGGGAAAAACATAGCCCTTGACGGGTGTTTTTCCCGTCAAAATCCCACCAAAACCTATCGTTTTCAAACAAAGACAACTCAACGGCAACTGGAAACCGTAAAAGGGGCGAATTTCAAGGTCAAACTCCTACCTGGCACCATGGGGATCGCTTGAACGAGGTGGCCGCGAACGCGGATGAGCGAGGTGAGCTGGAGTGATTTGCACGGTGTTCCACGTCGTTGGCCAATCGAAAACAATGGTGCATTGGCTCGGGCCCCTACCGTATATTTATAAAAGACGGGCACGTGCGAGCATTTAGGTTGGTAGTTGGCGCAATTAAAATGTGGTTTAAATATGCCACCCGTTGCGGTCACGTCAAAATATCTCGATTTCCGTGCGACCGCCATTCGCGGGGCCACCTTGCGAATCATATCCGCCGTTGTGGAAGGGTTCAAGGAAAGTTTCCACCGTTTCGGGGCGCATCGTGGAAGGGAAACTCGAAGCCTTCCGCAAAAGAGCCCCGCATTGCGGACGTATAACACCAAGGCTTCCACCGTTTCGGGAGCTATCTGCGAAGGGCTTCCGCCAATCCAAAAGTTTCTAAGTCTCGCGGGGTTTCGGGACGATATGGCGAATGCTCCCGGTATTTTCGGAAAGCTAACTTGAAGGTTTCCGCGGTTGCAGGCGGCTTCTCTGAATTTTTCCGGAAGGGCCTCAGTGTTTCGATGTTTCGGCAAGTAAGGGCGAACTTTTCGCGGTTTCGGGAGGGATTTACCAGTAGCTTCCGCAATCGCCTCATCGAAGATTTTCTCTAAGTCTTTTCAGGCGGTCTAGCCGAATGGCTCCCGCCGTTTCGGGAGCAAATCTTATATTCTTCCGCAAATTTTCCCGGAATTATTTCGAAGGCCTCTTCTGAGCGGTTTAAGTGATTGGCTTCCGCCGTTTCAGGAGGGTAGCCCGAAAGCTTCCGTGGTTTCGGGAGAGAAAGCCAGAAGCCTCCGTAAAAATCTAAGTCTTTCGATAGTTTCGGAAGGAAATCGTGAATTCCTCCGCGGGATTTCGGGAAACTTTTTTCGAAGGTTTCCACATATTTTCAATGAAAGCTTCTAAGTTTTCTTCTGAGTTTCGGAAGGGATTTACCACACTGTTCCCGCCGTTTTGGACAGAAAACCCCAATCTCTCCGCGAATGGTAAAAAATGTTCTAAGTCTTCTTTCGACAGAGTTATGTAAAAGACGTCCGTCGTTTCAGGAGAAAAACCGGAATCTTTCCGCGGTTGCGGAAGGCTTGAGCGAAAGGCTTCGTCGTTTCGGGACGCGTCGCCCAATCATTTCCGCAGCTTTCCAATCGAAAAAAATTCCCAAGTCTTCTTTCGGGAGAGTTTGGCGTTTGGCTTCCACCATTGCAGGGAGATAGCCCGAGAGACTCTGAAACATTGGAAAAATTCTAAGTTCCCTTTTGGTTCCTTGGGGGAAAACAAAAAAAAAGAAAGGTTGATGGCAAGATGCTTGGTCGGGAAACCAAATTTCAGTTGGGAAACAAGGTTTTATGTTGAGAACATAGCCAACGGCTGGGATGGCTTCTTAGGCAAACTTTCTGCAAAATGAAAGGAGGGGCCCCAATATGTACAAAATTTTGGGGGGGGGGTGTTGCTGCAACAACAAGACTACACCTCCTTTTTTCTTCTTGGCTCTCCAACTTTCTGGATGGCACTAACCCTTTTAGGATCGATCTTGATACCTCCCTTGGAATTAATATGACCCAAGAGCTTAGCTTCTTCTAATGCAAAATGTGATTTCTTAGGGTTAAGGTAAATACCATATTTTATGCGTTTCTTAAAAACCTATTTCAAATGCTTCAGGTGCTCTTCATCAGATTTTGAGTACAGAGTTATGTCATCCATATATACAACCAAAAACTTATCTTTTTCTTCGGCGAATGCTATGTCCATCGTCCGTTGGAAGGTAGCTCCTACATACATTATCCCAAAAGGCATCTTAGCATACATGAAAGTACCCCAACGAGTGGTGAAAGTGGTCTTCTCTTGGTCTTCAAGACAGACCTTAATTTGGTTGTATCCGGAGAAACAATCCATAGTAGAGATCCTTTATGCCCCTACTACCTTTTGTAAGATATGCTCCATTTTGGGCAGGGGGTAATTATCCTTCAGTGAATCCCTGTTCAGGTTCCTAAAATCTATGCAGATTCTAATTTCTCCATTCTTCTTCCTTACGGGAACCATATTTTCTATCAATTGAGATAATCTCAAGGTGACAATGATTTTTGCATTAAATAATCTTCTAATCTCTTTTTCTATCACAGACACCAGCTTATGGTTTATCCTCCTCAACTTTTTCTTGAAGGGTTTCTCTCCTGGTCTGATTAGAATAGAGTGTTGTATTATTGAGGTATCATATTCCTTCAGTTCTTCATAACTCCATGCAAATGCAGCGGCATATTTCTTCATCAACTCTACATATCGCTCCTTCTTTTCAGCAGGTAGCTTCTTAGACAAGTTTATTATCCGACGATCTTATTTAGTGCCCAAGTTTTTGTCTTCTACTGCGTCTTTGGGGGGTTCAAACTTTGGGTTTTTTGCCACATCATTCTGGTCGAACAGCCTCTCCAGGGGTATCAATCCCTTGGGGATATAATTACTTTTCAATTGAATGATATCTTTCCCACCCAACATGTTTTTCCATTATTTGATTTCTCTTTCTTCTCCTTCTGATTGCTCTTGGTCTATTAATCCTTCTATGTTCTCATTTTTAGTATCAATCTGAACATTAGAAAACTCGTCAGATAATTCCAAAAATATTTTAATTTGTAAATCATCTTCAAATACTTGCCAGTATTTAGCATTTTCTGGAATAGATGGCCTATTCACCACCTCTACCTCGTATTTTTCTTGAGAGAAAATAGGAGTTTTAAAACCACCGGCAGTGGTGGCGAAAGAGTCTGCCACCTGATTTTCAAATCTAGGGATCATCTAGATCTTGTGTTCGGTGAAAAAGTTCCCAAACTTCATTCCTATAGGCCCTCATCCCTAGGTTTTTTTCCTGATAAACTATCATTTACTTGATTGACCACCAATTATGAATCTCCAAAAATGTGTATCCTTTTTGCCCCCAAATCTTTCAATGCTCTTAGTTCCAAGAGTAGAGCTTCATACTTAGCCACATTATTAGTACACTCAAAAGTTAGCTTGTATTATACAGCTCCAGATTCTTGATCGGGAGGTATAATCCAAACCCCTGCACCAGCACCATTCTTGCTTAGTGATCCATCAAAGTAAATCTTCCATAGCCCCTTCCTCATTTTTCTGTTTTCTCTGAGGCCTCATACCTCGCGGGAAAAATCCTTGTCTTCCTCAACCTCATGAAAAAATGGGGGCACAAGATCGGTATGTGGGCCATCATTAAAGAAAATAGAGGAACCTACACCTGTGTCTACAACGTACACTAGGTGATTTTCAAGTTTGTCGTCGCTGCTGACCACATAGGCCATTCTCTTCTCTGTATATAGATTTTTATCGCTTCCATAAAGTGGTATAGTAGTGTAAGATAAGTCCATCTGCATGGTTCCTTTCAAATTCTTTACCTAGGATCTTGATAACAACAACCCAAACATAGTGGGCACTTCTACCACTATTATATCCATCATAATGCTCTTAGCTAGAATTTGGGTAAGGGTCACTACTACATCTTTAATCAAACCCAAACATGGTACCTTTCTGGAATCAAAAGAATACAGGTCTTTGTAGGGTTGTGTGACTTCTAACCCCAACTGATCCACCACCGATTTTGGCATTAGGTTGTGTGAAGCCCTAGAATCTATCAGGGCATTGTGTAACAACTTACCATGGATATTCAAACTCAAATAGAAAGCAAGGAATTCTTCATCGTTCGGTTCTTCCAACTTGGAACCGAAGATTATAGTGGGGGCATCCTCTGTTACTTCCAATATGTCTTGCATACCTTCTACTTGTCCCTTTACCAAGCTAGTTATCTCTTCCCTATATTCATTGTTTCTCAACAACTCATTTAAGGGGATAGAGATCTTCACCTTAGACATTTCAACTTTCAGACTGAATGTCGAAACGGGCCTCACTACTTCAATGACCTCTGGCTACCTACCCTCTTTAGAATGTTTCTCCTTATCTTCTGAGGATTTCTGCGGAGTAACTTCTGGTTTTTTTTTCCTTTAGCTTCTCCTGCCCCTTATCTTCTGAGGCTTTCTGCGCAGTAACATCTGTTTTTTTTTCCTTTAGCTTCTCTGTATTCTGCTGAGTCTTAGATAGCTAAATATGGGAAGATTTCCCTTCACTTATTGGTATCTCCCTGCTTCTTAAATTCATCTTTCTTTGGATGTCATCTACGACATTCATGTAACCCATTTGGTACTGCTCAAAATCAAACTCAGCAGCTTTACTAGCATTCCCCCCGTTGAAAAAGTCATGCTCTCTTTGGGTTAAATGTACTTCATGGTCTAGGGTGTCAAAGAGATGGATCTGGTCTCCAACAGGCTCTTCAGGTCCTTCCTCATCCACCAAATTTTTAGGGAAGGGAGGTCTCATCTGGTCGTCTTCTTGATTTCTTAGATTTCTTGGAGGGGGTGGACTTCTGAAGTTAAGATTCCTTATCTGATTTTCAGGCTATTCTCTAGGAGGAGGTTTATTTTCCATGGCCAATTCAGCTTTTCCATAGTTTTCATCATAGTATCAAACATGGCATCACTAGAAGATGAGGAGGTAGAGTCTAGGGTTTCTTGTTTCTTTTTATCTGCTTCTGTTTTTCCATTTATTTTTCCTAAGGCCATCATGTCGGCCTCCACCTCTACGACATCCTTTAGCATAGTGGGCAAGGTAGCTGACTTTCTCTCCCTCAAAGTACATGAGAAATCTCCATCAAAGGCATCTGCATAATGGAGCTTTGCAGAATCTACTGAGGGTCTCAGATTATCTAGGATAGAATTACAGACCCTCATGAACCTAGCTGAAAACTCATGAACAGATTCAAAACCTTCTTTCTTTATATGGTTGTACTAGGATAAGACTAGGGCAGGACTCCCTATCGTTTCCCGCCTCTCTAAGAACAATGTCTTAAAGGCTACGAAATCGTTGATATAAGCATTCGGTAACTGTCTGAACTATTCCTTAGGTTCTCCAAAAAAACTCTGAGCAAACAACCTTATTTTAGCATCATCATGATCTACTTCTTCCAAATCAATAAAATCTTGAAATCTATCTACATGCTGCTTGGCAGAAAAACCTCCCTCTCCATCATAAGAGACTATTCTCTAGGCGTAGTTCTGAGGGAGATCATGCAAGACAGCTGGTAGGGCCAATGGTGCAAACCTAGAAGCCATGGGTCTGAGTGGATTTTGAGCTTGGGAATGGATATTCTGGGTAGGATTACATGCAGGGATTGTGGTATGGGTTTTAGGGATCTGACAATTGGATATAGTTTTTTTGCTTTGATTATATTCTGCAAATGGGGCCAAAGAGGATCTAACAAATAGGATTTAGGGGCATTCAAACCTTCTTCACCTAGACTTAGATAAGACTCGGATCTTGACCTTGACAAGGGCTTTCTAGTATCTATCTCTATAGCCAATTCTTGAAGAACAGGGAGTTCCCCTTTAGACCCAATTCTTTTAATGTTAGAAGAAGTACTAGATTTATCCTTTCTGGTCTTATGTCTAAGTAATGTTTCTGGATTTTCCACACTTAACAGAATTTTGGAAATAGTATTACCTCTCGTATGGTTCTTTCTTGAGGCAAGGATGTCCGTTTCGAGATCTCTTCAAAAATGGACTTGGCACGTCAATCTCCCCTAGTGGAGTCTTTCTTGAATGTGTATCATTACGAGTGGAGTCGTCAGGGAAAAATTGCACAACCCTCTAGAACTTTGGAAATCTCTGTTTGCCTGCAGAGATCTTTTCTTTCTTTGAATATTTACAATCCTTTGTCATTCTCCTAGGGATAATAAAACAATCACGTTCCCAACAACGGAGCCAGTTTGTTAACACCCAAAATGACCCCCTCGGTTATGGGAGAGGGTAAACTGGGGTAACCAATAACCAATCTTTAGTTTGTGCTACTGAGTCAACACAAACAGAGAGGGCTCTCTCTATAAACTCACAGAATACTGGAAATCATCAAGATTGTCAATAATGAAGAAAACACACCAGCATTCATTATTCAAGATATTCAATTACAACAATACAAAATATCAGATTTCTGTTGGAACAAAGTGGTTTAAACATTGTTTGGATGAAACATATGAATCTCTATTTGGGAAATGGAGTCATATTTAAACAAACTCTTAAAATTCATTAACGAATGCTTCGCAAGTGCATTAACATAGGGGCGAGGTAGTAAATAGCTCGTAGTCAAAGTGAGTTTAATTGGTGAAGCAGAAGAGAAAGAGACAAACCATTGACGTAAGGCATATAATAATGAATCCTACATAAATTTTAGTAGAGAAAGTAATGGTGAAATAATTGAAAAAGGTAAGTAGAGCATACTTCTATGAATTCTACTTAACTATCACATTGCACCAAGTATGAAAGAATGTTACAGACTGGAATTAACAATGAGAGATACACAATTCACATGGAAAAAGAAAGAACAGACTACAAGACCAGTTACACAAGAATCCCTGAAAACATTGGCTCAGCTCTCCAATCTTTATTCAAAATATAGCTCAAAAAGTCTTACAGAACAATACAAAAAAATACCCATAAATGTTTTCAACACTTTTTCGTTCCATTACACCGCATATATAGATGATGGGAGTCTTCTTGATCGACTCATCTAAACCAAAAACAGTTATATCAGAGTGACACCTCATTCAAGTTGTTTTGCCACTATCACTACAAAACCGAAACAGGTAGAACCGGCCTAACTGTTTTGTTACAATCCATCCATATTATTACTAGGTAATATTCGCTTCAAGTAAAAAGTAAAGATAGTAAAGTAATAATTCTAGTTGTCTATTTTATATAGCTACCTCAAAGAATATTACAAATTTCCCAAAAATAGGAAAGCTTTTTAGAAGTCTCTGATTCCAAACAAGCATCAACAACTATAAAATGTCAAATATCATTGTGGAAGACGGAGAGTGTATAGCAACTTGCTATATTTTTCTACATTAGCCCATTGGTTTGCAGGTGGAAGGTCATAGTCCACCATCTCCTTTACCATCACTCGTATCTCGATATGCTCTGCATAGGAAAATGGGGGAAGCCTTTCACCAATGGCGATCAACCTGTTCAATATTTCAAAGTCCTCTTCGACCTTCTCCATCAGAGTCTTGCCCATAAGCGGCTGGTTCAGACATTTGAAATTTGTATGGTCCATCCTTATCACCCACAATAGGTTTTTATAAACATTATGGGAGATTAGTTCCTGGTCATCATTCCAGAACGAAGGTAGCCCCATTCCAACCAGCTTATCAAATAGCCGTTTGAACTCTGCCACTTGTCTCTTCATTTCTTCGACTTTAGTTTCCACACTCTCAATCTACACATATTTCACCAGGACCCTTCGTGCCACTGCAAGTGTTGCGATCTGGTTCCCAATATTCAGCTTAATCCTTTCTTCTTCGAATAGATGATTCAGGAAAGTGATAGCACTTAGTTCCATTTCTTTAGGTCTTTGGGTTAGGGTCTCCCTTGCAACTCCACAACCTGTGAGAGCGTCACTAATAGTCTTCTCTTTTATTCTTATAAACTCTAAGTAGAATCTAAAGTTCTCAACTTCTTTAATGATCCGGTCCCACACCAAATGTTTGCATCCTTGTAACACTGCTTGCCCGGTAACCTGATGAGTGAGCTTTTTATTGATGTCAATTAATTCTTTTTGCTTCATCAGGAGGACCTTTGTTTCTTCTTCCTTTTTATTACTCTCTTCTTCCAACCTTTGAGATTTTTCCTTCAGCTCCTTAATTTCAACATCTTTCAGGCTAATGTGAGACATAGCCTGCACAAGACTGTCAGTACTACTGCTATCCCCAATTTGGTTCGTATTGGTAGGCTGCATGCCCAATTTGAACAAGTTAGTTTTGAAGTCATCAAGTTGTTTTTCTAAGCTTATTCTCTCTTTTTCCCACCTATCTTCCTTCTCTGCAAATTTCAGCAACTTTGCTTTACATTTACTTATTTCTTTAGACAAGGCTTCTTTTTGTATTTCAATGTCTGTCTCTTCAGGAGCTTCGATTAGCCAGATATTTGGAACTTTTTCCTTCTTTTATAGCTTCAGAATCAGCTTATATTTCTTAGCCAACATCTTGATCATGTTTTTACCTCCACCGTCACTTACAACTAGATCAGATTGTACCTTTTTCACTTGTTGTTGAAGAGCTCGGTTTTCACTTTTCTCTTGCTTTAATTGGTTTTCTAACTTTTTCACGGTAACCAACAAGTTGTTGCTTTTCAATGCTGCTTTCACAAAATCATCATATACAAGATCACTAACCTGTTTGTGAAACTGGATTTTATTCGGTACTGGTATCTTTTGCCAATTGATCTTTGTCTCAGTCACTCCATCTTTCGTCAATACTACTAAGTTTAAGGTATTATCATTCATACCTCTGCTGGTCATCAAGGAAGTTTTGGTATTAGACAAACCTCTGGCTATAGGCATTGAATCAAATTGACTCTGGGCTGAGGCCCATTTTTTTTATCGTATTGTTTACAAAGGTTGGCCTTGGACCGAAATTTGTTACCAATATCACCGTCCTTAACATCTTTAAACTTATATTCTAAAATATGGATTTCTGGAGTCGAGGACTCCTCATCATCTTCCTCTCCACTATCCATTAGAGCAGTCAATTATTCTTGAGCTGCTGCAACAACCAACTCCTCCTTAGTGGGGGAAGCAATTGACTAGGCTTGAGTAGTCGCAATAATTAACTCATCTTGCACTTCCAATTTAGCCCGCTTGTCTCCATTACCTTATTCAGTATCCATATCTCTAACTTCTTCTAAGTCTCTTTTTCGGACCACCTCCATGGTGTCCATCACTTTATCTAAATCACTTATTAAATCGAATAACATGAGATCTCCTTCCTGTCTCTCCACAGCTTCTCCCACCTCGGGTTCCCAATGCAACAAATTTTGCCCCTTCAGAACCCCTTCTGGCTTTGTATTCTCAAAAGCGTTGATATTACATTCTTTCCTTCTCTTGGATATATTGTGCAAGGGGTCGTATTTGATGGGTACATCTTTCTTGAACTCTAGCAGCTTCAATAATTCTTCCTCCTCTGACAAAGCTTCTTTATTCTTCACGATGAAAGGGCCTACCTTCAAAGGGTATTTCACATCTGTGCTCTTCTTGTGTTTTAGGAATTGCACTTCTTCCAGGGCCAATTTCTGTCTGATAAATTCAAGAGCAAAAATCTGGAATGTTAGAAAAGCGAGTAAAACATAGGGCTCCTGTACAAAACCACACAATCTAATGACTATAGCTTTTCTCAATAAAAACCAATCACCGACAGCCAGTTTGTCCTTCAACTGCACCATTGTTTCCATTTCAGGCAACAATCTAGGCAATTCTTCCCCAAAAATGATTTTATAAACAGGGGGAAAAACACAGTTCAAATAATTGAAAACATTTTCTACCAAAACATCTGTCTCAAGCAGTGAGGAGAAATGTGGTCTTTCGGCGTTGCTGTACATAATCATTTTCATCAACTGCGTTTGATATCTAAAAAACCTAGTACTCGGGAAATTGCTCAATTGTACATGTATCTTTTCCGCCAAAAATTCATCAAACCTCAAGGATGGGATGAGCCCGCTTTCGGACCTATCCAAGCTAATGGTAATCCTAAAGAGTAAACTTAATTGGACTTCAGTCACCTACAAATTAGTATCCAACCCCAAAAACTGAGCTAACAAAGAAAGAACCAACTGGGAATTGTCATAGAAAAGGCTGACATTTAGGGGGTAGGGTTCTTCGGACAATTCAGAGTCGGGTTTCATGCATGTGGATAAGAAAGCTTAACGGCTTTTGGGGTTGATTTGGTGGTACAAGGAAACCACAGACTCTTCAGAAAAACCCCCCAACTCTTGGTTCTGAGACTCGGAAATGAAAAAGGAATTCCTAACGGGTAGCGCATCTATATTACAGATGACTCTGGACTTATGGGCATCCGTAATTACTATTTGGGGTTCCGAGTAATTTGAAGAACACCATGTTACAAACTTAGGGAAAGATAACACTTGGTCAAGGCAAAATAAAATGAATGACGACCTAAAGATTCCATGTATATTGAGTCCCTGTTCGTGCAAGGCTTCCAATCTCTTCTTAATTTCTGGAACCAGGAGCCGAATGCATGTGTAAAATACGTCGGCATCCCTATCTTCCAGGGAAACCTTAACCCTAGAACTGGTAGAAGCTTCCTCTTCCCCCATCTTACGACTAAAAAAGAATCAGGTTTTTTAGAGAATGGTGGTTACAGATCCTACATTAGAGAAATTTTGAGGTCAAAAAATGGCCTCAAAACAAAGAAAATGTACTATAAATTACAACCAATCACATTCTAGTAGATGACATCATCCCCCTTGGTGAGGTGGCATTGCATGAGTTAAGAATGCTTATTTGTCAATTTTTCTATGGTGGATGAAAACACATAGTTAACCAAAATAGTGGTGTAAGTACTTTTAAGTCATAAAGTAAAGTACTCATAATGATAGTCTTTTCATAAAATAATATTATTGTCATTTTCAAGTAAAGTATTCATAATGAATGTCTTTTCACACTTTCTCATAAAATAATATTATTGTCATTTTCAAGTGAAGTACTCTTAATTCATAAAGAAAGTCCTTTCACATTTTTTTATAAAATAATATATTATCATTTTTATGTTTTTAATTTTAAATTATATATTCACTCCATTCTATTTAATAACATAATGTCAAACTAATAAAGAATAATAATAGATTTAATAAATAATAATAATAATAATAATAATAATAATGTAATGTGGATTATAATAATATTATTGGAATTTTACATATAAATAAATTCTCAATTAAATTACATTATTAAATTCATGAGAAAAGTACTAAATATAAAAAGTCAACATAAAATTAAAAAAATAACTCTTAAAAAAGTTTTTTATTATTTAATTTCATTTGCAAGTTCAAGATAAATAAATGCTAAAGGATAATAAATTTTTTGGAATTTACAATGAATCTTAGTCACATCAATGTAGACTTATTTTATTAATTTTATTTCTAGTGAATTTTGAAAAGTAACTCAACCATGGTTATTTATATTGTGCATAGAAAATAGTGTGGGCGGTGACTTGTCATATATACCTACCCCATAAAACCCCCAATTCATAATATTTTAATATATCTCATATTTTTGTAGTAGATCTCTTAGGAGGCCATTTTTTGACCTTAAAATATCTCTAATGCCTGTCACTTTGGAAGCCCTGCACGCACCCTGTCAAAGGTTTTGTTGCCTTCATCGTCTGCCACACACCGAGAGACTTTCTGACTTCGACAGGTCTTCGAAACAAATGTCAACCTTCATGGGTGTTCTTATATATATAACCGGGTTTCCATAACCTCCGGTTCCTTTGGATAGCTTTCCTTTGATCTTAACCATTTAAACTCTCACGTGCTCCCTTTCCATCGTCGGATATAACCTTCTCTTTACCCACTGATTTTGAAACCCCTCTATTTCAACCATAGGATCATCTTACAGTTTCTCATCTGGGCCATTCATCTCATTTGTATGCACCTACGGGGTAGTATCGCATGCACCCAAAAAGCTTTTCCTATATCGTCCTTTATCTATGCAACAAGTTGTGGAGTTAACACCTATCGGATGGGAAAAGTCCATCGCATCTACCCTGCCACTATCCAGCGTGCTACTTCTTGATGCGACTATGTGTGAGAACCATCCATTTTCTCTCAACATGTATCCATGGTGAGTTCTCATGCTCTATTTAATTCGCAGATCATCCATCTGCTGGTGGGGTCCTCCATATTACATCTTGTGGGTTTCAGACTTCCACCAGCCATTGATGTGGCTCTTCTTGCCATCTGAACCATAGATCTGCTGAAGACTTAGGCCCTTTCTGTGGTAAATGAACCTGAACCCTTAGATCTCGAAAGGATCACCTCTACCATAGATCCCTGCACTGGTCCCCACCATCGCATGTGCCGAATATGGCATTGTCCACTGCTCGTTTCTCCTTGCGACACCCTCTTAGGCTGACACCTGTCCGGGACCAAGCCCATCGCATCCTCCTTTTCCCTTTCTTCCTCACAACTTGGGCATGCTACTATCCATTGAGAGCCATAGATCTTTCTTCCGCTCTAGATCAAACCCGTGCGATGCTTAGTCTTTCATGACTTGGATACAAACTATAGTGTTTAGGGTATTCTCCGCTTGCCTTTAGCCACTTTATTTGCCTATTAATACCTATCCTTTGACACTAATCCATTTTTATTGCGTTGGACCTTTTCTAGCCCATTCTTTCTCATGTCCTAGTACCTGTCCATCGAGGATGGGGATTACTTCAAGCCTCCATTAGGTAGTTGTCTAACCCTCCACCTTTCATATACAGGTTTTTATGCTGCAAAAGAGCAAAAATATATAGGTGCTAACAAGGACCTTAACCAATGTAGGAGCTTAACCGATGTATTGATTTGCATAGGTTCTTTTAGGTTTTCTCCACGTAGGACCTTAACCATAATCGTATATCTCTTCTCATTATTCTAATATCCCTAGTTACCTAATTGTTATGTCAATTAAGAGAGTAGATTTGTAAGGCATACCACCAGTCAAATTTTGTCTCATATGATTTCCATGAGAAGAGAGATCATAATGAATCATAATTGTTTGAATGCATATGATAGATCTCTTTATTATAAGGCTGGAAGAAACAATAATGAGTCATATCATGCCAGTCGTTACAATTAATAGCATAAAGCGGAAATATCTTGTGTAGAATCATAAGAAAGTCTATGGAAATAGACTAATTTAGTACAATTAATTTATCCTTATGGTATCCTTACTTATTGGCATGGGACCTTGAATGATAGATAAGTAATGTGATCAAGTAACCGGTAAATCCACCTAGGTATAAATTTAGTAGATACTGACTAGAAATAATACTATGTTTGGATTTAACCTCAACATCTAACCTCATATGAAAATGACATCCCTTATGTGGTAAGCTAAAATTGATTACTAGTCATGCACTTGAATCCATTGAAACAAACTCACTGTCCCCATCCTTCTACAAATAAACCTCACAATCAATGCCTTAGAAGCCATGCTTATTAAAGGTTTAACAATCATCTCTCCAACCACAAAATCTAAACCCTTGAGGGGATATTTGTCCTTATAGTCAGAATATGGGAATTGTTAAGAAGTTTCTGAGCATTAGGTATGGGTCTTGGGGCTCTAAACATGCTTAAGGACTGGAAACTGTGCCTTAGTACCTAAAGGAAGATTCTAGGTATATATAGCCAAGAATTATATGTTGAACAACCACAATAGAACTTTACACGGTATCTTTGGCCTATGAGTGCGGTTTTTGTGGCACAGTGAGAATTTTAAGAATAATTATAGGTTCCAACACCGTGGATATGGTTGGAGAAAAAAGAGTGTGACTTAGGTCCTAAAGGAAATTCCAGGCATCTTTAGCTAAGAACAATTCCTACAATCACCACACATGACCTCCCAATAGCATATTATTCATATAAGTGGGGACATTAGTGCCATTAGAATTTTTTGAGAACCTGGTATAGATATTGGGTTCCCTTTACATGTTTGAGGGAGAAAAATTGGGCCTTAGTAAAAAAATAACCTTTTGAGAATCCATGGCCAAGAAGAACAACTTGAACAAGGACACATGGATTCTTGAAAGTATCTTTAGTGTTTGAGTAGGGATGTCTATGTCATTAGATGGTTTTGAATAGTAGTTAGGGGTCTTGAGGCTCTATACATAATTAAGGAAGGAATCACAAACCTTATTCCCTAAAGGAATATTCTTTGAGGTATCCAAATCCATGAACAATATTTTAAATAAACACACAACACTGTTCTAGGATATTTGTAACGTCCCCAAACCCCTCGGTGCCCTTTAGAGGTGACAGGGGAGATCCTTAGAATACAACCTGCTAAATTTTTTTCTTCCAAACTATACACTTTCACACAGCCGCAATAGCTTGGTCCTCAATCCGCATGTCGGAGTTGAAATTCGGAACCCCAATGTGCCACTTCAAGAATTACTGTAATACCCCCAATTCGACCCTTAGGATATATTAGCCTTTAAGGTAAATAATGTGTACATGTGATGTATGTTTTCCTAGCGTGGAGCTCAAGGCCAAGGCCCCGCAAGTGAAAGCCGAATTTTATTTAAAGGGCAAGTATTTGATATTTTGATACCATGTGCTCTTAAGCCAGGAAATTGTAATAGGATGTAAATAAACATCAGGCAATATAAAATTCCAAGACTGGCTATGGAGGCAACGAATGAGAAGGGGTCTCTTTATGTTGAATCATTCTATGCTGTGGTAAATATGTCATGCAATTACGGTCTGTTTGTGTGCTTGCTAGTATGTTCATCCACTATGTTTATATTGGAACGAATCTGCATATAGAAGTTTTAAAATGTTAGTTATTTATGTGCAAAAATATTGGGGCTAAGTTTACCAAAAGCCCGGTATGTTGTTAATGTTTCCTTCCCTGTTGTTCTATGGAGAAGGGGACATTACAGAGTGGTATCAGAGCTCTAGGTTCAACCCTACGGCTGTTGGGCCCTTCACAGAAATACAAATCATTGAGTGTACATGCATTTTTTATTTGGAGCTAAAACGCATTAAAAGAAACTAAAATGCATTTTGCGTGTACATGCATTTTGTATTTTGTATTTTGTATGTACAGGGATTAATTGTGAATCCATTAGATGGACTGTTGAATGTGAGATAAATGAAAGTTTTCAATTTTCGTAAGTCTGTTTGAAAAATTCGTTTAAGACTATTTCGGGAAGAATTCCCGAATGTCATCCGCAACTGCGGAAGCATTCGGCGAATTGCTCTGAAACTGCGGAAGCATTCCGCGAGTTTTTCCGCAAACGCGGAAGAGTTCGGGAAGTCGCCCGAAATTTGCGGAAGGAATTCCCTTCCGAAATTGCGGAAGGAATTCTCTTCCGAAATTTGCGGAAGGATTCCGCGAGTTGTCCCGCAACGCGAAAAAATTCGACGAAATGCTCCGAAAAAGATGAAACATTTTCTAAGTGTCGGCGTCGAAAGGAATTTTCGGAAGGAATTCTCTTCCGAAATTGCGGAAGGAATTCTCTTCCGAAATTTCGGAAGGATTCCGCAAGTCATTCCGCAACTGCGGAAGACTTCGCCGGGTCGTTCTGCAACTGCGGAAGACTTCGGCAAATGGTTCCGCAATTGCGGAAGGATTCCGCGAACGGCTCCGAAATCGTGGGAGGATTTGGGAAAGTCTTTAGAAACGGCGGAAGCCTTCACCGAATGGCTCCGCAATTGCGGGAGCATTCTCCGAATGGCTCCGCAATTGCGGGAGCATTCGCCGAATGGCTCCGCAACGGAAGCCTTCACCGAATGGCTCCGCAGTTGCGGGAGCATTCGCTGAATGGCTCCGCAGTTGCGGGAGAATTCAGCGAATCGCTCCGCCATTGCGGAAGCATTCGCCGAACTGCTCCGCAATTGCGAAAGCGTTCGACGAACTGCTCCGTAATTGCGGAAGTGTTCGCTGAATTGCTTCACATTGCGGAAGCGTTCGGAGAACCGGCCCGCGTGCCCGAAAAAAAAAAAAAAAAAAAAAAAATGGAATGATTCCGAACTGAGAGCATCCGAACTCAGAATGGAATGATTCCTGTGGGGCTCAAAGGCCATTGACGAAGGCCATGAAAGGACCAGTGAAGACTCCTAGCCCATTACACTCCAATTTGACAGAAAATGGATAATAGTGACTTTTGAAGGACGGAGCCCCGAGGCTTGAAGGAAGGTCGGTTTGAGCTGAAATTGACCAGGCGCGGCCATGAAGTAGGCACGATGTTAAGTTCAGAATTTTGGAGCCAAACTCCAAAGGATGTGGAGTCGGGGTGAGCAAGAAGGCCAAAAAGCACTGTTCCGGGCCACTTTTTCGGGATTTTGAAAAGCTTGTGGGCAGTAAAAGTTACCCTAGATGTGGGAATCATAAATTTTACTGAACTAGACATTTCATATTCTCATTAAGATGGACAACTTCCGTTAGACGAAGATTTTCCAGAAATGCACCGTTTAGGAGATAGCCGTTTTTGGCCCAAAATTTAGAATTTTGGGAAAATGTGAAAAGTGAGAAGTAGTGAAATCCAGAAATTCATAGAAGATGAATGGTGCATCGGAATTGAAATCCGTGAATTGCTGAGTGTTCCTTGTTATATGGACTAACTTCACCCGATAGATAAGTTTTTGTGATTCCTCATAGATTTTCTTCCACAGGTGGCTGAAGTTAGCATTCAGGACCAAAATGCAACTGTGTAAAATGTGCAGAACTGGAGTGAAAGTTGTCATTTTTGAAGGGATGCAGTTTCCGCACCTGATGTCGGAATGGAGCATGAAGATAGGCATTGGAAAGCTTGTCCAGCAGGGAACAATGATGCATGACCAAAGTTTGAAGGAGGTCTATATATATCATAGATAGTTAGTGCAGAAGAGTGCCAGCGGCTGTTTTGACAAACAAATTTTGTTGTCAATATGGGCAATTTCTACAATTGCAGGATATGGAAGAGGAATTCCATGTCATGATGAGGGACCGAAAAGGGAAGAATTTCTTAAACCTCTGTTTGTTATCATACTTATAATTATGAAATTGTCATATGGCATAAAAATGTTAAAAATGTAAAGGATTACATAGATGTATATGCACTAGATGGCATCTTAACAAATTGCATAGTACATATGGAAATGCTTGTGCCTAAATGGGATATTGCATATTGGTAGAATAATGAAGTCTGCATATGCAATGAACCACTAATGGAGGATATTGTGATTGATGATCACTATTGATGTTGGTATTGGTTGTAGGACCAAAGATAACAAAGAGCATGGCTAAATGTGCTGAGGATGTTGTTGCATGAAGCCAACGACCTTATGCAGAAAGGATGGTGCAACAAATCTATGATCAAAATTTGGAAAAAGGACCGAGCAGCCTTGGTAAGAGGCCAACTGATCGAGTAACATCATGCGATGTTAATGGTAACCATGAAGGTAATGATTATCAATGCCAAATTGCATGAATGTTGAAGAGGATTTGGTAAGATCTCTTCAACTATGTTTGAGCTATGTTGAGATAGTTTGCATGTGATATTGAATACCGATTGGGACTGTTAACCTACCAAGCTCAGTGAGGTGTGGGTAAGTGAAGGAAATGATCCTTACACCCTATGAATGTTTAGAAATATCAATGCATTCATATGAATTTATATCATGCCATGTGTATATTGGTTATGTGCTTAATAACCAAAGCAAGTGAGGACTGGTGGTCCTGATTATGGTAATACAAGTTATATGAGATAGTCATGCTTCGATCATAATAGGCCGGAATGCATAGTACTCATGAAATAATGCAAGATATCATTGAGTTGATGTGCATTAAGAGATTTTATAAATCTTGTGATGCATTGTATGAATGCATAGGGATGATGCATATGTTATTGCAAAATAAATAATGAATGAAATGATGAATTGATGATAATTCTAGGATCATTTCATGAGTTGTTGTGAATGCAAAATAGTAAGTGCATGAAGAGCCCAATCATGATCGAGGGGCTGCTAGAATGCTCTGTGGAAGGACAGAGTTGTATGAATGATATGACTGTGCAATAATGAGTATTTACGATTTATTTAAGTTGCATGGATATGGTGACTATGTCTTTAAATTATATTGTGATAAGGATGCATATATAGAAGTGTAAATATTTCATTGCATTTCAAATGTAATAGCTGAAGGTGTTTGAATTATTGAGCATTATAATTCTGAGATCACCTCAGTAACTGTTGTGGCAATGAAATGATAATATGCATAGATACTCACGACATGTTTGGCTGATTGAAGTTTTAGTTTCAGGTAGAAAAGTCTTAGATATGGCAATGAGGATAAGTCCATAGTAGAGACCGGAATCTACCCCATGAAGAAGCCAAAGGTTATGAGAAGGTTCTCATGGTTGAGAGCTCTAAGTTCTGTTAGTAAGAACAGTTGTAAATACCAGATTTGTAAATGTTTCGGATTTGAAATTTTACTAATAATTGCTAATGACTGCTTGGCTTATATGAAAATGTGTCAGGAGGACATGCTGTAAGTGGATGCTCATGTATGGCAGCAGGCATAAGACCATAACGGGTAGAGTGGTGTCACTTACAGGAGCAAAACAATATGAGGATAGCCTCATGGATAAGAAAACCAATTTCTGTAGTAGACAGAGTTGCAAATGCATACTGAATTTAATTATTAGTGCCATGGATTGGTTATGGAACAATCGGATTTGAATTGTAGTGTTAAATGTTTCTAACTGTTTGGTTGTTCAATAAGTGTGCCAGGAAGACACATTGCAGGAAGACCATGGGAGAGGTCATGCAGAACCCAAACTTCATGGGAAGAGATTCCATGATTTGAAAATGGGTTTCAGGTGAAATGCCATAAGACATTATTAATGTTTCATTTGCACTGCACGATTGGTAAACAATATGAGTGAGATGGTAAAGGTTATGTCATTAAGACATATGAAGGATATGTAACATCAAAAGGAATTGGGATGGCAAACCGAGGGACTGTCAATTCAGAGAAGGAGCCTCCATTCCTCATTAAAGAAGAGAAATAACATCGGCAAAATGGATAAGTTTTCCATAAACCCTTAATGATATATATATATCTAATTATTAGAGTTAATATGCAGAGCATGTTTTAATTTTATTTCCATCATGAAAGACTGCTTGAAGTATGATTAGGACCTTCATAGTTCACATCAGTAAGGAGTGCATGCCTTTCTGGTGCTGAGTTATGTTAGGGATGCCAATATTGACTACGCCTTAAGGGAATGGACGCATTCCTGGTGTTTCAAGGTTGGATAGTGAATGTTATGAAATATGTTTACAATTCTAGGGCAGCGATACTAATGAGCTCGCTATCCATTTTGTGTTGATAGATTATACATATGAAACTCAGCGCTGCATATTAAAGGGAAAAGTGAAGAAAATGATACTCAAGAGGACTGTATGAGCAGTGGTAACCCTCGTGTAGGGTGAGTGGGTATCATGGGGCCATGATAGCCTGCAGTTAAGAAAGTCACCTAAATAATTCCTTAATGGAACCGCCGGCTTACATAAGAGAAGAAGTGCCACCCTTGTGTGGGTGAAGAATTGTTATGCGCATTGAGGGATTGTGATACCGTGAAAGGCTGATGCAAGCCTAAGGCAGAGTAGTGGAGCCTTGACCTATAATGGTCAGTGGCGCAGTTACCTTCCATTGGTCGATGACCTAGACGTATGTGATGGCTCGGCAATGGAGAGGGCCAACCAGGTATGGGACTAGTTGGGCACCACCAAATGCTTGGTAAACCCAGTCGGCGTGAAGGTGTACTGGTAGGGCATTAATTATTTGATGATTTGGAACAGCCTGCGTGCTGGCCAAACATCTTAGTTCGTAGGAGGATCCCAAGGATTATAAAGTAAAAGCAGGACCCTGTGGACCAGAGAGGAAATGCACAGTACAGATAAGTATTCATTTACATTCATTTCTTATTTGAAATAATGAAGGTTTCAAGCATAAAGCTTGTAACAGTAAGATGATGCATTATTCTTTCCTTGTTGGAAACCTTGGTCAATGCAGGAAGCAAGGACCCTGAAAGAACTAAAAGTTGCTTGGTAAATCTAGAAAGTGGCTGGTTGAGCGAGATTATTGATGATTTGGAGCAGCCTGCGTGCTGGCCAAACATGCGAGATTATTGATGATTTGGAGCATCCTGCGTGCTGGCCAAACATGCGAGATTATTGATGATTTGGAGCAGCCTACGTGCTAGCCAAACATGCGAGATGGTTGATGATTTGGAGCAGCCTGCGTGCTGGCCAAACATACAAGGTTATTTGATGTTGTGGAGCAGCCTGTGTGCTGGACAAACATACAAGACTATTAGATGTTGAGGGGCAGCCTGCGCGCTAGCCAAACACCCAAATCCATAGGCAATTCCATGGCTTGTAAAGCAAAGAAGGACCCTATGGAATAAAGTGAAGACATCTAGTGCAGATAAGTATTTGGTTATTGTGTAATTTCTTGCTTATGAATATACATGTGTATATGATTTGGTTATGCTTTCCTATGAAAATAAACTAAACATGTGAATTAATTCAATGTTTGAGTGTAGGTATTGTTGGAAGTAATGACTATGGAAGCATCTTAAGGATGCGAGTGGACATGTAACCACCCTAAAGAGCTCAGCATGAGCAGTAATGAAAGATGGAGCTAGTAGAACGGTGTGAGTTCTAGCAGCCAAGAGTCTGACCAACCAAGTGGAGGAACTCCATGGTTGAAAGATCTGGAATAGACCATAGACACTACGTGTCATAGCCGAGAAGGGCAGGTCAAGCATTCACGTTGAATTGAAAGAGGACAGGAGCATGAAAACCACAGTGGTGGTGTGGGTTCCAGAATGGAACAAGACTAAGAGGAGAAACTCTTACTGCTCCCTCTCTTTCCTTTTATTGATGCATTTATAAAATTGTTGAATGCATGCATGACTGAAATTAAAAGTGTGTTTATTTGATTAAAGTGAATTGTGAATGGATGAACATGAAGGAATTCATGTGCATGTTGGGCAAGCATAAAAAGTGTGGAAGTCTCATGAGTAAAACATGGACTATCCATGTCAACTGGGGAAAAACCATTGACTGATTTTTAAATGTTTGGGGTTATGCTTGGCCTAACGAGAATTGTAATGATGAATTTCATAGGTGGAAATTGAATCAATTGGTTGCAGCTGGTGCAGGAAAGTGTTGCTAGTGATAAAAGCGTGGTCAGTTGTTTCCATTGACCATGGCAGCAGACCAAGGGCTATTAGAATTGGCTGGAGGTCTTCTTCAAACAATTGCCAAGACCCAAGAAAATCTTGGAGAGATGCTCAAGATGCAAAAGCAGTAGAATGAGATGAACCACAAGGTCTTGCAGGACACTCTTCATCTGCAGAAAGAGGTAAAAAGCATTATGAAAGCAATCAGCAAGGGAAAGAAAAGTGGATCAATGAAGAAGCATTCATCCAATCATCCGATTAGGAGACGCTCCAGGTGGGAAGACTCAAAGAAAATCGAGCAGGTAAAGATGAAGCAACCAGTGAAGTGTTGGAAATATGGAGGGGATCATTGCCTCCGCAATTTCCCAACAAGAGAACCCCAAGAAGGTAGCATCCATAAAGTTTTCAGACTTATGGATGAGCTGGAAGATCCGAATCAGCAGGAACAGCTCGTGAAGGTCAAAGGACTTGGTCCTGAAAGTTCAAAGTAAAGGATAGAATGCAGGGCATATCTGCAAAGTTTTTGAAGTCTTGGATATGTGTAAATTGTATATGTATGCCTGAGTTTTGGAACACCGAGGACGGTGTTTCTCTAAGGGGGAGGGGAATGTAATACCCCCAATTCGACCCTTAGGATATATTAGCCTTTAAGGTAAATAATGTGTACATGTGATGTATGTTTTCCTAGCGTGGGGCTCAAGGCCAAGGCCCCGCTAGTGAAAGCCGAATTTTATTTAAAGGGCAAGTATTTGATATTTTGATACCATGTGCTCTTAAGCCATGGAAATTGTAATAGGATGTAAATAAACATCAGGCAATATAAAATTCCAAGACTGGCTATGGAGGCAACGAATGAGAAGGGGCCACGTGTATCCACTAGGGAGTGGTGAGGGGGCTATGGGAGTGAACCAGAGGTTGCCATATGTCTTTATGAGAACCCATTTGACCTTTCTAGATGACATTTATTCCTGTTGTAAGAAGTGGTTGAAGAATTAAGTCAATAACTTTGATGGAGTATGGGCAGCCCTGAAATTCGTATGTGAAGGTATGGGCTCTTTTGAATTGTCCCACAAGTCACTCTACATCTTGGGGGTTGCTCCATCCTTATCCCCATTACATTGTGGAAGTATGGGACATCTTTCTCCACCCAAAAACGAGCTCCCAACAGTGAGAAAACCAAAAATCGCGACTGTGAGAGAACCCACGTTTTGGGAAGCCAAAAACGTCCCGATTTGGTATTGGACAGAGAAATCCAATGGGGGATCCATTGGTAGGAACCTTGGGGCGAATTTGGGAGCAATAGCTACCCCAAAAGCCATGGGAAAACCCAGTTTTAATGGCCCAGAAAATCAGTGACGGATTTGGGTTGTTTGTGACAGATTTGTGAGAAATCCGATTGTGGATATATGAATAGAGGATGGGATTGCTGTGTCTAGTCTTGAAGGGTATGTGGCTCTGGGTTTGAGCTCAGTGGGCTAGCATCCTCCTCCATCTCCTATTGCATGCTTGAGAAACCCAACTGTGTGTTGTCTTAGCATGGTTGTTTGATTGAAACCCTGACTGTGAGTGAGCCATCTAGTTCCTCCTTAGTGGATACACAGCCCAGCTCGGGGGTGATCTCTCAGCCGAAAGAATACAGGCTGGACAGAGATCTATGGTTGGGTGGAACGTTGCTCTCACGTAGCCAGTCGTTGGATATCGCGTTGCAAGATAAGTGCTCTCCGTGACTTTAATTTGGATATATATATCTGGGTTCTGCAATATGTTATTTGAATAATTATTCTTCATGTTAATGAAATTGAAATGAAGTCTATGCATGGCATACGAATGAGAAGGGGTCTCTTTATGTTGAATCATTCTCTGCTGTGGTAAATATGTCATGCAATTACGGTCTGTTTGTGTGCTTGCTAGTATGTTCATCGCTGTGTTTATATTGGAACGAATCTGCATATAGAAGTTTTAAAATGTTAGTTATTTATGTGCAAAAATATTGGGGCTAAGTTTACCAAAAGCCCGGTATGTTGTTAATGTTTCCTTCCCTGTTGTTCTATGGAGAAGGGGACATTACAATCACACCTTTGACTACTGCAATCCATGATGCGGGAGTTGGAAAGTCGGAATGACAAATACATGACGTCGAAGAAATACGCCTCCGACTTTTGCATTCCACAATCCGTGATGTGGGAGTAGGAAAGTTGGAACACCCCATTCTCTACTTCTCCAAATCATTCCTCCGAATTCTATAACCTACAATGTGGGAGTTGGAACTCGAAACTCCAAAGGTATCAGCTTCGCAGAATCGCGTCTCCAACTTCCGTGATCCGCAATCTGCACTGCAGTTTCGGAAAGTCAGAAGTCGACCATATACCACTATTTCAGAAGTCCATTTTTGGAAAACTTGGTATCATATATTGGAAAGCTCTCGGAGATCCCCATGCAAGTGTATGATCTTCTTCCAAACCTGAGAACTCTGAATTTTCCTTCTTCCAACCAAGGTGTTTCCCCAATCCTCATCCATACCTCTTTACCACTATGTAAAGAGCTCTAATCCACTATGCCATGTCTCCTTCCTTCATCTGACCCATAGAGGGAACATGAACACAAAATGGGTTTCTATTTCTCCCCCAAAGTCATGACCTAACATTCTAAACCTCCTGGGCCTCAACAAGACTTGGCCCTATTCATCATTGAAGAAATTCATAAAAACACATGGATGCATATGCATACTCAAATAAGCACAGTTGAGTGAAACATGAGCAATTAAACACTCAGAACACATAATTCCCATGAGATCAAGTGGCTTATGGGTAGAGCAAACAGATCCCATACCATGCCTTACGAATTTCAGGGCTACCCATACTCCATCACTCTCATGGACAAAATTTCTCACCCACTTCCTTACAACAGAATTAAATTATGTCTAGAACAGTCAAAGGGGTTCTCAAGATGACATATGGTAGACAGCTAGGGTCCAATCGCAAAACCCCCTAGTCACCTCTTCCTAGTGGATACACATATCCCCCTCATTTAGTTACATCCATAGCTAACCCCTTGTTATTTTTATTTGCATTATAATCATCTGCATGTTTTTACGATTTCCATGGCTTACTAGCACATGGATGGCACAACATAAAATATCATCCCTTCAAGGCTGAGAATTCACTAGCAGGGCCTTGGCCTTGAGATCCATGCTAGGATTAATCGTACATCACATATGCACAATGTTTACATTACAAGTCAATACATCCGAAGGGTCGCAATTAGTATAGGTGGACTTGAATCTATTGAAACAAACTCATTGTCCCCATCCTTCTAAAAATAAACCTCACAATCAATGCCTTAGAATACATGCTTATTACATTATTTAACTTCATGTCATCGACCACAATAGGCTAATATTTCCTTTCCTTTGGATGCATTTCATTGGTTCCCTCCTTCCTTCATTTCATCGACCTACATGAATCCTAGTACCAAGGTCTTTCCCCTTTTCATTGAAAACCTTAGGAGAAAACTCTGGTGTTTTTGTTATCTATACCAAAAAAGAAAGAAATTTAATTTTCCAAAAAAAAACAAAGAAAACAAAATTTAATAATAAAAAAATGGGACCCCTAACATAACTTTTCAAATTTTATCTCCCGGGAATAGTTTTGCTGGGAAAGGGCGTTGTTTTCCTTTTGCACGGGCCAGTGTTTACCTGCTTTGATTCTGGTATTCAACACCATGAAAGCTGAAGCTTTGCTGTTGGGATATATTGAGGTGAATTGCATCAGGTGTAGCTTAAGTTTCACGGCATTCTTGTTCTACGTTTTGTGTTACTACAGGTATTTTATCAATGCTTTCGCAAAAACAACATAATAAATTAAAATAATTTGTTGTTTCTTTATTGACAGAAATAAAAATAGTGGTTCCTCTGCTACAAAATTTTAAGTGTAATATGCATTCTATGCTGCATTTTGTACAAAATTTTATCATATGCTTAGTAAGTGTAATATGCATTCTATGGTTTCTTTATTGACAGAAATCAAAATAATGGTTCCTCTGCTACAAAATTTTAAAAATTCTATAAAAATTTTGGTTTCCTCTAGGGCTGACCGTGGATTATGTTGGCTCTTCCTAGCTGAGACATGGCCTGTTTGACATTCGTTTAGCTGGGTTGTGATTTTTTTGTGACCACTAGAGTTGGACTACACTTTCCCACTGTTGCAAGACTGTTACCATGTTCATCTTTGGGACTTCCTGTGTAAACCTTGTCCTGCTTGCAACCTCTAAGGATAAGGGGTATTCACTCTTGGATACTGAGATATATTGTTGGCTACTATACGTGTCTAACCTAAACCTATGACACCCTAACCCTCTCTCTCTATCAAGTTATGACATTTGTTCCTCTTAGCAGATAGTCATTATAGATAGTCTTCCCTTTTACTTTTGAAACTTGTTTAAACAACTTTCAATTAGCAATTAAGGGATGATAAACTTTATTTTTTTGGTTATGCATGTTTTATACAAGTGGAGACATAGAGTTAAGTGATTGTTTGTGATTGAAGTATATCATTATTTTTATTTAATTTAAATTGTTCTTTTTAACAGAAACAAGTAGGTTTTATATTAATAAAACTGTGACTGAGCCACCCAAGAGGTTACATCTGTGAGTTCTTTGCAAAAAACAAAATTCCCCATCACAGCAAATGGGAATCTACTTTTATTTAATTTAAATTTTTAGAACATATTACTTTGTACTTTAATTACAATCTAATAGGCATGGCTAATCAATACTCTAATCATTTAAAAAAAACAGAGAAAGCAGATTATGACACGAAATCAAAAAAATCTGATTATGAAATTTTCTAAAAGAACGCGTCAAAATGGTCAAATGGGAAAGAAAGGGACATGCATCTCAGAAGATAAATATTTAGAAATAGAACAATGTAATTCCTTATGCAGTATAATGCTTATTTTTATTGTATGATGATGTTAGGCATATGTTTAATAACATTCTTGGCTACAGTTACAAAGAAGAGGAAAATACAAATAATAGCAAAGAATATTACACCTTCTATTCCTTTGAATGACTCTACTGGTTCTAACAAAGAAGGAAATGAAAAATTCACATTTTCATCTTTTCAGGAGGAGGAGCAACATGAACAAGTTAAGCCCATTAATTCATATTTTTCTAGTTCTTTATAAGTATAAATCTTAGGATTAAGAAATCCATAACACCTTTACATGCCAAAAGACCATGCCATATGGATAACAGTGTATAAGGGGAAGATCCCCCAACACAAAAAGGGATGGAGCAACATGAAGAACAAGGTAAGCTCATTAATGTATAATTTTGTAGTTCTTCATAAATAAAATTTTATGACTTAGAAATCCATAACACCTTTAAGTGCCCTTCTTTTATAGAAGTTTCTCACAAAGAACAATGCCAACAAGATATTAGTATACAAGATGAAGATCCCTATACACAAGCATCGCCAGAGAAAGTCAAGAATAAAGGTAGAGGAGTGTTGATGCCTTGGGGGTGCATGGTAATTGCAAGGTGCTGAAATGGGTTCCAAGGCTCCCTACAGAGGGTGAAAACCCAGACTGAAAGGCTTCAAAAGACCCTATGCAAGGGCAGTTCTATCCCCATCCTGTTTGGTATGGAAATCTCCCATGGATATTCGGCCTCTATTGCCACTCTATGAGTTGGTGTTTCGATCAATAGATCGATTCTCCACTTAAAGAAAAACAAAAGTATAAATAAATTAGTACGTTCTAACTTAATCTATTTAAGGAAAAAGGATCTACTCTAGGTTAGATCTATTATAAGGAAAGGCTTGTTGTTGTGCAGACAATCTTGATGTGGGAGGATAAGTATGTTCATCAACTTCAACATAAATGTTAAAAGATGCATTACTTATTCAGTTAGATCATAATCAATTAATGAAAATTAAGTGACAATAATTTAAGCATGAAAACCTATTCAATATTAACCTATAATCACATTGATAATTCAAAAATTAACAATGATTAAATCGAATGTTGATCATTTGTAGAAATCGATAAAGAAAATATCTCAATTGACAGAATTTCAATAAAATATTTTCACACACAGATCAACTATAAAGAGAAACTAGTATCACAAATCTCTATGTAAATTAATGCTTGCAAAAGATCACACACTGTAGATGACAATTTGAATTAAGAAATCAGACACTGTCAAAGAAATTTGAACAATAAACAATATATGGTTCAAAGGGATTACTTTAGTATATTAATGAAGTCTGTAAACAAAATTACAAATCCTTGGTAAGACAGAGTATCTCCATTCGTCTCCTGTTGATTTCTAACCCAAAAATTATAAACCCCTAACATCGGGAGGAATTCTTCCTTAAATAAGAATTACAACCGAGTACAAGTGGAAATTCCCAAATGATAGGGTTTACAAAGTTTAGATCAGGCTATCGATCCAGAAGATCTTGCCACAATAATCTAAACAATTTCAGCTCAAATGATCCCCTTCAGTCCCACGACAAAGTTTGAAATAAGGATCATTTTCTAATTTCAGGAAAAATCCCATAGCAAAATTATGGAAGGCAACAACGGCCCACTAGTTATCGATAACATGCAACAGATGGTCCAACAAATCTTCCGGTTGAATCATCGTGGAATCTTCTTTCTGATCTATAATGCTTTCAAAAATAGAAAAATCAGACAACGCGTCTTGCTTTACGGGAGCTGGTAGAGTAGCAGGTTCCTTATTGATTATAAAATCATGGATAATGGAGTCATCTCGATCACATGCATGTTCATTGATTTTCTCTTCATTCATCTGAGGGAGTAGTATGCGAATGGGAAGAGTTTCAGAATCTTCCTCTTCGCTATCACTACTGGTATCAGAAACACCCGTGTGAAAGGGTGGCGACATAGGTTATTGAAATAGCAAAGGATGATGTTATTCTTGCACATAACATCCATCAAAGGATTCATAACCTGTCTTCATGTTACTCACACCAAATCATCAGAACGGAAGCTTTCAAAATAAAACAAAATTTTTTTCTAACAAATGCAGTTGATGATTTAAGTGCTTCATACTTGCGACTATATTTAAGAAGAGTTAAAGAAAATCATAATGATTAAACATGATGAACTACTATAATTAAAATCATACGAATTTGGAACTGCAATCATTTGAACTGTAATGAAACGATGTCGCAGCATGTGTTAATCCAAATTGGATCATAGCAAAGTACAACATTAACAGAATCACGTACGATTCGAAGTCGCATCTGAAAACTATCATTACAAGCCAATCTAATCAAGCAATCATATCTTCAGAGGTGATCATGAGGTGAGAATTACAATCAGAAACTTGTTCGTAAGAACAATGAAAAAAAGGCATTAAAACGTAAGTTCGAACGATGAAATTTCATCCACTGGATCAAATGAATCGATCATGAATATTAACCAATGGAGGACGTGGAATCAGGTCTTGGAAATTTATTCACAAGTTTATTGATGATTCCCAAAATCCGCAACCCGAAACTTGTAGGTGGCGGGTTTCGCAAACTAAAATAGTCTGTAAAAATGAAAAACGCTTTTCCTGCATCCTGCAACCCAACATTTCGGGTTGCGGCTTTCAGGGACACACAATGCAACTAAAAGATAAAATGAATTCCCGAAATTCGAAAGCCGCAGTTGTGGGTTTCGGAATAAAAATTCCCAAAATTATTGACAAAGTGGTTTCTGCAACCCGCACCTTTTGGGTTGTTGGTTTCAGGTCGACCAAAATCAAAAGACCTAAAATGAATTCCTGCAACCCGCACCTGTCGGGTTGCATGTTTTGGGTTGTCGGAATGTCAGGTTTCGGGTTGGTAGGATTAAATAACAAAAAACACCTAGAAATTTCTGAAAGAGAAAATGACAATCAAGCAAAACAAAGGTAGAGGTATAAGATCACAGAAACAAAGTTGAAAACCTTATGTTCACAAGAACACCTACCCAAATACCTTTGTGTTTATTTTTTAAAAATTGGGTCTCCCACGCTTAGTTGAAGCATGGGATCTATTGTGGCCACAACAAATGGCGACTATCTGGGAAGAACCAGTTATCTCTACGAACAAACCTCAGTTAGAGAAAGTATATTGGTCAGCTTCCTTTTCCAACCTGAAATTTTAGAAAATATTTATAAAGGGGACAACCAATAAGCAGAAAACATAAGATTGATATATTCCCATTGATGATCATATTAAAAATAATGCAAATATGATAAGGAGAATTAAGGAATGATAGGAATCCTTTACCATTATGTAATCTATGACCGCCATCTTGTGTTGAACCTGAAACTCGCTTAAAAATGTTCATGGATGTCCAATTTACATATCACCTTGGTTTGTTAATCGCCTTTATGTACAACAGTTCTTTTAGCTATATACATTTTTTTTTATTCAAAGTAAACAGCTGCATATAAGACCTTGTTGATACAAGACCACTTCCCTGACTTGGTAATCATATATTAGCAGTGCCATTCACAGGCCTGATCCAGAAACCGATCAAGCTGGCTCGATAAGAGACCCCTTGTCCTTCAGTTGTGACACTGAAGGAAACTATGCTGGCTTGGTAACCACATTGTGATAGCTTCAGTCCAAATTAAACCCATGATCATGGCAGGGATTGCTTGTAATAAGACCCCCGTGTCCTTATACACAACAAGTATCTTATAAAATAAAATAGAGATTTTATTCAAATAATAGACTACAAGGCACTGTTAAATTTTCTGAATTTACTTCAATATGATCTAGGATCTTAACTGAGAGAACAACGTGTACAGCATATCTACAGCATATCAATCATGGAGACAATAATGCAAGCACACAAGAGACACAAATATTTACTTGGGGAAAACCATAAAGGTGAAAAACCCCAATAACTTCCTCAGAGATAGATAGAGCAATGATACAACCAACCAAGAGAGATAGCCATAACCTAGCAGCAGATCCTCCTCCTCCATAAGTGCACCACTCCTCCTTGAGTGCATGTGTGAAGTGAGTGAGTAAATAGAGTGCCTCCCGCACTCTATTTATACTTGACTTGACTTGCCTTTTTACCTAACTCATGTAGGCTCGAACTTAACCACATAATATAATGCTGACTGGGCCGACCCCCAATAGGGTGGTCTAATAACCCTTTGACCCACATGGCCGACCCCCAATAGGGTGGTCTAATAACCCTTCGACCCACATGACTTATACAGGGCCGACCCCAACAAGGTGGTCTAATAACCCATCAAGTATAAGTTACGACACTTACAATATAAATGACGACACTTCCGTATAGAGGAATAATACCATCTCTATAGGAATACAATATACATATATGTGAAATACATTCCGAAGTTACATATACATCAACACTCTCTCTTAACTAGGAAGGTATTTTATCAGCACAGTTCTTCTAGCACAAGTCATCTTCTCTGGATCATCGTCACTGGATAATCGTCATCGAGTCATCATCATCGTCACTGCTGCTGCTATCTCAATCAATCTCTGAATCTACTCGTCATAGGAAGTTCTACAGAGCCAGTCCTTTTTCATACTGGATGTAGGCCCACCACCTACATGTCTTCATCATCACTGGCCATACTGTGGAATCCTCAAGACATATTACGTGCGTCACAAAACCTGGCTGCAGCATCCCAGGCTATTACGAGCACACAGCTCTACCTGTAGGATCTCCCAGGAGCACATTACATGTGACCCATCACAAAACCTGGCTGAAGCATCCCAGGCTGTTACGATCACTCAGCTCTACCTGTCGGATCTCCCAGGAGCACATTACATGTGATCTCACCACAAAACCTGGCTGAAGCATCCCAGGCTGTTATGAGCACATAGCTCTACCTGTCGGATCTCCCAGGAGCACATTACATGTGGTCCACCACAAAACCTGGCTGAAGCATCTGAGGCCTTTTTCATCCTGTCCAGATCTCCCAGGAGCAAATTACATGTGGTCATGGCAAAACCTGGCTGAAGCATCTGAGGCCTTTTTCATCCTGTCCAGATCTCCCAGGAGCAAATTACATGCCATAGGACAAAACCTCGCAAGAGCATCTGCCAGATATCCCAGGGCACCGAATTACATGCCATAGGAAAAACCTCGAAAGACTATCTGCAGATCTCCCAGGACACAAATTACATGTCCTCCCAAGCAAAACCTCGCAAGAGCATTTTCCAGATGTCCCAGGGCACCGAATTACATGCCATAGGAAAAACCTCGAAAGACCATCTGCAAATCTCCCAGGGCACAAATTACATGCTTTCCTGCACAACCTGATCCACGGCCACAAAGTATCATCTGATACTCATCATCATCATTGCAACATCCTACTGCATGTCATCTGGAGAAGCTCGTCATCCACGATCATCCTGATCATACAATGCATCCATCTGATGCACACATAGATACATGATCCACACAATGTATCCATCAACATACATGATCTACCTGATCATACAAAGATACATGATCCACACAATGTATACATCAGCATCTATGATCTACCTGATCATACAAAGATACATGATCCACACAATGTATCCAACAGCATCCATGATCTACCTGATCATACAAAGATACATGATCCACACAATGTATCCAACCGATCATATCCAACATCCAACATGATGCGTACATACATAAATGATCCAACTGATCATATCCAGCATCCAACATGATGCGTACATACATAAATGATCCAACTGATCATATCCAGCATCCAACATGATGCGTACATACATAAATGATCCAACTGATCATATCCAGCATCCAACATGATGCGTACATACATAAATGATCCAACTGATCATATCCAAGCAGAAACCAGAACATCATCCTGATGCCCATTATCCAGCGCTTACATCCACAGCCATGTGAAGGATCCTACTTCCAACATGCTTGGATTGGCTTCAGCAAATGTGTCCATCACTTCTTCCTTGAAGTGTCCTTGATTTGAAGAATGCCAAGCCTCTTTCTGAAGTACTCGAACTTCACTCTGGCTAGCGGCTTCGTCAGCACATCTGTAATCTGCTCATCTGTCACAACATATAGGAGCTTCACAGCTCCTCTCTGCACCATATCCCTGATATAGTGATATTTTATCTCTATGTGTTTCGACCTGTCATGAAACATTGGGTTCTCGGATAGCTTCACGCAACTCTGGTTATCACAGAAGATACCAGTAGCATCCAACAGGAGATCAAATAACTCAGACAGTAGCTTCCGTAGCCATACTGCCTCACAACTAGCTGAACAGGCTGCAACATACTCTGCCTCAGCTGTACTCAGTGCTACGCAGGACTGCTTCCTGCCAAACCAAGAGATCACACCTGACCCCATACTGAAGCAACACCCAGATGTGCTCTTCCTATCTGCAGCACTGCCAGCCCAATCTGAATCAACATAACCCTGCAGGTTAAACTTTTGATTCGCCTCATACCTGAGCCCATAATCCACTGTACCCTTCAGGTACCTCAGAATATGCTTTACAGCAACCAGGTGAACACTCCTCGGATCCGTCAGGAACTGGCTCAATGTGTTCACAACAAAGCAAATATCTGGTCTTGTGTTCGTCAGGTACATCAAGGACCCAATCATCTGACGATACATAGTGATATCAATCGGCTCAGATGAAGCATCACACAGGCGCTTCAGGTTCGATGCCATAGGTGTGGCCATAGCCTTGTAGTCCATCATCCCGAACCTCTTCAGGATCTCTACTGCATACTTCCCTTGTCCAAGGAAGATTCCTTCTGCACTCTGCCACACCTCCATACCAAAAACAAATAGTGCATCATCCCCAAGTTCTTCGTCTCGAACTCGGTAGTAAGCTTCCGCTGCGTGTCGGCAATTAATCTATCTTCACCATACCAAGTTCTGCACATATATGATTTCCTATCATGTGTCTCAGAACCAAGTGGCTGCTCCACATACACTTCTTCTTCAACTACACCATTCAAGGAAGCTGTCTTGAATCCATCTGGTGTATTTTCTATTTCATCACTTTTATATTTCTCTATACTGCCATCTGCAACATGCTTGATCTGATAGTTCGATTTGGAAGTCATAGCAAACTTCCCTTCATGTCTTGGGATTACATCCCAAACATCATTCTTCATGATCGACGGATCATGGCATTTCATTTCTTCATCCCAGATCCTGGGAACTTCAATATCTTCAATATCTTCAATAGATATCTTTGTTGCTGGAACAAAATGTTGTAGTTCTTCTTTTGTAGGCGATGGCATACGATCTTTCCTACACAACAAGTTAAATTGCATGATTAGAAAACATCTCATAGTTTTCAGAACAAATTATTACACATAAAGAAATATGCCATACAGTCATGCAATTATCTTAGCCAATGCTTCAATACAACATTTATCCATATTCCGTAACTTTCTAGATGCCTTCCAATCTCTACCAGAACATTGTTAAGAGTGTGCACAACTCCCAACATGTCAGCAAAGAGGTTTCATTCTAGATAAGTAGCAATGGAATGTTGTACAGTTCCATAGGCCACTTACCCATGCATATTAGGAGTATACTATTCATCAATGCAATTATTCTAATATGCATAATACACAACCTAATTCTAGGAACATCAGTATATACATCATTGAACAGTATTATTTAAACAAGCACATATGCAATAAATTAAAATACTTATCTTTGTTTGTTCGTTGGGTGGACTCCCTCTGAGTCTTCACTTCCTTGCAGGAGCTGCTGGAGTCCTAATCTGAAGTAGCTTCTTCTACACCTTTCTGTTGTGGGATGTAGAGAGATGGTCAACTCCCTCTGAATATCTGCATCCTTGAATAAACCACTGGAGTGTACTCCCTTTTTATCTTTGCTTCCTGGATTACCTGTTCTTGAATCTCATATTCATCCTTGGTCCCTATGCATGCTTATTAGTATCATGAATGTGTTATCCTTGTGATCTCATATAAAATCATACATTCATTAGTATACTATTAAAACACAATAATCTCAAGCATGTATAGTCATGATCATTTCAAACATAAATAATAAGCATTAGCATTCAAGGTTTATGTAGGATTCTTATGGTTAGTCAAATCATAATAAACATAACATGTCTAAACCTGTAATTACTCAAACCTATGACTCTTCAGGTTCGTTGAATCATTAATCAAGATAAGAGATATAAAATGCATAAAACCTGTGATTATTCAAACCTATACCTTCATGATTCTTCTGGTTAGTCATATCATCAATTATGGTAAGAAACATAATATGCATACAACCATGATTATTTAAACCTATGACTTCATGAATAATCATTATCAACAACAGTATAAGATCCTAACCCAAGGTAGGATTCTATCTTGATATAGGAAAAACATACCTGGATTAGCATGCTAGTTAGTTATGACTAACATACTCACAAGATGTCTTCTTGTTCTTCTTCAATGACTTGTGCTAGTAACCTGTATATCTCATAGGTTAGCCATTACAAAACCAAGTCATACATACCTCGTAAATGGATCTTGTATGAGATCCATGACAATGGATGAATCTTTGTCCTCATGTTATCATGATCATATGTTCTTGGACCAGAACATAATTTTTCTTTATTGGTGTACCTTTCATGTTAGTAGACAACATAAACCTCATACAACACCATAATGCATTAGTACAATCATAAGTGTCAACACCCTAACCAATGAATATCTTCTATCATGCATCCATAATTTTGTTAAGGTTATACGACAAATCTAAAATCAAAATTGTACTAACCGTAATAACATGAAGACAAACATACCATAAACTTAATCATGGACAAATATCGAAACATACCTCGATGAGTCATACCTGTCGAGATCGCTTGTAATCTTCTTATGTAAGGCCTTATCCTCATCTCCCTCTGAGACAGGAACTTCTTCACTTATGCAGGTGATCAATCCATATTCTTCTAGGATTAACCCAATCCACTTGATTTGCAAGAACTGGATCTTGAGCTGGATGTGGGTTTGTCAGAGAAACCCCAAAAATTCAAACTTTGAATTTCAAACTTCTGACAGGATAAAAACATGTGCCTTGATGAGCTGATCAAGTTGGTATATTCAGAATTTGAAAACTGCAAAGTTTCACTCCTCAATTTTGCTTTTGAAACTTCTGGATTCACTGGACGTGACCCTGAACTGGGTTTTGATGAAGCCCACTCTTCTTCCCAATCAAAATGCTTGATCCAAAGCTCTACGCTTCTATTTTTCTGAGGATCTTCCAGCCGTGGTCACAGATTTCAAAAATTCCCATTTTTACAGAAGCCCTAATTTTCCACTTTTCTGATCAAAGTCTCGAACTAGGGTCTAATCAAGCCCGGCCTTCTGCCCAACCAAAAATTCTGATCTTGGTCTCTAAATTTCTATTTTGATGAGTAGCATCCAGCCGTGGTCTCCGATTACAAAAATTCCAACTTTCTCCAAAGCCATAAATTCCGGAAGCCATGAATGAAGGTACAAAAAAATAATTCTGTTTTGACAGAAATATGTACCTGATTTTTGCTGGTGTAACTCCGAAATTTTTGATCCAGAGGGCCTGAAAAAGTTTCCTGAGATAGCCTGACCTTTTGTCTTTCCATCCTGACAGGTTTGACCTCAATTGGATTCTCTGAGAGAGAGTTATGCCAAATGTCGCAACGTGACCTGTTTTGGGATAAAACAGGAGAGCGAACTTGTACGAAATGCCACGTGTCACTGTTTTAACTTTGGCCTCTGAAAAAGTTTTATGAGATAGCTCGTCCTGTTAACTTTCCATCCTAATAGGTCTGACCTCAATTGGACTTTCTGAGAGAGAGTTATGCCAAATGTCGCAACATGACCTGTTTATGGGATAATACAGGAGAGAGCACTTGTACGGAGTGCCACGTGTCACTGGTTCAACTTCGGCATCTGAAAAAGTTGTCTGAGATAGTACAGTCTATGTACTACCTGTCACTTTTCATGAAATTTCATTTGGAGCTTCCTAGCCCAAGTTATGACCTTTTTCCCAAGGTCACCTGATTTTAACTCAGATCTGGAAGAGGCAGAAACCCTATATTGCATAGATCATAAATCACAACGTACAACGAATTAGAGGTTGTCCTTTGGAAACAAGGTACCTGGAGATCTTAGCTTCATCCTGTAACAATTTCAGATCCGAAAAATTCACCAAAACGGATTTATAGCGAAAGTGCTACGATGATGGGTTTTTGCTATATCAAGCCCTAGCATCGTAAGTGCAACAAGTGTCATACATGCCATATCATGCCTTCTTTCAGGCTAGCTCTGATACCATGTTAAATTTTCTGAGTTTACTTCAATATGATCTAGGATCTTAACTGAGAGAGCAACATGTACAGCATATCTACAGCATATCAATCATGGAGACAATAATGCAAGCACATAAGAGACACAAAGATTTACTTGGGGAAAACCATAAAGGTGAAAAACCCCAATAACTTCCTCAGAGATAGATAGAGCAATGATACAACCAACCAAGAGAGATATCCATAACCTAGCAGCAGATCCTCCTCCTCCATATGTGCGCCACTCCTCCTTGAGTGCATGTGTGAAGTGAGTGAGTAAATAGAGTGCCTCCTGCACTCTATTTATACTTGACTTGACTTGCCTTTTTACCTAACTCATGTAGGCTCGAACTTAACCACATAATATAATGATGACTGGGCCGACCCCCAATAGGGTGGTCTAATAACCCTTTGACCCACATGGCCGACCCCCAATAGGGTGGTCTAATAACCCTTCGACCCACATGACTTATACAGGGCCGACCCCAACAAGGTGGTCTAATAACCCATCAAGTATAAGTTACGACACTTACAATATAAATGACGACACTTCCGTATAGAGGAATAATACCATCTCTATAGGAATACAATATACATATATGTTAAATACATTCCGAAGTTACATATACATCAACAGGCACTGCCAAGGTTTGGTAACCTCATGATAGCAGCGTTACTCACCAGTGTTTTGAAGATCATGAATGTACCGACCTATGATAGGATCTTCCACCTCTTAACAAAAAAAATGAAAGTCATATTCCAAGTGTGGTTGCTTGATGTGAAGATGTCATTCTACTAAATACCTATGAACCTAAAGGGTTGGCTTAAAATAAGACCCCCTTCTTTTAATATATAATTATTAAAGAAAATTATTATCGAGGTGATTGTAAAAGGATCCAGAGCAGATAAAGTTGATCAGGTTATTATGATATGATGTGACAATGAGACATAAGATAAGAATATTTCAACCATTCCGCATATCTCAATTAAAAAGATAATACATGTGAAAGATAATGACCAAGGTGGAAAGGTATCAATTAAGGTCCTGCATCTATTGGATGTGCATTCTTTACAAAAGAAATTCTGATAACAGCCGGAAAATTTGAGACTTAACATATTATTCTGCAACTTCAGTTAAAATCATCTTTGAGCAAAATTGGTTTTAAACATTACCAAATGTGTGGAGTCTATTATCAATAAAATGAAAGAAAACCAATCGAAACAAAGAAAATAGAAAACACACACCAAACCTATGTACAAAAGCACCAAATTGTTCAAACGAAGTACTTTTTGAGCAGTGAAACATTCACTGGGTAGGTGTCCACGACTCCCTCTAGTGTTTGTAATTGGACAGTACTGGGACCCAACTTTTCTGTAATAATGAAAGGTCCCATCCAAAGGCACTGGAATTTGGTATACTGGTTTTTATCTTTATTTTGTTTGTCCCATCTTAGTACCAAATCCCCAACTGAGAATTCCCTGCCAGATGAAGATTTCTCATCAAACCATCTCTTCACTATCTGTTGATGTTGATATAGTTTATTCTTTTCCTTCTCCCTATCTTCCTCCAGTCTAAGCAGTGTGTCAATTCTGTGTTGAAGGGGAGAAGAGTCATCTTCTTGGATAGACTAGGATAACTGTAATGAAGGGATGGTGAGATTAGCAGGAAGGACAACTTCCTTTCTATACACCAAACAGTAGGGAGAATTCCCAATTACTGCCTTTGGGGTTATTCAATCTGCCCAAAGAGCATTATAGAGTTACGTGTGCCAATCTTTATGATGAGAGGCTACAGTCTTCTTGAGAATATTTATCAGATTTATATTTGAAGACTCAGCCAACCCTTTACCTTGTGGGTAATAATTTGCAGAAGATTTTAACTTAATCCCTTTTTCAAGGGCATATTGTGTCAAGTCAATGGAAGAAAAATACGATGCCTTATTAAAAACTAGATACTCTGGGGAACCAAACCTTGTAATTATATGGCTGTCAGGGAAGGAAATTACCTGGTTTGCATTACATTGCCTAAGTGGGATTGCTTCTGTCCATCTGGTGAAATAGTCAGTTGCTATGAGAATGTATTTATGTTGCAAGGATGAGGTAGGGTTTATTGGTCCAATAAAGTCCAGTTCTCACTACTGAAATGGGAATTGAATCATGACCGGATGCAGTGGGAAAGCAGGTTTCTTGAACTTCCCTGTACATTTCTGACACGGTTCACACTTTCTTACATAGGCATATGCATCTTTAAATAATGTAGGCCAGGAATACCCTACTCTGAGAATTTTATGAGCTATAGTTTCCCCTGAGAAATGGCCTCCAGCTGGTCCTATATGAAATTGAAAAAGAATATCATTAGTGTCATCCTTTTCCAAACATCTGAGGAAAACTCCATCATAGTTTTTTCTAAACAAAACTTCATTAATGAATTGGTAAGGAGCAACTTTTGATCTCAACGCTCTGCATTCCTTGAAGTCAAGGGTTTTAGGAGCAAACCAATGGTTCAGAAAGAACTTGATATGGTCATACCATTCGGATGCAAGGGTATCAATATCATTGACAGAACCTATCGGAACATCTTCCTCCTGCTCCCATTCAATCTGTTGCTGTGCAGGATCGTTTGATTGAGTAGTAAGAAGACAGAGACCTTGTTCTTTTACAATTTTGGCCGGTTTGATTTCTAGATCATATTATTGTAGGGATGTAATCCAATGAGACATTTTCTCTCTCGATTCCTTCTGAACTAACACATTTCTAATGGAAGAATATGTCACAATGACCTTTGTTCGAGATTTTAACAAATATGGCCTGTAGTGCTTGACAGATTTGTAAACTGCATAGGCCTTCTTGTCAATATTGGGAATAATTAAGCTATGCACCTTTGAATGTCGAGCTCATAAAGGATATCAGAATCTCATCGTCAGTGTCATGCTTCTGTGTCAAAATAGTTGCATAAGAGAAATCAGTGGAAAAAGTATAGAGAATAAAATCTTTATCAAAGTCAGGGGACATAAGAGCAGGACCCTTAGCAATAGCTCTTCTAATTTCGACAAACACATCTTTCTATTCCCGCGACCAAGTGAACTATACATATTTCTTGACTAATTGCTCTAAAGGCTTAACAATTTGTGCAAAATTAGGTACAAACCTATGTATAAAATTTTTCTTACCAAGGAAGGACTGCATGGCTTTGTGCGAACTGGGAAAGCCAATTTTTGAAATAGCATTGGTACGTTCTGGGTCAATAATCATACCTTCGTTGGACACAATGAAACCGAGAAGCTTTCCTTCCGTCACTGAAAAGATAGTCTTTTTTCGGATTGAGTAAGATCCCGTACTTCCTGCAACATTCGAAAACCTGTTTCAGGGAAAAAAAATGTTCATGTCGTTTCTTTGAATATATAGTGATATCATCTAAATAAACTACGATAGAGTTATGCATCAAACCTCTGAAAGCTATATCCATAGCTCTCTGAAACATGGCCCCGACATTTATCAATCTGAAAGGCATTCACCAGTAGGCGAAAGTGCCCCAAGGGGTTCTAAAAGCAGTTTTCAACTGGTCATCGGGAGCAACCATGACTTGGTTGTATCCTGAAAAACCATCCAGAAGTGAGAACATTTCTGAACCTGCTACTTTTGTAGAATCAGTTCCATGGGTGGAATAGGATAATTGCCTTTTTTGGAAGCCCAATTCAAATTTTGGAAATTGACACAGAGCCTAATTTCTCCACTTTTCTTATGCATAGGAACCAAATTGGCGATCCATTGGGTGTGTCTGACAGGGAAAATGATTCGGACTGTCAGTAGTTTTTCTAGTTCTTTTTTCACAGAAGGTTCCAAGCTGGGGTGCATTTTCCACAATTTTTGTTTGTAAGGCCTCACCTTCGTATTCATAGGTATGTTGTGATACATGATGCTCGTATCAAAATTTTTCAGCTCATCATCAGTACATGCAAAAAAATCCTTATATTCTTTACATAACCTAATGATAGATCTTCTTTCCTCGAGAGAACAATTAACTCCTATATTGATAAAATGGGGTTCTTGCTCAGTCCCTAAGTTAACTGGCTTGTAGTTAGGCGAGGAGCTCTGGGTTTTGCAATTGGTTTTGTGTATGAACTTATCCTGTAAATCATAGAACTTCTCTAGACTGATAACAAATTTTAGGATAACATTTGAAGGATTAGAGAGTGATTTTTCATGTTCTTCCTAGTCTAAAGCCTTGTTTTGAAATGTATCCTAGGCTGTGAGGAAGTCAAGTATCTGCTAGTTGTCATCAAACAATTTCCATCTTTTTACATTGTCTGGTATGGAAGGCATGTACATGAGTTCAATTGAAAAGGTTTGAGGTGACAAGCCCTCTAGTGGTATCAATATAGATGCTGCGTTTTATAAGAGGTCAGCATCGAAGTTCTGTGACCTGGGGACTGAATTAATGTTAAATGCAGAAAAGGAGTTGGTAAGGTCCCTTACTAGCTTCTAATAATTCATCAGGCGCGGAGATAAGTAGTGTATCTTATTCCTTACTTGTTTGACAATGATTTCAGAATCACCGAAGCAATGAATCACCTGTACACCCATATCAACAGCCTTTTTGAGTCCCTAAACAAGGGCTTCATACTCAGCTACATTGTTGGTACAGTCAAATTCCAATCTGCATGCTATCATAGTTTTAATCCCTTTTGGTTTAGTGAGGGCACAACCTGCACCAACTCCATCCTTAGACCTGGAGCCATCAAAAAATAAAGTCCAAGCAATCGGATCTATTCTAAAAGTTGTATTTACATTAAAAACATTATGTACAACATCTCCAAAAGAAGGTACAGAGGTAACCTGAGTGATCTGTGATTCTTTCTGTATGTATTCTTCTACTGAAGAATTGGCTATCAAATCTCCAAAGAAGGTGTCAAAAGTAAAGTGTTCAATATGTGCACTGTAATAGTTGGCAAGTTCACTAGAATAATTAAGGTCTGTGATTGTTTGTTTCATGAAAGGCTCCCTACTGATTTTGATTTTGTTCGGTTGTCCATTGTAGGGTAACCACAGGTGAGACTAGTCAATGGCAAAGTAGCCCTTAATCTTCTCTGACCAGTCCCTACTCAGCCACATCCCCTAAGCTTCAAGAATGTCAACTACAACAATATTTATATTTTGGTGGATACGAGGATCTATAGATAATGGAAGCAACACATTTCTTAATCTTCCTACTAGTTTGACATTTGATTTGTCGAGTTGGACAATCTGAGTAGGGCAGGGTTCCCATGTGGCATTCAATTTCCTGCAGACAGATAAGGGAACCACGTTCAATGAGGCACTTGAATCTATCATGTAGTTATGTACGTTCTTGTTGAAGATCTCGAAAGTAAGAAGAAAAGGGGGTGTCCTTTTGCTTCCAGGTTTTTGATCATCTGGTTTAGTAAAAGAGTCCAGGTTTTTATTATGCGATTCTCTAGGTTGTTTGATTATCATGCTTTTGGGTAAAGTATCCCTCATAGAAGGGATCTTTAAAAGTTCAAACAAAGAGATATTTTCCTTAACTCTTTTCAGATCTTTAGCTAGATTGTACTCCATCTCTGGAATAATTGTGTCCTTTTTGGGAACAGCTTTGCCTTAGCTGGGAACCACTATTGAAGATGAAGGTTCCTGAGGTGGCTGTGGTCTCGACCTTGTGTTATAAGGGTGTTGAAAATTAAACACAATCTCGGGTTCTTCTTCAACTTCATTCATAGGAAGTTCGGAGAAATAGCTAACAGTATTCACCCTGGGTCTTCTTGTTCTTCATTCTCTTCAGGTAACTGTGCATCTTGATTGGTCTGATCATTGGGGTATTTAGAATTAGTTTGGGATTCTATTTCTAGGGATCTAAAAATTGAATAGAGTTCTTCATTTGAAAGTCCTTCAGTAGGATTAGGAGGTGGTGTATTTTGAGGAGGCTGATAAGGTCTCCTAAAAGGTGGGCTTACAAAACCGTTGTTTTGGTTTTGATTCTCATTATTATTTCTTTTCAAATCAACCATCTCATTTGACATTTTTTGAACAAACTTCTTCACATAGGTCATGTCAAAAGGATCCTTGTTCTAAGTAGTGGGTTTGGGGGTGTTATCAATCTTTTTTTGAGAGGTAGAAGGTTGTTCTTCTGAAATTTTAGGACTATCCCTCAAACATAGCATGTCCTTCTCAACTTGTATTGCTTCAGCAAATGCCTCTAGCAAAGCCCCCTTTTGTGCCCTTTTTACCCACATTGCAATAGGAACAGGCAAGCCCTTTTCATAATATGCTACCAACAATACTTCTACAGGAAGAAGGTTGGCGGGAATTCTATTCTTTAGGTAAGAGAACCTTTGGTTAAAGTCTTTAACCCTTTATTTTCCTCTGATCTTCATGGAAGCCAACTCTAAAACTAAGTTCTGTGGTGTTTTGTCATCTCCAAAATTTTGGATGAAGAGTTTCTCGAACTCATCCCAGGAGATTATGGATTGGGTTGGTAAAGTGAAATAACATGTGGATGCATTCACTTCAAAAGTGTAAGGAAAGAGTCTGTAAGACACATCCTCATGGACTACACTCCTAAGCCTAATAGCCTGCATGAAGGTTTTGATGTGATCTAGTGCATGCAACTTGTCATCAGGGTTGAACTTAGGAAGCCATTTCTCAGGGTTCTTAGGTAGTGTATGTTGGTCCCCGAATATGAATACTGCATCTTGGTCCAACCAAGGTCTATTCTGACCTTCTCCATCCATAGGGGTTCTTCATCTTCTTAAGACGAAGAGCTAGAATAATGTTCACTTTTAGATGATGAGGATGATGAGGAAGGAGGACTAGGTGGAGGTGCACCAATTCCAATGTTCGGTTCATCTTGTACTTCTTGGAAAAGTGGATCAAGGTTGTATTTAGGAGATCCTGAATTGTTAGTTGTTTCTTGATTTTGAGGGTTTTGATCAGCTATTTCCTGGTTTTGAAGGTTTTGATCAGCTGTCAATTATGTTCGTTGATCACTGGCTTGCAAAATATTGTCTATATGAATAGCCTCCAAACTTCTGCTTGTTTGAGTAGCGATTCTTTGTTCTAACCTAGTGACACTATCGCTAGATATTTTCAAAATTTGCTCAAGTGTAAGGGGTCCTCTCGTAGGGGATATGATGAGGATATCCCTTCTAGTTTCCTGCTCCCTTGCAGGTGTGGTAGGAATTGGATTTGGTTGTGACACTATTCGTTATTCACATGTTGAATCTCTAGATTGTCTTCTAGTGACAACCGACGATGTAGTTGTTGGAGGAGGTCTCTGAGTGTTCTATTTAGGCATGTTATACTATTGGCCCTCCTTCTAGCACCATTTCTTGAGGCCTTGGGGGTGTAGGGTAATTGAAAGGTGTTGGAATGGGTTCGAAGGCTCCCAACACAGGGTGAAAACCCAGACTGAAAGGATTCGAAAGACCCTACGCAAGGGCATTTCTATCCCCATACTGTTTGGTATGGAAATCTCCCATGGATATTCGGCCTCTGCTGCCACTCTATGAGTTGGTGTTTCAATCAATAGATCGGTTCTGCAATTAAGGAAAACAAAAGTATAAATAACTTAGTAAATTCTAACTTAATCTATTTAAGGAAAAAGGTTCTACTCTAGGTTAGATCTATTGTAAGGAAAGTCTTGTTGTTGTGCAGATAAATCTTGATGTGGGAGGAGAAGTATGTTCACCAACTTCAATAGAAATGTTAAAAGATGCATTTACTTATTCACTTAGATCATAATCAATTAATGAAAATTAAGTGACAACAATTTAAGCATGAAAACCTATTCAATATTAACCTATAATCACGTTGATAATTGAAAAATTAACAACGATTAAATCAAATGTTGATCATTTGCAAAAATCGATAAATAAAATATCTCAATTGACAGAAATTCAATAAAATATTTTCACACACAGATCAGGTATGAAGAGAAACTAGTATCACAGAACTCTGTGTAAATTAATGCTTGCAAAAGATCACACATTGTAGATGACAATTTGAATTAAGAAATCAGACACTATGAAAGAAATTTGAGCAATAAACAAGAGATGATTCAAAGGGATTACTTTACTGTATTAATGAAGTTTGTAAACAAAATTATAGAGCTTCGGTAAGACTGAGTATCTCTAGTTGTCTCCTGCTGATTTCTAACCCAAAAATTATCAACCCCTAACATCAGGAGGAATTCTTCCTTAAATAAGAATTACAACTGAGTACAAGTGGAAATTCCCAAAAGATAAGGATTACAAAGTTTGGATCAGGCTATTGATCTAGAAGATCCTGCCACAATAATCTGAACAATTTCAGCTCAAATGATCCCCTTCAGTCCCACGACAAAGTTTGAAATAAGGGTCATTTTCTAATATTAGGAAAAATCCTGTAACAAAATTGTGGAATTCAACAACGACCCACTAGCTATCAATAACAGGAAACAGATGGTCCAACAAATATTCCTATTGAATTGTCATGGAATCTTCCTGCTGATCCATAACACTTTCACAAACAGAAAAATCAGACAATGGGTCTTCTTTCACGGGAGTTCGTGGAGTAGCAGGTTCCTTATTGATTATGAAATCATGGATAATGGAGTCATCTCGATCACATGGTTGTTCATTGATTTTCTCTTTGTTCTTCTGAGGGAGTAGTATGCGAATGGGTAGAGTTTCAGAATCTTCCTCTTCTCTATCACTATTGGTATCAAAAATACCCACGTCAAAGGGTGGTGACATAGGTTCTTGAAATAGCAAAGGCTGAAGTTCTTCTTGCACATAACATCCATTAAAGGATTTATAACCTGTCTGCATGTTACTCACACCAGATCGTCAGAAAGGAAGCTTTCAAAATAAAACAATTTTTTTTTCAAACAAACACAGTCGACGAACTAAGTGCTTCATACTTGCAACTATATTTAATAAAAGTTAAAGAAAATCATAATGATTGAACATGATGAACTGCTATGATTAAAATCATACGAATTTGGAACTGCAATCATTTGAACTGTAATGAAATGACGTCGTAGTATGTGTTAATCCAAATTGGATCGTAACAAAGTACAACTTTAACAGAATCACGCACGATTCAAAGTCACATCTAAAACTGTCATTACAAGCCAATATAATCAAGAAATAATATCTTCAGAGGTGATCATGAGGTGAGAATTACAATCAGAAACCTGGTCGTAAGAACAACAAAAAAATGGCATTAAAGCGTAAGTTCGAACAATGAAATCTCATCCACTCGATCAAATGGATCAATGGTGAAGATTAACCAATGCAGGACACGGAATCAGGTCTTGGAAATTTGTTCACAAGTTTATTGATGATTCCTGAAAGCCGCAACCCGAAACTTGTGGGTTGCGGGTTTCGCAAACTGAACCAAAAATGCATAAATGGGTTTCTAAAAATCGCAACCCAAAACTTGTGGGTGGCGGGTTTCACAAACGAAAGCAATCTGTAAAAATGAAAAAATATTTTCCTGCATCTCGCAACTTGTTGGCCTGGTTTTGCAACCAGGCTTAGTGCTATGGGCACCTGCTAACTAGTAGCAGCAGTTTCAATAGAATTAAACAAGAAACTAATCTAAACAAAACTAATCATGGATCTATGCAAGAATATAAGCAAATAGTGTAAACATTTAAAAAAACAAGAACAAGGAAATATTAAAGAATGAATTTGTATTGAAAAATGGGGGGCAAGCAAGTGCTTGCGATAATACCTTCAATGGTGAAGGTTGATGTTGAGCAACTCCCAAGATGAGTAGCTCCAAGCTCCAAGAGGTCTCCTTCTCCAAGGTTGCTTACAATGGCCAAAATGCTCAAGGAAGATTTTGGCAGCATGAGGATGAGATAATGGATGGATGTGAAATGAGGAGCCCCTACCACCTTTTTATAGGTTTTGGTGGTGGGGAATACCATTTGTGGTTTTGTGGAAACCAAATGGTATTGACCAACATGGTTTAGGTACTTTTCCCTCCTTTTTCCTTTTTTGAATAAAATTAATATTTTTATTCCCTTTTTAATATTTTTGGGAATTTGGACCCTTTTTGAGGGTTTTTTATGCTTTTTTAGGAAAAATAATCTTTTTGAGTGGGAAAAAGGGGTGTACTAAGGTCTTTTGGTGACCTTTTGTTGGTTTCAGAGGCTCAGATGGTGGAAAAGTGGACAAATGGGTCATGTGAATAAGGGAATGAGCTAGTGAGCACTTTTTTGATGTTAACAGCTTGCCCCCTGATGTGTGAGGGCAGGAGCTCATCGTATGGCCGATAGACATCATAGTTCTTTTGTCTTTTTTCTAGGGTTTAGGGAGAGAAGAGACCGGTTGGAGACTGGAGCCACGGCCCTTGGAAGCTGCAAAAACAAAAAATATTACATGGCCTCAATATGAATGAGGTATAATCTTTGACAATGGACGAGGCGGGCATTCCCATGCTCATATCAAGACATATACATAACAATTAGTCCCAAGAAGGGGGATCTAATACATAAAGAATCTACTTGTACATCATAATGGTCCAGGGGGGACATTATTTCGGGATATACTCCTGATCATAACTGATCTCAATAACTGATACACTGGAATAACTGATGAACTGTTGGAACTGAAGGTGTCCAACATCTGTAGGGACGCAATGACTATGAGTCATCTCTGAGAAGTATATGTAACTGTATATTCGAGGGAGTATAAAACTGGTGTACATCTGAATATTGTCGCTATGCGCAACCCGGATATCTATAGAAAAAGTGGTAACAGGTTGTATGCATAGGTAGACTCTCAAATGTGGAGGATTCAGAAGGTATCCGGGGTCTTCGACTAATAAGTGAACGAACCGATGCCCTGTGCGAGTCTCAACGATGCGATCAAGGTGTTGAAGTTGATCATGCGAGAAACAACCATTTGGAGAGGCATTGAGGACTTCTCGAAATGATTCGTAGGCACTCATCATAAATGGTGATGAGTCAAAGACACAGGGACCTCTAGGTCTATCCTCTGGAATAAATGTGGTTGTCGTCGACAGAGGGAGACCAGCAACTAACAAGGCAATGATTTTTTCCTTGATAGGAGCACGAGGTGTAGAAATGAAGTGTTGTAGTACTGATGGTAGGACTGACATACTTGTGGGGATGGGAAATAACTGGGTCAAAAAGTGGGTAGACTCAAACTTCCTTTGTTCATAGCATGATGACATGGTTGACCTAGCAATGTAGGGAACTGACTTGTAGGTGTGGGGATCATTGCTTTTATTAACTGAATGGTATATATTGACTCTGGGGGGGAGGACGAGCTGATAGGTGCTATCGAGGGATTTTCAAGGTGACATACTGCAGAATACTCGGAACAAAGGCGACCTATCATGGGGAAGCTGTCATATGAGTAGATGTGATCTGACATGGCGCCAAGAGGCACCATTGATTCCTTCTTCGTAGTTTTAATGAGCTCTAAGAAGGGATAAAAGTGTGCTCTAAAATGTTACGGTCCTGTGGATTTTGTGAGCCTAGGACGGCTCATGCTCATGGTTGCTTTCATGTTTAGAGAGTCTGAAAATGGTAAGTGGACTATATTGGTGTTTCTTTTTCGTAAGTTTAGTCTCCAAGGCCCGAAAAAGCATAAAATGATGCGGATGGAGAACTCTTCTAGCCGATGTGACTAGAGTATATCTTTTTCGTAATTAGTCTACGAGGTCCGGAAAAGGGGTAAACTTATACCAGGTAGATGCCCTTTCAGATACGTTTAGCGAGCATGAAAGGAAGCAAGATTGCTCGACGATCTTTTCATTGTTTTAGGAGTCAGAAAAGAGCTTAACAGAAACTCCCTAAGTGCCTTTTTCGTAAAAGGGATTGTTCGGCCCAAAAAAGGGATAAAATTATACCGAACAAAAATGGATAGATGGGAGCGAGAAAATGTCTCGAGCGTCATCATGTGTGTGGGATACTGGATCCGGTGACATAAAGATTGTCACAAAGGGGGCTGCGGCCGTTGTGGCACGCAAACTGAGGCTATGAGAGGGCATTTTGAAAAAATGGCCAAAAAAGATGAGCGTGAGAGCGAGAAATGATCTCAAGCATCATCACAAGCGCGGAAAACAGAATTGGGCGATATAAGACTTGTCCAAAATGGAGAACGGTCGATGTGGCACGCAAATCGAGGTGATGAGGGGGTATGTGAAAAATGCCCAAAAAATCTAAAGGTGAGTTCGAGAAATGATCTCAAGCATCATCACGAGCGCGGAAAACTGAATCCGACGGTATAAGGCATGTCAAAAATGGAGAACGGTCGATGTGGCACGCAAACCGAGGCACCGTGGGGGCATGAAAAAATGCTCAGAAAATCGAGACGTGACAGCGAGAAATGATCTCAAGCATCATCACGAGCGTGAAAAACTGAATCCGGTGATATATGACACGTCCAAAATGGAGAACGGCCGATGCGGCACGCAAACCGAGGCCACGAGAGAGGCAAAAAGTGGTCAAAAAATAGACCCCGTGAAAACGGGAAAAGGAAGGAACCTGCATGAAGTTCTCGTTGTGCTGATTCCAACGATACTAACGGTTTGAAAAATGGACTTCGTATGATACCGCAATGGTTGTTTGAAAAATGGTGGAATTTCTATAAATAAGGCGTGGGCCCAAATGACGTGTCATTGTTACGTGCAAGTTTGGCAAAGCAATCAGAGCTATTTTTCGATTTCTGGGAGATTTCACCGTTGGTTTTCGATTCTGCTAGTTTCAGGTAACTCTATTCACTTTAGCCTTTTCAATTATGTCTTTTTTGTTTGGCGGCGGGCCCCCGAAGGCCGCGAAATTCCATGTTGACCCTCCAACGTGGAATGTCGCGGGTTTCGGGTCTTTTCCCGCGATGAACAGCGCGGGTTTCAGGCTGACAGTCGCGATGTTCATCGCGACTATGAGGCTGGAACTTGCGATGTTCATCGCGAGTTCATGGGGGATAGTCGCGATGTTCATCGCGTCTGTCCGGCCAAAACCCGTGATGTTCATCGCGGTTTCTAGGATGGAGGCCGCGATGATCACCGCGGATTTTGGTGAAAAGGTCGTGATGGTCATCGCGACTTTTGGTGAAAATGCCGCGATGGTCATCGTGGCTTTTTGTGGAAAAGCCGCGATGGGATTTTTTCAAAAAAATTTGTGCTGGGGCTAAAAATTTCTTCTGTTTGCTGGCAGGATGTTGAGGAGACCATTGTCTTCGTGGCAGGAGCGGGAGATCGATGATGATCTTATGGAGAGGATTCAGACTGAATCCGGGGGTGCGACATACTCTGGCTGTGAGCGGACTTTTGAAGTTTGCTCATATCCCACCTATTCGTTCAGTGAGACGTCTCCTGAACAAGCTGGTGAGTTGGTGGGTGCCGGCGGAGGGTGCATTTTTTATTGGGGGTGAGAGGTTGGAGATCACTCTCACGGATGTCTATTTTTTGACTGGGTTGCCTCGTTTGGGTGAGGTAGGCCATCTCTTGTCGAGGATCCCGCCGGGTGTAGATATGGAGGACTTGTTACAGACTTTCTGTGTTGATGATGTTGTTTTGTAGAACAGCTCTATTAGTCTGCGATCCCTACGTGAGTGGGATATGCGGGCTGTTGGGGCATGTGTTCTGTGGATATTGGGTGCTGCTGCGGCACATCGTATGTCTGGGGGACAAACGATGATGGTGGAATCTATTCTCCGGGGGACTTATTATGCCTGGGGGCAGATGTTTCTGGCTGGTGTCCGGAGAGATCTGGACAAGGCCATTCGAGAGGGAGGTGAGTTCTGTTATGCCTCCTTCCTATGATGTTTTTTCTTTGAGCGCTTTCCGACCTTGCGGCCACGGGTACCCATTCGTGATGATCTGGTGAGTGAGCCTCGCATGATGCGATGGGGGCAGATGATGCCTCGTGGCGGCGGTGGTGTCCGTGGTTTCTTCACTGAGGATTTTTATGAGCAGTGGGAGCAGATGCCCCTGGTGATTGAGGACTACCCTTATGCCGGCATGGACTATCGAGGCGACCCCGAGATGCCTCGTGCCCCAGGACAGGCATGGATTTTAGATGGTATGTTTTGTGTTTTATTTTATACTATATCATGTGTTGTTTGATTTATCAGTCTATGATTATAGTTGCATATGATGGTTTATTTGCATTGTGCAGATGTTGGTCCTGTACCACCGACCGACTACGTGGCTCGTCAGGGGCGGGCGATGGTGGTCGCTCATCCACCTGCAGCGGTACCACCTCCACATGGTGGAGGATTTGCATCTCGTGGGAGAGGGGTTGGCCCTCGAGATGACGCCATAGAGGGTGTCAGACAGACCTTCGACCGGATCCTAGCTGGACTCCCCGAGGATGGTTGGAGAGACCTGGATCGGGATATTTTGGAGGGTTGCTTCGGTGCACCTCCTAAGTGGCGGTCGCTCTTGTTGAGGACAGCGGTGTTTGTGGCAGAGCATAAGGGTGGTGCTCGGGATGTCCTGGCAGAGCCGGCTCAGATGAGGATCCGTCTACGGGGTGACCCAGCGGGGCCAGCGGAGGAGGCACTAGAGGAGTGTAGAGTTCAAGCTCGCCATGACCCGGCGGGGCCGGCGGAGGAGGAGCCGGAGGAGCCTAGGGATCCTGATGAGTAGATGATATTGTATCTGCCCCCAAATGCTGATGAGCATATGGGGAAGCATTTTTGTACCATTGATGTATTTTTTGTATATTGGGTGCTGAGGGCACCTATGACATGTTGACTATCATGGTTTATATATATATGTGTATATATATTTGGATATATTGTCGTGTATGCACGTGGATGCACATTTTTGTCTCTTGTATATGCCCGTGGAGGCACATGTTATGCACGTGGATGCATTTATTTTGTTATTTTTATATGCCCGTGGAGGCACATGTTATGTACGTGGATGCATTTTGTTTATGGATATGCCCGTGGAGGCACATGTTATGCACATGGATGCACATTTTGGTTATGACATGATGTGATTGGTGTGCGAGTCGAGGATATTGTTGGCCATATGGTCTGCTACACTATTGAGGTGTCTTGGGACATGTGTGAACGAAATGGATTCAAACTGTCTAACCATTTGTTTAGTGCGCAGGAATTTTCTGAAAATACAGGGATCATGTACCTGGTAATCATTGTTGAGCTGGGAAACTAGGAGCTGTGAGTCCAAGAAAATGTTGAGGTGACGGATGCTCATTTGGAGAGCTGCGGCCAGGAGACCGGTCATGGCATTGTACTCAACTTGGTTATTGGTGGCGGCACCTAAACATACTCCGTCAATGTGAACTAACTCATGTGAAGGGGAGTATATTACCCAAGCTGCATAGGCGAGATTGGGAGACCAACGGCTTGCACCATCCGCGAAACTGACATAGCAGAGTCGAAGAGGATCCATCTGTGGTCATGCAGAGAAAAAAAAATATTTAGGTTTTTGAATTTTTGTGAGAAAAGAAAGTAAGCCTATACTAGAATGGACGGTGGTGCCCATTAGATTTTCTATGAGTAAAATCGTTTAAGGTACAACCCGTTGCGTGGGTTGTGTAGGGGGTTGCCTTCTGAATCGGTCAGAATGTATGCCCCCTGCCCGAGGCAAGTGTGTACAATGTAAGGGCCTTTCCACATAGATACAAACTTTCCCTTTCCGGTTTTATCATGAGCTTGATCGTAAGCGAGGAGAAGGTCTCCCTCAGAAAAGGTTCTTGGGTGGACGTGTTTGTCATAACTTAGTTTTGATCATTGTTTGGCTGCTTCCATGTTTTGAATGGCTGTGCGCCAATCTTCATCGGCCTGCTCTAGGAGTAGTAATCGTTGCTCAATCGGGGAAGTGTCCGGTAGGAGTTCAACGGCGATATGGAAGGCTGGAATCTGGCACTCAATAGGGAGGATGGATTCAACACCATGAACTAAATGGAAAGGGGTAAAACCGGTGGCGGTTTTGGTTGAGGTGCGATAATCCCATAGTGCCGGGAAAAGCATGTGGTGCCAATTGGATTTGTGTTTGTCTACTGTACATTGGAGGATGGTCTTCAAAATTTTATTGATCGCTTCGACTTGGCCGTTTCCCTGGGGATAGTAGGCGGAAGAGAAATGGTGTTCAAATTTCAACATGGTTGATAATTCTTTCCAGACGGCATCTTCGAAGTGAGAGCCGTGGTCAGAGACTAGTTGCTTCGGCACTCCGAAACGAGTGATAACATGGTTGAAGAAAAACCGTGCTGCAGTGTCGGCCTTTCAATTGTACGTCGGCATGGCTTCTGCCCACTTGGTGAAATAATCTATGGCCACAACGATGTGTTTGTGACCACCGGCTGACGTGGGGTTGCAGTCGAGAAAGTCGATGGCCCATTTCCAGAATGGTCCAACAGTGATGACTGGATGAAGGGGGGCAGGGGGGGTTCTTGCTTTTGGGGCAAAGAGTTGGAAGTTCTGGCAATGCTTGACTGCAGTGCAATTAGTAAACAATGATGGCCAAAAGTAACCTTCCCGAATGATCTTCTGGGCAGTGGCCATGCCAGAGAAATGGCCTCCGTAGGCGCCGCTATGACAATCATTGAGGACTTGTTCTGCCTCACTATGGGATAGGCATCGGCGTAGGATGGTATCAATGCCGCGTCGATAAAGTACATCCCCTATCAAGAGGTATCGGGGGGCATGGTGTCGTATCCGATGGCGTCCGTCATGATCGATGTGTGGTCGAAATTTTTTCCTGCGGAGGTAAATCAAAATGTCTCCGTACCATGGGTCGTCAGACGAAATGATGAAGATTTGTTCGTCAATCAGATCTGTTTGGATAGCAGGTGATGATGAAGAGGATGGGAGGTCGGTGATGAGGTGAGCAAGCGCGAGGGCTTTGGTGCTTTTAGGAGTTCTGAAAGTAAGGTCATATTCCTGGAGGATGATGACCCATTTAGCAACACGACCTTGTAGGAGCCGCCGGGTTAGGAGATAGACCATAGGGTTGGAGTCGGCCACAACTATGGTATGACTGAGTAGAATGTAGGGTCGCAATTTTTGTACGGAAAATACTACAGCTAGGGCTAATCTTTCCTTGTATGGGTAACGTAGGGGTGGGCCAGACAAGGTCTGGCTGACATAATAAATTACATGCTCTTGGTGAGAGGCATCTTCTTGGACCAAAACTCCGGACACAGCATATTCAGATGTCGAGACATAAAGGGTGAAGTCTTGAGAGAAATCCGGTGGGGATATCAAAAGGGCTTGTGTGAGAGCTTTCTTGAGGGCTTCGAATGCCGTGTCTGCTTGCTCATCCCAAACAAAGGGTATGTGGGTATGAAGTAAGCATAAGAATCCGTGAACTTTGGTGGTGTAATCAGGAACGAAGCACCTAAGGAAATTGCATCGCCCTTGTAGACTCTGGAGCTGCCGAAGCGTGCGAGGAGGGGGGAGTTCTAAGATGGCTTTGACCTTCAAGGGATCAACAGCAATTTCATCTTGGGAAACAATGAAACCCAACAACCGTCCTACCGGAACACAAAACACATACTTGTGTGGGTTCAAGCGGATTTTATATTTGCGACAACGCAGGAAAACTTGCCAGAGGTCGTTAATGTGGTTTGATCATTTTCGGGAACGGGCTGTAAGGTTGTCAAGATAAACTCGCAGGATATGGACCAAGTCGTGAAAGCAATAGGTCATGGCTCGCTGGAAAGTGGCACCAGCATTTTTAAGGCCGAATGGCATGACGCGATAGGCAAAGGTGCCCCATGGGGTGGTGAAGGCAGTCTTGTACTGATCCTCCTTACGGATGTGAATCTGGTTGTATCCGAAAAATCCGTCCATGAAAGATAGGACTTCATGGCCTGCACACTCATCAATGAGTTGGTCAATGAATGGCGTGGGGAAATTGTCTTTTGGTCAAGCGTGGTTTAAATCATGGAATTAGTGAATACTCTAAGGGTGCCTTGCTTTTTGTTGACGGGAACGGGGTTCGACACCCAGGTGGTGTACGGAATAGGATAAATGAATCCTGCTTTGCGAAGTTTCTCGACCTTAGCTTTAACAGCAGGGTGTTTGGAAGGATGAATGGGTCGCTGTTTCTGACGAACAGGGGGTACCTCAGGCCATGTATCAATGTGGTGCTCTATAATGGTGGGGTCAAGACCAGGCATTTCGGTATAGGACTAGGCGAAAACATCCCGTAATTCTTGAAAAATCTTTTTATACGCCTGAGTTTCTGCTTGAGTGCAAGATGCGCCCAGTGAGATGAGCTCAGGTTTCCCTGGTGTTGTGGAAATATCGATTTGTATAATGGGGGAAATGTTGGACATGTTCCCTTCTTCAAAGGCATCTGGTGCTGGGATGGGGTCTTTTAACCAATCGACCTTAGTGGGTATGAAATATTTCGATTCGACCGATAGCTAGTTGGATGCGGTGGATGTAGATGGTTCCGGGAGGAAATACGAGCGATGATGCATATGATCCCAAGGGTAGTCGGGAGCAATGAGTGTCTCCAAAATTTGCTCATCAATATTGAAGTAGTCGGACCATAAATCAAGGGGTTCTGGTTTGAAATTTGTTGAAATCATATAGATTGTATTGACTTCTTCCGACGAGGATGATGGCGGGGGGTAGATCTCCTCGATGAGGGGAGGAGATATCTCTAAATCGACATTGTTTAACTCGTACAATGCTGCTCTATAGTCAAGGAGATCAGGACAATGGTGAGAGTAGTGGCCGTAAACACTGCATATGGCACAAGGATGGTTGGTGCGCAGTGATCTGTCGCGAGGCTGAGGAGGTGGCTCTACTCTAACTACTGGGATGCTGGTGTCATCGTCCAACATATTCATATGTTCCTGGAGTGCCGGTAACTGTGGGCATTGATGACTGGGATGGCCTATCTCATCGTACAACGAGCATTTAGGAGGAGCTCGAAATACGGGTGGGGGTTGAACTGCCTTAGGAGGTGGTATGGCAGTGTATGGTTGTGGACCTCTGCCCCCAGTGGGCTTGACAAGAGGAGGAGGATTCGTTGACGATGAAGGGATATTGAGACTAGGAGGAGGTTTTGTTGATGACGAAGGGATTGTGACACCAGGAGGAGGTTGAGTAGTGGTAACAATAGGTTGTACCGGTTGGAGGATGACATTTGGTGTCGGCGGTGGAGCGGGAGGCGAAATATACCACACGGGTAATCCCAATGTTAACCCGGGTAGACTAAGGGTAGCCATAACCGGGGCGCTTACTATACCCAAAGGAGGAAATAGAAAGGGGATGGTGTGGATGGGTGTAACACCGATGTGACTAGGGACCAATGGTGTTTGACTACCGGGTGTTTGTGTATTATATGAAAGAGTACAGAGGTTTGCGACGTGGGTCTCCGGTGACGGTGGTGGAATGGCCTGGAATGTAGAGGTCATTGGTGTATCTGAGTAAAGTCCGGGTCCCACAGAAGAAACAAAGGAGGTAGTTGCACTAGAAGTGGGTTGTTCTACCATGGGGAGAACATTTTCGGGTGTTGCAGGGGCATTGGGATCATAGTAGGTGAGTTGGTCGATTTTGACCACCTATCCCTCGTGGGGGAACATCATGGTATGAAAAACGGATGAGGCAACCGCTTTCATGGCGCACATGTAACTGCGGCCAAGTAAAAGGTTATAATCGAGTTGGGCATTAATGACCTCTATGTCGATGAGCACAGTTTTCCCACCCAATTGGACGGGGACATTGGGTAGTAGACCTTGAGGTTGAGCTGACCGTCCGTCGTAGGCCCGCAATGCAATGGTGGATTGCTGGAGAGTAGGGGATCCCAACTTCTGCCAAACGAATGTGGACATGACGCATGTAGAGGCACCCTCGTCGATGATACATCGATGGATGACAAGATTACGAATAGAAACAGAAACTTGGACTACTATGGTGGAAGGCAGACGTGGTTCGGACTAGTCCAAATCAAAGGTCATCAATTTCGAATCATTTGGGTCAATCGCCCCAATGGCAGAAAGTAAAGTCTTGTGCTGTGTAGGACAGTTTTTCAAGACTTATAACGCACACATGGCTAAGGGAGATTGAGCTAAGTCATCTACGATGTTGTAATTTGACGCAGGCCATGCATTGGGGTTGTTATTGATACGGCGGAGTGGGAAACAAGGTGCTTTAGAGGCGCCATCGAGTGGAAGCGGTGGTATACGTAATGTCTAATCAGTGGGATGAGCGTTAGTATCCTTATCGACGGGGGGGGGGGGCTTCGGAGGTAGGGCCATACTGGTTCCGACGTGTCTGGATGTTGACATCAGCAGGGGACATCATCAATAAGTGGTGAGTGCCTGAATCAAACATTGGTTGATCAGGAGTGGCGTAAGTGATTTGTTGTGGTGGCACGTTGCCCTGTGGGGGAGCTAACGACTGAGTTTTCACCACTCCTTGTGTCGGAAAAGGGTTTTGTAGCACCAAAGGTTGTTGTCAAGGTGGTGGAGGGTTAGGTGGCAGCTGAGGAGCCACCTGCCCTTGACGATGGGCGTCATCTGTCCATAGTTTCCGACCTCGCTCCAGATGTGGGAAAGCGTGGGTATAGTGGCCATAGACCCCGCAAATAGAACAACGATGGTTTGTTCGTAAATTAGCATTTTTGGCTTGCTTAGGTGGCCAATCAGGATTCTGATGAGCAGGCGTCGCGTTATTATTTTGCGGAGGGTGGGGAGGTTGTGGACCTTGGTTATTGTGTTGGTTGTTACCGCGGTTACGTCCTCTTCCACGGTTTGGTTTCCCACCCTGGTTGTGTTGTTTATTCTGGTATTGGGGCTGATGTTGTTGTGCGTACACATGCCCTTGAGCATTGGGGGGATTCTGGGGAGCCACAGGTGCAGGAGCAGGTTGCGGTGGGTAATATGCAGGTGGAGCTGGCGATGGTCCAGTTGCCTGTTGGGGTTGTTGGTACCCCTAAGCTATTGGATGTGTTGGATTAGCTGGTGTAGCTTGCTGTGGGTACTACATCGGTTGTGGCGGGAATTGAATGGAGTTCTGTGTAGCAGGCTGGTTATAATATGTAGGAGGTACATATGCTGATGGCGCTTTCGCATAGCAATGTTGTGGACAAGAGGGTCCATGAATTTGATGTGTCTGGTTTGTTGGAGCGTAAGAAGTTATCGCGCAGAAACTGGATGTAGCCCTAGAGAGGTCTGGGGCAGGCATCGTGCTCACCATGCTGAAAGGTTTAGCTTGCGGTGTGATTTGGCCAATAATGCCATCAGCGGCATGTGATGCTCCCGGTGTGTCACCATGTGAAGAGTCACCGCGTGGGGCGTCTGGTATGATTGTGTATAGATAACCCGACTGGGCGTAAATGAGATCAAACTGTTGGGCTTTGAGGATGGCCTCTTCCTTAGACTGGGATCTTTCGGATGCCACATCCTTTGCAATGAGAGGGAGAAGGGATTTGAGAAACCAATCTAGGAAGATACGATCGTCTAATTTGATTTTGCAGAGGCTCCGGCGTCGACGCCACTCATGAATGTGGTCAGTGATGTGGGTGGCCGTGTTCTGTCTGCAAGACAGTAGGATCTCGACGCCCGCATCATAGCGGACAGGTAACTGGAAGAATTGCAGGAAGATCAAGGCAAGGGAGGTAAAGGTGGCATGCGTCCCATGGGGCTGCTCGATATACCACTTGGCTGCAGAGCCAGTGAAAGTGCGCTGTAACAAACGGAGGCCGACAGAGTGGTCCACTATGGAGTTGGAGGAACACCATAGATGGAAGAACATGATATGGTTATGGGGGTCCTCACCTGCCTTACCCTCAAACTTAGGGATGTCGGAGGGGAGTTTGGTGGGCATGTGAGGCCACGCAGGATCATGTCTGATAGGGTCATTGGTGAGACTGGCTAAATCTGGCAAGCTCAGACTTGCCATATATGGTAAGCTAGAAGATGTAGCGACTGGGACTGGGACATGCCTAGTCATTGTGGTATGGGGTCCAGTAGCACCTAAAGGTATGCTAGGTATTGAAGGTATATGTCCTCCAATAGGTGTGGTCTGGTAAGGGCCAGCGCTTCCTAGTGCAACATGGGTTCCACCAGGGTTAGGAATAGTAGTGGTGATTCCTGGTGTTGACACCAGGTCTAAGGAAAATTGACATTTTTGATAAAAGGTCCTAAGAGAAAGAATCATCTCTAAAAGGGTTGAAATAAAGATTTTTATATAAAAATACATTATAAAAACCCATGTTTATAAAGTCCGCCAACAAATTTATGGAAAGGTTAAGCCCCGGTCAGGTTTCGTCGGCGGAGATAGCATAGATCCAAATCAACGGTCCATATTAACCCCGCGTCGCCAAAGTGATCGTCAACAAACGGTGGAGGGTGGTAGCGGACATAATACCACCAAGGCACGTGTCCCACATTCATTCATCCGCGCTTGGAGAAAGTGGTATCGGAAACCACCATAACACCGCGCGGAACCACCCATTACATAAAGGTGGAAAGATCTCTTACGTGGCAAGGTGGGACCTAACAGGTGGCGAACAAGGAATGGATTGAGAAGACCGTGGCACGTGGCACTATACTTTGCATGGATCGGAAGGCCAATACATGTTTCAAATCAAATCAACGGCCAGCATTTCATCCACGGCCAGGAACATGCGCACGAAATATAAAGGAAAGCGGTCGTGGAGCATAAACCGCCTTGACAGGTGTCAGCAGATGGTGCATCCGCGCGGGTAGCAAACCGGAAAAGGAACCCACCTTTTCGATCGCGGATACCGCCGGTGCAATAAAGATGGACAAGATCTGACGGTTCAAAATGATGGTTCAAAGATCAATGGTTGAAAATGACTCACGTTCGTAAAGGTGCAAGGAGGTTAGTCTAAAAGGGATTATATAAAAAGAAAGGGCTCCACATAACGGCATTTTGTATGTGTCGTTATCCTGGAGAGCTCCGAAGACTGGTGGAAGCCGGCGATTGCGACAGAAGGCGAAAAGCAAGCACTTACAGGTAGGGTCTGGTGACCTGTCACTCTCTTTAAACGGAAATTTGTTTAAAAGAAGCATTTAGATGGAGACTGTACAAGATATAGACGTTTTTAGGTCGAAAGATGCCCTAGAAGACAGAGATGAAGACGTTTTCGATACCCTTATTAGGTTCCCAGTCTCCGATGTAAAAGTGAAGTTATCTGAGCTGTTAAAAGAGGGTATAGACCCGCATAGAGTTCACCAGTCATCTCTGATAGCTTTTTGCCCTGACCAATTTCCTGTTTTCCCAGAATTCGTCTCCTGGTGTGCTGAAAAGTATTCACGGGAAGAAAAAGTTGTTTTAAACAGTCAGAAAACTAGAGCCATCTGCAAAATTGAACCAGCCGAAGTGATTAGAGCCCTAGAAATAGATTTGCCCCAAACCCTCGACCCTGAAGTTTTTTCTGAGGTGTCGATTATTGAAAATTTTCCCCACGCTTCTCAGAATGATAGGGAAGTGTTTTTGTCGACGTGTCTCAGACCAGAAACTAGCCTTTCTGAACTCCCTTACCCTTTAGATATCAACCTTTTTAATGAGAATACCCAGTTGGTCTTGACACTGTTGGCCGTAGTTTTAGGGTTAGATTCGGATTTGTATATAACTGAGTTTCAATTGAGTTTATTGTACAGAATAAGTATAGTCCAGTCGGGAATTGACGAAAGTCAAATTCCCCGACTAAATTTTGAAGCTTTCATAGCCGAAAGGATGCATGACCAGATGGTCAATTTTTCCATGCACAGACATTTCAGGTTTCAAGCATTTTTAATGAAAATGATTATGGTATCCAGCCAGGAAGAATTACAGTTCCCAGAAATTGTTTTTGCAACTCCACTGGAAAACAATATTTTCAATTTCATCAATTACATGCTCTCGACGATCTTTAAGATGATTTTCGGAAAAAGTCTGCCTAGGGTATTGCCAGAAATGCAGGTATCAATGCAACTGAATACAGAGTATGCTACAGGAGACTGGTTTTTATCAAAAGATAGTACAGTGGTCAGATTGTATGGGTTCAAGCATAAACCCTATGTGCTACCAGCATTCCTCACCTTGAGGATTTTTGCCTTGGAGTTTTTAAGACAGAAATTGATTGTAGAAGATAACAATTTTTTAGTCCACAGACAAGCAACGGACATTAAGTACCCTTTCACATTAGGTCCGTTTACAATAAAGAATAAGAATGCTGCTGTATATATAGAGAAATTGTTAAAAGACATGAATTTTGAGACAGATGCAGCATTGGAATATGACCGATTAAATATCATATCCAAAAGAAGAATTGAACATCGTATTAAGGCTCTGAATCATCAAACTGTTGAAGGGATGGCAGACAGAGCCAACTGGCTCGAATACAAAGAAGAAATTATCCCAGACAAGTCCGACATAGAAAGGTCATTAGAAGAAGCAATGGCAGAAACAGAAAGCGAAATCAATACTGCATTAGTGGGGTCCAAAAGACCTATACAGGACATCATGGTTATTGATGATGAAGAGACAGAAAAAGGAAAACGATTGAAAACTGATGAGTCACAGGAATTGACAACCATTTCAGAAGAAGCAAAAGCTACAGAAAATGAAATACCCGAGGTTACAGTGAGGGAATACAATATTGAAGAGACCTCTGTAGGGGATGATGTAAATAGACCTAAAAATTTCATGGATGTATTTAATGAACATAGTAAAAACAAACAGGAATCTGCGAAACAAACAAGTCTATTGTTTCCAAAGGTCAGAAATATATCAAACAATGAAGTAAGCTTATTCACCAGCAGGAACATCAAAGAAAATTCTTTAAAATTTTCAGTTGTGACCAAAGACAAGATCTCAGAGATGAGTGTAGATTTGTCAAAGATAAATGCCCCTGACAAAATTTTGTTACATAGACAAGCTGGAGAGGTTATATACTCAGACTATTTGGGGGCCACATTGAGAGAAAACAAACTAAAGAATTCAGTAGACAAATTAAATAATCAGTTGAGACAAGAAAAGGCAGAGAATAAGTCTCGACAACATCAAATTAAGAAGCTACAAATGGACTTAACTAATAAAGATGGAGCTGCAGCTACCAAACTGCTCCAGGAGAAGGAAGAAACGATTTTAACATTGAGACGAAGGTTAAAAATCCCAGATGCTGTACTCATTCAAGGTGCAGAATTGACTATATTAGAAAAAGAGAAAGAAGAGTTATCTAACGAAGTCAATGATGTCACAGCTAAATTGTTAAAGCTGTCTGACAAAAAGGATTATTGGGAAAAAGAAAGGTTCACTTTGGAAGAACAGTTGGCAACAGCGAGAAAACAATTAGCAGAGAGCAGTCAGCAGCAAGTACAGACAGGCCCAGAAGAGGATAAGAATGGTGTAGATGGGATTTTGCAGGCAATGTCACAAATAAGTTTAAAGGATAATGAAATCAAATTGTTGAAAGCCGAAATACAAAAATTAAAAGAGGAAAATGAAGCAAAAGAAAAAGAAATAAAAACTTTGCAGGCAAATAATCAGGAATTGAGCAGTAATAATAAAGGATTGGCTGCTCATGCAATAGGACAAGCTGCTATGCAGGGATGTAAACATATGGTGTGGGACCAGATCATCAAAGAAGTTGAAAAACTTAGGCCATATCTGGATTATATAAGAGTTAAGGAAAAGGTAGCCAAAGATGCCTTCGACAGTTGCCGAGCAGTCAGAGAAGGGTTAAATAGAAAGCCGAAAGAAATAGCCCAGAGAGCAATTACATTTTTAAATAGTTTATCCGAGGCAGACCTGACGGCCATGAGTATAACAAACAGAATTTCTGTCATCACTTGGGCAAGAAGGATCTTAGGCAAATACTCACATATCGAAAACATCGAGGCCAAAGCAGGAGAAATAAGGAAAGAAGTAATACAGTTCAGAAAGCAATTTGACAAGTTAGTGAACAAGGGATTCCCAGCTTTCTGGAACGAAAATAATGAATTAATTCCTCCAGCTGATTATAAAAGATTATTGTTTGATATCAGGATGGATCACCGAAAATTCCAGCAGATAGATCACATGCTCACAGGAAAAATTCTAATGGAGAAAATGTCAGGGGAATTTGAAATTTTAAATATGTTGATTTTAACTTGCGCAAACCTTCTTCCTATTTCTTATGCAGATCATATCGAGATGCGAGTCTTGGTGAAAGAAATGACCAGTTATGACCTACCCACGGCTGACCAGTGGAATTATGTAGAGAAGTACGGAAAGACCAGATATTCTGTTCATACTTAAATGCATTTGAAATTCTTGCCATGTGGCAAAAATGATGATATCCAAAAGTCTTGCCAAGTGGCAAAAAAGACTTTTTATTTTAAATTTGTAATATTATTTGAAAGACAGTTATGGGTTACTCGAAGACAGTTATCTTTAGTTAAATATTTTTAATTATTAGTTAGAAGAAGCAGTTATGTGAAGCTTCTTCTGAAAATTTTGTATAAAAAACAATGGAGGTCATTGTTGAAAGGGTTGGAAAATTTTTGAGAAACAAGTATGTTTTGAAGTTTATTTTTGAAATAAAGGCAGTACAGTGATGATACCTATCCTTTGATACAGAGATTCATGAGTTAATCAGTCTTGCAGTCTGTTATTTTCCTTATCCTTATATGTGCATGTTTATCTTCTTCGTTATATCTCCCATGATGTTTTTCTTCTATATTTAAATGAACATTTGAAATAACTTGAGATTCATACTGGTTATGCCTCATTTTATCTGCATTTAAATATCCATTTTATTCTCCAAAGTTGACAATAGATTTATCCTGGATAGATACCTGTTGTTGATGGAATGTCTTTACTTCTTTCTATGTCGCCTGAAAAATCAAATTGACTGTAACATGATTACTATCTTGCCTCTGTGAAATCTTTATGGTGAAAATCTCTTGCTGGTTTATTATACATTTTGAAAGCTTTGACTCCATGCCCAATGTTTCTTGTTTACCTTTTCAACCAGAAAATATCTTTTGAGAAGTTTTAAGGAAACCTTTATATATTTTAGCCTTCATATATATATTCTGAGAGAGCCCTCTCTGGTAGAGAAAATGGCTAGTTCTTCTACCTAAAGCTTGGTTTGAAATAGGTTACCTTAGGTCTTATTTTCTTACAACTGGAATAAAATCTAAGTGCTAACATTTTGGCGCCGTTGCCGGGGACGAAAGTAAAATTTTCCCTGGGAGAAACGACAAAGAAAGCTCAAATTTCTTGGGCAAGGAAGTTTGAAACAAGTTGGTTGTAGATATTTCCCTGGCGACTTCACTTGTGACAGTTTTTAGAAGTTTTGAGATTAAGTTGAGAAAGACATTGTGGCTACAAGAAGGAATCCCGGTTCGCAGTTCTTTTCGGGCGTAGATAATCCAGAAAAACTCCTCAAGACGGAGAAAATCAAAGGCAAGACGAAAGAAGGTATTTCCCAGTTTTCAAATATATTTCCTTCTTTGCAAGAACATTTGTTTGAGGAAGAAAATATTGGTCCCAGTGAAAAGATTTTGTTTAGAACTAAGTCAGATTCTGATTTGAGAGAAACAAAAGTTGATCCACAAAGTTTGTGGGACTATTCTTTAAAATCTGTTTGGGAAAATTTACAAAGATCTGAGAGGAAAGCACCTGAAATATCCAAAGCCCAAAGAATACCTGTACCGGGTAATAGACAACAGGCGACTGTAGTTGCACCTTATAACCCACCACCCATGGCTGCCAGATTTGCTCCTTTGGTTTTGCCAGCAGTTTTACATGATTTACCTCAAAATTATGCACAGAGGATCTTTACTTTTGATAATGAGGGAAATTATACAGCACAGCAACATGTTGATAATTTCAGCGATTTTATTGATTTAGAAGAAGTAGATTTTGATGATGCTAAAATGAGGTTGTTTGCTCAAAGTTTGAGAGGTGAAGTGAAAAAATGGTTTAGAGCTTTGGCCGTTGGATCTATTGCAAATTATGATGCCTTTACAACCCTTTTTATTGAAAGATGGGAAGATCAGAAGAATCCTTCACAGGTATTGACCCAATACAACAATTTGAAAAAGGGAGGGTTTGAGTCAGTTCAGGAGTTTTCTGCCAGATTTATGAAAGTCTACAATTCAATCCCTATAGATATAAAACCTCCAGTAGGAGCAGCCAAGTTACATTATGCTGATGCTTTTGAAGGTGATTTTTCATGCACATTAAGAGAAAGAAGATCTACTACTTTGGCAATAATGATGAAAGATGCAGTAGAAGTTGAGGCTAATATGATGGCTTCTGGAAAAATGAGACATAGAGATATGGATAGAAAGAAAATTAGAGAAGATAATCAAAATGTGGCTTCTTCTTCTGCCTCTTCTTCCTCTACTGATATAAAGTTCGAAACGATGATGAAAACTATGGAAAAATTGCTAGAAAGATTAGTAGTGGACAATAAAACTCCAAATAAAGAACCAGCAGAACCTCAAATCAGAAACCCTAACTTCAGGAGACCTTTTGTTCCAGCTGTAAGACCGAGAGGACAGCCAAACCCAAGGAATGCAGAAGACGATCAGATCCGACCTCCTTTTCCTGAAAATTATATTGCTGGAGAAGCTGAAGCCGAAATGCCTGAAGGGGATATTCATCATTGTGGTAGTTCTGATCCAGAAGTATATTTGACTAAACAGGAGCATGATATGTTCATGGAAGAAGGAGAATGTTGTAGTTTGGAGATAGGAAGTGATCAATACCAGATTGGTTATCAAAACGCCATAAATGATCTTCAAAGAAAGATGAATCTGAGGAACCGAGATGTTGTAATTGACAAAGGGAAAGAACCAATAGGCAAGTCAAAAAGAAATGCTGATAAAGCTTCTACAAGTCAGTCTGAACCACAAACTAAAAGAAAAGAAAATGAAGATGTACCCAAGGTAATTCCAGACATCAAGAAAGATTCAATGAAAGAAAGTGATAAAAATTTGGTTCCTTTCAACATACAGAATGAAATGTCAAAAGTCAAGATTTCAGTACCCTTTAATGAAATACTGAAGAACAAGGAATACAAGGAGCAAATTTTCAAGATGATGCAGGTAGAAACTCGGGTGGAAGTAGACACTTTGGAGTTAGATGATGATAATCCTAATATCTGTTTAGGATCAAGAATGGAAGACAATAGTTTGGAAGAAGTTTCTCCTTTCTATGTGAATTTGGATATTCATGATAAAGTGGTACATAACTGTATGTTGGATTCCGGAGCTTCTCATAATTTGATGCCCAAACTTGTAGTAGATTCTCTAGGATTGGAGATCACAAGACCATATGATGACTTATTTTCTTTTGATTCAAGGAAAGTTAAATGTTTAGGGTTGATTAAAGATTTGACAGTCAATCTCAGTAAAATACCAGCCAAAGGTATTCTCATGGATGTGGTGGTTGCTGATATCCCTGCAAAGTTTGGTATGTTATTATCCAGGTCGTGGGCTTCAAAGTTAAAGGGAACTCTACAAATGGATATGTCTTTCGCTACTATTCCAGTGTTGGGGGTGCACAGAAGATTGTATACTGAAAAGAGAGCTTCTTATTTGGTAAGTGATCTAAAAGAACCTGAGAAACATGCCATTTATGCTCTAGACACCGATTTGGGGTCTTGCATTTTGTACAATGATGTTGAATCTAAAGAAAAGATTGATTTAATTGAACCTAAAGAAAATAAGGAAGAAAAATTGTTAAGAGAAAAAATCAGAAAAGAAGGTACTTGGACCATGCACTTTGATGGAGCTAGAAGCAGGGAAGGAGCTGGAGCAGGAGTATGGATAATTACTCCTGACAGAGATTTTCTAATGTTTTCTTACCAATTGAATTTTGAGTGTACCAACAATGTTGCAGAGTATGAAGCCTTAATTCTGGGATTGAATGTGTTGAAGGATTTGAAAGCAAAAAAGATTGAAGTATTCGGAGATTCTGAATTGGTTATAAATCAAATAAAAGCTATTTATCAGACCAAACACCCGAAAATGAGGTCCTATAGGAATGAAGTGTGGGATTTACTGGAAAACTTCTTTGATGAACATGATGTTATCTCAATTCCCCGAGTTAGCAGCACTGTAGCAGATTCTTTAGCCACTGCAGGAGCTGCGTTCAAAACTCCCGTCTTTTCTAAAAAGGAATATAATATCGAAGTCATACATAGACCATCCATTCCAGACAATGTCAAGCATTGGCAGGTCTTTGAAGATGACCAACAGATCAAACGCTTTTTGGAAATGACAGATGAGTTCCACTACAGATCTATTGACGCGGAAGGTGATGAGATGGGACCAGACGAAGTGGATTCTCCGGAGGAAGCCGAAAAATTCAAACAGAGGATCGGAGGTAAGGATATTATTCAACTGAAGAATAATGTTATCCCTAGAGGTTTAATTCCTTTAGAAAAGTTATTTGATAAAAATGATGTGGTAAAGAATCCAAAGATTGAACCAAAACCTGAAGATGTGAAGGATTATAATCTGGGTTCCGAAAAAGATCCCAAATTAGTAAAACTTTCAAAGAAGTTACCAAGAAAAGAAGAAGATAAAAGTGTAGAAGTAATGAAAAGGTTTTCAGATGTTTTTGCTTGGAGCTATGAGGATTTAAAGGAATATGATATTTCTGTTATACAGCATACAATTCCAATTAAACCAGGTGAAAAGCCTTTTAAGCAAAAATTGAGAAGAATAAATCCCAAGCTACTGCCAGTGATAGAAAAAGAAGTGAAGAAGTTGTTTGATGCTAAGATAATTGTGTCTCTGAGGTTTTCCAAGTGGTTAGCAAATTTAGTACCTGTGAGGAAAAAGAATGGAGAAATAAGGCTGTGTGTGGATTTTAGAAACTTGAACAGAGCTTCGTTAAAAGATAATTATCCACTCCCTAAAATGGACCAGGTTTTACAACAAGTTGTGGGAGCTGAGAGGATTTCCATGCTAGATGGTTTTTCAGGTTATAATCAAATCAAAGTTCACCCAGAAGATCAAGAAAAAACTGCTTTTACTACACCTTGGGGAACGTTTATGTACGCCAAAATGCCATTTGGTCTAATGAATGCAGGAGCAACGTTTCAGAGAGCTATGGATATTGCATTTGCAGACGAAAGGGACAAAATTGTGGTGGTATACATGGATGATATCACTGTTTATTCAAAGAACGCCGCTGATCACTGGAAACATTTGGAAAGAGTTTTCATAAAATGTAGAAGGTTTGGAATTTCGTTAAATCCTAAGAAATCACATTTTTGCATGGAAGAAGGAAGGTTATTGGGACACATCATATCCAAAGAAGGAATTAAGATTGATCCAGAGAGAGTATCTGCAATACAAAAGGTGGGAATTCCTAGAAGTAAGAAAGAGATTCAGTCATTCATAGGAAGGGTAAATTGGTTGAGGAGGTTCATCCCCAGTTTTGCTGAAATTTTAAGAAATATCACGGAAATGTTGAGAAAAGATAGAGAAATCAAATGGAATGAAGAAGCAAGAAAATCCTTTGACAACATCAAAAAAGCATTGACCGAAGCACCGGTATTAATTAGTCCAGATTATACAAGGGATTTCATTATGTTTACATATGCATCGGAGCACACAGTGGCTGGAGTACTGTTGCAGAAGAATCAAGAGGGTATAGAACAGCCTATTGCATTTTTTAGTAAAATTCTGAGAGATGCAGAATTAAAATACAACATCATGGAAAAACAAGCTTATGCTTTAGTGAAAGCATTGAAGGATTTCAGAATATATATTTTGCATTCTCATACAATAGCGCATGTTCCATCATCAGCAGTAAAAGACATTCTTACACAACCAGATCCTGAAGGGAAAAGAGCAAAATGGATAGCAGTACTGCTAGAATATGACCTGGACATTAAACCCACCAAATTAATAAAAGGTCAAGGTCTAGCTAAGATGATGACAGAAACAAATTTGGATTCCCTCAGTATAAATTTTATGGCTGAAACTTCGTCCGAGGATGTTCCAAAGTCACCAATAATTGAAGATTTCTCTTTATCTCCCTGGTATTCAGATATTGTGTATGTCTTGCAGAATCTCCAAGCACCCGTAGACATGGAAAAAACGAGAGCCAGGTCAGTAAAACTGAAAGCTGCAAAGTTTTGCATATTAGATGGGAATTTGTTTTGGAAAGATCCAGGAGGAATATTGTTAAATTGTCTTTTAGAGAATGAGGCACAGCATATTATGGTGGAATTTCATAAAGGTATGTGTGGAGCACATCATTCATGGAAGGCTACAGTGAACAAAATTCTTAGAGCTGGTTTTTACTGGCCTAGCATGTATTCCGATGTGTATAAAGAAATAACAAAATGTCATGAATGTCAAATTTTTGATGGAAAAAGAGAATTATTACCATTTCCATTGAAACCCATTTCAGTTGAAGCACCGTTCCAACAGTGGGGGTTAGATTTTATTGGTGAAATTAACCCGAATTCTTCAGGACAACACAAGTGGATTTTGACTGCTACTGATTACTTCACAAAATGGATTGAGGCCATACCAACCAGAAATGCTACAGAAACGGTGATTATGAACTTTTTGGAAGAAAATATTTTGTCCAGGTTTGGTTGCCCTAAAAGGATAGTGACAGATAATGCCCCAGCGTTCAAGTCAAAAAAGATGATAAATTTCTGTCATAAATATCACATACATCTGAATCATTCAACAGCTTATTATCCACAAGGAAATGGATTAGCCGAATCTTCAAATAAAAGTTTGGTGAGAATCATAAAGAAGTTGTTAGAGGATAATAAGAGGGCTTGGCACACCAAACTGAAATATGCTCTATGGGCAGACAGAATCAGTACAAAAAGAGCAATTGGCACTTCACCTTTTCAGTTGGTATATGGTACAGAAGTAGTTTTTCCTGTTTCTTTAGGATTGCCAGTCATGAAATTTTTACAAGAAGTTGATGAAGAACCAAATCATATGCAAAGAAGAATAAATCAAATGATAGAATTGCATGAAGTCAGAGAGAAGGCATACAACAAGACCCAAATACATCAAGAAAAAATGAAAAAAACTTTTGACAGAAAAGTTAAGGAAAGAGATTTTCAAATAAATGATTTGGTTTTGAAATGGGATTCCAGGAAAGAAGAGCACCATGGAAAGTTTGAACATTTATGGAAAGGTCCATATATTATTGCAGGATGCCAAGGAGAAAATGCTTTTATCTTAAAAAATTGCAATGGAGAATTTTATCCTGGAGGGCCAGTAAATGGGAGGCACCTCAAACATTATTTGTCCTAACAGATGGAAGTTAAAGAAAGTTCTTGTACAGTGTAAATATTTCAAAAAAAAAAAAAAAAAAAAAAAAAAAATTGAAATTTGAATGTGGCCCAATGGATCAGGCACTTGGTCTACGATGTTCTTTGCTACCTCGCAGGGAGGATAGCATCCCCAGTTGGAGCCAGTTGTTGACACCAGGTCTAAGGAAAATTGACATTTTTGATAAAAGGTCCTAAGAGAAAGAATCATCTCTAAAAGGGTTGAAATAAAGATTTTTATATAAAAATACATTATAAAAACCCATGTTTATAAAGTCCGCCAACAAATTTATGGAAAGGTTAAGCCCCGGTCAGGTTTCGTCGGCGGAGATAGCATAGATCCAAATCAACGGTCCATATTAACCCCGCGTCGCCAAAGTGATCGTCAACAAACGGTGGAGGGTGGTAGCGGACATAATACCACCAAGGCACGTGTCCCACATTCATTCATCCGCGCTTGGAGAAAGTGGTATCGGAAACCACCATAACACCGCGCGGAACCACCCATTACATAAAGGTGGAAAGATCTCTTACGTGGCAAGGTGGGACCTAACAGGTGGCGAACAAGGAATGGATTGATAAGACCGTGGCACGTGGCACTATACTTTGCATGGATCGGAAGGCCAATACATGTTTCAAATCAAATCAACGGCCAGCATTTCATCCGCGGCCAGGAACATGCGCACGGAATATAAAGGAAAGCGGTCGCGGAGCATAAACCGCCTTGACAGGTGTCAGCAGATGGTGCATCCGCGCGGGTAGAAAACCGGAAAAGGAACCCACCTTTTCGATCGCGGATACCGCCGGTGCAATAAAGATGGACAAGATCTGACGGTTCAAAATGATGGTTCAAAGATCAATGGTTGAAAATGACTCACGTTCGTAAAGGTGCAAGGAGGTTAGTCTAAAAGGGCTTATATAAAAAGAAAGGGCTCCACATAACGGCATTTTGTATGTGTCGTTATCCTGGAGAGCTCCGAAGACTGGTGGAAGCCGGCGATTGCGACAGAAGGCGAAAAGCAAGCACTTACAGGTAGGGTCTGGTGACCTGTCACTCTCTTTAAACGGAAATTTGTTTAAAAGAAGCATTTAGATGGAGACTGTACAAGATATAGACGTTTTTAGGTCGAAAGATGCCCTAGAAGACAGAGATGAAGACGTTTTCGATACCCTTATTAGGTTCCCAGTCTCCGATGTAAAAGTGAAGTTATCTGAGCTGTTAAAAGAGGGTATAGACCCGCATACAGTTCACCAGTCATCTCTGATAGCTTTTTGCCCTGACCAATTTCCTGTTTTCCCAGAATTCGTCTCCTGGTGTGCTGAAAACTATTCACGGGAAGAAAAAGTTGTTTTAAACAGTCAGAAAACTAGAGCCATCTGCAAAATTGAACCAGCCGAAGTGATTAGAGCCCTAGAAATAGATTTGCCCCAAACCCTCGACCCTGAAGTTTTTTCTGAGGTGTCGATTATTGAAAATTTTCACCACGCTTCTCAGAATGATAGGGAAGTGTTTTTGTCGACGTGTCTCAGACCAGAAACTAGCCTTTCTGAACTCCCTTACCCTTTAGATATCAACCTTTTTAATGAGAATACCCAGTTGGTCTTGACACTGTTGGCCGTAGTTTTAGGGTTAGATTCGGATTTGTATATAACTGAGTTTCAATTGAGTTTATTGTACAGAATAAGTATAGTCCAGTCGGGAATTGACGAAAGTCAAATTCCCCGACTAAATTTTGAAGCTTTCATAGCCGAAAGGATGCATGACCAGATGGTCAATTTTTCCACGCACAGACATTTCAGGTTTCAAGCATTTTTAATGAAAATGATTATGGTATCCAGCCAGGAAGAATTACAGTTCCCAGAAATTGTTTTTGCAACTCCACTGGAAAACAATATTTTCAATTTCATCAATTACATGCTCTCGACGATCTTTAAGATGATTTTCGGAAAAAGTCTGCCTAGGGTATTGCCAGAAATGCAGGTATCAATGCAACTGAATACAGAGTATGCTACAGGAGACTGGTTTTTATCAAAAGATAGTACAGTGGTCAGATTGTATGGGTTCAAGCATAAACCCTATGTGCTACCAGCATTCCTCACCTTGAGGATTTTTGCCTTGGAGTTTTTAAGACAGAAATTGATTGTAGAAGATAACAATTTTTTAGTCCACAGACAAGCAACGGACATTAAGTACCCTTTCACATTAGGTCCGTTTACAATAAAGAATAAGAACGCTGCTGTATATATAGAGAAATTGTTAAAAGACATGAATTTTGAGACAGATGCAGCATTGGAATATGACCCATTAAATATCATATCCAAAAGAAGAATTGAACATCGTATTAAGGCTCTGAATCATCAAACTGTTGAAGGGATGGCAGACAGAGCCAACTGGCTCGAATACAAAGAAGAAATTATCCCAGACAAGTCCGACATAGAAAGGTCATTAGAAGAAGCAATGGCAGAAACAGAAAGCGAAATCAATACTGCATTAGTGGGGTCCAAAAGACCTATACAGGACATCATGGTTATTGATGATGAAGAGACAGAAAAAGGAAAACGATTGAAAACTGATGAGTCACAGGAATTGACAACCATTTCAGAAGAAGCAAAAGCTACAGAAAATGAAATACCCGAGGTTACAGTGAGGGAATACAATATTGAAGAGACCTCTGTAGGGGATGATGTAAATAGACCTAAAAATTTCATGGATGTATTTAATGAACATAGTAAAAACAAACAGGAATCTGCGAAACAAACAAGTCTATTGTTTCCAAAGGTCAGAAATATATCAAACAATGAAGTAAGCTTATTCACCAGCAGGAACATCAAAGAAAATTCTTTAAAATTTTCAGTTGTGACCAAAGACAAGATCTCAGAGATGAGTGTAGATTTGTCAAAGATAAATGCCCCTGACAAAATTTTGTTACATAGACAAGCTGGAGAGGTTATATACTCAGACTATTTGGGGGCCACATTGAGAGCAAACAAACTAAAGAATTCAGTAGACAAATTAAATAATCAGTTGAGACAAGAAAAGGCAGAGAATAAGTCTCGACAACATCAAATTAAGAAGCTACAAATGGACTTAACTAATAAAGATGGAGCTGCAGCTACCAAACTGCTCCAGGAGAAGGAAGAAACGATTTTAACATTGAGACGAAAGTTAAAAATCCCAGATGCTGTACTCATTCAAGGTGCAGAATTGACTATATTAGAAAAAGAGAAAGAAGAGTTATCTAACGAAGTCAATGATGTCACAGCTAAATTGGTAAAGCTGTCTGACGAAAAGGATTATTGGGAAAAAGAAAGGTTCACTTTGGAAGAACAGTTGGCAACAGCGAGAAAACAATTAGCAGAGAGCAGTCAGCAGCAAGTACAGACAGTCCCAGAAGAGGATAAGAATGGTGTAGATGGGATTTTGCAGGCAATGTCACAAATAAGTTTAAAGGATAATGAAATCAAATTGTTGAAAGCAGAAATACAAAAATTAAAAGAGGAAAATGAAGCAAAAGAAAAAGAAATAAAAACTTTGCAGGCAAATAATCAGGAATTGAGCAGTAATAATAAAGGATTGGCTGCTCATGCAACAGGACAAGCTGCTATGCAGGGATGTAAACATATGGTGTGGGACCAGATCATCAAAGAAGTTGAAAAACTTAGGCCATATCTGGATTATATAAGAGTTAAGGAAAAGGTAGCCAAAGATGCCTTCGACAGTTGCCGAGCAGTCAGAGAAGGGTTAAATAGAAAGCCGAAAGAAATAGCCCAGAGAGCAATTACATTTTTAAATAGTTTATCCGAGGTAGACCTGACGGCCATGAGTATAACAAACAGAATTTCTGTCATCACTTGGGCCAGAAGGATCTTAGGCAAATACTCACATATCGAAAACATCGAGGCCAAAGCAGGAGAAATAAGGAAAGAAGTAATACAGTTCAAAAAGCAATTTGACAAGTTAGTGAACAAGGGATTCCCAGCTTTCTGGAACGAAAATAATGAATTAATTCCTCCAGCTGATTATAAAAGATTATTGTTTGATATCAGGATGCATCACCGAAAATTCCAGCAGATAGATCACATGCTCACAGGAAAAATTCTAATGGAGAAAATGTCAGGGGAATTTGAAATTTTAAATATGTTGATTTTAACTTGCGCAAACCTTCTTCCTATTTCTTATGCAGATCATATCGAGATGCGAGTCTTGGTGAAAGAAATGACCAGTTATGACCTACCCACGGCTGACCAGTGGAATTATGTAGAGAAGTACGGAAAGACCAGATATTCTGTTCATACTTAAATGCATTTGAAATTCTTGCCATGTGGCAAAAATGATGACATCCAAAAGTCTTGCCAAGTGGCAAAAAAGACTTTTTATTTTAAATTTGTAATATTATTTGAAAGACAGTTATGGGTTACTCGAAGACAGTTATCTTTAGTTAAATATTTTTAATTATTAGTTAGAAGAAGCAGTTATGTGAAGCTTCTTCTGAAAATTTTGTATAAAAAACAATGGAGGTCATTGTTGAAAGGGTTGGAAATTTTTTGAGAAACAAGTATGTTTTGAAGTTTATTTTTGAAATAAAGGTAGTACAGTGATGATACCTATCCTTTGATACAGAGATTCATGAGTTAATCAGTCTTGCAGTCTGTTATTTTCCTTATCCTTATATGTGCATGTTTATCTTCTTCGTTATATCTCCCATGGTGTTTTTCTTCTATATTTAAATGAACATTTGAAATAACTTGAGATTCATACTGGTTATGCCTCATTTTATCTGCATTTAAATATCCATTTTATTCTCCAAAGTTGACAATAGATTTATCCTGGATAGATACCTGTTGTTGATGGAATGTCTTTACTTCTTTCTATGTCGCCTGAAAAATCAAATTGACTGTAACATGATTACTATCTTGCCTCTGTGAAATCTTTATGGTGAAAATCTCTTGCTGGTTTATTATACATTTTGAAAGCTTTGACTCCATGCCCAATGTTTCTTGTTTACCTTTTCAACCAGAAAATATCTTTTGAGAAGTTTTAAGGAAACCTTTATATATTTTAGCCTTCATATATATATTCTGAGAGAGCCCTCTCTGGTAGAGAAAATGGCTAGTTCTTCTACCTAAAGCTTGGTTTGAAATAGGTTACCTTAGGTCTTATTTTCTTACAACCGGAATAAAATCTAAGTGCTAACACCTGGGATAGGGTTTGTGGAAACCAGATGGGGTGTGACCCCTATGTTGGGCATACCCATAATAGGTGGTGGCCCTGTGTTTGGAATTCCTATAACAGGAGGTGGCCCTGTGTTGGTCATTCCTAAATGTGGAGTGTTTCCCATATTGGGCATACCCAGGGGGGTGGTTGTTGCCATGGACGGAACTGCAGTAGAAGGGTCTGTAGACGTCTCTCCAATGGTGTTGGTAAAGAGTGGATCAAATGGTGTTCCAGACATAATGTTGGTTGGGAATAACGCAGTGGGATTTTCAGATTCTGCCTCAGAATCAGAAGTGAAGTGAGGTGTGTCAGAATCGGATGACTGTCTAGTTGACTGACGATGTGTCGAGTCAAGGGATAAGGATCGATGTCGGTGATGTGGCGAGCCAGGTAGACTGAACTCTAGGAGTTTTCCCTGTAGACGACGAGAGCGTCTAAAATTCTCAATGGTGAGAAAATGAGTTTTTGTGGAAAAATCTGTTTAAGTATCAGGTGGTGATATATATATATATATATAACTCAAAACCCTAATGCAACCAAGGGTGCAAGAAGGGGAGTGAAAATGAAGGCTCTAAGGCCAAAAAATCAACCTCAAAAAATGCACTTATTCTAGCAGCTGTGCTACAATAACTCGAGGGATGCAACAAATGGTCAGAATACCAACATGCAAACAGCTCCTAGAAAAAATAGGTGTAACTAGACCAAAGGTGGGTTGAATCATGCAAACACCTAACTAAAAGTATTGTGAATCAACAAACGATATCCTCTGCAAGGTGATGAAATCCGAGTCAGACAATATGAGTGTTGATACAACGGCTAGATATCCTCCTACCGGGAGGGACACCGAGTAATCAATCCTAAAGAAAGGCTACTAGGATACTCCGTTCATGATGCGTCGAGAAAAGGTAAATCTATCGTTTGGTCCTTTGATCGCAATATCCCAATACAGGGATATCCCGAGAACTGCGAATGGTAGACCTTCGATTACTGAATGTATTTCGATATTCCACTCAGGCTTCCGAAACCATCCTCGCGACTTCAACCCTCCTAGGGGAGAGGCCTTCCCACAAACCGGTTGTGACCACGCCAATAAATACTAAGAGATTTTAGCTCCCTAAATGGACAACTTCTATGTCTCAGATGTAATAATTGAGGGGTGTTATTGGAACACCTATCCCCCCAATACTACCTAGCTACAAAGTTCTTTGAGTGTTCCTCAAGTGAGGCTAAAAGTGTGTTGAAATTAGGGTAAGTTTTAAAGCTCAGTTCAATTAAGTGTTTGAGTGGGTGCACATGTAGTATTGTAAACTGAACTTGAAAGAAGTAAATGCTTTATAGGAAATTTTCAAAAAATAAAGGATCTTTCAAAAACAAAAAAGCAAATATTTATGACTTCTTTTAATAAATGGAAAAATGCTTTGCAAAATTAACTCAAAAAACAAAGGATCTTTGGGATCATGAAAGCAAATAATAGACTTCTTGAAAGAAATAAATGGTTTTCTTTTCAAGGAAATTGCTAAGGGCAAGATTTTTAAAGAAGTAAACAGGAAATTTTTTTAACCTAGATAAACTGCAAAATAAGTCTTTCTTTCACTTTCTTGAAAATTTTTAAAAAGACTTATAGATGTGCATTTAAATAGTAAAATTTTTTCTATGGCTGTAAAATATGCAGAATTTAATACTGTAAAAATGTGCTATGTGGGGAGAAAATACAGTAAAAAATAATTTTTTGAATCGGAATGGCCGAATGAAAAAATTAGCAACGCGGCTTTTGATAGAAAAGCCGCGATGGACCGCGCGGGTTTTTGTTGCACAGTCGCGATGGACCGCGCGGGATTTAGGCGCACTGTCGGGATGTGCAGCGTGGAAAATGTCCGCGAAGCCGCGATGTGCAGCGCGGAAAATGTCCGCGAAGCCGTGGGGAACCGCGCGGAAAATGGCCACGCAGTTGCGATGTGCAGCGTGGTAAATGATCGCGAAGCCGCGATGTGGAGCGCGAAAACAGGCCGCGAAGCCGCGGTGAACCGTGCGGAAAAAAGCCGAAAGGTCGCAATGGACCGCGCAACTGTCAGGCTAAAAATCGCGAGGCGAAAGCTGTGCACGGAAGCTGAAAAATGAACCCGAAAATTTAGAATTCCAGGCTGTTAATGGCAATAGACAGGGCCAAAAACTAGAGCAACAATGGATCTGTTGTCTAGGATGGAAGATCTATGGATCTAAAGGCTAAAAACTAATAAAAAACTAAAATTAAAAGCAAAATTTGAGATCTATTGTTCAAAGCCAACAGAGTCGCCAAAAACTGTTGGCCTGGTTTTGCAACCAGGCTTAGTGCTATGGGCACCTGCTAACTAGTAGCAGCAGTTTCAATAGAATTAAACAAGAAACTAATCTAAACAAAACTAATCATGGATCTATGCAAGAATATAAGCGAATAGTGTAAACATTTAAAAAAACAAGAACAAGGAAATATTAAAGAATGAATTTGTATTGAAAAATGGGGGGCAAGCAAGTGCTTGCGATAATACCTTCAATGGTGAAGGTTGATGTTGAGCAACTCCCAATATGAGTAGCTCCAAGCTCCAAGAGGTCTCCTTCTCCAAGGTTGCTTACAATGGCCAAAATGCTCAAGGAAGATTTCGGCAGCATGAGGATGAGATAATGGATGGATGTGAAATGAGGAGCCCCTACCACCTTTTTATAGGTTTTGGTGGTGGGGAATACCATTTGTGGTTTTGTGGAAACCAAATGGTATTGACCAACATGGTTTAGGTACTTTTCCCTCCTTTTTCTTTTTTTGAATAAAATTAATATTTTTATTCCCTTTTTAATATTTTTGGGAATTTGGACCCTTTTTGAGGGTTTTTTATGCTTTTTTAGGAAAAATAATCTTTTTGAGTGGGAAAAAGGGGTGTACTAAGGTCTTTTGGTGACCTTTTGTTGGTTTCAGAGGCTCAGATGGTGGAAAAGTGGACAAATGGGTCATGTGAATAAGGGAATGAGCTAGTGAGCACTTTTTTGGTGTTAACACAACTCGACATTTTGGGTTGCGGGTTCGGGGACACACAACACAACTAAAAGGTAAAACAAATTCCGGAAATTCGAAAGCCGCAGTTGCGGGTTTCGGTTTTTGGGTTTCGGGATAAAAATTCCCAAAATTATTAACAAAGGGGTTTCCACAACCCGCACCTTTCGGGTTGTGGGTTTCAGGTCGAACAAAATCAAAAGACCTAAAATGAATTCCCGCAACATGTGCCTGTCGGGTTGCAGGTTTCAGGTTATTGGAATGTCGGGTTTCGTGTTGGGAGGAGTAAAGAACAAAAAATGCTTAAAAATTAAGGCTTCCAGCAAAACAAAAACACTTAGAAATTTCCGAAAGAGAAAATGATAGTCAAGCATAACAAAGGTACAGGTATAAGATCATAGAAACAAAGTTCAAAACCTCATGTTCACAAGAACACCTACCCAAATACCTTTGTGTTTATTTTTTAAAAATTGGGTCTCCCACGCATATCTGAAGCATGGGATCTGTTGTGGCCACAACAAGGAGCAACTAAACTTGCAGAAATCAATAACTTGGAGGAAAAGATCGAAATTCATATTAATGAAAGGAACCAACCAATTGGTCCAAACTCCGTGAAGCTATCTTCATTACTAGGTGTGCTCAGAAGGGAAATGGTTCCAATAAATTATTCTGATTGGAGGAAGGCTTCAGATCAATTAAAGGAGGACTTGTGGAACATTATTAATGTGAGTACTAGAGATTATGTGTATTTGTTTTCAACATTTATATTTTTGGATGATTTCGAAGTTTATTTTCAAACCATGTATGACATCTAAAAATGCAATTCTTGTATGTTGTAGGAAAAATTCATAATACCCCCAATCCTTAAAGAATATTGTATGAAATCCATTGGCCATAAGGCAAAAAATAATACATATCGGTTGACCAAAAAATACTGTGACCCTTATGAGTCAACAAAGGAAAGTTTAAAAAATGTTCCTCCAATTAGGATAAGTGAGATAGTGTGGAGAGAATTCATCTTATCACGAGCCACCACTGAATTCCTGGTAAAGAAAAAGTTCACATATTATATAGTCAAGTTTTTTAGAATGTCTATTGGCTTGTAATGTTGACTTATATATTTTATTTTCAATTGATTTCTAGGATATAAGGAGAAAAAACAAGGAAAATAGAGAAAAGGAGAGGGACTTGCACACCTTTGGACGTCGAGGTTATCAACGAGTCAAAGATGATATGGTAAACCATTGTGATGATATTTTATCCGATATGAGAAATATTAGCATATTTTAGTTTCATTGTAATGTCACAACTTAACCATACTATTTTACTTGTTTCAACTAGAAAAACTCTATAGCCTCTGGTGATACAACTACAAGCATTACTAGGGCATACTTATGGAAGAAGTGCCATCAAAAGAAGGATGGCACTCTAATCACACCAACTGTAGGAGAAACAACAGTATGTTCTCAACCTTTTAATTTAGATATTGATTAAAATTTCATTTTACATGTTGGAGATGTTTTCTTCTATGATCTAATTTTATTGTATGTCAATGTTAGCAAAAAATTGAACAAGCACAAGTAGAAGTTGCATCTCAAGACTTTGCAGCTAGGGATGATGTCATGGCATTGTATTAGGAGTTAAGCCAACTAACTTGTTTGGAAAAATTCCATACAAGGAGGCGCAAGCTGTAAGCCAAGCAACAATGAAAGAAAAAACACATGAAATCACATCTTTGAAAATAACAATAACTAAACTATTGAAAAGATTAGAAGATATGGAGAGAGGACATGCGGTCAACAAAGAATGGGTTTAGTGTCCAATTCTTTATTCTTCTCTCAATATACATATTTTAACACTAATGATCTGACTTCTAATATCTGATTGCTCATATAAACATTGTCCTACTATACAAAATGCTCATGCTGAAATCACGCCTGTGGTGGAGGTTAGTTGTTTAATTATTATTTAAAATAATAATTTATTTTCATCTTTTGAAATATATATCTCTATATATATATTACATTTTGTTACCTTGATAGAGTAATACAGGGGACATAACAACCCCTATGAACGGACTAATACAAAGGAAATTAACTTCAATGCATACTCCATCATATTCCCTAGTCAGTATTGATAAATTTAGTAATTTAGTTCAATTTTATTTTATTTTATCAATATATTAGAAATCATTGTCTATTGGGTGTAGAGTCGTGCATCAAAATAAGTTATGTACAGAAAACACCAATGGTTCCATCGAAACTGCAAATTGACAAAATGAAAACATCAATTCAGGTTAGATTGTAATTATTTAATCTAGGATCATTAATGTTTAAATTCTTATTTCCATGCATCTTACTTTGTCTCATTTATTTCCAGGGTCAAGATAATGCTAATGAGTTGACACCAACTTCCCAATTGGGGCTGCAAGGAAAGAAATGATTTCTCATTGCATTAAACTCAAGGGTTAAAGTTGCAAGGGCGACAATACATAAGACTGACCCAAATGCAATGGTACACTGTCTCCCTGTTGGAAAAGGCGATTATATTGTGAATCCGATAGAAATTTTAAATCCTTTATTTGAAAATATAGCTCTACCACGTCCCAATAGCGCATTAAGTAATCTAGCAGATGCTTTGTTGAGCTTCATTCCTTGGCATAAGGATGACATTGAACTATGTAACTAGTTGTTATAATGTGTGACTAGCGATTTCAGTGATGTTGTATCAACTGAGAATAGTTGATCTATTGAATATTTATACTTACATCAGGACATAGTTTATAAATTTTTTGTAGTTCGGGATTAATCTTTACATTTAATTAAAATTTTGGGTACAAGTTGCCATTATATGTCATGGGCACAATTTTTTATTTTGTAATACATCAGTATTATATAATCTTTGTTGCATGTGAAATGAGATGTTGTGTTGTGAATATGTGGAATGAGCATCCTGTCTATCATATTTTCATTAATTTTTTTTTTGTAAATTTGTTTATCCTTCTATTGCCTTCTATTGCCAAAAACAGGCATTTACAGAAAAAACCCAAGCCCTCCCATTTACAGATTTTCATTTGGAGAATAGTTTTTCTATGGTTTATCTGGGGTAAGTCAGTTCCTTCCATTGACCCTGATCTAAGCAGATATCTTCCCAAGCAACTCGGTTAAAATCGCCTATCTTTCCCATTTCATGCAGCTGCAACACCACTAACTATGGCTTCTTTCTCTTTACCGCTGCTGCAACACCTCCAATAGTGCCTATTTTTCCTAATTCAAGTAGCTACAACACCTAAATTTGTCCATTTTTCCTATTTCGAGCAACTGCGACACCTCCATAAGTGACTATTTTTCCTATTTCAAGCAGCTGCAACACCTAAATTTGTCCAATTTTCCTATTTCGAGCAGCTGCGACACCTCCAAAAGTGCCTATTTTTCCTATTTCAAGTAGCTGGAACACCTAAATTTGTCCATTTATCCTACTTTTGGCAACTGCGACTCCACCAATTCCTCATTGAATACTCATTATTTCTTTGCTCATCGGTATCAACGCTTTCCATCAATGCTCTCCATCGGTATCAGCGTTGTCCAATAGTTGTCTATATTTCCTATTTCGAGTAGCTGCGACACCTCCAAAAGTGCTTATTTTTCCTATTTCAAGTAGCCGCAACACCTAAATTTGTCCAATTTTCCTATTTCGAGCAGCTACGACACCTCCAATAGTGCCTATTTTTCCTATATTGAGTAGCTGCAACACCTAAATTTGTCCATTTTTCCTACTTTTGGAAACTACGAATCCATCAATTCCTCATTGAATACTCATTATTTCTTTGCTCGTCGATATCAACGTTCTCCATCAATGCTCTCCATCGGTATCAGTGCTCTCAACCAGTTGTATATTTTTCCTATTTCGAGCAGCTGCGACACCTCCAAAAGTGCATATTTTTCCTATTTCAAGCATCTGTAACACCTAAATTTGTCCAATTTTGAGCAGCTGCGACACCTCCAAAAGTGCCTATTTTTCTTATTTTGAGCAGTTGCAACACCTGAATTTGTCCATTTTTCCTACTTTTGGCAATTGCGACTCCACCAGTTCCTCATTGAATACTCATTATTCCTTTTCTCATCGGTATCATCGCTCTCCATCAATTCTCTCCATCGGTATCAATGCTCTCCAATAGTTGTTTATTTTTCCTATTTCGAGCAACTGCGGCATCTCCAAAAGTGCCTATTTTTCCTATTTCAAGCAGCTGTAACACCTAAATTGGTCCAATTTTCCTATTTCGAGCAGCTGCGACACCTCCAAAAGTGCCTATTCTTCCTATTTTGAGCAGCTGTGACACCTCCAAAAGTTCCTATTCTTCCTATTTCGAGCAGCTGCAACACCTAAATTTGTCCATTTTTCTTACTTTTGGCAACTGCGACTCTGCCAATTCCTCATTGAATACTCATTATTTCTTTGCTCATCGGTATCATCGCTCTCCATCAATGCTCTCCATATGGTCCTGTTCATTATTGAAATGGCTATCTATCCATGCTCTTGGTTTTTCTTATGGTGATCAGATAAGGAAAATATCAACTTGCCAAGATAGAAGAAAAAAGTTATTTTGCATACTAAAGACAAAGGAAAAATGGTTAAGTGTTGTAAAGGGGCTAAGTGATGCTTGCATTAAGGTTGATGCCCACATCAAGGTTCATGCTCGCACTAAGGATATTGATGCCTGCATGGCATTGCATGGCATAGATGATGATGTGGAATGAAGTTGAAATCATTGTTGCGTTATGAATCATTCTAGAGAGATACGACAAATTAGTGAAAATCAAGAAATTGGCTAAGTATGGGAAAATTCATCCAACTTTTTTACTATTTTAGAGAACATGAATGAAGTACAACTATATGCAATTAATAAGATTAATCTACATTATATGCAATGACAAAACAATTTTCACTTTTTAAGTTAATAATTTTCACTTTTTTTAGAAAATGCGGCTTATATTAAAAAATATATATATATTTACAGAGCAATATGCATTACCTCAATGCAATCAACACTGCAAGTAGATCAGATTGTCTTTGTTGAATCTTACTAGCGTGATTGGATTTTAAGGAATCTATTGGTTAAGAATTTCAGAGACATCTTGGCTAAATCCTTTCAATGGATTTGGCCTCGACAATAAACTTTAATTGATAATGATTTAATAGATGCAGGGGATGCATTCGGTCTGTCCTCTTAATAAATTCACTCACTCATTACCAATAATTGCAACGTTCTGCAATCACGGCTCTATCCCAACCAATAATAACATACAGATTTTGATCAATGGATTTCTCGAAAGATTCAAATACAGAAACATACTCCATTTTAACTCAACATTTCTACCATGAAGGCACATTGCAAGCCATTCAAACGCATTTGGACTGACATTCAATCTTGCAGAAAAAACCATTTCAAGGACACATTCAGTTATAGAGATCATACACAGAGGTTTCAAGTTTTAAATCAACATAGACACTCAGAAATCAACCAATGAAAAGAAGAATACATACGTTTGCAATCTCGACTTTCATCTAGCAAAAACTCATAATCATGTCATAACATAATTCTCCAAGAATAGGGATCTGTGTTATAATGTAAATCATATCAAATCCGACATTATTAGTTATATGTTCATATTATCATAATTCATTATGAAGAGTCATTTTCAATCCAATTTAAACTAATATTCAAATTTATCACAATACCCTAAGTAATTTTACAAAGAGTCCTATGACAAATTCAAAGGAATGGTTAAAGTATGTCTTTTATTCAAAGGAATGGTTAAAGTTTGCATTAGTAGATCCATTCTTAGCATCATGCATTATAAAAAAAATATTAGCTTTTACTTGAACAGTTACCTCATCAGAAATCAACTTTTTAAAAGCAGAGACGGTACTTACAGTTACTTAAAACACAAAAATACACTTATGACTGTGATATGGAAGAATAAACCTTTGGGAATACTAAACACCATTCCAAGTAGCTTTTTGTTTTTTTGGAAGTAAAGAGATTTTGCATTATATTAAAAGGAGGAATTACAAAAGGATCAATATGGCCGAAGCTCAGAATTGTTCATCAAAATAGACACACACCCTCGTGGCACATCTGAAGGCTATTGCCACAGTAACCAAGATGAACTTTCTACCTGAATAGAAAAAAAACCATAGAGCTAAAAAACACAGAACCAAATACTTTATTCCCATAGGACCGCAAGCCAAAGAGCATAAATATAGACACCCAAGCATAATAGACACTCCAGCTTCATAACCATTGATACATAAGATAAATGCTAAACCAGCTAGCCCCAGACCCCCCAAATAAACACCCGCCCACCCAAACATCAACAAACTATATAAGGATCTTTTGGAGAGCTTCCTGGATGGCGAAAGGTGGAAGAAGAAGTAGCGCATGGAGGAGGTTGAAGCGCCATGGAAGAAAGAAGGAAATCTAGCTTCTGCTGAATCACATGAGACTCTTCAAAGAGAAGCTGTGCATTGTCATCTCTGAGAGGATTCCTATCGTGAATGGCATAGCCAACCAAGTTTTTCATCATCCAAAACAATGTAACAGTGCATTTGTAAAGACTAAAGTGCCCAGCCATGTTGCCAGGATCAATTATCCAATTCTCCAACTACTTATGCTCCCCCACTATGGTTTCCCTACTCAAACGATCCCACCATTGTTGTTCGTAGTCATTGTTGTCCCTCTGGATTTCAAAGGGGATGTTAAGAGAGAAGGAAGTTGCCTCCCTATGTGCCTACTGATAGGCACAAGACAAACCACCACCCGGCTCCCCCGAAGAATCCCCACACCCTCTCTTTGTATTGCGACTGGAATTATCTCCAACCTCAGGATGAGAGTTAGTATCTTTCAGATCCTTCATCCTCTCACTAGAGGCTTGTTCCATAATCAACAAGATTGTCAAAACTTGCATGCATGTAGAAAACCAACAATGATGATCACGGTTTCCACCTTGAGCCTCCATATATTCTCGCCTGCCACCGACTATTATGATTAACTAGGTACATCTTAATAAATGAAGGAGGTAAAACGAGTGATGCTTGCTCTGATTTTATTCCATCATTTCCCCCATCGAGAACTGCAAAGGAGGATGAAAAGACTGGTCAAGAACTGCGAAGGAGGATGAAAAGACAAGAGTTAAAGGTCGATGCAGACAACTGCAAAAGGCAAGAGTTAAAGGTCAAATATGAGGACAACTACAAAAGGAAAGAGTTAAAAGCCGATGTGCACAACTGCAAAAGGCAAGAGTTATGTGTCCCGATTATCATCAGCATGATTTCTTCTCGCATGAAAAACCATCATGTCTTGATCTTCTATAACTCTGCAGCTATCCCGAAAAACTGCTTCTGACAAATCATCCCACGTATAAGCACAGGTGGCCATGTGAACATTGATCCCATGGTTGGCCATCATATAAGCTTGACATGGGAGAAGGAAAGCGCTATGCCCTGCAAGAACAAGGAAGATAGAGCCTTCCAACTGCCACGACGACGCCAGTTTGGAGCTTGATTTTCCATGGTGCATCTCAACAGCCATCTGGAGAATGATCTTGGAATCACCTTCCACTATTAGAGGGGTCCATATTTTTTGACATGCGAGTAGTATTCCTTGGTGAAGACCTTGATCTAGTTCGGCAACATTATTAGACTCTATCCCCAAAAAACCAATTTTGAACCCCAACATGGGGTCCAAGTAGCCCTAAGAGGATGCCTGGCACAAATTGTGTGTTGAAGAAAATGCCAGCAGCACATGGGGATATTGTAGGTTGTTGTTTTGTCTGCTCAACCATGGTCTCAGTTTGTCCAAAGAGATCACCTTGAAGAAGTATTTATGGACCTGCCAAAACAATGGTTTAGGGAAATTAGACCAAGCCTAGGAGAAGATAAAAAATTGTCCAAGTATGGTAAAATATTCCTATTTGGCCTTAGGGAAATGCCCGCCATAGCTCATAGGATGATGATAAAAATATTTCGAGAGTGTGGATTTCCAACCCCCCCCCCCAAAAGTCCAAAAGTCCAACATGACTTTTGGGGGAGTCTTTCCAAACCCCTCCCCAAAAGTCCTGTTGGACTATTGGACTTTTGGGGGGGTTTTATGAAAACCGCCCCCAACAGTCAAATTCCAAGGACTTTTGAGACTTGGTGTATGATTTTGCTTCTTTTAAATATAATACAAACCTGTTTACGCATGAGTTTTAGATGTATTTGTACATCGATGTGTTTTGTTCTAGGTATATCTAATTTTTATGCTAATTTTTATTTGTTTACTATATTTCTTGGTTTAGTAATAAAAACTATGACCGAGCATTCCATTTTGACTATAAAATTATAATACCACTTTATCTTGAATTTTTATTTGAGTAAAGGTGGTAATTTTTACATATATCAACTTACACGAATCTTATTTTTTATTTCCGATCTTGTTTTGCAGAAAGAAAATATATATATATATATATATAAGGAAATCAATAGAGTTTTTTTACATCTTGGTACATATTGTCATCTTCAAGATGTTAGCATAATTCTTTAATTTTTTGTAAACATCTCTAATCCAAAACAAATGAATTTGTATGCCATTTGCTCTGAAATCATTTGTCATCTTATTCTACAAAATGGATTAATGAGGGATTGATTGGCCTTTTCATTTTTATTAATATTTTTCTTCATAAAAGAATATTATTGTATCTCTTTCTTTTGAAGACAGTCTAAAGATTAATTCTTTTTTTTTTCTCATTGAATGTCTTCATCCAATAGGAAAATGCCATGGATAGGATTATTGATAACCCAACCAGTTAATTTCCTTTCAGTAATTTGTTATACTTCTCCAAGTAGTAGATGTGTGAAATAGATTAATTGGTTTATTGTGATTTGATTAATTTTCATTGTGTGTTTAGATTAGTTAGAAAATTTCTTAGTTTAGTTAAATTTCATATCTTTTGTTTAAATTTATCTCTTATTATTTTGTATTTAAACATATGGTCTTCCTCAGAACTTGTCACGCAACTTATTCCTGTAGATTTGTATATACACCATGAATATTTGTGATTAGTTTATTTTGTTTTGTTTTAGTTATTATCATTAGAATATGATTAGTTTCTTAGTCGGATAACGGAGCTATAAAAACAATTGGGTCTAGCCACTTCAAACAAATGAGGGTTGCTAAATACCCATTGGATCGATCTGTCACCCCGTTGTTGACCAAAGTGCATAATTCTTGGTCAACAAAATGGCGCTAGAAGGAGGGCCATTTGCAACTTAATGGATAAATGTAACTAGAATAAACCTCCTCCCACTCGCTCTCGCATAGTAACTCGTTGTCATTGCAACATTCTCTTTTCATTGAGCTCCATGACCAACTCTAAACCTGAGCCAGTTCACACACCACTCCCACAATCTACTCATCCTCAGAACAATCTTGTTCCCTCTACTCCCTTACCTACCAATATGTAATTTCAAGAAATCATCGAGAGTTCGCTTAATGTTTTGGCTAGGACACAATCTCGCTTAGAGAGAAGCCAATAAATACATGAAATAGTAGTTAGTCATCTTCAACAAAAAATAGAAACTAATTGACAAGTCGACATTGATCGAGGGGAAATACCATTGGTGTATTATTTCACATGGTTAGGTAACCTGAATCCACGAATTCATGACACCCTATTCAAACAAACTGATCCTAATCCTACTTTTGAATCAAGAGAACATTTAGTTCATCCCAACCCTGCTCTTTCCCAAAACATTTCCCCTCTTCACCCGCATTTGAATTTTGGACCAGGTGGCCCAAGAAAGCCTCCTTCACCACCGGAAACTCCTTCGGGATCTTCTTGTGAAAGTTCACCTAAGGAGGAATCTTGAGAAGAAGAATTTAACCCAGAGGGAAATCAAGGAAATCAAACACACATGGATGGAAATCAAAATCAAAATCAAAATGCTCCTTGTCTAAGTTAAGATGTGATGGCCATACCTGTCCCACAACATAAGATCTTCCCGAGAATCCATAGAAATGGCTCCTTAAGTTTGATCTAGCTAATAGGAAACAAGTTGATGATTAGATTAGTGTTCTATGTTTGTTATTCAACTTAGAAATTTCATCAATGAAGATGGGGTCTATAGAATTCCCCCCTATACCTTCGAAGGGGAATACCCCACTTTCTATTTCTCTCAACTATCAAGGAGTATCTCTTCCCGGGATCAATTTGAAAAAGAATTCTTTGATAAATTCGAGTATGATAAAACCCCCGAGGTCCTCATTATGGAATTGTATAAAATAAAAATTGACCAAAATGAGAGAAACAATGATTTCAACCAGAGGTTCCTAACCTTAGAAAATAGAATCCCTACAGATTGCATACCTGCTTAAAAGTTGATGTAGCATATTATGCGAAATAATTACCTCTCACTATTTCTATGTGGGTTAAAAGATCAGGCAAGGCTACGTTACATGAAGCTTTTGATGAGGCCATATTAATTGAAAAATACATGTTTATCCTTAAGGAAAATTCCGTTATCGATATTGATCAAGCCTTTTCCTCTTGAAGGAATCCTAAACCCCCATCGTAAATTCCTACTAGAAGGAAGGAATGCCTGGTTAGCTTCATCCCTACCCTGCTCAATCACCTAATGAGTATGCTTATGTATAACAGAATATATTTAATGTCATATTTTAATTATCCCCACTTTATAACAGTTAGTGTGACCAATCTAGTCAGAACCATCAACCTCCTTACGCCATTTTGTGCTCTTAAGGATTATACTAGTTGATTCCCCATTCACTAAGTAATATCCTAGGAGATTAAAAAAATAAATTGGAATCTATAAGATTAAGAGTTGACTTAACCGAAGGAGGTCTTATTACAATCTATCTTGTTCATGATCACACACTCTTATGGAATGACTTTATCAATATCTGGTCACCAAGCAAGGATATTGAATTGTAACCACAAAAGGCTACAAGACGAAAGGTCTCATCATGAGATGTTCCACTAATTTTCCGTAATATTGTGTGAATGACGTTGTCACGAGATGATCTCCAAGTCAGGACAGTTCCCTTTAGACTTATCTTGACAAAAACATGCAAACCTTTAAATAAATTTTGCAATCTATATCTATCTAGTGAATGGGATAAAAGTGACCAATTTTTGTTAAAGGAAACCATGTAAAGGCTATAGATGCTCGCTAGAAGTAGTGGAAATGCCGATGGTATTGGTGGTCCAACTATATGATGAACATTGGTTATCATGATCTATTCTATTTTACTGGTAAGCTGATGAATAACGTGTCCATTGATATATGCTAGTTAATATTAAGAATTTATGCATTCTCAAAGGGTGGTTGTAGGGAATTTTTTAGCAGTAGTAGAAGGCTGAAGATATTTAAAAAATGATTTGTTATGTGAGATCCATTTTACATGACTAAAATTCATTTTCATTTGCAAAAGCTTAACTTTTATGCATTTTTTTGTTCAACTTAATCATTTAAATCTTATTCAAATATAATTGGTTCATCCAGATAGTCACCATTTGTTGGCCTCTACCAATAACAACCCTTTCATTCTGTGAGAAATGAATGGGGCCCCTTTTTTGTTTTTCCAACTAATTCTTGTTTAATGACATTTTCCAATTATTTTTTAAATTTCAGGCTATTGAATTGTTTAAGGTTTTTTAATTTGCAATTTCTTGATTGTTTCAGTTTTTGATTGATCATTTTGACTCCTTGATATTGGAATGTAGGTTTCAAGCTGAATTGTTATTGGATATCTTGAATTACAACATGATTATAATCAACATTTGGATTCCATAACTGTAAGCATGGAATCCAAACATGATCATCAGTTTTGGTTGAAAAATGAACCTTCACATTCTGCATCTTCACCCATGATCATTCTGCGGCTCATACTTATTTCATCGGGTCATGATATAAAAAAGAATTTAAGTACATTCTGCGGCTCATACTTATTTCATCGGGTCATGACATCAAAAATAATTTAAGTACATATTTATTATGCAGAATAATGGGATGAACATAGCATGATTATCATCTCATCCATTCATTTTTTTTTTCTTTTTCTATCCCAAAATTATCATGAGAATTAATTGATAATCTTATATTAGCCTAAGATATTTTTTTCTTTTGTTTATATGTTGAGTTAACTTTGCACAATATTTGATTTTCAACTTCTAAAAAATATAATATGATTAGGCATATTAACTTAATCATGGTTTGAATTGATGGGGTAATATCAAAATTGAAACACTTTATTTTTTACCCTAACCAGACGATGAATGATCAGTTTCTCATGATATAATTCAAAAGATTACAAAAAAAATCAATTCTCAACATTATGATATGAATGCAATTTGTATTGACATGAATCCCTGTCACATATGGGAAATCAATGGTATTTTTTATATGACCATCTATGATTGGTTGTTACTTATTATCCTTACCATTTCATTGACAACCACGTATACTGACCCTCTGCCCAAATACTGCATCACTTGCAATCTTGACAATGTGTATTGACATCTCCTCCTACGTGTTGATTTAGGGACATGACTACTGGATTGGGTTGGTATGCCACATAGCATCATCAACCACATTTTCGGTTTGAAGTGAATTGCTATCAATCATGTTATAAGCCTATCTCATCACAATGGGTAGTGTAGAGTCCATTTCGTAACACATTGGCTACTTTTTACGATTTCCATTACTCCATCTCTAGTACATCCAACAATTACATTGATTAATCCAACCGAAGTGGTATGTTGAGAGTTTTGGAAATACTATGACCATTTGGATTGAGTGATACTCTTTTCTTTCCCTTAAAACTGCTTAGGGTTTCGATGGTGCAATAAATTATACAACAACTGATACACTCTTATTTCCCCTGTTGGTCATATTCTTGGTCGCGACCCCCAATTTCACAGGTTTCTGGTACGGGTCATTCAACCATGGGTCAAATTAGGAGAAAATATCCAGAGGATTCAAGCTCTGTTGAATCCAACACCCATGTTTGTGAGGGATTTATGAAATCTGGATGGGTGGCTTTTGTTAGGAAATTACATGGCTATAACAGGGAGGTTACTCTTGTGTTCACTAAGTCATTTTTCGCGTAAGATGTAGTTGGAAATATTGAATTGTTGTTGGATGAAGAGTGTATTTCTCAAATGATGGTTAAATCATTTTCCATTAAAAGACGTTCCATGGAACAAGTTAACAGTCAATCCTGTCGATCTCGATGACTACCCAAAAGGTATGCCACTAAATATTTTTTAAGCTATGTGGAAGAAGATGCTTAGTCCAATTATTCATTTTATAACATGTGAGTGAAGGTATACTATTGTGTTAAGATACCATGTCCGACTATTCATGGCAATGCTAATTTTTTCATTGAATTTGTTACATAGATTTAAATCTATGTCAGTTCGTTACCATGAAACCTTCAAGGAATCCGAGCATGCCTTGTGTTGTTTTAGTTTAATTCGAATCCTAGTTGAGTTTTGCTTGACCTAGTTGGGTGATTTGTGGCATAGTTTTACTATAAGGAATGGGTTTGAAAAGTCAAATGCCTAAGAGGAAGAAGTTTCTCCAGGTTTTAGTCAAGATATGTCTCATAAATTTGACCGTACTTATACAGGTGTGACTCAAATATCGCCCTCAAATGATGTAACCCGAATTCCACAACATTCCTCGATTCATCCTCATGATGAATCAGTTTTACCAGAACAGTGCTTTAGAATGCAAGCTTATATAATGTCTTTTTTACCAAAGAATGATCAGGAAAATGGTAAATTCGAGGGTCCTTTGTTGAAATATCAACAAAATTAAGATAACAAGTCGAACCTTCATCACACCAAACCTTTCAATCCCACATGTAACTTAGGAAACCCTAGCTCATGCCCAACCCCTGTTTCAAAAATGGATTCTGTGTCAAACCTTCTCGATGAAAAACAAGGAACAATTGAACAAATCATTGAGAAAGTATTAAAGAGGATGAAGGCATCCCAAATACTCCAGGGAGTGACCCTTCTACTAAACAACTCTCAAGCTAACCCTTTTATAAAACCAATTGCAGAGGATGGTAAAGATTCTCTACAGTGTGAAGGTCACATCTCGCTTGCTAGTATAGGTAAAATGGTTAATAATGATGGTTCCAGTCCAAATTTCCTTGATAATAACCTCAATTATGATCAGTTTATTAATGATAAAAATGACTCTAATTCAAACCCTCAAGAGTCGATTGAGAGGGTAGTTCCAGAATCAACTCCTCTTATACATGATGTTGATGAACACCTATAGGAGAAGGAAAAATGTCCTCGGATTCCAATAGTTGGCCTTGGAAATTCCATGTTAGAGGAAGAAAAAAGAACTTGTGACTCAATCACATGTTCTTCCAAGTCAAAAGAAAGACAACTATGTAAAAAAAAGTTGAGCCTCCTGATAATTGCATAGCAGGTAAATGCCTAACATGCAGGCTATCTCGGATGGTAATAAACATGGGCACTAAGGTTGATAAACAGTCTCTAGGTAATAGTTTATATACTCTAGATGTTGATGATGAAGATAAGTTGCCACCCGTTAGTAAATCTCCTCAATCCAAACCCAAAATGGAAGAGAAACCTATAGTGCAGGATACGGGGTCCAAAGGTGAAGAGCCATACGACATTGTATACAATTTTCCACCTTCTGTAAAAGCAGCCCCATTGATTCAAGTTATTGGACCTACATTTGATAATATCATATCCATAGGGGAGAAGCTAGCTAAGGATGATACAACTGAAAATAAGAATAATAAACATGTAAAGTGATGTTTCCCCAGATGCTTATACTTCCTCAGATACTATACGACCAAGGAAGAAACATTACAAGATCAAGTTGATGAGTTGAACAAGCAGGTTACTGAACTGAGGTAGTAGAATAGGAATCTTATTAATCATGATCAAGATGAAATCAATGCATTTAGAAAGAAATTAAAACAATTTGAAGCCTCTACTATCGTCCATATTTCTGGTGTCAATGTTTTAATCTCACCCGAGCTTGTTAAAAATGTTGGTTCCAGTAAATAGATTCCACCATGATTTGTTTTTGCAGATTATATATACTTCTTTCACTCATAAATTAATGCTTGGCTTAAGTTTTTCTTGAGATAAATCGTTTATTTGTTATTATTTTGGATTTTTTTATGTTGTGATAGATACTTTGTCCATAAGAAAAAGTTGTAGAATCATAGATTTTGCAACCACTTCATACTTATGTATTTCCTATATTTCTAGTTATATGTTTTATTGTTTTTGTAGGATCATTGTATATATGTTTTAATTATGTAGTTTGTGTGCTACAAGTCAACTTTTTCCTAGCTGGTGGATCGACTATTCCATATGAAGAGTGGTCAGATTACAAAATGTCGAAGACTAGTAAGCCACTAAACAACCATTCACTGCCCTTCAATCGCATGATGCGCTGTCAGCATAGATGATGTCGATCTAGATCTCAAATCATTTGGGCTTATCCAATGTTTCTATTTTATGACATTTTTATTGATCACATGCCTACTTTTCTTGAGTGGATAGAAATTGTTAGTGATTTATTTTGATTGTAAATCATGACTCTAGTTTATAAAGAATGGGAAGTTGAACTTGTGGAAGAGGGATGTTTTGAGACTTGGTGTACACTTTTGCTATTTTGAAATATAATATAGACCTGTTTATGCATATGTTTTGGATGTATTTGTACATGAATGTCTTCCGTTATAGGGATATTTGATTTTTATGCTAAATTTTATTTGTTTACTATATTTCTTGGTTTTGTAATCAAAATTGTGAGTGAGCCTTCCATTTTGATTATAAAATTATAATACTGCTTTATCTTGAATTGCCATTTGAATAAAGGTGGTAATTTTTACATATATTAGCTTACACCAATGTCATTTTCTATTTCTGATCTTGTTTTGCACAAAGAATATATATATATAGGAAATCAAAAGAGTTTGTTTACATCTTCATACCAATTGTCATCTTCAAGATGTTAGCATAATTCTTTTATTCTTTAAAAATATATGTAATTTGGAACAAATGTATTTGTATGCCATTTGCTATGAAATTATTTGTCATCTTATTTTGCAAAATGGATTAATGAGGGATTGATTGGCCTTTTCATTTTTATTAAGTTTTTCTTTCTAAAAGAATATGATTGTATCTCTTTCTTTTGAAGAAAGCCTAAAGATCAATACTTTTTTTGTTTGATTGAATGTCTTTGTCCAATAGGAAAATGCTATGGATTTTATTGTTGATAACCTAGCCTATTAATTTCCTTTTACTAATTTATTATATTTGACTAAGTAGTAGATGTGTGAAATAGATTAATTTCTTTATTGTCATTTGATTAATTTTTAGTGTGTTTAGATTAATTAGCAAATTTCTTAATTTAGTTAAATTTCATATCTTTTGTTTAAATTTATCTCTTATTATTTTCTATTTAAACATGCGATCTTCCCTAGAACTTGCAGGGAAAATTATTCCTATAGATTTGTAAATAGCATGTATATCTGTGATTAGTTTATTTTGTTTTGTTTTAGTTATTATGAGTTGTAATATGATTAGTTTCTTAGTCGGCTAACAGATCCATTAAACCCATTGGATCCAACAACTTCAAATGATCAAGGATTTCTAAATAGCCTTGGATCGGGTTGTCACCCCATTCTTGACAAAAGTGCTAAATTTCCGATCAACAGAAGCCCATCCAAGCAAATACTTCACTTCCTATACCCACTACCAAAATGAAGGGAAATGCCCAAAAAATGCACCAAAATTTTTAGACCTAAAAAACTGAAGTAAAAATATTAGGCTATGGGCCCATTTTGAATATGTGCAATAAGTGGTCGCCACCACTATCCACTTATATCAATTTCCCCCCATTAGGAATCATTGGTCCCCATTTCTTCAAGTTCCTCCATCAAATGGGGAAACTTATTGGTCCCCGTTTCTTCAAGTTCCTCCATCAAGTTCCTAACTCTTGGTGAGCCACTTACCCTATTTAAGAAGATGCCCTACATTAATGATTTCATACAGTTGGATGTTCTTCTGGTAGGTTCACTTCATCTTGGTGTCTATGATATAGTTGGATATCACTTTCTTAATATAATGGTGAATTTTTTTGGTAGGGTCAAAGTGCTTGGCCAACTCTGAGGTTTCTAAGAGAGGTGGAAAATATGGTCAAACTAAATCCATATTAAACATAGGGTGCACGATAAGGAAAGGGGGATTACTTAAATCAATAGAATTATAACCAAAAACCTTGTTGATGGTGTAAGGTTGATATCAAAGTGGGTGAAGATTCTAATGGGGTCATGTGAGGTACTCTTTTAGCAAATGAAACCATACCTTATCTCTCACATGAAACTTGTGTGGAACAAAATTCTATTCATGGCATTCATTGTACAATGGTGTTGAATTTATACAAAATTCATAATATTGGTGTTGGACATTCTCAATTAGTTTAAAACAATTGGATACCTAATCATCCTATGTCTAAGTATATGAGGATTATGTATATTCAATGAGTGGAGCTATGTCACTTGGGGACAATGGATGGTATGCCAAGCACACATGAAATGGTGTGTGAATAATGGAGATATGAACATATCTATTATATATGCTAAACATAAGGAAGGCTCTCATTCCATGTGTACAGATGTTTGGAATTGCATATTCTTAGGATATGCGCAATCATATTTTGTACTACCTATGCCTATCCATCAATTTGGGGGTGGAAGGTTGTCAATTTTAATAACTTTGTGTCCATTGTCGACCATGAGATGCACCATAACATGCTTAGAAACATATTATGTTGATCTAGAATAATGGGACATGGGATCCCAAAATGAAGACAAACACATTCACATAATATCTTAGTAGTGGAATCTACTCTGGTGCTTTTATAGGGCATTAAAATGGACATGCTATAGAATTGGTCAAAAACCATATATACATAGTCATTCCCATGGTTGTTTGAAGGAAGGCTAGACATGTAGGCTGTGGAGATGGATTCCCAAGGTCTATTTGGGGTAGGTATAGGAATGTACAAACCCTTCTTCATGGTAGGTTTGGTAATGGCAAAAGTAGTGCATGGTTTGATATACATTATGACATCTTATCAAAACTTTGTCTAGTAAAAGTACTTTTGCAATACTATAATTTTCTTATTCATGCCAAAGTTCCCTAACATTAAACTATATTGTGCCTCCAAAATAGTTTTTCACCCTAACTTGAAGGAACACAAATATGGCCTATAAAACATAAAACGTTATGCTAAAGGTGAAAGTATGAGAATATTTGTTTATGCATGCCATCTGATAGGTAACAAGAAAGTAAGGGTAACTATCATACAATTGAGGCCACCCATATGTCTGATGTCCATAAAATTTTAGCACTATAGATATTGTTGCAACCAAAGGTCATCTAAGTAAATATATGCAATGTGATTTGTCTTACCCTTATTGAATGTGATTTTAAGGTAGAAATATTGCATCTACATTGGCCACTTCTAATGGTAGTCATTCTGTAATTTTCCCTATGTCTACGTGAACTATAGGCTCTTGTGATCAATGTGGATGATAGTCTTCTTCCTTATGATGTAATGGTTCCTTTGGTGATAGGAATATACAATGTAATACATGTTCTTATCATATGCGGGTTACCTACAAACTACATTAGAGAATGTCTCACTATGTTAGATTACCAGTTGCATGTATTGAGTGATGACTACAATAATAGCATAATCATAAGAATATCCCTCAATCTCAAAGCATTGTTGTAAAATGTTTAGCCTGAGTACTTGTGCTGAAGAAAGGTTATATTTCATATCTTTGAATTCTTACTATTGTTATTCAAACCAAATGAAATTGTATTTGACCCCACCATTGGTCGTTTGGTTTAGCGATTAAGTATTATAGAGAACCCCAACATGAACCTATAATAGAATTTTGTGATGCCCAAGAAATTGTGGATATATACTAGAGTTGGAGGGGTTTGCGAATTGAATATAAAATTGATCTTGATTGGATCTACATGCACACCATAACCATCCATTATATCTCCAAGATACTAGATTTTCTACATGTCGAATGAACAGTTCTCTAGAGAATAACATATAACTTGCATTCTTTGAAGGTGCAGAGGATTTGTTGAATGTGCGACAAATGTTCTACCCAAGATTTTCTAAAGATCATGATATCATATAAATATATAACATTTTTTTTTTAAATGGCTATAAGACATCTTCCATTATCCTCATAAATGTTATTGGAGAATCATCCAAGCCAAAAGGCATGATGGGCCACGATAAAAGGAATTCTTAAGATTTGGATTTTTTTCTTCGTTACATTAGTTTGTTCAATGAATACCTAGCAATACCTTGACTAAAGATCAAAATTACCAAAAATCTTGGTATCCTTAAGCACATAAAGAAAATAATCAATCTAGGGAATTGGATATTGATTCTTTGTTATGATTTTTTTAAGGGATCTATAGTGAACACAATGTATCCATGTATTATATTTATGGCATTTGATTTCTTCATTCTCAAGAAGAGAGCATATTTATAATAGGACATTAGGAAAATGAGCTTGAGGTATCAAATCAATTGAATGATTGAATTTGTAGTGTAGAGGAAACTCTATTGATAAAGAAAATATATCATTTTTATTTTCCTGTATCTTACCCATTTTATTATACTATGAAAAGATACCCTATGTAAAGGTCATGGTAGTTGTAGTGATATTTCATTCACCTTCCAACCAAATCAAGAAGAGGAGAATTTTTTTTATCTAGGAGATCACCTTCCTAAATTTTTTTACAGAGATCAAAGAAACATCATTAGTGTCTAGCACCCTATAATGTTGCCTTCCCAAAGTAGTAATGATGCCATGGGGCTTAAACTTGTTAAAAAATATGCTTACACATATAGGGTTGTCCTAAAAGAACACCATACACTTCAAATGGGACAACATCACATTGTACCTCATCTTTGAAGGGTTTGGCGCCAAAGGAAAAGTAGCATCTTTAATTGACAACAATGGCTAGGGGTGTGGTGTTGTTGGTAGAACTGCAATCCTTTTATGATCTTAGTTTTCTAGATACTACTATCATTAATTAAATGTAGTGGAGTCTCCTTCACTCACATCTAATAATGAAAGAGTTGTTCACGTTCCTCTAACTCCTCTATCTCATTTACTTGGATCTTTGTGATTGCAATGGTACCATTAAGTAATATGTCAATTTACTTTATCTATTTTTAGCAGGGATAATTTTAAGGACCTATACTTATTTAAAAGTGTTTAAAACCTCACAAATCTTACCAATTCTAAAAATCTCAACTATAAAATATTTGATGATATTTTCCTAAAATTATTTCAATTTCTAAGGATTTTATATAGTTTATATAATAATTTGGCGAATTTTAGAGTGAAAAAAGTTTACCGCATCAAAATTGGTCAAAATGAGGCTTCAAAAAATGCAATGGACGAATCTTTTTTTGGAAAAAAACATGAAAAAATAGCCAATGGGATAAATTTTGCCCTTAAAATTATCCTTGATTTTTAGGTCAGAATCTTAGCTCAATTATGAATCTGAGGCTTTTAGCTCAACCAACAATGACAACTTTGAGTGACATTCATCAATGTTGTTGTAGGAGCTTTTGGGGAATTCACATCACTTTCCAATGTCCTTCAACTTCCCCTTAAATCCTTCTTTTCCTATGGATGGGACTAGTTGTGATAAGGTTGGATATCCTTTCTTTTTCCTTCATTCTTTGAGTTAGGGGTAGCTTTATCATGCTTCTATCATGGAGTGTTTATAGACCCAAGCACCTTCTTATTTTAAAATATCGATAAGCAACTTCTAGTGAGGAGAAATATAGGAACTCCATCTATGTTTGGATGTAGATATGTAAGCCATTATGCTACTTCAAGGCCAAGTGTCATTCAAACTATTTCATACCCATATTTGAGCACATGTTATGGAGGATATTGGTAAATTCTAAAACCATCTACTCTATATCCTAGCACAAAGTGGTATATTTCATATATTAGTCATCATATTTTTTGACAAAGTAGAATTCCTCCTTGAGGGCATCAAAATTTTTTTCCCAAGTGGGTTTTGTCCTATATGTGGTATAGATATCTTTAGCATGTATCTCCTAGTAACCATCCCAACAATCTTTAACATGGGGGAGACACTTAAGGAGTGCAAAGGTGATATTTTTTCTATAAGGAAAATTTTGAATAGAGTAATAACTAGTCCCATCCATAGGAAAAGAAGGATATGCATCTACATGACCCTAAAGTAAAGGAATGTCAGAGTTTACTTGTACCTCGAAGGGTGTTGTGCCACTTAAATTCCTACTAGTTGAAGGTGCCTCCATCATTGTTGGTAGTCATCAAAGGATTTGGGTGAAATTATCCATCACCGTGTTCCTCAATCATATGAGGGATTCTTCAAGCAAAAAACCCGTAGGATCTAGTCCTACTCTATCACCCCTCATTTCTTCCACCATGTGAGGCTTCTTGGGCTAGTGTGAGAAGTTTTCCCCAAGTTCAATTAGTTTAAAGCTCAACTCTTAATACCCATACCTCATGAAGGATATGCACTAAGAACATTTCTCTAATACCATTGATCTAGACCTTATAGAGAACAAAATTAAAAAAAAAAAAAAAAAAAAATATATATATATATATATATATATATATAGAGAGAGAGAGAGAGAGAGAGAGAGAGAGAGAGAGAGAGAACAATAATGCATAGAGAAAAGTAATACAAGAAATCCCAAACTCTAAATGAAATGGAAGAAGACTATAAATTGCAAAGCAATGAAAATTAGTTATAATGATGGTAGCTTATATATAAAGAGAGATGTGTCTTCTATCTTTGTGTTCAAGAAAATATTACAAAAGGAAAAGAGTTCGTTTTAACATAAAATATAATGCTCTAGGGTGTAAAAACCATAACTCTAGGAGATGATGTGGCAAGGGCCCCTAGGAGACTAGTTGATATTGATATGTTTCTTGGGAATTAAATTGTGCATACAAACTCCATTTAAGGCATTTCTTGAATGATTACAAAAAGTTATTCATAATATATATGTTTGGAAAACCATATAATCAAAGATTTCATCAACTAGCAAATATTTAAGAAAAAGAGCTAAAAAATAAGTTGAAATTTTAAAACCTCTAAAATATATAACCATTTTGAATAAATGAAATAAATAGATAACCACAAATATCCATATGGATTAATACTTTTCTTCAATAATAACCTCATTTCTTACTACCTCATTTCAATAATAACCTCATTTCTTACTACCTCATTTCAATAATAACCTCATTCCTTACTACCTCATTCTCTATGTTGACATAAAAAACACATAATGATATTGAAAGGAGCATTCATATGAATAAAAATGCATCCTTCCACATTTAAAAAAAACTCAAATTTAATTAATAATTATATGTATTAAAATTATATATATAACATAAATATTTTATAAAAAACTTATTTTACATGGATCAAATGATGTGAAAGAGGACTTATCTTGATCTTATAGTTTCTAAATTCGTTGGTTAAATGTAAGAAAAGAGGACTGAATCTTGTTACTATATTAAGCCTCGAGTAATTTTTATTTTATTTTATTTTGAACGTTCCTTAATTGGTATGGATTGCATTGACAAAGTTTATTCGTCGTGATTAGGGTTTTATAGTAATTTTTAGTTCAAGTCTTTTGAAATTTGGTTGAGGACAATTTCATCATGTTGAACATTATTAAAAACTCAGTGCAACATTCAAAATAACGTAAGAAATATCGCTAAACTCTGCAAGATTAAAACTAGCTTCTGAATTATCACTAGGGTGCCAATTATTATAAGGTTACCCATTATTATTTATTATGATATAATTTTATTTCTAAGAGAACCACCTAATCCCATTATTTAATGAAATTTCCTTCATATTAGACTCTATATTTTTCAGTAAAGAAGAACAGGATATCTACCTGCTCGTTATTATTTATATATTCATGTCATAGGAGACAAAATTATTGTCATTAGTAAATGTCTCCATGCTTTCCTTCAATTCTCTTTTTCCAGTCTGAATTTCCATGAGCAAAAGCATCTCAATATCTAACATACGTCACAAAATTTTCTTAAAGAGGGAGAAGAACAATTTAGATACCTTCAAGATTTTAGGGCTGCTTGCAAGAGTAAAAGCTTTCAACAAAGTTGAAATTAGGATTACTAACCAGGATGGAGAGCGGAAGACCTGTGGGGCATGTAGACATAAGAGTGAGAAATTGATCTGTGGGGCATGTAAACATGAGGTAAAACATGTTTTTCATATCCTTCAATCTAAAAAATAGATGACATCTATACTGAAATTGATATTGTTATGCAGCTTTTTATGTTATTCTCATGAAGTCTGTTGTTTATTACTTGCATTGAACAGCAAAAATGGCCATGGAAATAAGAGCTCTTGTTATACCCTGCAAGGCTCTTCGATATATTATACTCTGGTGAGTATACATACAAATGCAGCTAAGAGCTGAAAGCAACTGACTATAGTTTAAATTGGTGCAGCAATGTTTATTGTAACAGATTCCAAATGCTGCTGTATAGATGCAACTATTACCTGATCAAGGTTGTGTTATGGAAAATTGCTGAAAAAACAATTTGAATTTTTGGATACTTTAATATGCATGTGTAATTACTCAGCATACATTTGTAATTTACTCAGTATACATTTGTAATTGTTGATTTTAAATGCTTTACCATGTAAATACTGATCTTGTGAGTTATGTTCACTGCTGACTAGCTACAAATTAAGTTGTATGTTAGTATTTTACATTTATTTTACAATCTGGGATGTACCAAAAAAATCCATCTTTGAAAATGTGATTTGTTATACTTACATGTATCAATCTCCTTCCAACATAGAACAATGTTTTTTAATAAAAAAATTTAATTTTTGATAGATGTTCTATTTGCAAGATTCACACTTAGCACCAATTATTGTTATGTATCTTGAAGCACATCCACCAATAAGAGCACACTACTATCTGGTTTGCTAGAAATGAACCCTAGTTTTTATTAAACCAATAATAGCCATTCATCACAAAGTGTCCATGATGTTGATGAGGAAGACATTTTATTGTATAATCATCACATCTAGGTTTTCCAATATGACTCGGTAGGGAAAAAGAAATGTTGACAATTCACATGCTACAAAAGTGAGAATTAGAAGGTAGACCTTGAATTGTGGTGTGTTATGATAAAATCAATGCTAAACAAAGTTTTGTATAGAAAATTGCATACAAAAAACTTACATAGGTTGTTGAAATATTGTTAAAATATTGAAATAGAATGAATGATATGAGTTGATGTGAATCACATTATATGAATAAGTTATCAAAATAAAAGTACAAATAAATGAAAACTGATTTCAATGAACCAATCATAATAAACATAAAATTAAAAGTAATAGTGACAGTGATAATGATATCAAATTAAATTCAAATTTTATTAAAAATGGAACTATTTGTAATTTTAATAAATTATATTTTAAAAGTACTCAATATTAACATTTAATTGTGTTTATTTATAAATTTGATTAAAACTATTAAAATTGAAACACTTTTTTCTATTCAAGTTTTATATGTTAGTTTTTTTAAATATTCATACTATATATTCTAATTATGATTATAGTATTTAAATAGTAAACTCACAAAGTTTTTTATATAAATATCATATAATTCTAAATCTTAGGTTGACATTAATATTAAAAAAAATGTTAAAATCATTACTATGCAATCATCTTTACTTGATAATAATATTTTTATAGTATCAAATCTAATAATCATATTTTTAAATCTTTGTTTTATAATTTTAAATTAACATTCACATTTTTTTAAATAAGTAATCATATCTAAAATCTCTTGTTCAATATATAATAATAAAAATTATATATTATAATTTTAAATTTGTCAAAATCAAAATTATTTAAAAACATTTTAAATTCCTAAATCAATAAAATAAGTATAATTAATAATTATGATAAATTAATAATATTTAATGTTATGAAGTTTTTCATTAAATATCAATATTAATAAAATATATTAAAATAATTTTTTATTATTATTAAATTTTAATTTCATTAATTTATATATATATAAAAAAGAATTTGAATAATAATCTTATTAAATTAAAGTTTTGTTATTATATTAAACAAATTATAAATACTAATTTCATTAAGTAATATATTGTTTAAAATATATTAGGTTAAAAGTATTCTAGGTCTATAATTTATAAAGTTGTAAACTTAAACAATATTTTGATAGTAATATTTTATATTTTGTTTTGTTTTTATAAAATCTTTTTTCTAAAAACAAGTCAAGTCTTTTATTGAATATTTATTTTTTGATATAAGAGCATTGTATTATATCACTAGCACAATTACTTAATTTGTGGTTAGTGAACATTGATAGGTCATAAGTTAAGTGTCATGGATAGGTTATAGTTAAGTGAATTTGGAACTACTTCCATAAAATCAATATGGATACTACACTTGTCTCATCCTTGTGCAATTTAGGAAAAGTATATGTGTTAATCCACCCCAAATTCTAAAATAAAAACACTTATCTGTGTAATAAACATCTTACATTGGTTTTGTCTACTAGTTAAATATATTTTTGATAAAAAAAAATATCATTTTATTTGTTGAATAGTTTTTCATGTATTTAGACAAGCATGAGTAGCAATTCCAACCATTTTACAATTTTTTTATGTTATAAACATCTTATATTGTATTTGTCCATAGTTAAATGTGCTTTCGATAAAGAGAAGTATTATTTTTGGTATGTTGAATAATCTTCCATTTGTTTAGAAAAACATGACTGCTTACAATATGTAGCAATTCTAACTCTTTTACATGATTTTTTTATTGAAGATTTTCCAACATCTCATCTCTCTCCGTTATCTTAGAGTATTAAAAATGATATTCACACATCAATTATGGATATTTGGTAAAGCATATTTAAAATACACTTTGATTTCATTAGAATCATAAATATTTTCATGTAGCATTGATAGTAAATACTAGCATAAATCCATCTTAAACTCATATCTATCAAGTATAGAGACGGATCCAATTTATTGAGGTGTATTTCTTTTTTTTAATTTAAATTCAAGAAATTTGATCTCTCTTGATTGATAGATACGGGTTTAATTTTTAAGTTATTGTTTTTTAAACGAACATCTATTTTTTAATTACTTTTCATAATATTTTATTTTATGAACCAACATGGATTTTTTGTAAGTACTTTCCATAATTTTTTATTTTATAAGCCGACATGAATTTTTTTAATTATTTTGTTAAAAACTTTATATCACGTTATATATCTCCCCCATAGTGGACGCCTCGTTTCACTCGGTGCAATTATTATTTATAAAAGATTTCAAAATTTTGGTATTTTAAATTTAAAAATATATTTCTATTTTTATTTAAAATTTTATATATTTTTATAATTTATTTTCATTAGCAATCTTATTTTTTATTTATATTTAAATTATATTTTATTTATATTTATAGTAAATATTATTATTTATTAATTATTTTCATATTTTACTACTATTGAAAAAAAATACATTTTCATTTCTATTTAAAATCTTTTATATTTCTATAATTTATTTTCATTCATAATTTTATTTCTTAATATTATTAAAAAATTTAAATAATTTTACAATTTTCTCCATTCATAATTCATAGTATTTTAACAAAAAACTCATTAAAAAAACGAAAACACACCTGCACTTTTCTTTTACTAGATATTCATTGCAAAAATAACTTTTATATTTGTTTTTAAATAAATAAATAATTAAATGAGGATGCCGAAGACACTCTTGATCAATACACTACATTGATCGCAATAATAAAAAACTCGAATATACTTGTAACTTGGGATTGCAAATACAACATACATACTTCTTTATAAAAGAAAATCTTCATAAACTTTAAAGTTTACTCGTGGTTAAACTCTAGATTAAATTAATCGAGATCGAGTAGGTATCATGAATGTTCAAGACAGTTTAGTTATAATATTTTTTATTTTTTATTGTTTAAATAAACTCATTGTAACATTCAGAATAGTTTTTGAAATATCACCTAGGATATCAGTTTCCATGAGGTACCCATACTACCTCATATTATGATATAGTTTTTTGAAAAACAGAGAGCCACCTAACCCCATTATTTAATGAAGTCTCCATCATGTTACATAAGACATACTATATCTTTCAACGAGGAAGAACAAGATATCCACCTGCTCGCTATTATTTAACGTAGTCTCTTCATGTTATACATGACACAATGACGATTATTTATTGTCATCTCATGTCATTGGTAAATGGCTGCGTTCAATTTTCTTCATCCAATGTGTATTTCCGTGAGCTGAAGCATCTCATTATCTAAGATACTTCACAAGAATTTCTAAATGTACGTCAATGATTTATGAGATTTTAGGTCTAAATGTACGTTAATGATTTATGAGATTTTAGGGCTAATTGAGAGTAGAAAGTATTCAACAATGTTGAAATTAGGTGTGCTAACTAGTATAGATAGCAGCAAGATATGTGGGCTAAATACGTATAATACTACAGTCTGTCTATATGATCAATGTTTATATCTTAGAATTTTGGGTAGAGTAGTATCTATGCTTTTACTAGATTGAATAAAGATGAGACAAGTGTACTCTCAAGATTGATTTTATGACAATCGTTCCAAATTCAAAATAAACAATTATAAAATAAAAAAAATAAAAAAAAATAACCGGTTGTTGATGCATAGATAAGTGGTAGCTTCAATGCATGGATAACTCTTTGTTGATGCATGGATGATGGGCAGTTAGTGGAGAACAAATAACATATAACTTATTTATGGTACTTAACTTGTTTTCTATCGAAATTTAAGAACCACATGTTAAGTAGTTTTGCTAATTAGATAGGATATGGTTTCTTCGAGGTTGAGAATGTGTTTATGGAGAGAGAAATCAAGTTTGATATATCTAGTATTGAAAAGCAAGCCTCAAAAGAGCTTGAGTTCGTTGTTTCTCGGGAAGACCATGATTGATAAATGAGGGTTTTACACAACACTTGTTTCACCACTATGGTATTTAATTCTAGGTTTCTATTCTTAAAGTTATACATAAAGAAATGTTCTTCATGTCTCCGATGCTCGGACACTTAGTTTAGCCTATTAAAAAAACGAACTTCAATGCAAATATTGCAAATAATAATCAGTGTTTTGAATTAGGTTCTATATTAATCTCACCAGGTAGGCTGACAAGGAATGCCTATACTTATCTACTTGAAGGTTTGAGTTCTTTGTGTTTGACAATGCTCTATTATCAACAACCAATCATGCAACTAATGCTAATATGAGAGGAAGTATTATCTAGACTTATGAATGTATTACTTAGTTGACCCTATATGCTCGAATGGATCCTATTATAATAGTTCCCTATGGTTTTATTTTCATATCCACTTCAACTTGAACACCTTTCACTAAAGTATACCTTCACAAATATTATGCACATAACCAACCAAGTGCAACACTAATGTGATGAAATGGTAGTCTCTCATCAATTCCACAAAGAGCCCATGGGATGACACTTATTCATTTCATTTGATGACCTCTTAATATGTGAGGGAATAGTTTAGTTTATAAAGTGACCATTGAGTTGGCAGGAGAATAAAACAAATCACCTTGCATTAGTGTTATGCGAACATGAAAAAATGAATAATGAAGATTAATCTCTTTCCATGTTGTATATCACATTAATGACTCAACCAACAATTGGAAGACAATGTTGAGAAAAGACTCAATGCAAGTCACCAATATTACACGTTGTACAGTTCAACACATAATATATGTATAGGCCGGTAGTTATAGCAAACTCCAATCAACATACTATTAAGTCTATTAAAAGAATTCGAATTGCTCAATTTATTGGGATTTAATCAATGAATGTCAAGTGGAAAACATTCTATGTGGCACAATTTTCAATGGCCAATAAAACACCCATGAGACAAATTGACTATAAGAAGAGGTGTATGATCTGGACTTTAGTTAATTCAGAATCACACAAAATATTGCTAGCACTCAATGAAATGCAGTCTGGATTGTCTTGTTCAAGAGAAGAGAGCACAAAGACTTCGGTGAAGGAGAAGAACGACAAATTGGATTTTACTCGGCAAGCATTAAAAACATCTAGGAAAGGTAGAGAAATGTCTAACGATCGATAAATTTACCTAGCTATGTATGGAAACAGCGAGAGAGTTATAAAAATTCGCTAGGAAGCACAAATTCCCTTCACAACATTAGAAAATGCCTAAGCAAGATGGATTTCACCCAATAATCATTAAAAATGATCACACAAGGTATAAAATTGACCATGTAATGGAGGAATTCAACAAGAAATATATAAAAATGCCAATGCCAAAGAAATATATAAAGAGGTAAAATATCCAATGGTAAATAAAACACCGAAGCAAGTGCCAAATTCTCCCAATAGTCGATAAAATTTTTTTTTGGCATCTTCTTACATTGACGCAACAACTATTAAATCTTAGCGGTTGAGGTTGATTTATGAGCTTCATTGGGAATCCAAGGGAGGATATTTACTACTTGTTACAACTCTATGGTTCATCAAAACAAAGGAGAAAGTGCAAAATTACTCAATGGTATTCATGGCTCTCTAGTTCATCCATTCTCTTCACTCATTGGAAACTAATAATGAGCCTCAACTTTCAATTAACATAGTAAATAGAAACAACACAAAAACTAACATCACTGGTTGCTCAGTCTTTTATTTTGGCAATGTCATGTTACAATGTAAGTTTAATTTCTCTAACATTCTTTGTGCCTCCTACTCTCCCTAGCCAAAATCCCCTTGAAAGTATCGTTACAAGGAGATATGGGAGAGATGAGGTAGTCGGAAGGCCAAGGGATTGATCTTTCAGTTCCCATTCCTCCTCTCCTATTTTCATTTCTTTCTTTCATTTTATTTAGTATTTTTCCTCTCCTTGTCATATTTAACTATACATTATAGTGACTTTTATGTGTTAGATTCTAACATTTAATTTATTGTTGAATTACATTTTAGGTAGTGAGTCTTATGACCATTTCTTTTTCATTAGATCCATTTTGGATCACACCTCCCCATTGAGATTTTTTTTTTTATCTCCAAATTCTTAGATGACCAATCTGAATCAATTTGCCTTTTGTCTCCTTCTCTAGAACATGGTGTTGAATCTTGCTCCTAGCTACAACTCTTACTATGGACTTGTGTAATACCCCATTTTGACTCTTAGGATATATTAGCTTTTAATGTAAATATTGTATACATGTGATATATGTTTTCCTAGCATGGAGCTGAAGGCCAAGGCCCCGCTAGTGGAAGCTCGAATTTTATTTAAAAAGCGCAAGTATTAGATATTATGTTACCCATGTGCTATTTAGCCATGGAACATTGTAAAAATGATGTAAATAAACATCATGTAATAAAATACCAAAACTGGCTATGGAAGCAACGAATGAGAATGGGACATGTGTATCCACTAGGGAGTGGTGAGGGGGCTGTGGGGATGAACCATATGCTGCCAAGTGTCCTTGTGAGAACCCATATGACTTTCCTTGATGACATTTATTTCTGTTGTAAGGAAGTAGTTGAAGATTTCAGCCCATGGCTTCAATGGAGCATGGTCAGCCCAAAAATTCGTATGGCATAGTATGGGCTATGTTTTCTTGTACGACAGGTCACTCTACCTCATGGGGATTGCTTCTTCCTCATTGCCATCCCATTGTGAAAAAACCCAGCATCAATTTTCATCAAAAAATGAATTCCTAACAGTGAGAAATTCCAGAAATCACAACTGTTAAAGAACCTACATTTTGAAGAGCCATAAACAACCAGAATTGGTATTTGATAGTGAAATCCAATGGGCGATCCATAGGTATGAACCTTGGGACAAATTTGAGAGCATTAGCCACCTCGAAATTGATTGGAAAACCTAGTTTTTATAGCCCAGAAATCCAGTGACGGGATTGAGTTATTTGTTGACAAAAATGGGAGAAAATCCATATGTGGATGTTTGAACAGAGGATTGGATTGCTTGAGTTTAGCTTGAGATATCTGTAGCTCTGTGGTTGAGCTTACTGGCTGAGCATCCTCATCCTTTCCTTATTGCATACTTGATAAACCCAGCTGTGTGCTGGCTTAGCATGACTATTTGAGTGAATCCATGGCTGTGAGTGAGCCTATCTAGTTCCTCCTTAGTGGATACACAGCCCAACTCCGGGGTGATCTCTTAGCTGAAAGAATACAGGTTGGAAAGAGATCTATGGTTGGATGGAACGTTTTTCTCACATAGCGAGTTGTTTGAACATTTGCATTTCAACATAAGTATGCTTTGTGGATTAATTTATATGCATTCTGTGTTCTGCAATGTGTTAACTCTAAATGTAATTGTTCATGTTGATGAGATGAAATGAATATCTTAATATGGTGGATATGAAGCTTGTGCATAGCATGAGGATGAGACTGAATTCTTTACATGTTGATTCATCATCTTCCTGGGTCAAATAAGATGATGCATTATTGTTTGTTTGTGTGCAATTGTGTTTATTTCCGTTGTGTTTATGTTGATTATGTATTCGCACACAAAAGTTTATAATTGTTATCAATTTATTAGTAATGACTGGGGCTGAGATTGCCAATAAGCCTAGTATGTCAGTCTTGTTTCCCTCCCTTGCCCCGGATTGATGGAAGGGGACATAACAGAGTGGTATCAGAGCCCAGCTTGCAGCACAAGGGCTGCTTGGGCCAAAACTTTGAGTTACAGGCAAGTGACATAATCTTTTAATGCAATATTGGTGAAGTTGGGGCAGCATTTTTTATTGGAAAAATGACAGGGTCATATTTCTCAAGTGTGGAACAGGATCACATAGGTGCATAGATCTCTCCAAGATCTTTCCAATGGTACCAAACTCGCCTCAATTGGCCAAGCGACGAAGGTGTTCCACGGGTTTCGGGTTTCAGGGTTTCGGGAACGTGAATTTTGAAAATTGCATTCTGGATTTCTGAAATCCCGAACCCGCAATTTCGGCTTTCGGGCTATTGGGTTTCGGGTTGCGGTTTGCGGGGATGCAGAAGTTTGAAAAGTTGCGTTCCGTTTTCCGCAATCTCGATCCCGCATTTCAGGTTTTTGTTTGCGGGTTGCTGGGACGCAGAAGTTTGGAAAGTTGTGTTCCGGTTTCTGCAATCCCGATCCCGCATTTCGGGTTTCGGGTTGTAGGTTGTGGGGACGAAGAAGTTTAGAAAGTTGCGTTCTGGTTTCCGTAATCTCAATCCCGAATTTCAGGTTTCGGGTTGCGGCCTATGTGTGTCAGGGTATTAAAAAAAAAAAGAGCATAGAGCCCGAAATTTGATTTTTGGATTACAGGAGCTTGCAAGGTCGAAATTTGATGAGTTAAGGGGCATTCTAAGGCCATTGACGGAGGCCATGAATGAACCAGTGAAGATCCCGAGCCCATTATGCTTTGATTTGGCATAAAATCAAAATGAATGACTTTTACAAATCGGTGTCCCGACGCTTGACAGAAGGTCGGATTGAGATGAAACTGATATGGGGTGGTCATGGAGCAGGCTAGGTGTTAAGTTTGGAGTTTTGGAGCCAAATTCCAAAGGAGGTGGAGTCGGGGTGTGCAAGAAGGCCAAAAAGCACTATTCCGGGCCACGTTTTTTGGATTTTGAAAAGCTTGTAGTGGTTGAAAGTGACCCTATAATTTTGAATCAAGAAAATTACTGAACTTAACATTTCATATTCTCAGTAAACCAGACATATTCTGTTAGGCAAAGATTTTCCAGAAATGCACCGTTTGGGAAATAGCCATTTTTGGCCCAAAATTTGGAATTTTAGAAAAATGTGAAAAGTGGGAAGTAATCAAACCCATAATTTTATAGAAGATGAATGGTGCATCAGAATAGAGATCCATGAGTTGCTGAGTGTTCCTTGTTATATAGACTAACTTCACCGAGTAGAAACTTTTTGTGATTCTTCATAGAGAGGAAAGAAAATCCCAAGGCTTGTAAAGAAAAACAGGACCCTGTGGATTAGAGAGGAAACGCATAATACATATAAGTATTCATTTCCATTTATTTCTTGTTTGGAATAATAAATATTTCAGGTATAAGTCTTCTAACAACTAAGTTGATACACTATTGTTTCTTGGTTGAAAATGCATAATACAGGAAGCAAGGACCCTGAAAGAACTTTAAATTGCTTGGTAAATCCAGAGAGTGACTGGTTGAGCATTGACTATTTGATGTTGTGGAGAAACATGCGTGTTGGCCAAACATACAAGACTATTTGATGTTGTCGAGCAGCCTGCGTGCTGGCCAAACATACAAGACTATTTGATGTTGTGGAGTAACCTGCGTGCTGGCTAAACATACAAGACTATTTGATGTTGTGGAGCAGCCTGCGTGTTGGCCAAACGTACAAGACAATTTGATGTTGTGGAGCAGCCTGCGTGCTGGCCAAATGTACAAGACAATTTGATGTTGTGGGGTAGCCTGCACGCTGGCCAAACATCCAAGTCCATAGGCGATCCAAGGCTTGTAAAGCAAAGAATGACCCTATGGAATAAAGTGAACACATCCAATGCAGGTATTGTTTGAAGCAAGGACTATGAAGGAATCCTAAGGATGCATGTGGACATGTAACTGTCCTAAAGAGCTCAGCATGAGAAGTGATGGAAGATAGGGCTAGTGAAACTATGTGAGTTCTAGCAGCCAAGAGTTGTAGACAAACCATGTCGAGGGACTCCATGGTTGTGAGGTCTGAAAAAGACCATAGACACTAAGTGTCATAGCCAAGAAGGGTTGGTCAAGCATTCACATGGAAGTGAAAGAGGCTAGGAACAAGAAAACCACAATGGTGGTGTGGGTTCCATAATGGAACAAGATGAAGAGGAGAAAAATCTTATTGCTCTCTCTTTCCTTTTTATTGATGCATTTATAAAAACATAAAATTGTTGAATGCATGTATGGATGAAAGTAGAGTGTGTTTATGTTCTTAAAATAAATTGTGATTGCTGAAGTAGTTAATTCCTTGTGAAAGAATGGACATGAATGAGCTCATGTGCTTGTTGGGAAAGCATGAAAAGTATGAAAGTCTCATGGATAAAGCATGGACTACACATGTCAATTGGTAATTAATTGACTGATTTTAATGTTTATATTATGCTTGGCCTAATAGAATTACAATGATGAATTTCATAGGTGGGAAAGTGAAACTAATTTGTGGCAGTTGTTGCAAAGCAAGTTTTGGTTGTAAGCAAAGTGAGAACCAGCTATGCACAGTGACCATGGCAGCAGACCATAGGCTATTGCAATTGGCTGAAAGTCTTCTTCAAACAATTTCCAAGACCCAAGAAAATCTTGGAGAGATGCTCAAGATACAAAAGGGGCAGAATGAGATGAACCACAAGGTTTTGCAGGACTCTAGTTGTCTACAAAAGGAAGTAAAAAGCATTTTGGAAGCAATGAGTAGTAGAGGAGACAATGGGTCAATGAAGAGGCATTCATCCAATCGGTCCATTAAGAAACGTTCCATACATGAATTCTCAAAGGAAATTGAGCAGGTAAAGATGAAGCAGCCAGTGAAATATTGGAAATGTGGAGGGAATCATTGCCTCTACAACTGTCCAACAAGGGAACATCAAAATGGTAGCAGCCATAAATTTTTCAAACTTGTGGATGAGCTGAAAGGTCAGAACCAGCAGAAGAAGCTTGTGGAAGCCAAAAGACTTGATCCCAAAAGTTCAAAGTAAATGATAGAATGCAGGGCATGTCTGCAAAAATGTCTTGAAAATTTTGGACGTGTAAATTGTATATGTATTCCAAGTAATGGAACACTAAGGACGGTGTTATTCTAAGGGGGAGGGGATTGTAATACCCCATTTTGACCCTTAGGATATATTAGCTTTTAATGTAAATATTGTATACATATGATGTATGTTTTCCTAGCGTGGAGCTCAAGGCCAAGGCCCCGCTAGTGGAAGCTCGAATTTTATTTAAAAAGCGCAAGTATTAGATATTATGTTACCCATGTGCTATTTAGCCATGGAACATTGTAAAAATGATGTAAGTAACCATCATGTAATAAAATACTAAAACTGGCTATGGAAGCAACGAATGAGAAGGGGACATTTGTATCCACTACGGAGTGGTAAGGGGGCTATGGGGATGAACCATATGCTTCCAAATTTCATTGTGAGAACCCATTTGACTTTCCTTGATGACATTTATTTTTGTTGTAAGGAAGTAGTTGAAGATTTCAGTCCATGGCTTCAATGGAGCATGGGAAACCCATAAATTTGTATGGCAGAGTATGGGCTCTGTTTTCTTGTACCACAAGTCACTCTACCTCATGGGGATTGCTTCTTCCTCATTCCCATCCCATTGTGAAAGAACCCAGCATCAATTTTCATCAAAAAATGAATTCCCAGCAGTGAGAAAAACCAGAAATCGCAACTGTGAAAGAACCCACATTTTTAAGAGCCATAAATGCCCAGAATTGGTATTTGATAGTGAAATCCAATGGGGGATCCATAGGTATGAACCTTCGGGCGAATTTGAGAGCATTAGCTACCCAGAAATCCATTGGAAAACCCAGTTTTTATAGCCCAAAAATCCAGTGACGGGATTGAGTTATTTGTTGACAGAAATGGGAGAAAATCCAAATGTGGATGTTTGAACAGAGGATTGGATTACTTGAGTTTAGCTTGAGATGTCTGTAGCTCTGTGGTTGAGGTCACTGGCTTAGCATCCTCATCCTTTCCTTATTGCATGCTTGATAAACCCAGCTGTGTACTGGCCTAGCATGACCGTTTGAGTGAATCCATGGCTGTGAGTGAGCCTGTCTAGTTCCTCCTTAGTGGATACATAGCCCAACTCAGGGGTGATATATCAGCTGAAAGAATATAGGATGGACAGAGATCTATGGTTGGGTAGAATGTTGCTCTCACATAGCCAGTTGTTTGGACATTTGCATTTCAAGATAAGTATTCTTTGTGGATTAATTTATATGCATTCTGTGTTCTGCAATGTGTTAACTCTGAATGTAATTGTTCATGTTGATGAGATGAAATGAATATCATCTACCTGGGTCAAATAAGCTGATGTATTACTGTTTGTCTGTGTGCAATTGTGTTTATTTCCACTATGTTTATGTTGATTATGTATTCGCACACAGAAATTTTTAATTGTTATCAATTTATTAGTAATGACTAGGGCTGATATTGCCAATAAGCCCGATATGTCAGTCATGTTTCCCTCCCTTGCACCGGATTGATGGAAGGGGACGTGACAATTTGGCTCTCACTCACATGCTCCTATAGTGAAAAATTATACTTGTCTCGTATCTGGGCAATCTATAAATCTAAACTCTTCCATCAAAATTTGTTCCCATCTTCAACATGCAATTCTTTTGAATTCTCTGACTGTAAAAATAGTCTACCTTAGTAGTAAATGAAGTCTAATCTTGTTCACTGTTAAATGTATGTATCACTCATTTGATGGTGAAAATAGTCTACCTTAGTAGTAAATGAAGCCAAGTTCAACCCTTGTCTAATCTTGTTCACTGTTAAATGTATGTAGCACTCATTCGATGGTGAGATCCCATTGAGCATATGCCATCAAAAAAGGTGGTTTTGACAACCCTTTTCTTATATTAATATCACTTGCTTCCGAACATGGGAACAATTCTCTATTGGTGAGCCATTCTTCAACCAGTTTCCAATAAGTAAGAGTGATTGATACTTTCTTTTTCTCTCTCCTTGTTCCACCAAACTACTTCTTGTTTCGTTCGTGAGGCTGACCTCTCATGCCACTAAAAATTTGCAGACACTTTCTGCTGATTGGGATGCCAAGTCAAATAGCTCTTCATCACCTTTAGACTTCACTCTCCACAACATTCTCCTCCCTATGCGGTTCCTAGGGTAAAGCTATGGATAAAGTCGCCCACACGTTGCTTCCCAATGACCACACAACTCACACTGGTGACAAAGGTTCTTGGTGATGGATAGGATACTTGACATGCTTGTTTTGTACTTGTGCTTCTCAATCCTCTATTGGTTTTGGGAATTCTTCTTGACATTTTTTCTTTAAAAACAATGTGGCTTGTGACAAGTGGATTACATTTCACAGAAATATTCCATAAAATTTCCTTTCATCCTTTTGCAAATCTACAATCCTTTAATGTATAGCTCATTATCTACGGTTCAACATTTTCACTCTTCAAAGCATGCAATCCATAACCTAGGTATAGAACTTCCATTACAATTGTAAGAACAGAAAGTCAAATACAAGACGCTAAACATTAAATGATAGCATTTGAACATTCTACAAGTATTCATAGTATTTTATTTAAATTTTTGTAAATGGAAAAAGTGCCTTGATCAGAGAACTATGTTGTCGTATTGAAGAGAAATAATTTAGTTTTCAATTTTAATTTCCAATGCTACATGTTCACAATGTAAAAACCTAGAAATATAATGAGAGTTTTGGATTACTTTTGTTGCCAATGTTTGGATGAAGTTAAAGTCTTCAAAATGTTCAGTTAGCTAGAGTAACAAAGATGTTGTATTGTATGTATCAATGATAATGTTTCTATTCTCAACTGCAAATCCAATTTTGCCTTGTTTGGATTTCTCCAACAATTCTTGATTTTGTTGTCCATCCTTCCACGTAAACTTTGTGCAATGTGAGACCACCTCACTGTTTGAATTTGCATATATTTAGAAATCCTTGAAAAGACCCACCTATATATTGAATTATATTTATTTTATGATGAGTATACATTATACCTATTTCATCAATGGCCATGGAATTCATTAATCAAATGTTCTCCTTTAGAAGTGATCTTGTTGTGCTTGAGATCGGGCCCAATGGTTATTAGTACAAAATGAGAGATAAGTGACTAGGTGACTAGAAAAGTTTGCCACCATAGTTTTTTCAAGGGAAATATGACCAAATTGAGCAATTTTAAGTGAGCCACCTAAAAACAACTAAGATAAACGACTAATCTAGTCAAGGGATAAAATATACAACTAGATAATAAATTACTAAACTAAAAATGACTAACATAAACGACTAGTTTATTCATAGGAATACAAATATGACTAGGTAACAACTACATTAAGAATATAAATTAGTCATTTATGATAGTCATTTTAGTTGTGTAACCTTAACAATGGAAAATTACAATTTTGACAATGAATTTGTAAAATTTAGCAAATTTTAATACTGCAGATATATTCAGAGACCGCTTTTTAAGGGGTCTCTGAATCCATCTGCAGTGTTAAAATTTAGTAAATTGTAGACCCCCTGATCTTGTGTCAGATTTCGACAATGGAAATTATTCTATATATATATATATATATAGAGAGAGAGAGAGAGAGAGAGAGAGAGAGAGAGAGAGAGAGAGAGAGAGACCCTTGTCAAAAATTGCAATATTAATTTCCATTTTCGAGCTGTGAGACAAGATCAGGGTGTCTACATTTTACTATATATATATATGTATGTATGTATGTGGTGCTAGTTATCATGATGATGTCCTAGGGAGACACCAAATTGATGATTCCTGCATGTTTTTGGCCTTCGTTTTGTCATATCAACCTTAGAAGAACTCATAAATGGAACTGATACATTGTCATCATCACGTGCACTCAAAATAGACTCAATATAGAGAATAATCTAACCCAGATAAATTTTGTGGCTAACAAGAACATGCTCACCATGCTTATATATTTACCATTGACCCCATAGCCATTTTGTAACCATGCATATATTGATTATTAAAATATATATCAAAAACATATAATATATCATTCCCATTGCTTACATATCAATTCTCACATGTCTTTAATTTATGCAAGTGACCCGTAGAAATTTGAATGAACATCACATCTATGTATAGCCATTAGAATATCATCATGTCATAACACCATAAGCATAAGACCATGACAACAACATATTCATTGGATAAAACACGATAACTTAAATCAACATGAAAACAACATCATAATGAACAAAACTATGATGACCTCAACATCCTCATATCACCATTTTGGGCATTAATATATGTACACAACATAAACATTATGCAAACATAAAATTAAAACATACCATATATGAAAATTCTAGGCATGCAATTCCATATATACTCAATATTAAGTCTAGAACATACACACAATTTCCTAAAGGATAAAGGATCCTTATCATGCATACATTTATAAACGAAACAATATGCATGAATATATAAATCCAAAACTTAATAGAAGTCCATCTCCAAGGTCATTATCCAACAAAAACAACAATGCAATAAAAAACACGAAGCATAGGCATGTATGGATTCAAAGCAATATTAGTTTTCATCCAACAAGTAATAACAAGATTGATGTGGGTTAATTCAATTTAATGAAAAATAATATGTGGGCTCAAACCTCGAGGAATATCCATCTTTACCAAAATATATGGAGCTAAAGAATATGAATATTGGTGATAAATTATATAATAATAATTTGATCCTTTTATCACCAAAAAAATCTATTTTAATTAACAAATTCAAATATATAATTCAAATAAATTTGGATTTTCGCCATTTATATTTTCCATCTATTTTGTAATTGGTTCCAAACAACAAATGGAGCACAAATATTCATGCCACAATTGTATTCTAACTTCAACTTCACAGGTTATGAACAAGATGATTGCTTCACCAGTGAAGGTTTTGCAATGCATCTTGTTCACTTCTGTGATAAAAAGTATGTAGGAACACATGCTATCAACTGCATAAATTCAGCTTCTTGGCACTGAAATTGCCAAAATATTTCAAAATTTCCTCAAATTTCGAAGATTTGGGATGATATTGGTTCGATTCGCAAAGAGTGAGTAGAATTTGGTTTGATTAGGATTTAGTAAATATGGGTTTTCGAGATGGTGGGTTTTGAATATATTTTTAGTTCAAATGGGCAACAAGAGTAGGGTCCTCTTTCAAGGTCCGGAGATGGCAACGACAATGAGGACATCTTGCTTGCTCAATTTTCTTATGATGTCTTGTAATTTGATAATTTTGATGCTTTGAAAGACTACCTAGAATTAGGAAGAAACCAATTTTGGGTCCCCAACTCTAGCATAGGTACACATAGTTAAACATATGAGCACTGTTGTTTTTCCTCTATGGAAGGGTGCTTACATGACCTATATACTATTCTAAAAAGTCGATAAAAAACTCATAGGGATAAGAACCATTTTGATCTCTTATAGGAATAATTTTCATTTCAAGGGGTAGGAAATGAACTTGACCAAACCATGGATGCAACCAGATGCATACCAAGCACCAAATGTAAGGCAATCGTGAAATTCTAGCTCAATGTAAGGACTACAATGATTAGTTCCTCAAGTCATGTTCTTTATATGTTGTCAAAACCCCTTTGGAGGATTTGTAGGTCCATTATTGTATATCAAATAGTTATCAGTAGTTTTTGGATATAGGATCAATCTGGGGATAGTATTTCCTTTCCATGAGTAAGCCAAAAATGTGACAAATTGTTGTTGTGCTCATGCTCCAAGGGGTTTTCAACTTGTGGTATTTCTACTTTCAAGGACTGTATTTACACTATTATTTTGCATGTTGTTGGGGTAGAATTATGTTATTTATTTCTCCAACAATTTAATTGTCAACCTGGGGATTGTAGGCCTTTGAGGTGCAAGCACAATATGTGTAGGACAAAATGTTAAGATTCAATATGCGAAGACAGAAAATATCAGCATTACATTGCATTTCACAACAATATCATATACAAGATCACTAGAAGAATAACATGCACATCATAAACACAAGAGACACAGATTTATCCTGGGAAACCCTCATGGGGTAGAAAACCCAACAAAGCTTCCTCAATATAGATGACCAGCAAATACTAAGATGTAATCCTCAACCATGAGATCCTTCTCCTCCATAGCAGATCTCTCTCACTTATGTGCTAATCACAAGTAAGTGAATGTGTGTTAAATGAGGAACACACCTCCTATATTTATACAAAACTCCGACTTGAATTTTACACTAACTGTGTCAGCCCAACTTTAACCACTAGGTTAAACACCCCATTACAACTGACTTTGGGCCGACCCCACTAGGGAAGTATAGTAACCCAAGTTACCACATTCCGACGGAGGAAGAAACATCTCCGGATATACAATAAGGTCTTCGTGGAGGAATGAAACATCTTCAGAATAATAAAGTACAAATATAATATTCTTAGAAGTTACAATATCTCAACACTCCCCCTTACGAGAAGGATATTACAACAAAATCTGCAAGAGCAAGGAGTCATCAACTACATGATACATGATACAACTATAAATCATTGGAAGCTTTCTTAATACATCATCAGTAACTCAAACAATTATTGGAACATCTTCAAGATCTTCAATACTGGATCTTCATCTTTTGCAGCACTTGAACAGCTACAGCAACATCATCATCTCGATCAACAGCATTGTCATCTGAATCCTCTCGATCAACAACATTATCATCTGGATCCTCTCGATCAACAGCATCAACATATGGATCTACTGATCAACATCATCATTTGGATCTCTCGATCAATAGCCTCATCGTTTGGATCTACCGATCAACATCATCATCTGGATCTCTCAATCAACAGCGTCATCGTTTGGATCTACCGATCAACATCATCATCTAGATCTCTCGATCAATAGCCTCATTATCTGAATCTACCGATCAACATCATCATCTGGATCTCTCGATCAACAACCTCATGATCTGGATCTACCGATCAACAAAATCATAGCATCACACCCTGCAACACACATGATCCAATTATAGGATGATAAACCCCAGTCACTTTAGGACATAAGTCCAAGGATGATACAATCCTATAACATGCATTTTGAACCAACCGTTTAGGGACGATGCAGTCCGATCACGTACATTTTGAACCAAACGTTCAGGGATGATGCGGTCCTATCAAGTACATTTTGAACCAAATGTTCAAGGACGATGCAGTCCTATCACGTACATTTTGAACCAAACATTCAAGGACGATGCAATCCTGATCTGCTTACAGGGTGACCAATCCTTCTCACTTTAAGACACCTCTCATGTCTAGGGATGTTGCAATCCCGATCTAGTTACAGGATGATCAATCCTTATCAATTTAAGACACCTCTCATGTCTAGGGACGATGCAATCCCGATCTACTTAGAGGATGATCAATCCTTATCACTTTAAGACACCTCTCATGTCTAGGGATGATGCAATCCCGATATACTTACAAGAAGATCAATCCTTATCACTTTAAGAAACCTCTCATGTCTAGGGATGATGCAATCTCGATCTACTTTCAGGATGATCAATTTTTATCACTTTAAGACACCTCTCATGTCTAGGGATGATGCAATCCTAACCATAGTGGCAATCCTTTTTCATACTGGATGTGACCTAGATTAAATCTAGGATTTTACCACCTGTGAATGATCACCTGCTGCTGCACTGAGCAGTCCAGGAGTGAACATTACATAATTACAAGACCTGCGAATGATCACCTGCTACTACACTGAACAGTCCAGAAGTGCACATTACATCATTCCAGTCAACCACATAGCCAGTACTATTTCAACTGGGGTGTAACCTAGATCAAATCTAGGATTTACAACCTGTGAATGATCAGCTGCTAATCTAGGAGCCAACATTACATCATTACAGGTTTCGTGAATGATCACCCACTGCTGAGCAGTCCAGGAGTGCACATTACATCATTCACCAACATCTTTCATGAAGACAAGATTCTACGGACCAATTCAGGGACTGAAGTTTGGCGATGATACAATCCCTCTCGTCCACTAGGGACCACTTCTCGGAGACATATGTCTACGGATCAATTCAGGGACTGAAGTTCGGGGATGATACAATCCCTCTCATCCACTAGGGACCACTTCTCGAAGACATATGTCTATGGATTAATTCAGGGACCTAAGTCCGGGGATGATACAATCCCTCTCATCTACTAGGGACCACTTCTTGTAGACATATGTCTACGGATCTATTCAGGGACCTAAGTCCGGGGATGATACAATCCCTCCTTGTCCACTTAGACAAAGTCTATGGACCATGCATCGACCTCATTGTCGTAACCAAAAACCTCATCATCAACCATATCACTCCCCCTTTAGAGGAGGGTCCTTCTGAACTACACCAAGCTTGTCTCGGAAATACTCAAACTTTACCCGAGCCAACGATTTGGTCAATACATCAGCAACTTGTTCATTAGTGCTCACATACTCAAGATTTATAGCTCCTTTCTGCACCATATCCTGTATATAGAAATATCAGATCTCTATGTGCTTTGACTAATCATGGAACACTGGATTCTTTGTCATCTTGATACAACTCTGGCTGTCACACAGGATCACAGTGGATTCCATATCCAAGTCAAACAATCCTGATAACAACTTCCGAAGCCATATCGCTTCACAACTAGTAGAGCAAGCAACTATATATTATGTTTCAGCTATGCTAAGAGCCACACTAGACTGCTTAGCTTCCTACTAAACCACGAGATCATGGAAGATCCTAGACAATAACATCTAGATGATGTGCTCTTCCTGTCTGATACACTTCCATCCCAATCAGCATCTGTGTAGCCATACAATATGAAATCATGATCTCCAAGATAATATAGACCAAATTCTATCGTACCCTTCAGGTACCTCATCACATGCATTGTAGCTATTAAGTGAACACGTCTAGGTTCCACTAGATACTGACTCAAGGTGTTCACAACAAAGCATATACCTGGCCTAGTATTCGTCAGATACATCAATGACCCAATAATCTGTCTCTACAGAGTTACATCCACTAACTCTGATGAGTCATCAGCTAACAACTTCATGTTGGAACCCATGAGAGTGTCTGTAACGTCCCTAGCTTAACCCCATTGCATTAATATTGTAAATGATGTAAATATTGTCATTTAGTCATGGTGAGGAGCTCAAGGCCAAGGCCCCTCCATTGATTAATCGTTCTATGTATCGGAAATTAGAATAGATGCATCAAGTTCTTGTGCTAGTGGTGCACAATGTAACATCGGAAATCATGTAAATATGCAATTTTAATGAAAAACCCACAACCAGCTACACAATGCAACAAAAGAGATGGGGGCACGATCTTTACAAGGAATAAGGGGGGGGGAATAACCCAAACCCTTGAACCATGGTGTTAATCCATTTCATTGAGGAAAGCCATGAACTCTCAACTACCCATTTTTGGTTTAGGGACCAATCATTTAATTCTCCCAAGAAATTGGTTAAGGCAGTTAATGCCTTGGAAATGAAGAAGTATGGGCAGCCATTTTCATGCATGGGAAAGCCATCAACCTGAAAATTCATGTTTTTGCTTGTTAGGCAAGAAAACACCCACGAAATGGTGCCCAAAGCCATTCTGAAGGGGGAGTCTTCACTCATTTTTTCACGCAGCTGGAGTTAGCTGGGCCTTTCCCTGCACGTTTTTCATCCAAATCCTGCATTTTTCCATGCCTGGGAGTTCGTTTTTGCATATACAGTAGCCTGGGAGAGAAAGGCCACGATTTGGGGATTGTATGGAGGTCGTTTTTGCCCCCGAATGTCCAAGGACGTTTTTCTAAAAACGGATTGGCTTCCCAGGGTTGTTCCCCATCTGCCCATTTCGTTTTTGTGTGTTCCCACGTTTTTCTGAGCAAGTTGAAACCCCATCTCATGCATCCCACTGTGGAAATCGTTTTCCTCATGCCCAGTAATTGTGGTTTTGTTGTTCAGTGCATCCCGTTTTAGATTTGGATCTGTGAGCAGGGGCTTCAAGAGTGGAAGAGGACAGATTTGGCTTGATGAGCCCAATGGGTATCCATAGCTCCATGGTTGAGCCACTAGCCTAGTAACTCACCTCTTCCCACCTCTTAGCAGCCTGAGAAACCCAACTGCTAGTTGGCTTGGCTGATTCTGGCATACCTTTGGCTATGTGAGAGCCTGTTTCCCCTTTACCTTGTGGAGATCGTGCCCAGCTCGGGGGTGGCAGTGGTGCTGAGAGATTGAGGAGCACACTGGCCTACGGTTGGGTGGAACGTTGCAGTTGCATAGCCAGTTGTGTGGGACTACTTCTGTATAAGATAAGTATTCTCTTGTGTGTTAAATTGGTAGTTATCATTGGATGTGCTATTGAATTTACTTCCGCTGAGCTTTTACAAGTTTATGCATGTCCATATGATCTTTTATAATTCTGCAAAGGTCTTTATTTGGCTATCATAGAAATATTGAGTGTATGATTAGATATCAACAACATTTTCTTAATTTCTGTTGTGTTTCTATTGCATGCCCTTATACATGTATTTGTATCAATGAGTTTAATGACTGATTTATGGGGCTAGATGCCCGGTTTAACCTCACGATCCTCTCCATCTAGCTGGTAGAATGGGAGGGGACGTGACAGTGTCCATGGTTGTACATTCCAACATATCAAATCTTCTCAATATTTCCATAGCATACTTTCTCTGGTTGAGAAAGATTCCTTCTGAGCCTTGCCATACTTCCAGACCTAGGAACTAATGCATTAATCCGAGATCTTTCATCTCAAATTCTGTATCTAGCTTCTTCTTTCTTTCCATGATATGTTTCTCATTCCTTGTCAGAAAGAGATCATCCACATACAATAATAGTATCATCCATAACCTTAAGGTAAGGTTAGGATCAACTTTACTTTTGGTAAAGCCCAAGCTTGTCAAGAAGTTAACAATTCTCCCTCTATAACTGGACATCATTCACACTCTGCATTGAGTGATCTTCTACATATCTATTCATGCCATCTCCTGTCAGATGGTTCTACTGATATGAGCCTCAAGATCATTTGAACTCTGTGGTGAGTTCCTTCTTGCATCCATCTAAGAGAATAATTTCATCTGAGTATGTACACCATCTTCAACCTTGTATCAAAGGTTGAAATCCGCATCACCCATGGTGATCATTAAGCTCATCAAATGACTATCGATCCTAGGTACCCGTACAGAGCTTTCTTCAATTGAATTCTTGGAGTTTTCTCGATTCACACTTCTTCTTCAATTACACCATTAAGAGAATGGCCTTATCTAGCCACAAACATCTCGTCATGATCCTCTTTCTCTTTCTAAGATAATCTTCTAGCCACGAGCCTTCTATAGTATGTTTGATTTGTAAATCTTCTTGTTGAACATCCATCACTTGTTCGGTGTTCATCATTCTTCATGATCTTTCCTACAAATCAAAGTTAATTACATGATTAGTAATACTTTATAATCATCAAATCATGTTGACATGATAATCTATTATGCATACAGATAACATAGTTATGCAACTATCTTGGCCAATACTTTGGCACAACACTTTTCCATATCATGTATGCATACAATGGCTATCTAGATGCCTTCCATCTCTACCAGAACATACTATCGAGAGCGTGCAAAGATCTCAGCATGTCAACAAAGAGGTTTCATTCTAGACAAGGAACAATGGAATGTTTGTCCAACTTACCAATCATATGCATATTAGTAGTATACTGTTCAATGCTATATGAATGTTTACACTCAACATGATATATTCTAGGAATGCATACAACTACTACAAGCAATATCATTTACTATTTCAGAGATGCAAATAACAACTCTAATACTTATCTTTTATGGTTTCCTCCTGCTTGATCTCTATATGTCTTTGAACTTCTTATCCATCCTGGACCACTATGCATACTAGTGTCATCCTCATAATCATACATTCATTGGTATAGTCTCAATACTATCAAAACATTATGATTCTAAATAATCTTAAGTATGTATGGTCATGATCATTTCATACATAGGTATACTTACCTAAGATCCTAACAAAGTAGGATTCTAACTTGATGTAGGAAAACATACATGGATTATCAAGCTAGTTATGTCTTAACATAGCCAAACAATATCTTCTTTGTTCTCTTCAATGATTTAGAGACCTTGTGCTAGAACCTACATATCTCATAGGTTAAGCATAGTAGAACAAAGTCATACGTACCTCGTAAGTGGAGATTCTATGTTGTAAAAGACTATGGATGAGTCTTTGTATCCATGTCATCATGGTCATAGAACTTGATTTGTCTTTCTTGATTTACCTGCATCTTGTTAGCAGACAACATCATCCTCATACAATACCATAGGTGCATTAGTACAATCATAAGTGTCATAAACCTAATGAATGAATGTATTCTATCACTCATATGCAATCATTATCAAACAATCATAATTGTACTAACCTTAATAACATGAAGACAAACATATTATGAACTTAATCAAGAATCATATTTCAAAACATACTTGTGTCTTCTCAAGTCATACTTGTCGAGTAGTCTTCTCTATAAGGGTAAAACCATAACCATCCAAGGTAGATAACTTGTAAACATATTATGTATGTTCATGGTTCTAGGATGATAGGATATCAACACCATTTAAACCTTCTTCATCACTGCCCTATGATTCTCCCAATTTTGCTAGGGTTTCTTCTTACCTGGAAACCCTAATCTTCATTCTCCTTCCTCCCACAACATTTTGATGGAGGATCAATATGAATGGATTCCAAATCCATTATCAAATATTCCAATGTTGTATCAAGTGTCTCCAACATTGTATCAGGTCCTTCTAGACCTAAGAACTAAAAACCCTAAGTGAGAGCTTCTTCCCCCTCATCTTAGATTTCCTCTGTTTTAGCCATTTCAGATGTGCCGTATTGTTTCTGGTGCATATCTAAAAGTTTGAATCTGCACGGTATGAACCTTAGGCCTGTGGTATCCTGACCTGTCATCTTTCCAACCCCACAGGTCTGACCTCAATTGGATTCTCTGAGAGAGATTTATTCCAAAAGTCGCAACGTGACTTGTTTATGGGATAAAACAGGAGAGCGAACTTGTATAGTGTGCCACGTGTCACTAGTTCAGCTTCGGCCTCTGAAAAACTTACCTGCAAAACTACAATCCGTGCTCTACCTATCACGTTTTATGAAATTACATTTGGAGCTTCCTAGCCCAAGTTGTGACCATTTTTCCTCGGTCACCTATTTATGACCGAGATCTGGAAGAGGCAGAAACCCTAACTTGTACTGATCATAACTCACAAAGTACAACGAATCTGAGGTTTTCCTTTGGATAAAAGGTACAGGGGAATGTTTTCTACGACCTGTAAACGTTTCAGATCTTGAACATTCTCCAAAATGGATTTATAGAGAAAGTACCAGGATGATTGGTTTTTTCTATTAGAAACCCTTACCTTCTAATTGTCGCAAGTGAAGCAAGTGCCATAAGTTCCATACATTGCCTTCCATCAAGCTAGCTCTAATACCATGTTAAGATTCAATATTTGAAGACAGAAAATATCAGCATTACATTGCATTTCACAACAATATAATATACAAGATCACTGAAAGAACAACAAGCACAACATAAACACAAGAGACACAGATTTATCCTGGGAAACCCTCATGGGATAGAAAATCTAGCAAAGCTTCCTAAATATAGATGACCAGCAAATACAAAGATGTAATCCTCAACCATGAGCTCCTTCTCCTCCATAGCAAATCTCTCTCTCACTTATGTGCTAATCACAAGTAAGTGAATGTGTGTTAAGTGAGGAACACACCTCCTCTATTTATACACAACTCCGACTTGACTTTTACACTAACTAGGTCGGCCCCAACTTTAACCACTGGGTTAAACACCCCATTACAACTGAATCTGGGCCGACCCCCCTAGGGAAGTCTAATAACCCAAGTTACCACATTCCGACAGAGGAATAAACATCTCCGGATATACAATAAAGTCTTCATGGAGGAATGAAACATCTCTGGAATAATAAAGTAGAAATATAATATTCTTAGAAGTTACAATATCTCAACAAAAAATGTGGACTATTCTAACTTAATTACAAAACAGTTGAAAACTCCTTTTGAAACATGTTAATCTCCCACTATTTCTTTAATGGAATGATTGAGGCTTAACCAAACTACATGTACAACAATGCAATGACTCAACGAAAAGGCTACTACATTTCCAATCTTCATTCTCAACTAGCTGAAGTGTCTTTGAAAGAGTTCTCAAGCATCAAAAGAAAATACACACATGATGAAAATATTAGTTATGTATTGGATCAAAGTAATAAATTTTCTTAAGCCAATGATCACTCTGTAGATCCAAAAGTACTAATAATGTTATTACATTTAATCATTGTTTATTAGTACATAAATCTAATTGATCAAGTGGTTTCAATATTATTAACTTAAATTCTTAAGCCAACCTGAAAAATAAACCAAATTTAAATAAAATCTTAAATCAAATTTGTGACTTGCATAAGTAAATTCTTAGAACATATCTATGTTGATCTCAGGTAGAACCACAAGTGAAAAACATCCCTCACGCCTTTAAAGGTCACAGCTTTCACAATACTCCATTTACAAGTAGATATTGTTGACTATTAATCTTTGCAAATTTACAAAGCAATTCACACACATGATTTTAATGAAATGAACTATCAAACAGTAAAAGATTCTAACTTAAAACTTGATTATGGTACATAAGTCTTGAGTCTTCAGTGGTCCTTGATTAGTGTTTTAGCACACAAAGCAAATGCAAAAAATAAGTTACATGAAATGAATTGCAAAAAGGTAAATCTACCTAAGAGTACTCTTACTAAACTTTGCAAAGGCCAACACCAAAATTTCACACGAAAACTAACAATGAAAGAATTGCAAAATAGGAAGACACTTACAATCTTCACATGTTGTACATATGAACCCCAAGATCAATCTCAAAAGGAATACACGCTAAAAGACATTAGAAAATACAATGAAATACAATTGTTTATTACTATGGATTGATTAAGAATTAGAATGAAATACAAGGACTTTTTGAATTCAAATACTTTCAAGTCCTTACAAAGAACATTGTGGAATTGAAAAGTAGTTCTGCCCTTCATTCATTAATGATCTGCGTAAGTAACAGTCCTCTTAAATAGAAATTGGTTATATGTGGATAATGTGGCATTAGTTCTCCCTATAAATCACATGTATGTATAAATAAAATTGAAAACAGAGAGGTCTATGTGATAGAGAGTGGTTTTGTATGAACGGTTGGAGTTTTTCAAAGTGGAGAGAGGAAAATGTTATGTTTCTAACTGTGTATGAATGTTTTTAGCAACATAGAAGGGCTATGAAGAAATGGGTTAATAAACATAAGTCTCACTAATGAAATTTCTGCTATGAAATATGACGACAAAGTTATATTTGTGAAAATATAATATAATGCATGGGTGTATTATCTTTAGAAATATTTCAATGAATTCAATTGACACTTAACATGTTTAAATCAACTAATTGCATATTTGAATTACATTAAAAAAAAAAAAACAAATCAGATTTGACACAAATTAAATAGCATAATTGAATAAAAACAAAAAAACAATATAATATATAGTAAAAAGTAAAGGGGAAGAGAGTAACATACCACCCTTGAGGGGCCCTCCCAAAGCGATAGATTTCCACTAGAAAGCTTTACAAGACTTAGATACTCTTTCGATCAGCAGTAAACATTTAAAATCAAAACCCTTGGTTACAATATGAGAGCACTCATCTCTTTGGATTTCTAACACAATATCACCCCATTTCAATAATGATATGTGATCCCTTAATAAGCATGCATTTATACATAAAAATTCACTAAAAAGTCACTAAAGCCGAATCCCAAATTTCTATGTTTTTCAACAAATTTCCCAACTTTAGAAAATATGGGTTTTATGTCATTTTGGGTAGATTTTCGTTAAAGATCCCTCATGATCTCTCAAACAGTCTCAAATTTAGGAAAACATCCCACACAATAACTCACCTTGGTGGTTTCTGAACAAAATCCATATCACATATTTTTTTTATATTTTCCTATGTTGGCTTGGAAATAGATGTGGAATATGGCTACCTGGAAAATATGCTAAAAATATGGGTTTGAATGGAATATGGCCATCTTGGGGATGTCCTTTATCAGGTCCAAGTGGTGTATTTCCATTTTCTATCCTGCAACCATCTAGAACAACTCCAATTACAAGTTTTATGGGAAAACTTGTAATTATGGTTTTACAAGTTTTCTGAAAAAAAATTGTAATTTACTGTTAGCTACCATTTTTCATCAGTAAAACCTACTCAATCAAGTAAATATCAAGCACATAGCATGAATTTAACCTTACAAACCTTTGAGAGCATAATCATAAGATTTTGTAGGTTTGGAATGATAAAAAGATAAGATATGGTGGAAAAAGGAAAGGGTATGCTAACACAAACAATCAAAACCATTGTATAAAATGAGTCAATTTGTAGACCTAACACATGTCTCACCTTGTCAAAGGTTAGTTTATCTCGAGGAAAAATAGTGTGTAGGACTATTTAGAGTTTCATGCATGTGGAGATCATATCAAGGCTAGCGATCATTTTTCTTTAGATTCCTTGTATCTTATACTCATGAGAAACAGGGAGAATATAATGATATACAGTAGATTTGTACAAAGGGTAAGCATATATGTAGTGATTCTCAAGATTTGTGTTTTCCATGCACACTGGCTGGTTTCAAGGCTAAAAATGACAAGAATGAGAGATATTCCAAAAAAAGGGAAAATAAACTACAATTGGGACAAGTCATGGAATCCAATGGAATATGGTGCAAGAAAAATCAAATTGACAAAGAATGAAACATTTATATTAATAGATGGTAGGACTATAGTTTCAATTTTTCCTTCACCATCATATTATCGAAATCAAATTCCATCTACTAAGAATGAGAATTTGGAATAGATTCTACATGCACCTTATGAAAGATATTCATCTCTCAATGTGGAAAGTATCCCATCCTTGATGGATTGGGGTCCTTAGCCTTGATTTTCCCCTTCATCTTCATTCTTGACAGTGCTGAATACATGCATAATACTGTTTTGCATGTCTTCAATCCATTCAGTTCAAATTCAAATTTTTATGTATATAGTTTTGAAGAGATGCTAGTAAGTAGCCCTCACAGGATTGTTTCAATTACTTTTGTTTTCATACCAAGCATGTTGGATTTGGATACAAGGAATCTCATTTTGCAAACCAACTTGGATGGATTTTTTGTTCAAGTTTAAGGTGAAGTTGTAGAGTCTCCTTACAAAATTCATCCTTTTATAGGTCTAAATTCCTTCTCTAGGACTAAACTATGTGATAATATGACATTGTATAATCCTTTTTATGCATTACTCTTTGTTGAGGAAATATGTGTGTGGATAGCGAATTCAGAAGACAGATCAACACAATCAATAGGCAATGTCTCTAATACAGATGTTACTTTCGAATTTGGCAATCAAAACGTATTATCAAAAGAAGATTCTTGATTTTGGTTTGGAATAGATGTGATGGATATGAAATTCCTTCGAATAAAACCATTAGGAGGTTCGGAAAGAAATTTGTATTGTAGCAGTGGAGTCATGGAGCTAGATAGATTCTACCTATATGGAGGACCCACCTATACTTCAAATTATTTTCCATAGTTGATGGAGATGGATAAGAAAATGATATCCAAAGGAGAGACCTATGTATATGACACACCTTGAGAGAAGATGCAAAAATATAGAATGGAGTTAGTAAATAGGAATAATATTATGGAGAAAAATATGGTTTTGTGGAAATAAATGGTTGTTGGGACTGAGAGGGGAAAGAAATACTACCTTACAGGGAAGATGGATATGCTGAAAGCAAATAAATCATTGAGGGATCCTGTTTATTATAGATGCAATCCTATATCTCATCACCATGTTGGGTTCAAGTACAAATTTTATTTAATTTATGACTTTGCATGCCCATATGTTGCTAGAATTGAGGGTGTGACACATGCTCTCCACTCAAGTGAATACCATGATCGCAATGAACAATATTAATGGGTCTCACAAGATATGGGTTTAGACAGGTTCATCTATGGGATTTTAGTCGTTTGATTTTTGTTTCACTTTTGAGGGAGAAACAATTACAATGGTCTGTAGATAATGGTAAAGTAGAGGGTTTAGATGGTCCTTGGTTCCCAACAATGCAAGGAATGATACGAAGAGGCTTGATAGTGAAGTCCTTGAAACTATCTATTCTGTCTCAAGTAAGGATTAATATTGTAGTTCCTTTTTCTATAGGATCGTTCCATTCTTCATCTCTTATTATTACTGTCTCATTTAAATTACTCTATCTTATCTTCTGGATTTGTTCAAATATTTATAAATTTTGTTTATGTTATTGCTTTAGGGAGCATCAAAATATATTAATCTCATGGAGTGGGACAAACTTCAGACAATGAATAAGAAAATTATTGATCCTATATGTCAAGAACACATTGTTGTTCTTCAAGAAGGACATGTGATTTTCTGCTTAACAAATGGGCCTAAAGAACTTTTTGTTAGAATTGTACCCCATCAGAAAAAGTATGAAGGAGATGGGAATAAAGCGACTACCTACACAAAAGAAATTTGGTTGGATGGTGTTGATGGAGCTATTGTCTTAGAAGGTGAATAGGTAACATCGATGGATTGGGTAAATCACCATTTGTTTAACTTAATAATTTTTATTTTGAGAAATAAATTCCCCTCGCCCTCTTGCATATTTAGTGTTCAGAGTGAGGAAAATGGTATCTTGCTTGCACCTTGCAGATTCCCCCTTCTTTCTAGTTTCTTAGATGGAGGACAATAATAACTGCCAGTAGTAGTAGCATTTGGTAACCTTGTAGGACTTTGTGGGAAGGTATCTCAGGATCTCCATGGGAATTATGTCTTAGCAAAAAATGGTTTAACTCAGAAATTTGCAATGGGTATACACACACACCTCTAGTGTAATTGAAAAGCATCTCTTATTGTTTTCCATTCTGGAAATGAAATTTTAAGAAAGAGATTTAATCATGGCAAGTGGACTGTGTATAGAGTCACAAGCATCTCCAGAGAATGCTAAATTATTGAGAAAATTACAACTTCATAAAACTTAGAAGAACTATCATCATATGCATGTTTTGGGAAATGTGTTTAGTGGCTGGAAACGTATTGTCAAAAGTTTGCATTGTAGAAGGTGAATTTTTTCCCTTTAGAAGTGTTGATGCCCAATTTAAGCTTGAAATGAAGTACATGTTTATGAGAGAAACGATAGCAAGAAATAGATAATGAATAATATATGAGGAGGTACGCATAAAGAAATAAAAGATAGAATCTCATGGGGGGTAGCTCAAGTCGTTAAGTTGAAATTGGTTGTAAATGGAAGGTCACGTGTTCGATCTCCCCCAACTTGCATTGTGCACCATGAATCAAGCCTTGTGGTTGCACCTAGGGGTATAGTGTCATGCGAGTACCATCCCAATCTCCGCCACTGATTCCCTTAGACAAACAAAGAAAAAAAATAAAGAAAATATAGAAAGTAATTTTCTAATTGCCTTGGACGACCAAAATATAGTAATTTTTAATTGTATATTTAGAATACCTCAAGCTCAAATAATGTGAAAGGTTCCGAACTAACTAATTTTTTCATTCTAAAACAATTCAATTTGTAAATTCATGAAGATTAGATTGTCAAAATGTTGTTTAAGGCAATTTTATTAGAGTTTAACAATGTAGTAAGGTATTGAATTCCACCCTTTTGTATAGAATCCAAGAACACGGTCTCTCTCCCTACTTTGGTATTTAGATCTTCTTTGGCACTCAACATATACCTATGACTCATGAGTCCCAGAATTCTTATGTGTGCTAGGTTGTATTACGGAAATTTCACCTTGTGATTGACTTCTATAATATTTGTAGTTTTGCAGAAGGTTTTAGATTGCTTATTTACATATACATGATCCAACCCATAAGTAAATTATTAATTTTTACACCAAGGTTGCTCTGTATACCAATTCTAGTGGAATCTTCCTTAACACATCATGAAGACTCTATTAAGGCATGTGTGCTTTTCAAGCAATTTAACTTGAAATAACATTTTCAACTGCATTCATTCTAATCAAGGAAATACATCTTGTATATGTTTGGTAAGAGTTACTCGATATATACCTATCATTGAAGCATTTATTTGTTAGGTAAACAAAAATATTTGGTATGTAATCCATTATGAAAAAATGGTATTTGGGTATGGTCTATGTATTGTGCTAGCCAATAGGTTCCTGTAGTAAATGGTTATTATGAAGTTAAAATTTAAAATCAGTGTGTGCCATTGAAAATTTGTAAGTTTGAAGAGTGCCTCTCTCTGATTATTTGAAAAGAGTGTTCAAAAGATTTATGGTGGATTAAACCTTGCCATGTTCGAGTTGTGTATGTTTTAGCTTCAAGATTTGGGTGGCATCGAAGCCTTCTAGGGAAATCATGAGGCTATTGACTCTTATAATAACATCTAGTTCATTGTAATATTTTGTTGGGGATTTATAATAATAAGTTTAGTTTATAGATATATGTAAGGATCTTACCATTGCGAAAGATCTTCAATCAAGTTGAGTATTGGACCTTGTTGATAAGGATTATTGCTCCACAATTTTGAAAAGATAATTCCAAAATTAAATGTTATCATCTCTTAGGTACTAAGGATTTTGAGGTTTTAAGGGAGTCTACATGTATGCTTAAAATTTGACTATGGGGATATACATCTACATGTGAGTGAATGGGAACAACAACAAGCAAGCGAGAGGTTGAGTGAAGGGTGGTGAGGCTTCTTCTTGGGAAAATCCATGTGTCTTTGTAAGGGGAATGGTCTGTTCAGGTGGAAGATGGAAGTCACCCAAGGGAGGGTCCTTCCATAGGGAACTTGTCCCCTTTCTAAGTTATTGTTTCCTCTTTAATGTTATCTTGATATTCATGGTATGTAACACACGGCATTGTATTTGTTAAATTCTACATGTGTTTTAATATCGAAAACATGTTTTTGTGCTCATCTAATTGGAGATAGTATTGTTTTCATGTTCTGATTGTTAGGTTTTTCTCCATCCTAGTTCAATATGACAGAAGTGTCAAATTTCTTCATATTCGCAATGTAACCGTTTGAAGGAGAAGGAAGAAAGTTTCACTCGATGGGCATTGTAATGTTATGAAAACTCGTCTATGTAGATGATAATCATGTAAAGAACGCAGATTTTTTTTTCATGACCAATATTAGTCAATTAATGGATATTCAGTTGGAAACTCATATATATTGTAATACTTGACATTCATATAACATAATTTACGTGATTGAAAATTATATATGTTTTTACTTGATATTATTCACCGTTGTAATTAACTAATGCGATTTTCCATGATTCACACATGTGTATATTATATGAGCATGAATATTGTTTGACATTTTTAATTTACTCATGACGTCATACTAAGAATTTATATTGATTAATAATGAATGCAAATAAAATGAATATAAAATGGCTAAAAGAAACTAAATTAGTCGTTTATATTGATTAAAAATGAATACAAATAGAATGACTAAAAACAACTAAATTAGTTATTTATATTGATTAAAAATGAACACAAATAAAACAACTAAATTAGTTGTTTATAATTTTAAACTACTAAAAGAGATAAATGACTACTACAAAATGAGAGATAAGTGTCAAAGAAAACTGCATATAAACAACTAAATAACAATTTTGGTAGGTAATTTCTAGTATCTTATCACATGACCAAAAAATTAGTCGTATTTAGCTTAGTCATTAATTGGTTGTTTTGATTTATCATTTAGCCATGCATATTTAGTCATGCATTTGATTGTTAATTGTTACAATTAATGACTAAATCAATGACTAATTTAAAGACCAAATTTTTTAACTAGATGATAAATCAAGACAACTAATTAATGAGTAAGCTAAATACGACTAAATTTTTGGTTGTGAAATTTGCTATCATGATCACCGACTCAAAAATAGTTATTTATAGGAAAAATTTTGTTGTTTTTTGGTCATTTATCTATCATTTTATACTAGTGAGTGTAACTCACCTTAGCTTGCTAGTCTCACCATAGTCTTGCACAATACATACAGTTAAGATTTCGAGTAATCCAAAAAGATAAGAACTCAACGACAAACTGATTTATCTACTTCCTCTCCCTGATCATTAAAGAAAAAAAATTAAATGTAAACTTCAAATAAATTGTGATTCCACACAATAATAACCATCTACAATTTGGAAAAAATAAAAAATAAAATCCGAGAGGAGCAATATTGTTATAAACCAGAAACATACGGATGTACGCATTGACATAACTTAGTTCTGACATACCAGTTGCTTTGGCAAGAAAGATCTAGTGACCTTCCCCATGTAAGCATATATACCCAGTAAAGCTACCTATCCGCTTGGATAGTCACGTAAGTTACTTGCCACTGATAAAAATGATATGGGCAGATGGAGCTCTGGTGATTGGGCGATGGCGGGATTAGCAAACTAGGGTTTGTGCAGGTATTCACAGGTTGTGGTTCGTTGGAATGCTCGGTGGCCACCTACATTTGCTGCTATCTGCGGTCTATCTCGCTGGTGGGGTTTCAACTGACAACAGCTACTACCTTGAATATGGAGGGTTAACACTTAGCCGCTCACGGGTAAGGTCCCCTGTTATTGTCGTCATTCAATGACTATTTGGTTGTCGTTTTTGGTCTACAAACTTGTGCTTTTAAGTGCCAGTTATTGTTGTGGGTGTTACTCTGTCGGGGCCGGGTCACGGGGGGTTTGATACAGTGCCCTCTGGACCACCGAATCTCAGATATATCAACGGCTTTGGGGGTGTGGACGTTGGTCCACGGTGTATAAAATTATTGTTATTGCTGATCCGGATTCACATAAATATCCTTATTTTGTCGGGGTGTGGTTTGTGGACCTCCGAAATCTCAGATTACTGCTTTTATTTCGACCCGATACCCGAGGGTTTTATCATTGCTATATATCTTTGACAGGGGTGTAACTGTTTTAAGGTGTAATCGAGCCGTGTGTCCGGGTTCTTTGTCGATTTGGCTGTTGGTATGGAGGAGAACAGACCAGAAACTGTAATGCCGGCGGATAATAATCTGAATGTGTCGGATTATATGATTGAAGAAGCCGGGTTGTTCAAACCGGACTCATTCTTCAAGAACCAACTGAATGGAAAGAGGGTAATAAACCCCTGTTGTCGACGGGTGGCGCCACATGCAAAAACACACAAGGGACACCTCGAATTTGGGAAGACACCTGTGGTTTCCTCGGGTTCGGACCCTTCGGTGGGTAGTGTAAGGGGTCTTCCTGGGCGAGTAGGTGGAGATCGAAATGGGTTGACATCTCGCGCGACGAATAAACTGAGTGGTAAATACTTCAGCAGACCGGGGGAGGCCTGGTTGACGGTCGGCCGGGATATTGGTCTTGAAGAAACTGTCGACTTCAATATGACTGTGCTTGTGGGAAAATTCTTGTACCATGCAATGAACCGCAGGAATATTATAAAATGGGTGGAGGAAATGTGGAAACCCATACTCAAATACACTCCACCGATTTATGCATTTTCACGTGGATGGTATGGATTTAAATTTCAGCAGGAGGCGCACTGTAATCGTATACTGGATGGGTTGTGGCTATATGGTACGGGGAGCTTAATGCTCCAGAAATGGCAGACGGAATTTGATCCAGAATCGGCAGCGGTTCGTCTTAGACATCTGTGGGTTCTACTACTGGGTCTTCCACTGGCATTGTGGAACCGTGGGGCTTTCGAAGCCATCAAAAATCGTTTGGGTCGATTCTTGCACGTCGAAGATGAGCATCTTAATGGCCTCGATCGGCGTATGGGGCGGATTTTGGTTGAGGTGGATGTCTCCTTGGGACTAATAGATGTGCTGCACATTAACTGACATGGTCGACAGCTGACACAGGTCATCGACTACTGGGGCATTCCTTTTAGATGCTCGAATTGCAAAGCGGTGGGGCACCTGTGGCGACAATGCCGGGCTCCGACGTCTTCTGGTTGATTGAAGGATGGGGGTCCGTTCTGGTCATCTGATGATGGCAGCGATATGGAGATGGATTCGACGGGTGCTCTGGATGTCTTATCCAATCGTCTTGCTCCTGACTCGGCCTTATTCCGTAAGTTGGAATTATAGGATCCCAAATTTTTTCATACACTAAATGAAATGGATATATCTTTTATAAATGCATTAGATTTAAATAATGGCAATAATGGTAATTACATGAGTTGGTGACTCAACTTGGCTTCAAATTCCTCCAAAACTGAATGCAAAACAAATGAAACTTCTGATGATGATGGCCCAATATCTGAGACGGAGTTGTTTGAGAGAATGAAAACCCTCTGCCCTATGAATACCTTACCGGATACCTCTATATCTCCCGGTATTCCTTCAACTGTGGCCCAGACGATTCTTGTATCTAATGATTCTGAATTACCCTATCTTGCCCCGGATGACGTGAAGAGTCCTGGGGGTGAAGTGAAATGTTCTGATAGGATTGATAAAATCAATGGTGTCGGGGGGCCGAGGACATGTGATTGCATTCCTGTAAATGGGTTGGTGACTAACTGTCATAATGTTGGAAAAAAAACTACTCCAGAACCGGCGGGTCATATAACTCCCATTCCATCATATTCAGATATGGTGAAGAAGACACCCATACCAACATACTACAAGAACCGGGAGGTGGTCACTAATGAGACTACTGGTGGAGACCTAGAGGGATTATTGGGTCTGGAGAATACCATCTCGGACATGGTGGTTAACAAAGAGACTGCTGTACTCACCCCTGGAACCACTGGAGACATCTGCGGTCAAAAGGGGGCACATAGGGGAGGTCTGGCTCAGGACTTATCTCCGTTGAAAACTAGAAGTGCTAGGAGAAACAAGAAGGTCACTCTGGGGGGGATAGAGGATGACCATTGCGGGGTGGGATCCCCCAAAACTTCTAATACCCGGGCTCTTAGAGGAATGAAAGCCCTTGCGAGGGTTAGGAAATGATATTTTTTTCTCTAAATATATGGGGGGTGGGGGGCCTACCCAAACAATTGGCCCTCAAACTTGTGCTGCAAATTGTCAAACCCGATTTGGTACTTCTACAAGAAACTATGGTGAGCGGGGAAAAGGCTTGCATTTTTTTTAATAAAGTCAAGCCGGAATGGATGTGCTGCTCTGTGGATGCTGCTAGTCTCTCGGGTGGACTCCTCGCGGCATGGAACCCGCTAGTTTTGAGACTAATTCCATCAAACATCTCTCTGGGAATTTTGTTGTTTGGAAATAATCGAGGATCAAAAAAGAACATAAATATTATAAATTGTTATGGTCCTTATTGTAATAGGGAGACATTCTGGGACTTGGCTGTTTCGGAATATCTGCTGGATTTAGAGAACTTAATTATTGCAGGGGACCTCAACTTTACGTGGGGGGATGAGGAGTTCTGGGGAGGTCTGGCCAGGCGGGATCCCTTGGGCCACTATTTCTCTAATTTATTCATGAAACATTCCTTGGTCGATGTGGCCCCGCGACCGTTGGCACCTACTTGGTCAAATGGTAGGAAGGAAGGAAATCTGATTTAGAAGTGCATTGACCGCTTCCTAATATCGGAATCGCTCCTTACATACTTCCAGAACTATAGATCCTGGATTCATCAAATTAAAATCAGTGATCACCTTCCCATCATCCTACAATTTGATGAGGAGCCCTTCCATAAATCTTTCCCTTTCAAATTCAACTCCACGTGGCTTTCTGATGGTGAATACACTATGGGGGTGAGATCTTTGTGGCTTCAAGTGGATGTTTCGGGGGAAAGATCTTCTATGGACAAGCTGGTGGTGAAGCTCAAGGCGTTAAAAGACTATACCATATTGTGGGAGAAAAATAAAAAATATTTGATGGGTAGGGAACTTGAGGAGATTGAAAAGGAAGTGGAAGCTCTGATGCAGCAAAATGTAGGTATTGGACTCAGCAATATGGATAGTTCGAAACACTCATCATTGGAGTGTCGAAAAATGAAAATACTTTTGTTACAGGAGGAATCTTGGAGGTTGAAGAGTAGAGCTATTTGGCTCAAAGCGGGGGATCTGAATACAAATTTTTTTCATCAATTTGCAGACTCCCGCAGGATGCAGAATTCCATTTGGATCTAAATGATCACCTGGGTCAGAGGATCAGGGGGATGGATGAATTGATGAATGAGGCTGTACATCACCTTCAGGATTACTACTGCAACCCAAAAAATACAACTCTGGCTGAACAGTTTAAGCTCATAAAGGAATACCCCCGGATTTTTAATGAGGAGGAGGGGGATGATATTTATCTGGATGTCTCTCTGGGTGATGTGGAAAAAAATTTGCGTGGATTTACTAAAGATAAATCTCCTGGACCGGATGGGTGGACGGTGGAACTTTTCATCCATTTATTTGATATTATGGGGGATGAGCTCCGACTGGCTATTGATGAATATCGAAAATTAGGCATTGTATCTGGGGCATTAAACACTACATATTTGGCACTCATTCTGAAAACAGCCCATCCGAATAATTTTGATGAATTCAGACCGATTTCATTATGTAATCTGGTTTACAAGATTATCTCCAAGATCATTGCTAATAGAATCAAACCTTTGCTATCATGACACCTAACCAAGGAATAGTATGAGTTTCTACACGGACGACAGATTCATGATGCTGTTGGAGTGTCCCAGGAAATCTTCCATACTATTAAGCAGAGGAGAAAGGAAGCACTCATTTTACAACTGGATTTGGTGAAAGCTTATGATAAGGTGGACTGGAATTTCTTGAGACTTATTCTTATCCAGATCGGTCTGCCTTGGAAGGTGATGAAATGGATTATGGCATGCATATCCTCTGTGAATTATGCTATTCTGATAAATGGTCTTCCTACTGATTTTTTTAAGGCATCACGAGGACTTAGGCAGGGTTGTCCCCTATCACCTCTTCTATTCCTGCTGGTCATTGAAGGTTTGAGTCTATCAATAAATAAGGCTCGGGGTGAGGGACGGATTGCTGGAATTCGAATTAGTAGGGAGATCTCTGTTACACATTCAATGTTTGTGGATGATGTTTTTCTTTTTGGCATGGGTATACTTGATGAATGGGTACAATACAGGAAAATGCTCGACCTTTTCTGCCTGGTTACTGGTATGATTATCAGTTTTATTAAATCTTTTTTCTTGAAACATTTGCTGAGGGCAGATGTTGAACAACAGATTAGTAATATCCTACCATTAACATTCAAGGAACTCGATGCTGGTACGAAGTATCTTGGATTCTTTATTAAGCCAACTAAATACTTGATAAATGATTGGTCTTGGCTTGTTAGAAGATTTGAAATGCGTATTGGTCATTTGAGCTTTCGTCATTTATCCTTGGGTGGCAGGCTGACTTTGGTGAAGGCTGTATTACAGAATTTAGGCGTATATTGGTTCTCTCTGTGTAAAATCCGTAGAACCATACTATGCTTAATAAGGAAGAAATGTTTCAGATTCTTGTGGTCAGGTGGAGGTGGACAGGAGAAATTCCACCTCATGAAATGGAAAGATTTGGCTCGACCCTGGAACTTGGGGGGTTGGAATATTAAGAATCTTGAAATATTTGTTATGGATTTGCACGCAAAGAGTCTATGGCGCGCTCTCTTTGAAAATTCGATGTGGGGCAGGATTATCAAAGCAAAATACCTGAAAGATATTACTGTGACAAACTGGCTGCGTTTGAACAAACCTGTTGCTTTGGGTGTTTCTAATATTTGGAACGGATTGATTGGATCCTTCAGGGTTATTTCACATTGGATTGCTTGGTTGCCGGGTAATGGTCGTGACATTAAGCTGGGGATGGATCCGATATTGGGTGGATCAATGGGGCATACACTCTCACTGGAATTGAGAACACATCTTCGGGCCAATGGTTATTATACTCTGGCCCATGTGGCTGGTCGAAATGTGGATGGGCGGTCACTCTGGATATCGGCTGCTCAGTTGGGCTTATCGGGCTCCTTGGGGGATGAATGGGAGGAGTATATCAGGCCGATATATCAATCAAATATTAAGTTGTCTGGGGATGCAGACAAATTAGTCTGGTCGTGGGATGTGGCTGGTGGGAAGGTATCAGCAAAAATGGCATACGATGCAATGTTTGCTGATACTCTGTCAGTGGTTCGTTGGTGGGATAAAAATATATGGAACCTCGTCTTACCTCTCAAGATAAAATGTTTTGCATGGCTGGCGTTGTGTAACAAGATACTAACTTGGGACAACCTTTGTCGTCGTGGGTTTTGTGGCCCGGGATGGTGCTCCCTATGTTGTTCACAGGAGGAATCAATTGACCACCTTTTATCCACCTGTCAGTTCATACGGGACCCCTGGAATCAAATTGCATACAATGCTGGGGTGCAATTTCGTTGGAACCACTGTACACTGTGTGAATGTCTGGATGCATGGTCACGAGTTTCTGCTAGTTGTGCTGAACTTTCATACTTTATGATCTGGGAGGTATGGAAGGCTCAAAACCTGTTTATCTTTGAAAACAGGATTCCTTTTAGGGATGGGATTTTCTTTAGAACACTTGCAGCGTACAAAGAATTTATCACTATTCGTGGAGCTGTTGGTGGAAGAGATGGTCCGAGGATACTACACCGATATGCCCCCCCTGTACTCATATATCCATGTGGCTTCTTTGATGGGGATGCTGTGGCACGGAATGGCGGGGGTGGTGCGGGTGCTACATTACACATTTCTAACCATGTATCCATACATATCTGGCTCAATCTGGGTAATGGTACCAATACTAGGAGTGAGTTATGTGCCCTCTGGCTCTTACTATTCTGGGCTCGATTGAGAAAGATCTCCTCACTTGTTTTTTTTGGTGATTCATGTTGAATATTGTAACTTCAAAGAATATTATATTTGTACTTTATTATTCCGGAGATGTTTCATCCCTCCGAGGTAACCCTATTATGTATCCGGAGATGTTTATTCCTCCGAGGGTTTTTATTAACTAGGGTTATTAGACCCACCATGTGGGGGTCGGCCCTGTGGTTATATTTTTGGGGTTATTAGACTTCTCCAGGAGAGGTCGGCCCCATTAGGTCTTTTAGTCAGTTGGGAGTCAGTATAAATAAGAGAGGTGAACTCCTCATTAGATCATTCACTCACTTGTGGAAGAGTGCACACTTCTCTGGGAGATCTGCTAAGGAGACAAAGAAGGAAGGAGCACATCTTGTATTTTGGTTGATCATCTTATTGAGGAAAGCTTTGCTGAGTTTTCTACCCCATGAGGGTTTCCCAGGGTATATTCTGTGTCTATCTTGTGATTATGTTTCTTTCATTGATCTTGCTTGTCTATTTGGTTTAAACTTAACATGGTATGAGAGCTAGACTGAATAGGACATCTTTCACAAGGTAAGAATACCTCTCTCTCTCTCTCCGGTGAAGTTAGGGTTTCAGCCCAAAGTTTGTATTATTGTTTTTTGGTTGCATGGATGGATATCTCTTTTCAATACCTTTCTTTTGAGCTATAGATCGAAATTTTTGGTTGGGTAGAACTCCGGGAAATCCAAACCCTAATTCTACCAAAAGTGCAATACGTTAAAATTTGGTTTCAGAAAAAAGTTGGAATTTTTGAATTCTTAATACATGGCTGCATAGCCCTTCTCACGAGCATTCTTTTGAGCTATAGATCGAACTTTTTGGTTGGGTAGAACTCCGGGAAAGTCAAACCCTAATTCTACCAAAAGTGCGATAAAATTCTGTTCCAGATTCCGGAAAAGTGAAAAGTAACTTTCCAGGTAAGTCTACTTGGTCTCTTGGACTCCCCCAAGAGAAGATGGCTCCAAACACTAAGCTTGAAGACAAGCTAGAAGGTATAGAAAATTTCCGGGCATGGAAATACAGAATTGGTCTCATTCTTGAGGAGAATGATCTTACTCATTATATCAAGGAGGAAGTTGCAGAACCAGAAGAAGATGAAGCCAAAGAAAAACATAGGAAGGATTTAATTAGGTCAAAGAGAATCATAGCTGATTCTATTAAAGACCACTTGATTCCCCAAGTGGCTTCCAAGAAGACTCCAAAGGAAATGTATGATGCCCTAGGAAGAATGTATGAAGGAAAGAACATCAATAGGAAGATGAATCTAAGGACTCAGTTGAAGAGTACCAAGATGCACAAAGGAGAATCCATTCAAGACTACTTCTCAAGAGTCTCTCTAATCAAGGAGCAACTAGATGCCATTGGTGATACTCTTGATGAAGATGAACTTGTGATGACAGCTCTAAATGGTCTCACTAGACCTTGGGAGTCATTCATTCAAACTATGTGTGCCAGAAAAGAAAGTATGAAGTTTGATGTAGTTTGGGAGGATTGTGTACAAGAGGAGGCTAGGGTTGAAAATCGAGAAGCCTTGCTCAAAGAGGATGACCAAGCCTTGGAAACCCACACCAAAAGAAGAAGGAATCAATCCTACTCTAAAAAGGGTAGTCACAAGGAGTCTCATCCTCCACACAGATTTCAGAAGAAAAAGGAACTACTCAAAGAAGAGATTACTCTTCTTTCCAGTGCTTTTCTTGTCACAAAATATGACACATTGCTAGAGATTGCCCTCTACAGAAGAAAAAGGGTACTCACTACAAAAGACACCAAGCATATCTTGCAGAAGATGATAGTGAAGAAGAAGAAGTAGAGGAAAAAGGTCTCACAATAAAAGACCTAGAAATGAAGAGGAAGAAGAAGAAAGGACCTTCCTCAAAAGAAGGTCAAGGAGAAATACAGAAGAAGATGCAGAAGAATATGTTCTCTTCTCCGCACTCTCTGGATCTATAACCCCTGGAGAAGGTACATGGCTTATTGACAGTGGTGCTTCAAAGCACATGACAGGTCAGAAAAGGACTCTCTCAAATCTTGAAGAAAAGTCTTCTCCCCAAAAGGTATCTCTAGGAGATGACTATCAATATCCCATTAAGGGAATTCGTGAAGCAAACTACAAACTCGATTCTGGAACCCCCATGAAGATGAAGGAAGTTTTGTATGTTCCAGGATTGAAGAAGAATTTGCTTTCAATCTCAGCATTAGACAAGAAAGGCTATAGAGTTGCATTCATTGATGGACAAGTGTTAATGTTGTCCAAAGGCAAATCTATTAAGGATGCAATTGTTATTGGTGAAGAGGAAGGAGGTTTGTATAAACTAAAGGGTCATCTAGAAGCTGCCTTTGTTCATGAAACCTCTAGTCCCAGTGAGCTATGGGATAGAAGACTAGCTCACATTAACTACAAAGCCTTACCCTATGTAAGCAAGGTGGTCATAGGACTACCAGATTTGAAGGTTGATCATGATGGCTCATGTAAAGGATGTAAGAAAGGGAAGAATATCAAGAACCCCTTTCCAAAGAGTGAAACAAAGACTAAGGGTATCTTGGAGTTAATACACTCAGATGTATGTGGTCCAATGCCCACCACCTCTCTAAGTGGATTTGAATACTATCTCTCATTCATTGATGATCATTCAAGGAAAACCTGGATATACTTTCTAAAAGGTAAGAATGAAGTTTTTGGAAAGTTCAAAGAGTTCAAGGCTCTAATAGAAAATCTCTCAGAAAAGAAAATCAAGATTCTCAGAACAGACAATGGTGGAGAATATACTTCAAAAGAGTTTGAAGAATTTTGTAAAGAAGTTGGAATCAAGAGAGAACTAACCACTCCCTACAATCCCCAACAAAATGGGGTTGCAGAAAGGAAAAATAGAACCATCATGGAAGCTGTGAAGACTATGATACATGACCAGGATCTTTCGATGTATCTATGGGCTGAAGCAGCCAAGACAGCAGTATATGTTCAAAACAGATTATCTCATAGTGCTCTTGATTTCAAAACTCCAGAAGAAGTGTTTCCTGGAAAGAAGCCCGAGGTAAGCCATCTTAAAATATTTGGGTGTCCTGTGTACATCCACATTCCAAAAGAAAAGAGAACCAAGTTGGATCCTTCTTGTAAGAAAGGAATATTTGTTGGTTACTGTGAATCATCCAAATCTTTCAGGATTTACATACCAGGCTTTCATCATATAGAAATCAGTAGAGATGTAACTTTTGATGAAGAAGCAGCTCTCAAGAAATCAAGAAAATGCCAACTTGAATAAATCTATGAAGAAGATCCTTCTTCTAGAAGCTCAGAGGCTGTTCACATCCCTGAAGACAATACACCAGAGGATCATGGCATACTGGAACCACAAGAACCTCCTATCTCAGATTTATCAAAGAAAAGAAGGCCAGCATGGGCTAGAGATATTATCAAAGGGGCTGAAAAATATGGTGCTCCTGAAGGCTCCATTAGAGAAAGAAAGAAACCAAAGCTAGTGTCCAACTATATGGCCTTGATGTGTGATCTTGTGGATCAACTACCTACTAGCTATGAAGAGGCAGCTCAAAAGAAAGAATGGGTAGAAGCAATGACAGAAGAATATCAGTCGATAATGAAAAATGATGTTTGGGATATAGTCCCCAAACCAAGAGATAAAAGTGTGGTTTCTTCCAAATGGATTTTCAAGATAAAACATGCTGTAGATGGTAGCATTGAAAAATACAAGGCAAGGTTTGTAGCCAGAGGATTCTCTCAAAAGGAGGGAATTGACTATGAAGAAACTTTTGCACCTGTTGCTAGGTATACTTCAATTAGAACTATCATGGCACTTGCATCCATGATGAAATGGAAATTGCATCAAATGGATGTTAAGACAGCTTTTCTGAATGGTGTAATTGAAGAAGAAGTATACATAGAACAACCTCAAGGTTTTGAGGTCAAAGACGGAAGGAACCATGTATGCAAACTGAAAAAGGCACTATATGGATTGAAGCAAGCTCCCAGGGCTTGGTATGGAAGGATTGAAAGTTTCTTAACAAGCATGGGCTTTACCAAAAGTAAAGCTGACCCCAATCTTTATCTTAAAGTGATGGATGATGAACCTGTTATATTGCTATTATATGTAGATGATCTATTTCTAACAGGAAATGAGAATCAAATTATTGAAAGCAAGAAGAAGCTTTCTTCAGAGTTCGAAATGAAAGATCTCGGATTAATGCACTACTTCTTAGGCCTAGAAGTGTGGCAAGAGCCAAAAGGAATCTTTCTAAATCAAGGTAAGTATACTGTGGAGATTCTCAAAAGATTTGATATGTTGGAGTGTAAAGCCATGGCCACTCCCATGGACTCCAACCTGAAACTATTAGTTAATGATTCATCAGAACTAGTGGACATAACCCTATATAGACAAATTATTGGATCATTGATGTATTTGACAAATACTAGGCCGGATATATGCTTTGCCGTAAATACCCTAAGTCAGTATCTAGTAGAACCTAGAAAGGTTCACCTTATAGCTGCAAAGCATATAATGAGGTACCTAAAAGGTACAGTGGACTTTGGCCTATACTATCTTGGAGGTAATGAACTCAAGTTACATGGTCACTCAGATTCTGATTGGGCAGGTAGTGTCTCAGACAGAAAAAGTACTTCAGGCGGATGTTATGGTCTTGGATCTGCCATGATCTCCTGGTTCAGCAAGAAACAATCTAGGGTCGCCCTCAGTACTGCTGAAGCAGAATATATAGCTGCTTGCTCTGCCAGCTGTGAAGCAGTGTGGCTTCGGAAACTTTTATCTGGAATTTTTGACTTAGAAATGGATCCCACTGTGATTATGTGTGATAATCAAAGCTGTATTAAGATGACTGAAAATCCTGTGTTCCATGATAAGTCAAAACACATTGAGATCCGTTACTTCTATATATGAGACATGGTGCAGCGAGGAGCCATCAAGCTCGAGTATATAAGCATTGAGGATCAGATTGCCGATATCCTGACTAAACCTCTGTCTCGAGTAAAGTTTGAATACTTCCGAGACATGCTTGGTATAGTCCAGAAGGACCCTCCTCGAAAGGGGGAGTAGTATAGTATTTGATAACAATTTTGTTTTGTTGCACTTAGCTACTTACAATTATTTAGATTTAGAACTCTTATATATCTTCTATTTTTTTTATGGATACATGTTTTGATACATGCTAGATGTATACATGTTTTGGTATGATGTATACATGTTTTGATGATAGATGTATTAGTAAGAATACATGCTAGATGTATACATGTTTTGATGTGATGTATACATGTTTTGATGATTAGATGTATTAGTAAGAATACATGCTAGATGTATACATGTTTTGATGTGATGTATACATGTTTTGATGATTAGATGTATTAGTGAGAATACATGCTAGATGTATACATGTTTCGGTGTGATGTATACATGTTTTGATTAATGATGTATACATGTTTTGATGTGATACATGCTCTTGGATATTTGTACCTGTATAGATGAGAATACAGGAGGGGATTGGATCATCCCTGGACTTTCAGTCCTAAAGAGAGCCGTAGACGTGAGGTCTCCGAGAATGAAGTCCTTAGTGGACAGTTGAGGGGATTGGATCATCCCTGGACTTTCAGTCCTAAAGATAGCCGTAGACGTGAGGTCTCTGAGAATGAAGTCCTTAGTAGACAGTTGAGGGGATTGGATCATCCCTGGACTTTCAGTCCTAAAGAGAGCCGTAGACGTGAGGTCTCCGAGAATGAAGTCCTTAGTGGGCAGTTGAGGGTATTGGATCATCCCTGGACTTTCAGTCCTAAAGAGAGCCGTAGACGTGAGGTCTCCGAGAAGTGGGGATTGTATCATCCCCGGACTTCGGTCCCTGAATTGATCCGTAGACGTGTGGTCTCCGAGAAGTGGGGATTGTATCATCCCCGGACTTCGGTCCCTGAATTGATCCGTAGACGTGTGGTCTCCGAGAAGTGGGGATTGTATCATCCCCGGACTTCGGTCCCTGAATTGATCCGTAGACGTGTGGTCTCCGAGAAGTGGGGATTGTATCGTCCCCAGACTTCGGTCCCTGAATTGATCCGTAGACGTGTGGTCTCCGAGAAGTGGGGATTGTATCATCCCCGGACTTCGGTCCCTGAATTGATCCGTAGATGTGTGGTCTCCGAGAAGTGGGGATTGTATCATCCTCGGACTTCGGTCCCTGAATTGATCCGTAGACGTGTGGTCTCCGAGAAGTGGGGATTGTATCATCCCCGGACTTCGGTCCCTGAATTGATCCGTAGACGTATGGTCTCCGAGAAGTGGGGATTGTATCATCCCCGGACTTCGGTCCCTGAATTGATCCGTAGACGTGTGGTCTCCGAGAAGTGGGGATTGTATCATCCCCGGACTTCGGTCCCTGAATTGATCCATAGACGTGTGGTCTCCGAGAAGTGGGGATTGTATCATCCCCGGACTTCGGTCCCTGAATTGATCCGTAGACGTGTGGTCTCCGAGAAGTGGGGATTGTATCATCCCCGGACTTCGGTCCCTGAATTGATCCGTAGACGTGTGGTCTCCGAGAAGTGGGGATTGTATCATCCCCGGACTTCGGTCCCTGAATTGATCCGTAGATGTGTGGTCTCCGAGAAGTGGGGATTGTATCATCCTCGGACTTCGGTCCCTGAATTGATCCGTAGACGTGTGGTCTCCGAGAAGTGGGGATTGTATCATCCCTGGACTTCGGTCCCTGAATTGATCCGTAGACGTGTGGTCTCCGAGAAGTGGGGATTGTATCATCCCCGGACTTCGGTCCCTGAATTGATCCGTAGACGTGTGGTCTCCGAGAAGTGGGGATTGTATCATCCCCGGACTTCGGTCCCTGAATTGATCCGTAGACGTATGGTCTCCGAGAAAGTGATTTTTGATGTGGTTACTTGTATCTGTAGGATACTTGTATTGATGATGTGGTTACTTGTATCGGTAGGATACTTGTATTGATGATGTGGTTACTTGTATCGATAGGATACTTGTATTGATAATGTGGTTACTTGTATCGGTAGGATACTTGTATTGATGATGTGATTACATGTATCGGTATGGATACTTGTAATGACGATGCGGCTGATCGTGTGATGACGATGTCGCTGATCGTGTGATGATGATGCTGCTGATCGTGTGATGGCGATGTTGCTGATCTTGTGATGACGATGCTGCTGATCGTGTGATGACGATGCTGCTGATCATGTGATGACGATGCTGCTGATCGTGTTATGACGATGCTGCTGATCGTGTGATGACGATGCTGCTGATCGTGTCATGACGATGCTGTTGATCGTGTGATGACGATGCTGCTGATCGTGTGATGACGATGCTGCTGATCGTGTCATGACGATGCTGTTGATCGTGTGATGACGATGCTGCTGATCGTGTGATGACGATGCTACTGATCGTGTGATGATGAGGCTGCTGATTGTGTGATGACGATGCTACTGATCGTGTGATGACGATGCTGCTGATCGTGTGATGACGATGTTGATGATCATGTGATGACGATGCTGATGATCGTGTGATGTTGATGTTGATGTTGACATTGATGTACCAGTAACTGTTTGAGTTACTGATGAAGACAAATTGAAGAAAGCTTCCAATGATTTATAGATGTATCATGTATAGTGACTCCTTGCTCCTGCAGATGCTGTTATAATATCCTTCTCGTTAAGGGGGAGTGTTGAATATTGTAACTTCAAAGAATATTATATTTGTACTTTATTATTCCGGAGATGTTTCATCCCTCCGAGGTAACACTATTATGTATGCGGAGATGTTTATTCCTCTGAGGGTTTGTATTAACTAGGGTTATTAGACCCACCATGTGGGGGTCGGCCCTGTGGTTATATTTTTGGGGTTATTAGACTTCTCCAGGAGAGGTCGGCCCCATTAGGTCTTTTAGTCAGTTGGGAGTCAGTATAAATAAGAGAGGTGAACTCCTCATTAGATCATTCACTCACTTGTGGAAGAGTGCGCACTTGTCTGGGAGATCTGCTAAGGAGACAAAGAAGGAAGGAGCACATCTTGTATTTTGGTGGATCATCTTATTGAGGAAAGCTTTGCTGGTTTTTCTACCCCATGAGGGTTTCCCAGGGTATATTCTGTGTCTATCTTGTGATTATGTTTCTTTTAGTGATCTTGCTTGTCTATTTGGTTTAAACTTAACAATTCATTATCTATCATCAATTGGGATAGAGGAAAGACATCCCTCAATGTTCTGCTTCTTTCACACTGGATGGATGCGGCTCAGGTGCTGATCCGAGATTTTGAACATATACATTTTGAACATGTATTCAGGGAGTCAAACATGGAGGCGGACAAGCTCTCTAGACAGGCTCTTAACTCTCAGATTGGGGTCATCATGTGGCAGGAATGGCGGGAGGATATACTTTATTCTCAAGGCTCTTATCAGTTACATTGGACATGATTACTTTACTATATATTATGCACTTTTTTAGTTTTGTTATCCTGATTTATGCGGCTGTTATACTCATATGTCTAATAGTTCAATGTGTAGATCCTTCTTAGGTACGGATTCCAACTACTTGTTGGACGATTTTGTATACTCTCTACATATGCGGCATTATATCAGACTTTTATGGTTGATGTTTGGTATTTATAGCTTAGTTGGATCCATATTTTGATGTATTTGGATGACTGTATATGAGGCCTTTATTTATTTTGGTATGGACACATATTATATGATGACACTTGGAACAATTTCTTCTGCCGGAAGGCTTCCGGTTATGCTGTGTGGACATATGGTACTTCTTGTTGGACTTTTCTGTTGTAGTTGACAACATATCTATCACTCTGATTGGTATTCCCCTGGACCTCTTATGACAGGGATTGTGTGTTCTTGTTTGTACTGACAGCTGGTTCTATTTACTATTTCATATATTAATAGTAAGTTATATTTTTCTGTGAAAAAAAAAAGACCAAGGAGCCTTCCTTGTTTCGACTTCCGCCTCACATTGAACATTAGAAGCTCCCCTCAGATTTCGTTTGCCATTAAAATTAGTTGACTACACTAATTTTATACCACATGTTATAAAATTGAGGCAATGGAGGCCGATAATATTGAGGTATTTCATACCACATGTTATGTGGCATTTTAGGAAATTTAGTTTTATTTATTTTTAAAATATGATAACTCAATTCATTTCTCAAGGATTTATGTTTCATTGAAAAGTCTTTAAATCAATTCAAAATATAATATTTGTAATTTAAAATTTTTAAATTATATTTTAGATTTTCAAAATAGTCAATTTAATATTTTTTTTATTTTTTTAAAACAATAGAGAACTTTGTGGAAATTTGAAAATTTATATATTGAAAAGAAAAGTAATACAAGTATATCCCTCCCCGGGTAATAAGAGACATTATGAATTTACATAAAAATATATAATATTTATTTTAACTAAGTACAATATTTTATATTCATGATATTTTATATTCTTTAATGTAATGAAATTCATAGTGTAAATATGGTATTTTTTTGGTAAAGATTAAATTAAAGGGATATTAAAATTAATAAGATGAAATAAAAAAAAATCAATATAAATATAAGATTTTTTATTTTTTAAAATAGATTAAATAATAAATAAAACAAAATAATTAATTAATTAATAATTTTTTAATTAATATTATATAAAATAAATCATAATAAATTATTTATAAACAATTAAGAACCAACTAATACGTATTAAAAATTAATGTGCATATACAATAAGTAAATGTATTTAAATTTAAAAATAGTATTGATATAAAATAAAAGATTATAAAAGATTTAAATTTTGTATTTAATAAATACTAAATATTAAATATTTATATAATATCTAAAATATTAAAGGTGGTTAATGAGGTGGAAAGTTTACTTGTTGTCTTGAAAATAACTCTAAATTCTAAATTGGCAAACCTTGTGATGTGGGACAAAGATAAATTCTCTTCTTAAAAGAGGGATTTCCCCCCAATGAAAATATGACTATTATTTGATATCTAATGTACAACCACAAATTAAAAAATAAAAGAGACCACTAAAATTGCTTTTAACTTCACCCAAAAACACTTGTGCCTCAAGCTTGGGTGTCATAAAGATGCCATAACTTTCTGTCTTAATGAACTTAAAAATAAAAATTAATATTCCCAAGATTTGAATGAACTCTCATGAGCTTCATAGTGAAACTCGGCATGGGAAAGGATTTCTCTTAAAGTTCGATAGACCAAATTCGGTCTCCCTTTAATCACCACCATCACCATCAACAAATAATAATTTAATTAATTAAAATAATTTAATATTTGTATTTAATATGATTTTACTAATGGATAGTGATTATTAATTTCCAATTGATTTTTTTGAAATGTATTTGTGTTAAAAAAAAACTTTAAGAAAAGAATTCTGAAATCATCATAGTTATGATATAATTTTTATTCTTAAAATATTAAATAAAATATTCAAATAAATAGGTAATGATTACAATTTTTATTATTTTGCATATATATTAAGTTGGCAATTAATGTGTTTTAAATTTTTTAAGAGAAAGAATTCCTAAACCAAATGTTATAATTGTGATATTATTTTAAACCATTATAATTGTGATATCATTTTCCTTTGGTTATTAAAGATATAGAGAGGTAATTTTTTCTTCATTTGTAAAATTAAAATATTTTCAGAACATTTGTTTCATCTTCATTCAATTTAGGAAGAGGGCGATTCCTTGTCCATCCCAAATTGTAAAATATAAACACTTGATGTAATAAGATGTAACATACCTCTTTGCTGAAACATTTTATGTTTCAAGAAAACATTATTTTAACTTTTATTGTAAATTTTTATATTCGGCCAAATGACGAAGGATCACTGTAATTACACAATATTATTATTTAATAAAATAAAATAGGAAACACTCACCCAAAGATATTGTTGAAAGAGTGTTTATTGACCCACTAGGTGGAATGGAATATGGGGTAGAAGGAAATGGACAAGTGACAACATAAAGAACTCAGTAACTAACTGTTGTTATGGGACAACTCCCTTGAATTGTGGTCAAAGTTCCCTGAAAGATGGGACTGGAGCTTGAGGCTCATTTATTTGAAAAATGACCACTAAAAGAACTAGGCATATTTATAAGCCATCGAATTTGAGCAGAGGCTCACACTTTTTTCTGATGAGAAAATTTACCTTGTGGTTCTGCTGTATGCAAACAAGAGATTTGATGAGGGGAAGTTATGTTTTGAGTTGTAGTGTAAGTCTATTTCACTTCTACTGAATGCAGAGTTTGCTACTGAGTGTAGAGAGTTATTTTGAGGTGTATTGCAAGTCTCCATTGATTGCTGGAATTACAACCTGAGTGCCTTGCTTTTACACAGAGTCTTCTACCTAGTGGTTCAGTAAACATACTCGGGGGTCCAAAGGAGCAAGAGATATTGGCTACTTCTTGTGGAGAAGGTTGTGAGGAACATGCCTCTTTGGGTGTTTGTCCACCCTATCTACATTTGAAGGTTCTACTTGTTATTTCATTTACTAAGTAGTTATAATTTATTTTCTTGTAACTCTTGATTTAGGAATTATGAGTTAAATGTTCATAGTTATCATCATGTAGAAGTGAATGTTTATTTTCTGATCTGATTATGATTCTGTAAATTGTTGAAAAAGTTATATGAAATGATAGAATAAATTTCTTCCCTGTATTTTTCCACGCACTATTCTTGTGCCATAATCTAGTACAAGGAAGGGGGTTTAAAAATAGATATGAATTAGATAGAAAGATATAATAAATAAACTATGTTATGTTTCCCCTTAGCTGTTTACATTTTACAATAAGAATATCTTATGTTTTAGTCATAAGAAAAACATAGCAACTTTCATACTATTCAGGCATTGTAATATCTCTACATTTGCAGCAGCAAAAGAAATTAGGGCTTAAACTTTTCCATACTTCTAACCTTTGTAAAAGGAAAATAATATTCATAGCCTCTTACTAATTTATCTTTCCATTCGAACCCCATAGTAAGACTTTTAAGCATTCTGTCTTATATATATATAGTATCGAAACTCTCACCAACATTTATGAATTGGAAACAACTACTGAAAACAAAAAATACTTAGTATGAAAAACTACTAACATTTTATCTTATCACCGATATTATAAATCAAATAAACACAAACAATTATGTTTTGGACGAATGTCCCTTTGTATCAAACCCTAGCTATCTATAACATAACTTTAAGTAAGTATTTCATTGTTTAACTAACCAAATAGAATTTACAAGACATAGCTCGACTATACAAGGATTTTTCCTTACAGTCTACAGCTACTGGTTACTTTTGAAACCCTTATTGATTTTATAGTTTAAGAGAACCAAATAGCCATTAGTATTGAGACGAGTTCGCAACCAACCTTACAACCATTTATCTATAGACAACGTTTCAACAAGGCATTTTACCCTAGTTAATATATATTATTAATACAGTTGTATAATCATTTAGAATACTTTACAAATCCTTAATGTAAATACATCCAAAATGAATTTACCTGGAGTCACAGGGTTGACCCATTTAAATTTACAAAAAAGGCAAACAGAATCAAACACCTTTTTCCATAAAATCCTTCAAACCATTGCTTTCAGAATTATCAAAATGACGATAGCAAACAATCTCTTATGACCTTTTCAAAAACACAACAAGAAGCTTTGCTTCGTTTACAGACAGTTAGCAGTTGTTACTACCGAGAGCTCTCTCCTTAGAAATTAAAGACTTTAACCATTCTTCCTATAAAAACCTAACATCATTTGGATGTTACATTATATCAAAATGAAACAAAACAACATTTACAGAGTTCGAAAGCCTAACTACTATTCCTTTAACAAAAACCAGTTCAGGGTTTCAATTTACAAAATTAAGCGTATTGCCTTTCGCTCTTGGCCATTAATAAAACTCGACATTGTAGAAACAAACATTGAATTAAAATAACACAGACTGCCAAGAGCATTGCTCTTAGGCACGACTCGCATAAATAGTATTAAGTCACAAGTACCGAAACATTTTTCATTCATCAAAATAGCCGAGGGTTGAACCCTTTCGTATAGTTATTGCTTTTATTAACATTTTGATACACAATAAACACTGTAGATCCAACATAAAGGTAATTCTAGGATTCAATCCTCCCTACACATGCCTCATAGTAGCAAATTTTACAACGGTAGGGTAATCCACAGCTAAACCACGATGACCAAAGCTTCGGCTAAAAAAAACCAAATAAGGACCAACAGTTGCCAAGTTTACACCTACAGGAAACCACCAAGGCTTACCAGGATTTGTAAGCTTCCAACCCTTGCATTGTAACTTTCAACAACCAAACCGAGAAGCACCTGCCATACATTACATAAAGTGTGGTTAAAAGATAGGCTGGAAACTTCAAATAAAATGACTATAACATTATAAACCTTCATGAATGACAAAAAGGAAAAAACAATGACTTACCTATTCAGTAAACTTTGAGTCTGAAAAACAATCACTCCTACATTTTGACAAGAACCAGAACCAATTACACCCTAGCAAACTCAGCGAAGAAATGATACAGCTTAGATAGCTCACTGTGGAAAACATACAAGTCATAGATCAGGGTATCGAACCCTGAGAAGGTCCCTCCTTTATATTCTTTTGCAAACCCTAAAGACCTGCAGGCATGTCGGCCTCTCCAGACTCCACTCCTCATGAAAATGTTTGCCAAGCATTATGCCATCGTTGAGGTAAGCCAACGGCAGTTAGGGTTGGCACCATGACCAAGAAGACCGCATGAAGACCCACCACTAGGATGCCACTAGACATTCCATCAGCATCACCTTTAATACACTTTAATAATCATATCTACCACCAGTACGTAGACCTGCTAGCGAACCAAGCAACAAGGATATCATTCGGTCTTATATCAGGTTAATCATTACCATTGCATTATGGTTGGGTTACAATTTATCAAATTCAATATACCATTATCCAAGTGTTACACCATTACACGATGACCAAGTTTAAGGTTTCTACCATTGCCATGGGAGACCTACAACCATAAGTTATTATGGTTACTTTTATCACTAAGACCTTTTAAAACATAACATTGTTGCCAACCTTGCAATTAATCTTTTACGTAAATCACCTTAGGGTTTGTACACGAAGTTGAGGGACCCTTTAGGTGCAATTTTGCACCTAAATATGCATGCTTTTCACTGCTCTCTATAGCATGACATACACGACCATCATTGACGAAATTTTAGGCATAGATAGAATTTTTTATACAAATTCCAAATATGTAATTTAAAAAAAAAATATTGAGATTTTCTATTTAGTTCCTATTTTTCTTGTTTCGTCACTCCGTTGGTAAAAAAACATATTGTTAGTGTTCATTCCGTAACTTTTTCATTTAACAACCATTTAAAAAAAACAAATTATGCTGCACTAGAAGACATTGACCTGTACATGCTATAAAAAATCCAAGTCGAAATAACTGCATTAAGACCTTCAAAAGCTGCACCCACATTTGATGTATCGTTCTCGAGGTTTGATCACTTACATAATTAAAATAAAAATACAAATTAAACATTTAATTTTGTAAAAATAGCACTGCACTAGTGCTATGGGTTCTATACATGTCTACCAATTTTTGTAGCCTGAAACCGTCATTTAGGCATTGAAAGGATGCACTCACAAAAACATATACCTTATCATTTGCCAAAAATATAAAAAGTGACTGTTAGAAAACATGAAATTTGACATAGTTATGTAAATTTTCAATAATTGAAACTTATATATTCGGAAATGTGACTCAATTTCCTACGTTTTATCTTTTTTACTCGATGCAAGATATCTTGTGTAAGAATGTAAAAAAAAACAAGTAAGTTGAGGGATGCTTGATTTTTCATTTTTTTATTGCATCTAACATGCCAAAAGTGACCCTCATTAGCTTGCACATGCCCCTTATCAAACCCTTGTTAGGATATAAAGACCATAAAATGCATGATCTAAACTAAGGCTCTAATAGTTAAAACATCCATGATATAAATTAATAGAAGAAATGGATATATAATATAGTTACAATTTTAAACTATTGCCAAGTCCCATGATATCCTTACCAATCATGTGATACATATAGTGTATGAAACCAAAAGATAGGTTAGTACTACATTGCTAGTATCTAAGCTTAGGATATGTTCACCTTACTTATGGAATCAATTACATAGCATACTCCCTAGGTGCAGGATTTAATTACTTAATCAAGAAAGTGAAGTTCTAATACCTTCCATGATTTTTTTTATACAAGACCATTGTACTAATACTAATTACAAATGCCAAGATTCGAGCTAGAAATGAAAAGTACATAAACAATGTATGTAATACAAATAACACAACTACGGAGAATAGAGTGTAATGACTATGAAGTCATATAAACAACTTATTACAGAGTATAGCTGAAGAAACAACCAAAATAGATCTCACCCTGAAAGGTTTTCAAGTATTCTATTTTAAACTTGAAAGCTAACTAATGATAAATAGGATCTCCATATTCACTTTCGAAACACTATTTCTCTTACTTGTAATCTATGACAGAACGTTCAAATTTTTTAGCTAAATAGCTAAGTAAGCCTCGGGGTGCCCATAGGACCCCTTCATCATCAACAAGAAAAAAAAATAGTTAGCACATAAAACGAATTCATCATCAAGTCTATAAAGTATTGTCAGTTGTATAAGAAAGTAGACTGATCTAGATTGCTTGCATTGTAGTAACAACATCCAACATTAGTAGATTATAGATATAAACATATAATGCATATTTGGAATTACTTTAGACACACATAATCAATGTAACATGTTTAGTACATTGTGACGAGTAATTAAATAAACAAACATTTATTATACTTCCGTACGGTAATTATAGCAATTAATGCTACTTTGAAAAATTTTAATTTTTTGTGATTTTCAAGATGTTACATGTGATATCAGAGTGCAATTTCAAACTCTAGGCTTGAAATTGGCTCATGCACGCAAAACAAAAAATGAAAACAAAAAATTTAGTTACTAACTTTTATTTAAATTTGTTTATGTACAGAATAGCTTGACGTTTAATTTGCAGTTATGGACACACTGAAAGGATCATCAGAGGACATGTTATGATATTCCTATACTCCATCCTAGTCCCACCAGTGTTTTGATCATTTACATTTTCAGTCATGCATGCACTTTTAGGGTTTGCATGCATCATTTAGGGTTTGCATGCATTCCAGTCATTAGTCCCATCACCTATCCCTCAGTTATCTAGCCCCCAAAGCTTCCTTCCACTCAGTTTCATCACTCCTAGCCTGTCATGTGCCCTCCTTTCACCTACTGCATGAGAAGGGCGCCTTTCTCACCTACCACTCCAGTTTACTTCAGTTAGCCACCAGTCTTTCCTTGATTTGAGGCCAGACTGACTCCTCACTACTGTTATCACTCCGATTGACCTCCGATGAGACCTGACTACCTATTCTGACTCCAGTTAGCTCCTCATGCACCCTCCATTGAGCCTCCTTCATTCAGTTAGTGTCTCCATGTGCCAGTTACATTCAATTACACCTACCACACTCAGTTAGACTCAGTTTGACTGATGGTTGACAGTTACTTGTGCATTGATGACTCCACCGATAATGAGATAGACTACTAGTTGTGCTCCGATGACACTCCAATGATCTTTTGATCACTTCATGAAGGCTAATTCGAATTGCCACCTTGGCATTTGAATCCTCATGCATTGTAGTACTTATTGTCCATAGTGTGATTAATTAATTAGTGTGTATGAAGTATTATTACTTCTATCTGTGTTCTACTGTACCATATTATTATGTTGCTCATTATACTGTATTGTTCACTCTTCTTCTATTTTCCTGCTTAATCATAATTACTCTTGTGAGGTATACATCATCTCTTAGATCTGCTGTGAGTATTTTCACATGGTATCAGAGCATGTTGACAGTATTGTTTGTCTCCATTCCTGATATTTTTTTGCAGGTTATTATCAATATTTTGACTGCAACAATTGCAGCAGTTTCTTTATTTTGCAGCAGTAGCAGTTGTAGATATTCTATATTGTTTTTGCAGGTCTTATATAGCTTCAATGTATTAAGATTTTAGAAGGAATCTCTCCTCTTTCTCCATTCAACTATGATGAATGGAAACCAAAAATGATAGCATATTTGAAGAGCCATGATCTCTTTGATTGCTTTTTTGAAAGAGAGTTCGAATCCTTTGAAGAGAATATTGACTGGTTGAATAAAGGTGATATGGCCTTTGGAAGAATGATGGTTGCTTTTCCTGAATACATGTTATACCAAATCATTGATGATGTTCAAACTCCAAAAGAGCTATGGGCCCATTTGGATGAAAGATTCAGCAAACAGAATGAAGGATTTGGTCCAAACCCCTTCAAGAGCAAGCAAAGTGATGAATTCACCCTCCTTGATGATCTCATTGATCATGAACCAGTATCAAACACATCTCATATTGAAGTTGTCCACAAAGAACTTGCAGATTCTACACTCATGCTCCAAATTTCTTCTCTTTTTGTGCCAGCTCACGCTCTAGATATTGCAGAAGGTCCTAAATCCTCTCTTGCACCAGAGTCTGTTGGTTTGCATCATGATCACATGATTATTTTGGAGGTAAAATCAGCTATTGGAGGTAACGCGTTCTCCCTCCTCAAGCAATCACCTCTTATTTACTACTATATGATCATTATTCCATGCATTTAGAAGGTTATTGAAGAATATGGCCATTGCCACCCGTTTGGGATAATTTCTCATGCATCCGCTGGTTTTGATCTCATCTCTTATGGTTCAAAGGATATCTCAAGAAACCATTGCCATTCACTTGAGATAATCTCTCATGCATTTACTGGTTTTGATCTCACCTCTTATGGTTCAAAGGAGATCTCAAGAAACCATGATTCAAGTCTTGGATCTAATTTGGATCCTAAGCAAACACTACTTGAGATAATTTCTCATGCATATGATGGTTTTGATCTCACCCCTGCTGGTTCAAAGGAGATCTCAATAAACTATTCATCAAGTCTTAAATTTGATTTGGATTTCAAGTAATCATTATTATTTGATGGTTCTTTTTGGCATAATCTCACCCATGATGGTTCGAAGGAGAAGACAAAAGACTATTTGCATATTCATGTTTTTGATCCTACCTCAACTGATTCGAATCATAGGTTCAAGGATCATCCTCATACTTTTGGATTTTTTCTCATCACATTCAATCTAAAAAGCAAGTACAAGGACATGCTTTTTGAGCATGATCCACTTTTTCCCAGGAAGAAGATACCTCTAGACATATGACCAAGCATCACACCTTCTTGAGTTTGGAGCATTTATTTTTTATGTATGCCTTACAGTCTGTTTTGACGGGGGCGTATTTTTCCCATGAAATTTTCCCCACTTCCTTGGTTTATTGACTATTGTTATTCATTGTATTGGGTGACATTTGGTCTTAGTTACCAAGGCCCAGGATGGGTTAAGGGGGGGTGTTAGGATATTCCTATACTCCATCCTAGTCCCACCAGTATTTTGATCATTTACATTTTCAGTCATGCATGCACTTTTAGGGTTTGCCTGCATCATTTAGGGTTTGCATGCATTCCAGTCATTAGTCCCAACACTTAGCCCTCAGTTAGCTAGACCCTGGAGCTTCATTCCACTCAGTTTCATCCCTCCTAGCCTGTCATGTGCCCTCCTTTCACCTACTGCATGAGAAGGGAGCCTTTCTCACCTACCAGTCCAGTTTACTTCAGTTAGCCACCAGTGTTTCCTTGATTTGAGGCCAGACTGACTCCTCACTGCTGTTATCACTTCGATTGACCTCCGATGAGACATGACTACCTATTCTGACTCCAGTTAGCTCCTCATGCACCCTCCACTGAGCCTCCTTCATTCAGTTAGTGTCTCCATGTGCCAGTTACATTCAGTTACACCTACCACACTCAGTTAGACTCAGTTTGACTAATGGTTGACAACTACTTGTGCATTGATGACTCCACCGCTGATGCGATAGACTACTAGTTGTGCTCCGATGACACTCCGGTGATATTTTAATCACTTCATGAAGGCTATTTCGAATTGCCACCTTGGCATTCGAATCCTCATGCATTGTACTACTTATTGTCCATATTGTGATTAATTAATTAGTGTGTGTGAAGTATTATTGCTTCTATCCGAGTTCTAATGTACCATATTATTCTGTTGCTCATTATACTGTATTGTTCACTCTTCTTCTATTTTCCTACTTAATCATAATTACTCTTGTGAGGTATACATCCTCTCTTAGATCTGCTGTGAGGATTTTCACAGGACAAATCTCCTCATAATGAGTGCAATAATAACGAACATGAGAATATTAATGAAGAAATCTACGTAGAACTTAATGATCAATCATCTGAATTATTATGTAGTGTTAAGGACTTAAAAACTAAAATAAGAAATGTTAAAGAAGAAAACGAACAAATTTTAAGAGCACAAGAAGAAATAAACCAGATTTTATTGGACAAGTACCATCAAGATGAAAAAAGATAAGAGAACAAAAGTAAAGACTGAATCTGGAACAATGTCCTACAAACACAGAGATAAAAAAGCAAAATACTATAAAACTGAAAGTAACTCTTATTCTTCTGAATCTGATGTTAAAACTTATTGCAAAAAATATAATTCTTAATAGGACAGCAGTGATAGTGACTGTGGTCCTAAGAGAGGACGTAAAAATTATGAACAAATTTCAGGAGTGTTTAAAAATATAAAACCTCCAACTTTTAATGGCGAAAATGAAAAGGGAGAGGCAGTTGAAGCATGGCTGTCATGAATGAAGAAGTATTTTCATATTTATAACTACTCATCTCAATTAAAAGCTAAGATGGCCATATACAATCTGACAGGAAGGGCAGACATTTGGTGGCAAGATATCAAAAGAGTTAAAAGTCTTAAGGACAATAACATAAAATGGAGTATATTTAAGAAAATGTTTAAGAAAAAGTTTTTATCCAAACAATATTACGAAGATAAGTCAAAGGAATTTTATGATTTAAAGATGGGTTCTATGACCATGAAGGAGTTATGTAGCAAATTTCTCATCTTGTTAAGATATGTACCTTACCTAGTTGAAGAAAAAGCTAAGATACAAAGGTTTCTAAGCTGCTTACCCTTCCATATAAAGGATAAAATTGAATACGATAATCCTTGAACTCTTGAAGAAGCCATGAGGAAGGATAATTTATGTTTTGAACAGAACAAGAGAAGAGAAGGTATATCGAGTTGGAGGAATAATAAATCAAGGAATTACGAGCATAAAAAGAAAACTTTTAATTTTTGGAATTCTGGAAATAATAAAAATTTCAATAACAAAAATTTTCATAATAATAATAATTACAGAGGTAATGCACCACAGAATTTTACTGCTGCAAGGAATGTGCCTAACAATAATAACAATAACAATAATAATAATAACACTAGAAATGCTGAACAGAGGCCAGCTTTGAAGTGTTTTGACTGCAATGGACCACATACTAGAGAAAACTGCCCACTCAGAAGAAAGATAGACAACAACATTCACACTATACAAGCATAACCAACAGTTGGTGATGTAGCAAGAGAAATGCCCAGGATTAATGCAGCGCTGGAAAATCGACAAGCAAACCATCAAACTTCTATGGTCGAGATCGAAGGTATGATACAAAACAAATCTATTTCAATTTTAATAGATCCAGGTGCAAGGGTGAGTTACATATCACCTGATTTAGTGAAAAGTTGCGAATTAAAGGTAGAAAAATTTGATAATTCATGGTTAGTTAAGTTAGAAACATGCACTAAAAGAAAAGTTACAGAATTTGTGAAAAGTTGTGATTTACTTATGAGTCAGCTGAAAACGCAAGTTAATTTGAATGTTTTACCATTATGGTCATATGATGTGTTAATTGGCATGGGCTGGCTTGAACAACATAAAGTAGTACTTAACTGTTATGAAAAGTCTTTTACTTGTTTGAATAACGAAGGCGAAACTAAAACAGTTAAAGGAATTCCTAGGAAAACATCTGTAAGACAAATTTTTTCTTTACAAGTAAAGAAAGTTGTAAGAAAGGGCTATAAAATGTTTGTTGTGAATGTGATTAATGATAGATGTTCATCTAAAGAAGATAAGATAAAACTGGAAGACATACCTATTCTTAAGGACTTTTCTAATGTATTCCTAGAAGAAATTCTAGGACTACCTCCGAAAAGGGAACTTGATTTCACCATTGAGTTAGTACCGAGTGCGGTACCAAACTCAAATGCTCCTTACAGAATGAATATTCTGGAATTCAATGAACTAAAATATCAGGTGAAAGAATTAATAGATAAGAACGACATAAGGCCAAGTGTGTCTCCTTAGGGAGCACCAGTTATCTTTGTTAAAAAGAAAGACGGTACTTTGTGACTATGCATAGATTACCGTCAACTTAATAAAATGACTATTAAAAATCGACATCCCTTGCCCCGCATTGACGATCTATTTGATTAGGTACGGGGAGCAGAGATATTCACTAAAATTGACTTAAGGTCTGGATATCATCAAGTTAGAATAAAGGATGAAGACATTTTCAAAACTGCTTTCAAAACTCGTTATGGACATTACGAGTTCGTAGTTATGCCTTTTGGGCTAACTAACACACCGGCAGTCTTCATGTGGTTAATGAATAACGTTCTGCATAAGTACCTAGATAAGTTTGTAATTGTATTCATTGATGATATTCTAATTTATTAAAAAATTAAAGAAGAGCACGTCGAACACTTAAGAATAATTCTGCAAGTTTTAAGAGAACATCAACTTTATGCTAAGTTTAGTAAATGTGACTTTTATAAAGATAAAATACAGTACTTAGGTCACATAATATCTAAAGATGGAATTTCTGTCGACCCAAATAAATTAAGAGCAATTAACGAGTTGCCTGTACCTAAAGACGTAACTGACGCACAGTCATTTATGGGAATAACAGGTTACTACAGAAAGTTTATTGAAAGATTCTCTAGAATTGTGAATCCCATAACTTATTTGCAGAAGAAGGAAAATAAATTTGTCTGGGATAAAAAATGAGAAGAAAGTTTTAAGAAGTTAAAAGAGTTATTAACAACAACACCTAAATTAAAAATTGTTGATCCTAATAAGGAATCCATTGTATGCATCGATGCATGTAATGGTGGAATTGGTGGGTTCTTAACTCAAGAAGGTCATGCTATTGTTTATGAGTCTAGAAAGTTAAAAATCCATGAAAAGAACTACGCAACTTATGATCTAGAGCTAGCAATCATGATACATGTACTAAAAATGTGGTGCCATCACTTGATTGGAAGAACGTTCACACTAATGACAGATAATAAAGGCTTAAAATACTTGTTGGATCAAACAATCTTAACGCAAGGAAAGCCGGGTGGATAGCTTTCCTTAGCGAGTATGATTTTGAAATTCAACAAATTAATGGTAAAGAAAACAAAGTTGTCGATGCCTTGAGCAAAAATGCCAAATTAAGTTTTGTGGTAGCAATCAACACATTTAAGATAGATCTAGAAAATCAGATCGAAGAAGGAATTAAGCAAGATAAAAATGATAAAAAATTGCATGATAAAGTTGTTGAAAATTTATTTGAAAATTTAATAAAAGATTACAACATTAATGAAAATGGCTTAATGACTTATAAAAACATAATTTATATACCTAATGTGTCAAAAGTTAAATTGCTGATTTTGGATGAAGTTCATAAAACTCCTTATTCGGGACACCCTGGTTATCAGAAAATGATAACTATGTTAAGAAATGATTACTTTTGGCCCAACATGAAGAATGAAGTGGCTGAATACATAGCAAGATGTTTTGAATGTGAGACAATTAAGGATGAAAATCAACACCCAGCTGGTGTATTGCAACCATTGCCAATTCCAAAATGGAAATGGGAAATTATAAGTATTGATTTGATAACAGGTTTACCTAAGTATCAGAAATATAATGAATCAATAATGGTGGTTGTGGATAAACTTAGTAAAGTTGCTCATGTTATTCATGTTAATACTACTTTTAAAGCTTCTAACATTGCATATGTGTTTATGAAGCAAATCTTCTGCTTACATGGAATTCCAAAGGTAATTATTTCTGATCGAAATTCCAAGTTTATTGGAAATTCTGAACAACATTGTTTAAGGGTCTAAATACTAAATTAAATTTCAGTACTTCTTCCCATCCAAAAATTGACAGACAGACTGAAAGGGTTAATCAGATTTTAGAAGACATGTAAAGAATGTATGTGAAAAATCAGCCAACTAAGTGGGAAGATTATTTGCATTTAGTTGAATTTTCTTACAATAACCATTATCAAGCATCTGCTAAACTTAGTCCATTTGAGATTTTGTATGGAAGGAAATGTAGTACTCCTATTTCTTAGGATAACCCTGTTGATAGATTAATACTAGGACAATATTTGTTAAGAGAGATGGAGCTAGCCGTGAAACGGGTACAAGGGAATTTAAAAGTTGCACAAGATAGACAAAAAAAATTATGCAAATTTGAAATGCACTAAAAGAGAGTTTCAGGTTGGAGATCATGTCTTTGTAAAGGTAAAACCCAAGAAAAATTATTTTAATCTTGGGAGTTGTGCTAAACTAGCACCAAGGTATTGTGGACCATTCGAAGTCCTATCAAGGATTGGACCAGTTGCATATCAGTTGGCTCTTCCATCTAATTCAAGAATCCATAATGTTTTTCACATTTCTGTTTTAAAGAAGTCTGTGCATGATGCTACTCATATGTTGAATTGGAATAACATATAGGTGGAATGTGAAGGAGATTTTCAAGTGGAACCGGACTGTATTCTCTACAAGATCGAATCACCTTAGCCCTGATGAAGTTACCTGGGAATTGAAAAGTAATATGCATACAACATATCCAATTCTATTGCACGGAGGCTCCGAGGAAGAGTAAGCAACATCGAGGATGATGTTGAGCTTAAGTGGGGGTGTTTGTAACATACCCCTTTGCTGAAACATTTTATGTTTGAAGAAAACATTATCTTAATTTTTATTGTACAATTTTATATTTGGCCAAGTGGCCAAGGATGACTGTAATTGTACAATATTATTATTTAATAAAATAAAATAGTAGACACTCACCCAAAGAGACTGTTGAAAGAGTGTTTACTGACCCACTAGGTGGAATGGAATCTGGGGTAGAAGGAAATGGACAAGTGGCAACATCAAGAACTCAGTAACTAGCTGTTGTTATGGGACAAATCCCTTAAATTGTGGTCAAAGTTCCCTGAAAGATGGGACTGGAGCTTGAGGCTCATTTATTTGGAAACTCACCACTAAACGACCTATGCATCTTTATAAGCCATCGAATTTGAGCAGAGGCTCACACTTTTTCTAATGAGAAAATTTACCTTGTGGTTCTGTTGTATGCACACAAGAGATTCGATGAGGGGAAGTTATGTTTTGAGTTGTAGTGTAAGTCTGTTTCACTTCTGCTAAATGCAGAGTTTACTGCTGAGTGCATAGAGTTATTTTGAGGTGTATTGCAAGTCTCCATTGATTGTTGGAAGTACAACCTGAGTGCCTTGCTTATACATAGAGTCTTCTACCTAGTGGTTTAGTAAACAAGCTCGGGGGTCCAAAGGAGCAATATATATTGGTTGCTTCTTCTGGAGAAGGTTGGGAGGAACAGGGCTCTTTGGGTGTTTTTCCACCCTATCTACATTTGCAGGTTCTACTTGTTATTTCATTTCCTAAGTAGTTATAATTTATTTTATGTAACTGTTGATTTAGGAATTATGAGTTAAATGTTCATAGTTATCATCATGCAGAAGTAAATGTTTAATTTTCTGATCTGATTATGATTCTGTAAATTGTTGAATAAGTTATATGAAATGATATAATAAATTTCTTCCCTATATTTTTCCACACATTGTTCTTGTGCCGTACTCTAGTACAGGGAAGTGGGTTTAAAAATAGATATGCAGTAGATAGAATGCTGGAATAAATAAACTATGTTATGTTTCCCCTTAGCTGTTTACATTTTGCAATCGGAATATCTTATGTTTTAGTCATAAGAAAAACATAGAAACTTTCATACTATTCAGGCATTGTAATATCTCTACATTTGCAGCAATAGAAGAAATTAGGGCTTAAACTTTTCCATACTTCTAACCTTTGCAAAAGGAAAATAATATTCATAGCCTCTTACTAGTTTATCTTTCCATTCTAACCCCTAGTAAGACTTTTAAGCATTCTGTATTATATATATATAGTATCGAAACTATCAACAACATTTATGAATTGGAAACAACTACCGAAAACAAACATACTTAGTATGAAAAACTACTAACATGTTATCTTATCACCGATATTATAAATCAAATAAACACAAACAACTCTATTTTGGATGAACGTCCCTTTGTATCAAACCCCAGCTATCTATAACATAACTTTAAGTAAACATTTCATTGTTTAACTAACCAAATAGAATTTACAAGACAAAGCTCGACTATATAAGGATTTGTCCTTACAGTCTACACCTACACGTTACTTTCAAAACCCTTATTGATTTTATAGTTTAAGAGAACCAAACAGCCATTAGTATTGAGACGAGTTTGCAACTAACCTTATAGCCATTTATTTATAGACAACATTTCAACAAGGCATTTTACCCTAGTTAATATCCAATATTAATACATATGAATTATCATTTAGAATAATTTGCAAATCCTTAATGCCAAGACATCTGAAAGGAATTTACGACAGGATGGAGTCACAAGGTTGAACCATTTAAATTTACAAAATGGGCAAACATAATCAAACACCTTTTTCCATAAAATCCTTCAAATCATTGCTTTTAGAATTATCAAAACGAAGATAGAAAACAATTGCTTATGACCATTTAAAAAACACAACGAGAAGCTTTGCTTCGTTTACAGACAATTAGTAGCTATTACTACCGAGAGGTCTCTCCTTAGAAATTCAACACTTTAACCATTCTTCATATAAAAACCTAACATCATTTGGATGTTACATTATATAAAAAAGAAACAAAACAAGGTTTACAGAGTTCGAAACCCCAACTACTATTGCTTTAACAAAAACCAGTTCAAGGTTTGAATTTACAAAACTAGGCGTATTTCCTTTGGCTCTCGGCCATTAACAAAACTCAACATTGTAGAAACAAACATTGAATTAAAATAACAGAGGGTGGCAAGAGCATTCCTCTCAGGCATGACTCGCATAAACAGTATTAAGTCACAAGTACCAAAACCTTTTTCATTCATCAAAATAGCCGAGAGTTGAACCCTTTCGTATAGTTGTTTCTTTTATTAACATTTTGATACACAGTAAACATTGTAGAGCCAACATAAAGGTAGTTCGAGGATTCAACACTCCCTACGCATGCCTCATAGCTTACAAACTTTACAACGGCAGGGCAATCCACAGTTAAACCATGAAGGCCAAAGCTTCGGCTAAAAGAAACCAAATAAAGACCAACAGTTTCCATGTTGACACCTACAGGAAACCATGGAGGTGTAACATCTCCAAGGTTTGCGAATTAGTAATTTTGGTGTAAATTTTTTTTTTGCATAAGATTAATGAAACTTCAAAATACACTTCATTCCCGTAAGGACCAAGATACTGAACACATTCCCTGATAATTTGAGATTAGTTAATTTGAAATACTCATCATGCATCATACTCATGAATATCTTACCGTGTAAAGGTTAACTGCATCCGGAATTGTCCACAACAATGTGATCGTCACATCAAATCAACATGAAATATCATTTTAACAACATTAACATGAAATATCATTGTAACAAACTAACATGAATTATCATTGAAGAACGTTAACATGAATTACCCCTGGTCAAGATGCACTTGACCAATGTGTTATAATCATCAATTATAAGATAGCACCTTTGAGAAGAAAATCATGCAACCGTCAAAAGGATCATACGCATATAAAAACCATGAAGATAACGAGACCAAGATAACGTGGTTCACCCGTACACGGGCTAGTCCACAAAAGGTGTGTGCATCTTTTATTATTCATGAAAGAGTTTTACAATAGCAACTTGATCATTGCATTACACAATTCAGACTTTCCTCAAAGCCTTTCTGGAACAAGTCTTCTCCTTTCTATTTATCGCACCAGGGTATCAGTAAGCTTAGACAAGAAATACAATTCCAGCAACCCCTGATTTCTCAGCAACTGAAACTGAGTTTCATGAGCATTCATGCTAACCACAAACAGTACAACACTCCCATCATGCAGAGAGTTCAAACGTTCTCAGCCAACCCAATATATGAGCAGAAATTACGATTTCATTTCCGGCTATCGAGCCTTCACATAGATTTCTGAACAACTAAGTTTCACGATTTTATATCACGCAATCACACAATTAATAAAAGGAAGAGCACAATCACATAGTTAACGATGTAAAGAAACAGATCCATCTCTTATTCAACTCTAAGAGCATATTCATAACGCACTCTCAAAATCCAACGACCCAACAAGTTTATGGAAGCAATCAAGATTATAGAGAGCCAATAAATTTATGGAAGTGTATAAATATCCTACAATGGAAACATATAAAAAAATCAACAAACTCCGGCCAAGACCTCCATCAATACTATAACTCAGAACAAGCATATCTTCCTGAGATAATAGAGAAGTAAATGGATGCATTTAAAAGATTTGTCCTGGAGATTTGTTTTAGCAGCATATACAACATAAAATATAAATCTAGCAGTGTATTTATATATATAAATTCTGATTTAGCGCCATTTTTCAGTACCTACCCAGATCTATGCATATACAGGAAGTTCCTTCCCAATCTCTCCAAGGCTTAGTAACCTGGTATAATATCTATATATGGAATCGATTTCTTATTTCATATGCAATCGATTTCTAATATGAGGCAGAGTCACAAATTCCAGTGATTTCATAAATACAGATCTGGAAATAAACTTTTCACAAGATGAATAGAGGGAATAAGATCGATTTCTCATTTCATAGAAAATCGAATCCATTTAAATGACAGAGTTACAGCTCGTCGATTTCGTAGATCTAGATTTAAATTTTAAACATAGCAGAATTAAAAATTTAGGATCGATTTCTTATTTCATGTGGAATCGATTTCCAATAAGAGCCAGAGATACAAGCTCCGGCAATTTCATATTTGCACCTAAATCTTAAGCATGAACTGATTTTTCCTCCCATCACAGGGAGCGGTAGTACTAAGGCAGAGGCTCAATCACTCAAATCGCAACAGTAAAAAAATTAGTCTCCAATGAGAATCAGGCACCACAACCTTTAGCCAGTGCACTACGAACTCTACTTAAACAGAGTGAGCCAGAGATAGTCAAGACTCCCATGACGGATGCAGGGTAGGTTTAATGACATAATTATCCTTATAATAAAATTGCACTTCAAAAGCGAGGGATGTATGACTGTAAAATAATAAACTGGAGATAGGTATACCATCAAGCTAACAACCTATTTCTATGCAGTATAGAACACGCCTGTCACTACAGCCTTTTAAACATGAAAAACAAGGAACATATTTGTATAGATCTATGTGTTGGACAGAAAATATAAACCACGAAGTTCGACAAGCAAGAAAACATCAAATTTCTAAATTCTATTCCAGCAATGAGTATAAGAAGAAAGCAATTTGTAAATAAACAAGAATACCAGAATTTGCCACACCATACACTAACGTGGCTCATCCAATGCAGACAAGCTCAGGAACAGAGGTCGCTCTCTTCTCTGTCGAATATTTCCAGTTAATACAGTCGCAGAGATCTCCCTTACTTCTACCAGGGTTCCCTCTTCATTCTGCCGTAGAGAGAACAAGTTACACTACTCCACGAATGCACAAAGATGCAGCACTCCTCCTTTCTTTCCCAAAAAAATAATGTGTCATAAAAACACTCATTCCTTTCACTCAATCGCACTCCACCTATACAATTGAAAAGAAGTGCAGAAAGAGATGAGTTCTCTCCTCTCTCTTCTGCCCCCGCATGAAAATAAAATTAGAAGCCCCACCCCCTTCCCTAAAACCGAGTCTGCGACCATCTTAAATGGTATTCAAGATTTCAGCTCTTCTTGGAGAGTCCGCCGAACTCACGAGGGAATCCCTCATTTCTCGGTATGTAAATCTGTTGAGTATGTCGTGGAACAAAAGAAGGAGTGGTTAAGCTCTTTCACGTCGAGCGTTTAAGAGATAGTGGGAGTATAAGTTATTACTCTTAGTGTCAGGGAAAGTGGATGTTAAGTTCTTTAAATGATCCTTAGGGGAGCCAAATGAGGTTAGGGATCTAATGGTGATCCCACGATAGTCAGGTCTTTTTTTAAGATCTAATACCCAGACTTTAGTTAACATAATTAATTCTCTTCATACCTTATCTTTGGCATATAAATCGACAAATTATGATAATGTTGGATCCTATCCAATATGTATATCTGCATATATATATCCATTATAGATTATATGTATATAATATAATCATATATATTAAATCTATAAAGGTATCGCTTCCTTTCTCAAGAATATTATAGTAGTTTATACTATAAGGTGATAACAACTAATTCCTTTTCTTCCTACTTTTTAAGTTTAGAATTAAGAAGACTTTTAACTTAACTCCTTACTTGTATCTTTTGAGGCTAGGATAATAATAATCTTAGTTTTCTTAGGGTCACTTAAATCATAGCTATCATCAAACTAAAAGATGACCTTATAACTTATTAGAAGGTTGCGACGAGTAGTCGCTCTCAAATCTATGGCAACGACATTTATAATTTTTTAAGTTCGACCCGTAAATCACTTTAAAACCTTTCAAGCTCCCGTGGTATGAAGATGATACTTACTATCGATTGCTAGCTTCTGGTGACAACCCTGCTTATCATCTTTCATCCTACTGGATTTAGTTGTCGTCGTTAAGTTGCATTACCATCATAGTTTACATTCCATAACTTTAGTAATTAAACCTCGTAAGTCACAAGGTTTACCAGTGGGGCCTTGGCCTTGAGCTCCTCACCAGAAACCCGTAGAATAAACAATCACATTCACAAACTACTAGGGCTTAAAGGAGGGATATCACATCTCCTTCCCCTTAAAAATAACACCGTCCTCGGTGTTTTTTATACTTTTCAGCAATATGTCTTCTTGCTTCGTCCGGATTTTCATCAATTTTTCACAAGTTGCTAACTGGTCACACCTGCATTTCCGTCTACAAAACTGGAATCCCAATAAATTCGTAAAAACTTATTATCAATTCCATACTAAAACTTAGAAACATAAACAATGAGCCCCTTTATTGCAACCTAACATTTGCAAACCGTGGAATATCTTTTATCCTTTGTTTGTGATTTTATTATCATAAACACACTTAATTCCAGTGCTCCAAGAATGTAGACTGTTTAACTTAATCTAAACACATCATTCTCTTGATTCAGGAATTCTTGCTTAACACCCTATTGCTCACATTAAAATTCTTTCAGAAATTTCTTGTTTAACACTTCAGTGCTCACACAGCAATTCTTTCATGTCTTGCCTAACACCTTAGTGCTCACGCAGCAAACATTTCTTTCATGTCTTGCCTAACACCTTAGTGCTCACGTAGCAAACATTTCTTTCATGTCTTTCCTAACACCTTAGTGCTCACGCAGCAAACATTTCTTTTATGTATACTAAGCAGCGTCCTGCCTCCCACATATACATTTTCTTATAGCTTGCCTAGGTCTTACAGCCAGCCGATTCTCCGAGAATCCTAGTGGCTGTTCAATCCCTGATTTTAGGGAGTATTTCAGTGCTATTACAACACTCCTTACACAATTTCCCCTCAAGCCTTCTCGCTTGAGTCCCAGAATTTATTTCCCCAAGTTGCCTTGCTTGAGTCAATTTAATCAATTTATTTCGTCGTATTACATTCTGTACCCATCTGATTATTCTAACCAATCCGGGTCGAGTTTCCTGATTAAAAAAAATATATCAAAAATTTAAAAGAATCTGTAACCGTTGCAATGTGGATCTTAAATCCTCAACCCCTTATTTTACCATGCATATATTTATGCTCTTTGCATTTTCCCAAGCTTCACAGAAATTTCACCATCTGCCAAATTCCACTTGTTAGTATCACTTTATATACAAAATCAAATGTTGTAAGAAGATCCCTTTTCTTAAACATAAATCATCTTTCTTAATAAAATATCCATATGTAATCATCTAAGAGGTCATTTCCTACTATACCTAACTAGCTTATAAGATTACATAATGCTTTGAACATGATATAACATTCTTTCTATGATGCTCCCTGGACATTATGATTATTTAACCTCAAATGTTAGCTTTCACCATACAACCCTTTTTATATACCCTAACTTCATATAGAGATAACCAATTGTCTAAAACAACTTTCATACCTTATACAGATAACCATGTACCTTTGTAAAGGCGACCGCATAGTTCACCTTCATCTGCCGAGGTTCCAGTTTGCTTGTATCATCACGTATTAGTATTATACATGGATCGATATACATATATACATATATATATATATATATATATATATATATATATCCCACATCTACCCATTGATGGGCGTCAGGCAGTGGTGTGTGGGAAAATAGCATTTGCTTGACCAAAACATTCAAAGTGTTAGTCGTATAAAGGTAATTAAATCATAAGAGCAATCGTATATATAACATATGTTCAACGTCATTCTTCCTTGTTTCATAAAAGCTTATACCTCGATTACTGTCTCAAAGATCACTTCCGATCGACCCTGCAATTTCCATGTCAGCAATGTTTTCCTTAACACATAATAAAATAAAAACAGTCATTCCTTGTGGCAACATAAGGACGTCAGAAGATTACAGCATCCTATTAACCTGTATTTATTTCATGTTGGTTCTAGGTTTCCAATAATCTATCCGTTAACAAAATACTCAATCTGAGGAAACATATAATTGTACATGAATAGCAAGTCATCATAATTCTTGAGCAAAAATAAAAGTATCACTATTACTCATTGTTTCCCATGTCTATCTTAGTAGAAATTACTAAGTAAGAGGTATATATAACAGGTACTCATGCAATCTCATATTAACGGATTAATATTCACATGTATATGTCATTTTAACCATTTTACTTTTGTTGCACTTATATATAAGGGTACGAGCCAGCTACAATGTCACCAAAATCGTATTATAATTACTTATCCTATACCATTATATACTAGAATGAAATTGATTAGCAAGGAGACTATTAACAATTGTTCTCCTTTATGATTTGACCATTTCCTAGTCATAGAAAAATCACGCTAATTATAATTTTAGGTACCTTTAGTCTAGTTAGACTATGATACTATCTTCATATCTAGGAAGCATTACATACCTCAGTTACATGCTTTATTCCCATTGGATCCCGTGTAGTATACACTTTTACAGCTTTTACTATTAAGGTCAAAGGCATTTATACAAAAGAAACTTTATACGAAGAAAGAGAAACCAAAAATTTAATCATTGAAACTCAAGACCATCACATCTTCTCAAATCTTAATGGACCTTTAAATTTACTTATAATCCCACTTAACGAATCTTTTCTAGCAGATTTAAGTTTTCTTAAGTAGTCCATCTAAAGCTCCTATTTGGGTATCTTGACGACTAGGTCAGTTAAATCCGATTAATTATATAAAAACAACAAAATGTATAAACCGTACTTCTTATTATAAAGCGGTTGTTGAGACTGAAAGGTGTCAGCCTTTAGGACTGTCATGAGATGTAGAGAAAGTAATAAACATTTGAATCGAACTATCAAGTTGATAGAGTTAGGAGGGTTCCCTTGCATATAAACCTTTCATAACTCCAACAGTCTAGCTATTTTAACTTTCTAAAGAGTTATTTCTCGCCCTTTCGTAAAACTAATTATAGAGTAAGAGAAAATATTCCTCCATAATATTTTCCAATAACCACTCATACGACTACATAGTGAACACGTTTCACATATAAACAATTCTATGTTATTATAATGCTTCAGAAAGTGGGACATACTTACTTGCGATTCCGAACAACTTGTCGGTTACTTCTTGTCAAGCGTTGAACTAAATCTACCTCAGTATTTATTTCCGAGTGGAGTTCCTCTCCTGGTTCGTCCAACTTATTTCCTCATGCTGAGCCCACTATAGGCCCGAGTGTAGCAACCTGTGCTCTGATACCATATGTAACATCTCCAAGGTTTGCGAATTAGTAATTTTGGTGTAAATTTTTTTTTTGCATAAGATTAATGAAACTTCAAAATACACTTCATTCCCGTAAGGACCAAGATACTGAACACATTCCCTGATAATTTGAGATTAGTTAATTTGAAATACTCATCATGCATCATACTCATGAATATCTTACCGTGTAAAGGTTAACTGCATCCGGAATTGTCCACAACAATGTGATCGTCACATCAAATCAACATGAAATATCATTTTAACAACATTAACATGAAATATCATTGTAACAAACTAACATGAATTATCATTGAAGAACTTGAACATGAATTACCCCTGGTCAAGATGCACTTGACCAATGTGTTATAATCATCAATTATAAGATAGCACCTTTGAGAAGAAAATCATGCAACCGTCAAAAGGATCATGCGCATATAAAAACCATGAAGATAACGAGACCAAGATAACGTGGTTCACCCGTACACGGGCTAGTCCACAAAAGGTGTGTGCATCTTTTATTATTCATGAAAGAGTTTTACAATAGCAACTTGATCATTGCATTACACAATTCAGACTTTCCTCAAAGCCTTTCTGGAACAAGTCTTCTCCTTTCTATTTATCGCACCAGGGTATCAGTAAGCTTAGACAAGAAATACAATTCCAGCAACCCCTGATTTCTCAGCAACTGAAACTGAGTTTCATGAGCATTCATGCTAACCACAAACAATACAACACTCCCATCATGCAGAGAGTTCAAACGTTCTCAGCCAACCCAATATATGAGCAGAAATTACGATTTCATTTCCGGCTATCGAGCCTTCACATAGATTTCTGAACAACTAAGTTTCACGATTTTATATCACGCAATCACAAAATTAATAAAACGAAGAGCACAATCACATAGTTAACGATGTAAAGAAACAGATCCATCTCTTATTCAACTCTAAGAGCATATTCATAACGCACTCTCAAAATCCAACGACCCAACAAGTTTATGGAAGCAATCAAGATTATAGAGAGCCAATAAATTTATGGAAGTGTATAAATATCCTACAATGGAAACATATAAAAAAATCAACAAACTCCGGCCAAGACCTCCATCAATACTATAACTCAGAACAAGCATATCTTCCTGAGATAATAGAGAAGTAAATGGATGCATTTAAAAGATTTGTCCTGGAGATTTCTTTTAGCAGCATATACAACATAAAATATAAATCTAGCAGTGTATTTATATATATAAATTCTGATTTAGCGCCATTTTTCAGTACCTACCCAGATCTATGCATATACAGGAAGTTCCTTCCCAATCTCTCCAAGGCTTAGCAACCTGGTATAATATCTATATATGGAATCGATTTCTTATTTCATATGCAATCGATTTCTAATATGAGGCAGAGTCACAAATTCCAGTGATTTCATAAATACAGATCTGGAAATAAACTTTTCACAAGATGAATAGAGGGAATAAGATCGATTTCTCATTTCATAGAAAATCGAATCCATTTAAATGACAGAGTTACAGCTCGTCGATTTCGTAGATCTAGATTTAAATTTTAAACATAGCAGAATTAAAAATTTAGGATCGATTTCTTATTTCATGTGGAATCGATTTCCAATAAGAGCCAGAGATACAAGCTCCGGCAATTTCATATTTGCACCTAAATCTTAAGCATGAACTGATTTTTCCTCCCATCACAGGGAGCGGTAGTACTAAGGCAGAGGCTCAATCACTCAAATCGCAACAGTAAAAAAATTAGTCTCCAATGAGAATCAGGCACCACAACCTTTAGCCAGTGCACTACGAACTCTACTTAAACAGAGTGAGCCAGAGATAGTCAAGACTCGCATGACGGATGCAGGGTAGGTTTAATGACATAATTATCCTTATAATAAAATTGCACTTCAAAAGCGAGGGATGTATGACTGTAAAATAATAAACTGGAGATAGGTATACCATCAAGCTAACAACCTATTTCTATGCAGTATAGAACACGCCTGTCACTACAGCCTTTTAAACATGAAAAACAAGGAACAGATTTGTATAGATCTATGTGTTGGACAGAAAATATAAACCACGAAGTTCGACAAGCAAGAAAACATCAAATTTCTAAATTCTATTCCAGCAATGAGTATAAGAAGAAAGCAATTTGTAAATAAACAAGAATACCAGAATTTGCCACACCATACACTAACGTGGCTCATCCAATGCAGACAAGCTCAGGAACAGAGGTCGCTCTCTTCTCTGTCGAATATTTCCAGTTAATACAGTCGCAGAGATCTCCCTTACTTCTACCAGGGTTCCCTCTTCATTCTGCCGTAGAGAGAACAAGTTACACTACTCCACGAATGCACAAAGATGCAGCACTCCTCCTTTCTTTCCCAAAAAAATAATGTGTCATAAAAACACTCATTCCTTTCGCTCAATCGCACTCCACCTATACAATTGAAAAGAAGTGCAGAAAGAGATGAGTTCTCTCCTCTCTCTTCTGCCCCCGCATGAAAATAAAATCAGAAGCCCCACCCCCTTCCCTAAAACTGAGTCTGCGACCATCTTAAATGGTATTCAAGATTTCAGCTCTTCTTGGAGAGTCCGCCGAACTCACGAGGGAATCCCTCATTTCTCGGTATGTAAATCTGTTGAGTATGTCGTGGAACAAAAGAAGGAGTGGTTAAGCTCTTTCACGTCGAGCGTTTAAGAGATAGTGGGAGTATAAGTTATTACTCTTAGTGTCAGGGAAAGTGGATGTTAAGTTCTTTAAATGATCCTTAGGGGATCCAAATGAGGTTAGGGATCTAATGGTGATCCCACGATAGTCAGGTCTTTTTTTAAGATCTAATACCCAGACTTTAGTTAACATAATTAATTCTCTTCATACCTTATCTTTGGCATATAAATCGACAAATTATGATAATGTTGGATCCTATCCAATATGTATATCTGCATATATATATCCATTATAGATTATATGTATATAATATAATCATATATATTAAATCTATAAAGGTATCGCTTCCTTTCTCAAGAATATTATAGTAGTTTATACTATAAGGTGATAACAACTAATTCCTTTTCTTCCTACTTTTTAAGTTTAGAATTAAGAAGACTTTTAACTTAACTCCTTGTATCTTTTGAGGCTAGGATAATAATAATCTTAGTTTTCTTAGGGTCACTTAAATCATAGCTATCATCAAACTAAAAGATGACCTTATAACTTATTAGAAGGTTGCGACGAGTAGTCGCTCTCAAATCTATGGCAACGACATTTATAATTTTTTAAGTTCGACCCGTAAATCACTTTAAAACCTTTCAACTTCCCGTGGTATGAAGATGATACTTACTATCGATTGCTAGCTTCTGGTGACAACCCTGCTTATCATCTTTCATCCTACTGGATTTAGTTGTCGTCGCTAAGTTGCATTACCATCATAGTTTACATTCCAGAACTTTAGTAATTAAACCTCGTAAGTCACAAGGTTTACCAGTGGGGCCTTGGCCTTGAGCTCCTCACCAGAAACCCGTACAAAAAACAATCACATTCACAAACTACTAGGGCTTAAAGGAGGGATATCACAGGAGGCTTATGAGGCTTTGTAAGCTTCCAACCCCTTCATTGTAACTTTCAACAACCAAACCGAGAAGCACCTGCTATACATTACATAAAGTGTGGTTAAAAGATAGGCTGCAAACTTTAAATAAAAACAAATAAAACATTATAAACCTTTGTGAATGAAAAAAAAGGAAAAAGCAATGGCTTACCTATTAAATAAACTTTGAGTCTGAAAAACAATCACTCCTGCATTGTGACAACAACCAGAACCCATTACACCCTAGCAAAGTTAGCAAAGAAATGATACAGCTTAGATATATCATTGTGGAAAACATACAAGTCACAGGTCGGGATATCGAACCCTGAGAAAGTCCCTCCTTTACATTTTTTTGCAAACCCTAAAGACCCGCAGGCCTGGACTCAACTCCTCACGAAAATGAATGCCAAGCATTTTGCCATCGTCGAGCTAAGCCAAAGGCAGTTAGGGTCGTCACGATGACCAAGAATACCACACGAAGACTCGCCACCGAGATGCCACTAGACATTCCACCAGCATCACCTTTAATGCACTTTAATATTCATATCTACCACCAGTACATAGACCTACAAGCGAACCAAGCAACAAGAATATCATTTGGTCTTATATCGGGTTAATCATTACCATTGCATTATGGTTGGGTTACAATTGATCAAAGTCAATATACCATTATCCAAGTGTTACACCATTACACAATGACCAAGTTTAAAGTTTCGACCATTGCCATGGGAAACCTATGACCATAAGTTATTATGGTTACTTTTATCACTAAAACCTTTTAAAACATAACATTGTTCCAACCTTGCAATTAATCTTTTACATAAATCACCTTATCAAACCCTTGTTAGGATATAAAGACCATAAAATGCATGATATAAACTAAGGCTCCAATAGTTAAAACATCCATGATATAAATTAATAGAAGAAATGGATATATAGTATAGTTACAGTTATAAACTATTGCCAAGTCCCATGATATCATTACAAATCATGTGACACATATAGTGTATGAAACCGAAAGATAGTTTAGTCGTAGATTGCTAGTATTTAAGCTTGGGATATGTTCACCTTACTTATGGAATCAATTACATAGCATACTCCCTAGGTGCAGGATTTAAATACTTAATCAAGAGAGTGAAGTTCTAATACCTTCCATGATTTTTTTTATACAAGACCACTGTACTAATACTAATTACAAATGCTAAGATTTGAACTATAACTGAAAAGTAAATAAACAACGTGCGTAATACAAATAGCATAACTGCTGAGAATAGAGTGTAATGACTATGAAGTCATAGAAACAACTTATTACAGAGTATAGCTGAAGAAACAACCAAAATAGATCTCACCCTGAAAGGTTTTCAATTATTATATTTTAAACTTGAAAGCTAATTGACCATAAATAGGATCTCCGTATTCACTTTCGAAACACTATTTCTCTTACATGTAATCTGCGACATAACGTTCAAATACTTTAGCTAAATAGCTAAGTAAGCCTCGGGGTGCCCATATGACCCCTTCATAATCAACAAGAAAATGAAATAGTTAGCACATAACATGAATTCGTCATCAAGTCTATAAAGTATCATCAACAGTATAAGAAAGTATGACTGATCTAGGTTGCTTGCATTGTAGTAACAACATCCAACATTAGTAGATTATAGATATAGACACATGGCACATATTTGGAATTACTTTACACACACATAATCGACCTAACATGTTTAGTACATTGTGACTAGTAATTAAACAAACAAACATTTATTATATTTCCGCACGGAAATTATAGCAATTATTGCTACATTGAAAAATTTTAAATTTTTATGATTTTCAGGATGTTACATAAGAACAATAAAATAATCACAATAACACCATGACTAGAACTCCATAAAAATGCTAGAAAAAAAAATAAATATCAAATAATAATAATAATTTCTAAAAAAAATTATAATATAATGTTAGAATGATTGGACTCACCGTATTGAAGCTGAAGCTTTATACTTTTGAAAACAACAAAACAATCACACTCGTCCAAAGCTTTTGAACTCATTCGTTGTTTGCAGAATTATTTGGCTTTTGAACCCATTAGTTGTTTGCAGAATTATTTGAATACCAGCATATTCAGCATAGCCCAGTCAGGATATTTTTGTTTTATCTATTCACCCACATGATGGTTCTTTGTTGAGGAAACAAAGATCCAAACGTTCCTCCAAAGTTTAAATTTCTTCACCACATAATAGTACTTGGTGGAAGAAACAAACAACCCAAGATTCGTCCAAAGGCCCGATTTTATTCGTTGTTTCAGAAGCATTCGAATACCAACATATTGGTGTAGAACGGTGTAAAACTGTGAGGGTAATTTTTATTTAATTTATTCACCCACATAATGGTTATCGGTGGAAGAAACAAACGTCCAAACATTTTTCCAGAGGGTTAAACTCATTGGTTGTTTGTAAAATAATTTGAATACTAGTATATTCAGTTTATCCAAATTTACCACATTCAGGCTTTTTATGTTTATAATAATAATAATAAAGAATTTAACTTTAAGGTTTATTGAGGTGTATATATCCTAAGCCTCTTAATTTGAACTTGTGATTGTTTACGAAGAAACATATATTTTCTTAACGATTAAACCCACATGTTCAATTGATTCACCCATAGAAAAACAAAGATCCAAACATTCGTCGAAAGACTTGAATTAATAAGTTGTTTGCATAATTATTGAATACCAGCATATCCAGCTCAGAACAGTTAGTGTATTTCATGTTTTAATTATCCTTTCACATAATGGTACTCGGTGGTAGAAACAAAAGATCCAAAGATTCCTCCAAAGTCTTCAATCCTTCATTGGAACAATTATTTGAATACCACGATATTCACGGTAAAATAGTCAGCATATTTTTTACTTAATGATTTTTTATTCACTCAAATAATGGGCGTTTAAAACTGAAGCGGGACATACTCTGGTAGTTAGATAAGAAATTCAGGGTGGATCTTCATCTAACAGCTCCCAACGTTTTCTCATTACATAATTAAAATAGAAACGTATAGGATCAGCCTAAAGATCTGAAACGATATTCAAGTGAAATAAACAAGTTTCCAACAACATATTGTATTTAATTTCTTTTAATTGGTTATTAATAAAGTGGATTAAAAAGGATGTATTTTCTAGTGATAGGGATAATTCTAAGGAGACCCTTAAAATCTAGTTATGATAAAGATTAATATAGTTTAAAAAAATAATAAAAAATATAAAATATAAAATATTTTACCAATGAGATAGTATAACTTAAATTGATATTAATATTTCTACTATACGAAAGAATAGATTTGAAAAGAGAATATGGATTTTATTTTTTATTAAAATAAGTAAATAATTAAATTTAATATTAATTAATATTAATATTATTATAATTAAATTAAAAATAATTCATATTTATATGATTTTTCAAAGTTTAGAAAAAATATATAATAAATTAATTACATATAAATATAAATTAGTTCATTGTCTTGTTAAATAGTAGGTCAAATAATAACAATACATATAAGAAGGTTTTATGTGTAGTTTATAAACATTTTTCTTACTTGTTTGTTCGAGGTTTACTAATTTTACTAGATATTAAAGAATTCCTTCAAAAATCATTTTGTTGAACCCTTTCTAATGGGGTGGGATAACTAGCAATCACCGACTTTTCCTGCGATTTGTTCCGTAGATCGGGTTTCATTTACTGCGAAACTCTGCCATGGAAAACTTTCTAGTTAAAAAAAATCATATTTTCACTAGATATTTTAGGTATCCATTTTTCCCATTAAAATTTTATTACTCCTTTTTATTTTTACCCTTAGTATGGTGACATGACACAATTCTTATAAACCCTAGAAATCTTGGAAAGGTGAAATATAAAATCTTAGGGAAAGAAAATGTTTCAAGATGGGGAACAACCCTTGAACATATAGTTATTCTCATCCACTTCACACCACATTCACTCACAAATCATACTTTCAAACACCACTTTTAACTCCAAATGTAATTGGATTCACACATAAATCATACTTATTCAAAAACTTACTCACAATTTTATTTTTATTTGAAATGGAAATCTTAAATAATTCAAATTTTCTATAATTTACCTCATTTCTTGATATCTTATTATCTAAATTTATTAAAAAAACATATAACTTGAAAAAATATATTAATTCATGCTTAAACTATACCAAAAAATATATATATTAACTCATTCTTAAAAGAGATATTCATGGCAGCACCAAACTTCTTATAATTAACTTTTTAAATTTGTTTTGACAATTGTATGGGTTCCATTAAACAAAGTTTAATCTTCTGAAGTTCAACATTTAATTAATCCATATTATGCTTTTACAATGAATATTCAAATTTGAATAAGCATTTCATTACATTAAACTTTTTAACGCTCAAAATACCTTTTAAAATATATTTTTAAAATATATTATTATGAGGTTACCCATTATTATTGATTATGATATATTTTTTTAAAAGCAGATAGACACCCAATCCCATTATTTAATTCAATGCAGTCTCCATCATGTGACAAAAGACCGGGAAGAACAATATACCTACCTGCTCGCTATCTTTCAACCAGGAAGAACAATATATCCACCTGCTCGCTATCTTTCAACCAGGAAGAACAATATATCCACCTGCTCGCTATTAATTAAAGTAGTCTCTCCACGTTATACATGAGACAATCGCGATTATTTAATGTCATCTCATGTCACTGGTAAATGGCTGCATACTTCCTTTCAATTTTCTTCGTCCAATATGTAATTTCGTGAGCGGAAGCATCTCAAAGATACTTCACAAGAATTTCTGAAAATACGTTAATGGTTTGCGATATTTTAGGGCTGATTGTAGAAAGTATTCAGCAAGGTTGAAATTAGGTTTACTAACCAATATGGAGAGCGGCAAGAGATGTAGGTTAAGTACACAATATAACACTACAATCTGTCCATGTGATCAATGTGGTAAGGATGGGGGCTCGTTCAGGGCATTGAAGAATGTAGAGTTTGCTGGATTTGTTTTTGATGAATCTAATGATGATTATATTGACATGATAACTGAATCCGCTATGGTTTCTCCGGGATTGAAAAGACCCAGAAGCCCGAATATGATTATGGAAAGAGAATTCGAGTTTGATATATCCGGTATTGACAACCAAGCCTCGAAAGAGCTTGACTCCATTGCTTCTCCTGCCGACGAGCTATTTTACAAAGGCCAACTACTTCCTCTGGATCTCCATCTTCGTATTCAGATGGTAGAGAAATTTGAAAAATTGTTGTCATCTGAAACCAAACCATCTGGCAATTGTTCACGAGATCGGGATGAATTTGGGTTCCCTACCCCTGACAAGTCTTGTGATGTTACTTTTAGTAATGTTGCAGGCAAGGAAACTTGCAGCAACGGTTCTGCAACAGCATTTGTTCGTAACCAGTCTACTCGCTCGCAACAGGGAGCCGTGGCCAACAAGTTGAAAGCCTCGAAGGCATATATCAAATCTCTTTTGTCAAAGGCCTCCATTAGGAGAGCAGCTAATACCCATCACTCTCAGAATAGCATTCGAAGGGAGATCTATGATAATGAGAATGCAGCAGCACTTGTCAGAAGAACTCGCAGAGAAAACTCATACTCGATTCATCGTAAGTCCTCTGCGAGATTCTCATATCTCAAGGAAACGCCATTGATAACGAAACCCTATTCAAAACCATTGGGATCTTCAAACCGCATTGACGGCGGTCCATGTCTGAGAAGAAGCATCTCCTCCGTGAAGGAATCATCATCGCCATTGACATCAAAATTTAATAATTCAAAGCCATTCAATTCATCAAATCCACGCGCATCTCCAGCCCGCAGTGGTGTACTTCTGAAAAGAAGCATGAGCAGTGCGAGTCGGGATATGGAGAATGGCATCCAAGCAGCGATTGCTCACTGCAAGCAATCTCATGCTGCTGATCCAAATAATCTGATCGACACTTCCAGATATCTGCAACGACAAACTTCAAATCCAGAAGGATATCCTGCTGATCATCTTCAAGGTCGATCTGTATTTGGTTCCAGAATCGCAACTTGTGATCACGCAGTCAAAATTGGTTTGGATAAAACGGTTTTCATGAGGTAAAACAAATTTTTCATTTTCTTGTAGATCACATCTATCTTGAAATTAACATTATGGTAACGTGATGCAGCTTTTATGAAGTGTGTCGTTTATTATTTGCATTAAACAACAAAAAATGGCAATATGACATCAGAGCTCGTGTTGTAACATCCAAGGCTCTTTGATGTATTATACTCTGGTAAGTATACAAAATTCAGCTGAGAGTTCAAAAAAATCGACTAGAGACTGCGCTGGTGCAAGCTATTATGCTTATTGTAATGGCTTCCATTGTTTCTGTCTAAATGCAACTAAGGTCTAGTGTATTTGAAAATTACAGAAACCAATTTGGAGCCATTGTTGCTCTTGGTAGTGATATACTTATGTAATTACTCAGCATACTTTTCCATTTTGTAATTGCAGTGTTTACTGAAAGAATACTTTTGTAATTGCAGTGTTTCTTTAAAGCTTATTGCAGTGTTTCCTAAAAGCATATTTTTGTAATTGCAGTGTTTAATGAAAAGCTTTATTGTACTAGCATAGTCATTGAATTTAACATTCATAGGTTACACTTTAAGTGTCATGGACAAGTTATTTGCTACTTATTCTCCATGATGTGTGACTTTTCTCCATGCTGAGTTGTAATGGCTTGTTGTTTATGCCTCAACTACTGTTAGTTTCTTTAGTTAAATAGATTGTTTGTCACTACTTATTATACATGCATGCATGAGTTACCAATTATTCATGCATAACTATCAGTTAAATTTTTTTTTATGATTGTTATAATCTGGACAGTACACTTGTCCCACCCTCCTTCAATACAGAAAAGCATAGATGGTAATTCATCCCAAATTCTAAGATATATACAGCTATGGATGTAATAAATAATGATTTTGTTGGAACATATTAAATAAAGTAAATGTCTCCTGAAAAAATGAAGTGTCATTTTTATTTTTACTTTTGGAATTTTATTGCCATTTTTTAAAAGTTGTAAGAGAAGCATTTTAAATTATCATAATTGTAGTTGTATTTGTGAGAAACTAAAATTTAAAAAATGTCAAACAATTTTATTTTTTCTTAAGAATTTTATTGTTGAAAAGTTATAACTGAAGTATTCCTAAATAATCACAATTATATTTGTAATGAGTTAAAAATTTAAGATGTCAAACATTTTTCAATTAAAGCCTGTCATTTGAATATAGATCTTTTTTAAATCTACTTATTTTGATTTTCAATGTAAAATTTAAAATTATTTGTATAATTTATTTTTCACTTAAAATTAAATTATATAAGTAACGTTATCATACAAACGTTATTCATCTCCGCTCAGCATCCCATCTTGGATTATGGATTTGGTTGGTGCAATTGTAGCTGTGACTCGTGAATGGCTTACAAATTTCTCTTTTCGACATAGCCTCAGAGCGTACCATACTTGAAGCATTTGTTGAGAATCGAGTTAGTGAATTCCCGAGCTAATTTATTGAAAGATTTGTCGACTATCATTTTTTAAATATTTAACTGAAATGTGATGAAGATATTATTATAATAATAAGAAATTCATTGCAACCTACAAGATGCATGGTTTTATAATTGATTGTGAACGATAGCTCGCCCATCTATACCTCACTCCCATGTAAACGGTATATGTCCTATGACGAGTTAAACTTATTTAACGTTAATTTTTTTTTTTAAGTATTTGACTTTTTCAAATTTATTTAATACTAAACAAAATTTAAGTTTTTTTTTTAAATTGAACATTGTTTAAATATGTTTTTCAAATATATATATATATATATATATATATATATATATTATTTTTATTTTAAAATTTTGTCACTGTTTCATAGTTTAAAGATCACGTTAATGGTTATTTGAAAGGAAAAAAAATCATCTTTATTCAAGTGAATAACATATTACTTCAAAATCATGGAAATATGAAAGAAAAATACATTAAGTTACAAAGATTTTATTAACTTAATCTAATTAATTAATATAATAATAAGATATAAATATAATTAAATAAAGTATTCTTTCAATACTTGCTTAAATATTTTCTTCTTACATAAACATTAACAATAAGTTTTTACAATTCAACTTAAAATTTGAGAATTTGGAGTCTATAAATTTTAAAATTTAGATAAATGATATTAATTATTAATGTAGGGAGATCCAACCTCAAATACTTTAATGGCATCCAAATTATGCAATTTTCATAGTTAAGATATGTGATTCTAATTTTTTTTAAAGATTTCCTACAAAATTAGACTAAATATATGCTCACAAAAAGTTGAAAATGAGGAATATTTAAATTACACCTTAATTTAATGTAATAATGAGAGAAATATCAAATATAAATTTAATATTTTAATATAAATTGAAATATTAAAGTTAATATGTTAGAATTAAAAATAATTAGTATTATTTATAATTTCTTAATTTTTTAAATTAATTAGAATAGTAAATGAATTATTTAAAATAATGGAGTAGTTTAAATCTTAAATGTTTTATTGGTTTAAATCTTAATTTTTCATTATTCAAATTTTATTTTTGTGTTTATAAATAATTTTAATACACTCATATTCCATCTATATTACGGAATCTCAACAATATATATTTATTAATAATAATAATTTAATATTGGAATTTATTATGTCTTTTTTGTTTAATAGAATGTAAAGTAAACCATAACAAACTACTTACAAATTTTAAAAACCAATTAATATGAAGTAAAAAAACTATTTATATCTAATAAGTTATAAAGAAATGCATGTTTTTAATTATTAAGCCCACTCAAATTATATTAGATGTAATAAAATATTTAAATAAATAATTTTTATTATTTTATTATTTTATTATTTTTTATATATTTAGACTAAGTGTTACCTTCTTTGTTAAATCATGAGTTGTTTATCACTACTTATTATTCATGTACACTTATCTCATCTTTCTTCAATTTAAGAAAAATATAGATGATAGTCCACCTTAGATTTTAAGATATTAACACCTATGTATATAAATATAAATTTAATTATAAATATAAAAATTTAATTAATTAAATTTTTATATAAATTAAACATCGTTTTCAACTAAAATTAGATTATATATTTTTTTATTATATTTAAATAATAATAAAAATGATAAAATTGTATAATTACATAATCTAAATAAAGTAAGGAGTAAAGATTTTCAAAAGTGTTCACTATATTTATAGCATTTTCTTGATTACTTTTGATACAATTTGTATGGCAAAACAAATAAAATGGGAATGAATTATTATCCGGTTACTATAATATAGTAGTCTTTGATGTCTAATACTAAATGTTTTCATAGTGTCTATCTATAGGTGCTTCAAGGTAAAACCATAATGGTTGGACTCCTGAGATTGGCGTCGAAGCTTTTTCCTTTTCAACAATGTGTATGAGATTGCTTCATCTACACACAACGATATTTCCTTTTTTTATTTCGACGATGCCGCATTTCATGAAACGACAAAATAATAACAACAAAACAATCACAGCCGTATGATGATCATTGGATCTGGTGGAAGAGAAACAAAGATCCCATAATTTGTCCACGGGCTCTCTGTGTTTGCAGATTTATTTGAATAAAAGCATATTCAGCATAGAACAGTCAGAATATTTTTGTTTTATCTAGTTACCCACGTCATAATGGCTCTTGGTTAAAGAAACACAGATCCAAACGTTCCAGAAGTATTTGATTACGACCACATTCAGCGCACGCCAGCCAGGGTATTTTTTTAATTTCTTCACCCCATGATGGTTCTGTCTGGAAGAAACAAACATCCCAAGATCCCTCCAAAGGCTCGATCTTATTCGTTTATTCACAATTATTTGAATACGATCATATTCGGTGTAGGACTGTGAGGGTAACTTTTTTGCGTTTAATTTATACATCCACATAATGGTTCTCAGTGGAAGAAACAAAGATCCGAAGGTGCCTCCAAAGGCTTGAGCTCATTCGTTATTTGCAGAGTTATTTGAATACGACCATAATATTCATGAACGTAGAACAGTCACAGTATTTATTTTTTAAGTTTATTCACCCATATGATGGTTCTCGTAATAGTTCTCGGTGGAAGAAACAAAGTTCCAAAGATTCCTTCAAAGGCTTCAATCCATGTGCGTTTAAATCCCTCCGTCTCGCCCTGGTCAGCAATCAGGTAATTTCGATGAGTAGGTGCTGGCAGGAAATTCAGGCTGGATCTAACAGCTCCTAACGTTTTCTTATTACATAATTAAAATTGAAACGTATCGGCCGATCAGCCTTATAAAAGATCTGAAACGATATAAAATTCATGTGAGATAAGAGAATCATGACAGGCAGCATTAAAAAGTTTACAACACCATATTTCACTTTAAAATCGTTTTTAATGTTTTCGTTTGGAGGGAATAAGTTTTACACAGTACATTGGAAATGTTATGTTTTCTAGTGAAACCCTTGGCATGGGAAGGGTTTGTTCACATGTTACAAACTGGTACTGAATCTGCCTATCATTGAATCCCGCATTACCCATAAAACAATTTTATTCTTCAAAAAAATTATTCTAATTTTTTTCTTTCAGATTTTGTTTTCAAAGAAGCACGAGGGTTGGTGAATAAGCTCGTTGAAACAAGATTCAAAATTTTGAACCCTTTGAAGCTTGAAGCTTCTAATGGGACCAGAGTTGTAGAACTAAATGGTAGAATATACGACACGTAACATCAATTATTTGTTAAAGAGAGTCCTTTTATTTATTAGATATATATTTTATTGGAAATCTATATGGTCAGGGTATTTGTTTCAAATTCACCCTCATAATGGTGTTCTTGGTGGAAGAAACAAAATTCCAAAGATTCCTCTAAGGGCTTCAGCTCATTCGTTGCTTGCAGAATTATTTGTACAGCAGCACATGAAGGGTAGAACAATGAGAGTTTTTTTATTAATTTAATTTAATCACCCACACAATGGGCGTTTAGCTGAGGTTTGACATACTATGGGAATATCTAATTAGATGAATATACCGATCCCGATTCCGTTCACTTCAACTCGGCCTCAGCACAAAACGACAAATGTTGCTGTAAGCAAAGGACAGCCACCGAGAATAGTGCCATAGACCAGCCGTCAGGTAACTGCGATAAACAGGGAGGGGTGAGGGCGTTGGAAAATTAGGCAAGAAATTGACGGTGGATCTAACATATTACATGAAATCCACTATAAAATATATGATGTGACTTTATTTTAATAAAAGAATGGGAAGAAACTTGCTATATAAAATACAATAAGAATGGTATAGCTTAGGAATGTGGCCATTCAAAGTTTATAATATAACTAGCAAGCCATATCAATATTAATAATATGGCTTATATATGCTGATCGGCGTATATCTATTGAATGTAGTTGATATACGCCGATTGGCGTATATAAGCCATATTATTAATATTGATATGGCTTGTTAAGGTTTGATGAATTATTATTATTAATATTTTTAAAAACAATATTATGGCCACATAATTAATAATATTAATTAAATAATTTTCGCTGAAAAAATATTAATTAAATAATAATAAATATAATAATTAAATATAACGACTATGGTTCACTTCGGTTGACCATGGTTGACTTTGGTTGACCATTCTTAACTATGGTGGACTTTGGTTGACTATGGTTGAACATCGTTGACTTTGGATTTTCATGGTTAAACATAGTTGACCATGGCTCACTGTAGGTGACAATGGTTGATTATAGTTGACCATGGTTGACTTTCGTTGACCTTAGTCGACTTTGTTAACCATGTTTGATTATAGTCAACCATGGTCGAATTTGCTTGACCATGGTTGGTTTTATTTGACCATGGTGGACTTTGGTTGACTATGGTGGACCATCATACACCATCGTTGTCTATGGTTCACTTTGGTTAACCATGGTTGAATTTGGTTGACTATGGTTGACCATGGTTGACTATGGTAGACTATGGTAGACCATGGTTGACCTTCGTTGACTTCAGTTACCATTGTTGACTTTGGTGGACCACAGGTGACTTTGGTTAAATTTTGATTGGCCATGGTTGACTTTCGTTGACTTTGGTTAACCGTGGTTGACCTTGATTGTGGTCAACCATGAAAATAAGAGTTGACTTTTTTTTACCATGGTTGACTTTGGTTGACCACAACCAAAGTCATATTAGAATATTATTTGGTTTACCATGGTAGACTTATCATTATTTGGTTGACCACAACCAAAGTCATATATGAATATTATTTGGTTGACCATGGTTGACTTATAATTATTCGGTTGACCACAACCAAAGTCATATAAGAATATTAATTGGTTGACCGTGGTTGACTTTGGTTGACCATGGTTGTATGTGGTTAACTATGGTTGACCATGGTTGACAATTATTGACTTTGGTTGACCATTGTTGACCTTCGTTGACTTTCATTTACCATTGTTTTACAATTATATGAATATTATTTGGTTTATTATGAAGAAGTGAAATTTCATTTAGGTTTATTATAGAATTGGTATGTGATATTTTAATAAAATAATAAAATATTAAGAAAAAATAAATTTATAATGGTTATGTAATTTAAAGTTTAAAACAAAGATATATGTATGTGTGTGTTTCAACTAATTTAAATTGGAAAAATGATTGAAACTTTGATACTTTTTCTTAATTTGTATGATTTAATATAATATAGTTTTATCATTAGTAAAGATTCATCTTAAGTACTCCAATCTATCATGCACGAATAGGGATCATGTTCAAAAGTGACAACGAATTATCCAGAAATAGGATAAGGTTGTTTCCTATAATCACTCCAGCACATAGAGTTTGGTTGTTCAAGTAATTAATGAATTAGTTTCTTGTAAGTTTGAGAAGTATGTTATGTATTTCTATAGCTCTAAGAGGCAATTTGGCAATGTTGAAAACCCTCAGAGGGAGGAAGGGTGTAAGCTGAAAAGGGTTCCAACATATAGAGTTTGGTTCTTTAAGTAATTAATGAATTAGTTTCTTGTAACTTTGAGAAGTATGCTATGTATTTCTATAGCTCTAAGAGTAAATTTGGCAATGTTGAAATCTCCGAGAGGGAGTAAGGGTGTAAGCTAAAAAGGGTGATTGTAATCTTTGTTTGAGCAATAAGATTATCAAGCTTTGCCTCATGGATGTTTCGGGGTTTTAGCATGTAAAATTTGTGTCTTCTTTAACGGTTACTATGTATCTTGCTTGTCATTTTGTTTCTTGATTACTACAAATATCTATGTGTGTTCACATTCTCCCAGCAAGTGGGATCAAAGCAAAAGGTTGAAGTTATCTCAAGAAGACGCCTGTGCCTTGAGGGAGACTTCAGTTGTGTGATGCAAGTTCAGAGCAGAAGCGATCTGTTAGGACCATCTTTAGTTGGGGTAGAAGCCACATTCGAGCCCTATGTGTAAGAGCCCCAATGAACCATGAGTTTTCTATGAAGCAAGGTTGAAGGTGAGAAGCAAGGGGTTGAGGGAACCCGCACAGAGTTGAGGGACCTTTTAGATGCAAATGTATTTTTTCAAAACCCATAATTGATTTGGAAAAAAAAATGTGTGTGCTTTCTTTGAATGAACAAGTAGGTTGGGTTGAAACAAATACACACACGATTTGTAGTTTCCAAATCCATGTGCATTTTTAGTCACAAAACATGTGCATTATTGGTAGTCACAAAATGTGTGTGTGATTTGAAACTACAAATCACTTACGTGATTTGCAAAACATGTTATAAATCTTAAAAATGGGCCTTCTCTCCCTCCCTCCCTAGCTCTCTATCTCTCCTTCCTTTCACTCTATCTCCCTACCTCACTCTTTACATTTCCATCCTTCTCTATCCCCCTCACTCTTCCCCCCCTCTCCCTCTCTCCTTGTATCCATCCCTCTATCTATCCATGCCTAACATTCCTTCCCTATCCCTCCCTCCCTAACTCTCTTCCTCCCTGCCTTTCCCTCTATCTCCCTAAACCCCTCTCTTTCTCCTTATCTCTCTCCATCCCTTTCCCTCTATATCTCTCCATATCTTCCAATCATTGATTACACGCCACATTTCAATGGATGAAAAAAGACAACGCAAACCAAAAATAGACCCCCTTTGCTTGAACCGGTCATTTATTCATTGATCTGTCACTATCTTGAGAGTACCCATAAACAACATTATCTGATATACTAGCAATCAAATCTATATACCTACACTCCATATTTATTTTTCATTCCTTGGATCTAGTACTTCTATTGCTTCTCAGGCCGACCCATCATGCTAATCGATCCAAGCATGCCAATTCACAATCCACCATGCAAATCTAGGAAACTGAACAACTTTCTTCAACCATTCTCATAATAAGGATTCCACCTACACTCAACCAGATCTTGATCAAATAAATCTCATTACAGAAATAGATACTACCAAGCTCTGAAACCGAATGTTGGTTCAAGGATGAATCACTCCCCCTCCTCATCCTTCCTCCTTCTCTCTCTCGCTTTCTTTCTCCACTTTTCTCTCTCCATCCCTCCCCATTCTCTCTCTCTCTCTCTCTCTCTCTCTCTCATCCTCCTCTCTCTCTCACCTTATATGCCTCCCTCCCAATATCTTTCCATCACTTTGTCCCCATCTCTCCCGACTCCCTCTCCCTCTATTACTTAATGTCCCTCCACCCCCTCACTACCATGCTTGATTTGTCTCTCCTTATCCTAAATTATCTCTCTCTCTCTCTCTCTCTCTCTCTCTCTCTCTCCATCCCCCCATGTCTCCCACCAACAACTTCTGTCCCTACCTTCCTATCTCTTTCCCTTTCTCTATCTATGTCTTTTCCTCGCTCCTTCTAATTCCCTCTCTCCCAATTTCTCTCTCTCCCTCCCTCACTTTTTTGGGGTTAATCTTGAACTGATCATGGGATCCTGCGTGAAGTTGAGGGACCTTTTAGATGCAATTGTAGTTTTTCAAAACCCAATATCAATTATTAAAAATTGGATTCCTGAATTTCTATCAAATTATCCATAACTTAAGTAACTTCACAAAGGTTGTAGGACTTACCCACAATGTTGTTAAGAGAAACAACTTTTACTAACAACACATTAGAGGGGCCCAATCATTCCTTAGCACTAGGTTTGGAGGGGCCCAAGCATGAAAGGTCAATCGACACACATTATAGGTAGAAAAAAAAACGTGCATGCACTTTGTAGTTAAAAAAGGAATCCATGATTTGTAGTTGTACAAAAAGCGTGCATGATTTGAAACTACAAATTGCCAACTCGACTTGTAGAATATATTGTAAAATCAACAAATTGGCCCTCCCTCCCTCTCTAACTCTCTATCTCTCTTCCCTTTCCCTCTATCTCCCCACCTCCCTCTCTACATCTCCATCCCTCTCTCTCTATCCTTGACTATTTTCACCCCTCTTCCTCTTTCCTTTCCTCCATCCTTCTCTCTATTCCTATGTAACTCTCTATTCCTATCCCTCCCTCTCTAAAAATATCTCTCTCTACATCCCTCGATCCCTCTCTCTCCCCTATCTCTCTCCATCCCTTTCCATCTATCTCTCTCCATATCTTCCAATTGATGAATTCATGCCACATTTCAATGGCTGAAAAAACACACAACATAAACAAATAATGGACCCCCCTTTGTTTTAGCCATTCATTTATTCATTGGTCTTGCATTATCCTAAGAGTACCCAGAAACAACATGCTCTGATATGCTAGAATTCAAATATGTATACCAACACTCCATGTTTCTTTTCCATACCTCAGATATAACACTTCTATTGCTTCCCAGGCCAACCCATCACGCTAATAAATCCGACCACAAAAATTCACACTCTACCGTGCAAATCTATACGACTAAAATGGTTTCTTCAACTGTTCTCACAACAATGACTCCATCTACTAATCTAAAATGGATTGGTATATAATTTTTCACCTACTTGGAGCTTTCAAGGTCAGAAGATTGGGTGAATTTGATTGTAGGGCCCATTTTATGGGTGGGTCTCATTTTGCATATTTGGGGTCTGTTGAGGTCTTGAGTGTGCTGGAAGTGTTTGAGGAAACAACACAAAAGAGAAAGCCCAATCTGAAGGCTTCAAATAACCCTACGCAAGAATTATTCTATCCTTAGACTGTTTGGTAGAGCTAACTCCGACGGATATCAGGCCTCCGTTGGCACTATGTGGGTAATCCAAAATGGATCTTTCTTCCTACAAGGGAAGATCTAAAATTTCTTGTGACAAATAAAAAGAAATATAAACAAAAAGAAGGCAAGTAAAGTAAAATTAAGTTGATCTACTTAAACTAAATTAAATATGAAAAATGTGATTATAGATTCAGAACAATCAGATCTAAACGATTAGGTAAGTGATATACTAACCAATAAACATATAGATCAGATTTTACATTACCATTTTTAAACAAAACAAAATAGTGAAAACTAGTTTATTTTATTCAAAGGATTAAAACAATGTGAGTGTGTTGTCAATGATAAGCTAATTAACAAATTAACTTATGATAATGATGACTGTTATGTAATTGCAAAATATGAAACGATATGGATCAAGTAAAGAAATTTACTGATGCATAACCTACATATAAATCATATGAATGATAAATCAAGCACACAGAATTATATGTTTTATGATTTAACAATACAAAATAGATTTATTAGATGTATGTATGAAAAACCAAAATGAATCAAGGAAACTTGATACACATAACAAAAGAAAGGAAAAGAGAAATTGACTGGAATTCTTTAAAGGTTGTAAAACATTACAATTCTCCAAGTACAAAGTGTCTCGAGACCTCTCATTCGATATCTTTCCCCCCTCCTCTCATGAGATCTAAGTCTCTTTAAATAATAATTACAAAAATTACAAAGAAACAAATATCCCATAAAAGTAGGGATTACAAACTGTTGGTTTAATATTTTCCAAGGGCAGATTGCCGCTTAGAAAATACATCCAAAATATCATCAACATCTTGATACCGGGCATGCTCAAGCTGTAATTGTGCCTTGCAAGTGAAAGACTTGATCTCCCTCCCCTTAGCCTTTGACCATTCTGATAAGAAGGGATTAATATTCATTCCTGAAGCCATGGGTGGTTCAACTAATTCCTTGATATCTACTATCTGGATCTGTTCAAGCTATTCAATGCGCTCCTTGGTCTTCAAATACTTTTCTTCGACCTGTGTGACCATAAGGGTGGAAGGGCAGTCTCAATCTGATTCATGACAAGAAAGTCCAACAAACCTGGCAGGCTATCAGAAGCATACCATCTCTTTCTGCCGACTTGCTAGCCTTCTTCAATTGTAGATTCAACGATGTCACAGATATTCTCCCAAGATTCTAAAGAAAAATTTATCCTTCTCAGCTTGATCTTATCCAGAATAGGGACTGATTCAGGTTTATCTTTGATGTATTTTTGTTAATCAATTACATCTTCAAAAGCTCTAGTGGCATCATTTCTCCTTTGATTGTGATCATAAAGGATATCTGAAAAATGCTCAAAGGAATTAAAAAGATATCCTGAATTTCATTCAGGCCTTGAAACATTTCAATCAAAGAGTTTCTGAAATCATCATTAATCCTCAAAGTGAATTATTTAAATCCTTCCTTAGAGAATTTTGAAAAGGAAGAAACAACATAAATCGACTGTATAGCTTCCAACTGTTGTTCAAGGGCTGCAAACTTCTCAGCATATTGTGAATGCTACCCTTGTTCTTTTATGAGTTATTGTTTAAGATCATCATTCTGGGAATGCAATTTCTAGACCTGATCTTCATAATTGTCTTTCAATCCCTGCAACCGAGATTGATGATGTTCATCCAATTGAACCTGTTTCTATTTGAGGTGCTATAACTCCTATTCCTACTTCTCAATTTCTCTGTTGAGTGAGGCAATAGATTCATAGTTAGAACTAGCGAAGGATCCCATGGCAACAATTGTTTCTATGGCTTCCTGTTTGACATATGTTGAAGTTCTCCTCCAAATAATCTGATTAGGCACAGAGCCCTGCACCAATGTCCCTTCTCTTGCTCTTTTGGAGCCTTTATTCACAACTTCCTTCGCTGACTTACTTCAAAAATATTCTCCAAGTGAGACCATTGCATCTTCACCAAAATTTGCAATTTCTTCAACATGGGATGAAGACACTCAAGGATCTGTAACCAAATATACAGGTTGGGAAGTATAGGGGGGATGAATATGCATACTTATATGAGGTATGGAAGTAGAAGGTATTGCAGTAGTGGAGACTGAAGATAAAGGAATGGGGATTGTAGATGAGGTGACAGGAACTGAATATGTAGGAGAAACTTGTATGTCAACTGGATTGGGTGAAATATCCATGGGAATAACAAGTTGATCAGATGATGGGGATGGAGGAACTGTAAGGTTTGATGATGACATAGATGGAAAACTGGTAGGGATGGTACGAGGTGTAGAAGAAGTGACAGTAGAAGTGGTGGTGGTTTCTGAAAAATGAATTTCAGGAAATGAATCATCAACCAATAGATTGTCAAGTCGATCAGAACAAGTCTGGGTAACTGAAGTAACCATTGTCAGGCTAGTAGGAATACTAATTGGAGATGAAAATTTGGTAAAAGGAAACTCATCCTCCAAATCACTGTCATCAATATGAAACAATGCAGCTTATGTCACTGACACTTC